>CM061142.1:7178336-8378336 GCA_030789695.1 Scilla litardierei | reverse complement strand
CCCACACATACACAATCACTATATTTGCGCAGAATACCGACCATTTTCTCTTTTTGCTAAAAAAACCCTACCATTTCACTTTTTTCCTCCACTTTTTGGCCCGGGTGAAATTTTTGCCCCACACCCGAAGACACCGGCGCCGAAGCCAGATTTTTGTTCGTTTAGATTTTGGAGGGGGAAATAATTTTTGGGGAGAACACAGATTTTGAGGGGATATCTTAACCCGAGGGCACAGGTTATGACTAGTATATTATACAAATGGGGATGTTTACAAGCATTTGTCCCACTAGGACAAAGGTTTGTCCAAGGTGGCGGGTGGAGGATGTTGTGCGCCGTGCGGAAGCAGTCAGATCGCCGAAGTATCTAGCACGAAGAACAAATAGAGAGAAAGCAAACAAAAGGATTTAGGTCGCCTGAACAACCAAGGAAACACTTCTCATAATTCCAATTAGGACATACAAAATGCACTCAGCTACTCTTAAGAAATCCTCACAATTGGCTCTCTCAAAGATCGCTTACAATGATCATATGGAACTTCCAATAGGATCTCATACAACTCTTCCCAATGCTTCAATAGAAACTCAATTGGATTCCCAAATTCTCTGATGCTAATAACCAAAGACTTGCCCTCCTTTTATACTAGATGGGGGGGTTGGTGCACCAATCCCCTTGGGTTGGTGCACCAATCCCCTTGGGTTGGTGCAACAACCATGGGCAGCCCATGTGTATATTAAGCCAACAACCACAAATCTCCACCTTGGCGAGATATTAGGTCTATGTCACACAATCGACCGTCAACGCTCTTCCTCAGTGAGAATCATCTCGTGTTCCCGTCATCTTGCCTCGAAAGGCGCATATGGCTTCGCAAAGCCTCATTGCCCCAGAAGGGGCCACCAAAGTCATCTCATATCGTCAACATGCAAGTCCGAGCCATACTCAAACTTGACTCAAATATCGACCTTCATAAGCTTGTCCATCGAACAATCATTAGTGCCAAGTAGCTCCACCCGATCCTTGGCTTCATCAGTCATCGTTGATTCCATCTCATCACACCAATCTTTCCTTCGTCCACATAGGTCGTCATTGTGCTTCACCTCACCGTATAAGGTCGGAGACTCATCACACCTGACAAAGAAAGCAAACGAGACCCTTCTCGTAGGTTGGCATCTCTCATACCTTGGTCTCCAAACTTTGATAGAATCCTTCTGCTGTGCAAGTTGTGGTGATAAGGTATCTCCACCATACTGCCTTGAACCATCACCTCTATTAGCACCACCTCTCCGGAGATCATCCAATGACGTCGTCTTTGGTGTGTGCGAGCTTGAGTCGGTAACTCGCTCATCAGAAACTCTCGTCGTCTTCATCATCACCGTGCCATCCAAGTAATAGAGATTGCCTTCACGCTTCCCCTTCATCAGGATCATTACTCCTCGTGTCACCTTCAAAGTGCCGTCCTCCATAGTCACTTTGCAACCCTTGGCTTCAAGTGAACCAAGCGATATCAAATTGTACTTCACACCGGACACATAATGAACATCGCATATGTCACGTGTGACACCATCACCCATCTTTATGTGGACCGTGCCAATGCCCACCGTCATGCATGCTCCATCGTCTCCAAGAAAGACTTTCCGCTTACAATCTTCATGGAAAGTAGTAAAGTACTCTCTGTAGGGTGTCATATGGAATGAGCAACCCGAGTCAAGCACCCATCCGCCCTTCATCACCCCCTCCGTCGCACCAACTAGGCCCCACTCATCCACCTCCTCGCTTTCGATGATGTTGGCGGTAGCATCCTTCTTCTTATTGGCCTTTGGGCACTCCCTCGCCCAATGTCCTTTTTCCTTGCAAAAGGCACATTGATCCCTCTCGATGTTTATGCACGGAGCTCTACAATTGTCCCTCATCTCGGCTATATGGTTTCCTTTGCTGCCTCCACCTCTTTCATTGCTCCGACCTCTAACCACGGTAAGCGCTTCGGACCTTTGGCCCCTCATCTTCTCATCATCATTCTTTCTAAATTCATTGCTAGTAATATCGTTAGAAACTTCATTGAAGGTGATAGATTGTTTACCATAGGTTAAGATCGAAACTATGTGCTCGTAGTCTTCATGCAGTAAGTGGAGGAGAATCATCGCCTTGTCCTCATCTTCCACCTTGACGTCGATGTTCCTCAAATCTATGAGGAGTTTGTTGTAGTAGTCGAGGTGTTCTTCAACTGAAACTCCTTCATCCATCTTGAGGCCAAAGAGCTTCTTCTTTAGGTGTAGGCGATTCTGGATATTCTTCTTCATATACTTCTCACCAAGCACATCCCATAATGCTTTCGCGTTCGTCTCCTCCATGAAAGGGTACTTCTTCTCCTTTGTCAAGTAGAGCTGGATCGTCCCGCAAGCGGTCCGGTTAATCATCTTCCACTCTGCATCTGATGTCGTAGTCGGCCTCTCATCTAGTACTTGATCTTGACCAATTTGGTTCAAGATGTCAAGTACTTCGTGATCGCGCCCCGGATACACGTCCCGGAGCGTCGACACTGTAGTCTTACCGCAAGCGCACGGTGTAGCGGTGAGCGGGTATCGAACACATGGAGGCCTAATAACAGTGTCTTCTTCAATCACCTGGCTATGAGAAAAGTCGAGAAATGTTCGCAAATATGCGGTCACAGTCGTTCAATTGTATATAAAAGAAATAACAAATTAATAAAGACGCTTAGGGGATAGGGAATCCCCGCTACTTGCCGTATCTCATCATTGTGATTCGTAGGTGTCACAATTGTTAGACTTGAAATTCGTGTGAACTAGTTGCAACTAAATGTAGAACCAAGCTCACGCTCTCGCGCTATTGCCGATCTATAGCAAACCTAGGGTAGGGTCCAATCTCTTGCAAACCCTAACCTAGGCAAACTAGCGTGAAGAACAACATCATCGTTCAATCGTATCTCGAGCCCACTCTCGTGCAAACTCGAGCTACGACCTAGGTTGGGATAGTTCCTACCCGTCCAATCTCTTGCAAACAGGTATTGGTATAGAATTGCAATCGAAAACCCTAGTTTCGGTCCAATCTCTTGCAAACCGATTCCGGAGAAATTCAATTGCAACCCAATTCGAATTTCTAGGGCTTCCTATCGAGTTGGGATCCAATCTCTTGCAAATCCCAATCGGTATGAATCCCTATTTATTCGTATTATAGCAATCCCAAACTAACCCTAATCAATCCTAGCAATAGTTTCACCAATTCATCACAAATTTGAAATTGGGTTCGTAGGGTTCATCCCTACGCCCTAAGACGATGGAACTACTCACAATTCATAATAAAATACAATAGAAATTCACAATCAAAATCAATGGAATTCATAGCAATATTCAAAATATCAATAAACTGGAGTTTTTGAGGGAGATGGAGAGAGAGAGAGAGACAAACCAATGAAGAACAAGATAGCATCCAACAAAATAACCCTTTTCTCTCATCCCTAAAAGCTAAATCTAATCCCTAAAAAGTTAATCTCAAAAAGGCTGCAAAAAGTTCTGAAAAAGCTCTCTAAACTAGGTTAAAAACTGGGTTAAATACCCCCCAAAATCGCCCAAAAAACCCTGACGAAAATGCCCCTGCGCAGCCTCAAAATCGCAGTTTATGCTACAGGCAGCGCGGATCACTCGGCCGAGTGAGCGACCCTGACGAATTCCAGAGAGTTGGGGGTCTTGGGGGTCGTCTCCTCGGAGGTCACTCGGCCGAGTGACTTTTCTTCACTCGGCCGATGGGCGTTCTTCACTCGGGCGGACGGTCTTTCGTCACTCGGCCGAGTCAGTCCTTGGGAATCGACTGTAAAAAACAGCAAGTCTGGAATTTTTGTTGCCGTCGTCTTGATGCCACTCGGGCGAGTGGGTCTCCGTAGTTCGGCCGAGTGACATGGCGATGCTCGGCCGAGTGCACGCTGATATAGCTCTGTTGCGTGTCCGATCTGGCCGGCCGAGCGGGCTTCCGATGGTCGGCCGAGTGACTCCTTCACTCGGCCGAGTGAAATGCTCAAAATGCCCAAACTTCATGTTTTCGCTCCCTAGTCGCTCCTACGACGTCCTTTCTCCTTCCACTCCTCTCCAATAGCAAAATACCCCTCAAGAGAGTCGTCGGTGACACTCCGGAGTGGGTGCATCTCAAAATCACTCCAAATCGCTCCAAATCTCCTGAAATACGACAAAAACAACAAATCGTGAAAAGCATCGCAATATTGTCGAATAAACGTGAAAAACACGATTTAAGCGATCTAAATGGCATGTAAACATGCAGAAAAAGGTGTAAAATACGGAGTGATCAAAATCCCCCAAGCTTACCTCTTACTCGTCCTCGAGGAAGATGAGTAAAAAGCGAACCCGGTGGATAAAGATAAAGTAAAAACGTTGGAAAGGCGGAAAATGGAAAACAAAAAATAAAATAGAAAACGAAGAGGGAAGTAGCTAGATCATTTTTCTCAGGACGTGGGTTGTGCGTACTCATATAGCATGCATCGAATATAAACCACATGTCAAAGACTTTTATTTCGATATCATAGTATAATGATACACTTGAAATAGAAAACCCAAGAATATCAATATAGCATGAAAAATGGAATAATTCTAAGATTAACATCGTCTGAAGCATCTAAAGCGGTATACAATACCGTAGATCACACACTTTTCAATTGAATGCTTTCTATAAGGAGTATAAGAGATATCACACGATAGAGTAGTAAGAATAGAAAAAGTGTGGTTTTCATGAAATGAATGCTAAGCGTAGATTTCTGGATTTCGTGAAACTTTAGCAATCTCACCGAGTATAAAATATTACTTAGTCTAGGTTGTCATGCACCGTCAGGTAGTCACACTCTCTCACATCATTGGATTCTCTCCCCCAAGCTTATCTATAAGCGTGGTGGCATATACAAAACAATATTTACATCCCCTTTTTTTATGAAGCTCCAAAAGTAAAAGAAAACAAAAAAATAAAAGCTAAAGAGGGAAGAAAGAGAGAAAGTGTATGAGATGGGATCGTTTTCGAACTTCTTTTCTCTTTTCTTTTCTTATTCTCAAATCTTTTTCTTTTTCTTTTTCTTTTTTTTCACAATCATATATACACAATGATCCCAAATCAAAGAGAAGGATATACAAGTATTTTTTTTCTTTGGATTTTGGGGAATTTAGAGCATGTGATATAATAACGGGGGAATGCCAATAATAGAATCGCTAAGGGGAGATTCACCGATGAATATAAAATAGAGAAATTATGTTCAAGATATGTGGAGAAAGAAATAAATGTATCTCTCAGTTCACTCTATAGGACGTGCATGACAACTTCAGCAGTGTAATATAATCTACTCAGTTTAATCTCAAAAAGTAAACTAATCCAGATTTATCAAAGCTAACAAACATTTAATCAACCCGAAGTGAAGCGTACAAATCATGCATATAGAAGTGATGTGAGAAAGGAAAGCAGTAATCCAGATATAAGCATCAATGCGTGAATCTTGGTCTGTTTTCTACGATAGCATACATATGAATCATCAGACATCAGCTAATAATAGAATTTCATCCATTTTCATACAGCAAAAGAGAGTGGGTTACTATTTCTAAATGCAAGGCAGAACATAGCATATGATATCAAAAATAAAAAGCTATGACACGACAAATATAGCATGCATATAGAGAAAAGCTAACACCACGTCATCATCATCACAGAAAAGTCATCTCTAGCAAAAGATGAAAGAAATAAAGATAAACGAAAAACAAGGATATTTTCAATGCAGCACACAAGGAAAATAAGAAAAAACGTGATGCATGGTAAAAAAAGAAAAAATGTGATGAAAAATGGGTGCAAAAGTGGAAAAACATGAAAAAACTAAAAATAAAAGGTGATAAAAGCAAAAAGCGTGAGAACTCACTCCCCCAAGCTAAAGTGCACAGTGTCCTCAATGTGCGAAGTGTGGCACACTGAGAGACGGGTAATGGGTGGGGGGTGGGTATGCATGCATGATAAAAAAAATAAAAATAACAAAATGAAAAATATGATGCGGATGTGATGCATGCAAGGATAAGGGTGATGCAGATATGTGTGTGTCACCAAAAATACTCTCACGCACTCCCGAAAAAGGATATAGAATGATATGAGCAAAATGTGGACAAAGATAGTGATGGGAGGAGGGGTGGGCAAAAATCATCAGGACCAAGCAGAGAATGGGCAGCATATAGGCAAAAAATATCGATGGCATCAAGGGTGTGCCTAAGCTGGTGGTGCTGCGCCATCTCCGTCCTGAGGCGGAGGAGGTGGTGGTGATGGTGGACGTGTCTGTTGAGTGGGTGGTGGTCGTGGCAGTCGCTCGAGAATCTGGGTCAGGCAAAAGTGAATGCCGGGAAGTAGCTCGAGGCAATGCTGCATGGCGGTGACTGTGGAAGACAGAGCCCTAAAATCGCCCCGTAGTCCACTCATCGCCCCCTCAAGAGCACGAACGCTCTGAACTAAGGCGTCAGGGGGTGGTGGAGCGGAGGGACGGACAGGTCTAGGCTGAGCTGGTCGGGGCTGTCTGATACGGGCAGTGTAGGTGATCGGGACAGCAGGCATGGGTGGAAAGGGTGATGTGCTCACTAGTGGATGCCCAGCCTCAGTGCGAGGCTGGGACGTAGGCTGGTGTGAGGTGGAAGCAGCAGCAGTGGAAGTGGAAGACAGAATCGGTGACGAGGCAGCAAGAGAGGTCAGTGACACAGACGTGGGAACAGACGTCACGACACTCTCAGATAGGACAGCTATGGTGGAGACAGAAGGGTCAACCGATGGGAAGGAAGTGAAAGGACCAAAAGGTGATACCCCAGCGGACAACAAGCTAGACAGGGACCGTACGCCGTCAGGAAAGGAAGACTCGCCGCTCTCAACTATAGAAGGTGGACGCTCGGGTAGCAAAGAGGTAAGGGGCTCAACCGACAGGGGCACAGCAGTGGTGGGGGTGGTGGTAGGCGTGGTGGTAGTGGAGGATGGCTCAGCAAGTGTACTCCCGACACCGGCAGAAGTGTGGACAGAGGTGTCGGGAGCGACAGAAAGTGCAGGCTCTGGCTGAGGAATCACAGGGTCAACAGGTGCAGGGTGTGCCTGCTCAGCCTCCTCGGCCTCGAGCACATAGGCGGTGGGGATCAGGAGATCCATCGCCGGAAGCCAGTCCTCGTGTGCTGGTCCTATGTGTGTCTGAGCGGAACTCGGGAGGATCATGTAGTCAGCACCGAAGGGACCGTGCAACCATACCCAGTGCCGTTGGCCGTGCAGACGAAGCATCTTCATCCGGGCCATAACGTCTATCGAAAGTGAAGTGGGGCCCGAAGGTCGACGCAGGTCGGTCGGAAGGTCCTCGCCGGTCATCAGGGCTAGCAGGGTGATCAGACCGTCACAACATATCGGTGGCGAGCGCCCACCGATACGATGATGGGGTCCAAAAAACAGCTAGCGACGTCAATCTCAACGACGGGGACCATCGCAACGCCATCCCTATCCAGAACTCGGGGGCGAGTCATCGCGTAGAGCATATAGAGCTCAGGCGTAGACATCGTCCCAGGCTCGTACCTCGCTAGAAAGGTGGTCGCCATAAGGCGCTGTGCTATGCGGAGGCAGGGGTGGACTATGGCCGAGGCCTTGGCCCTACTAGGGTCAAAGGCCTGTGGTAAACCCGTGATCCTGGCCCAAAAGGCGTGTGAATCGAAAGATGGGGGAGGGATGTGTGTGGGGGCGTAGGCTCAGTCGGGTGTGGGGACTGCGGGCCACTGAAAGAATGCTCTAAGCATATTGAGAGTGATCCGACACTCTCGATCCATGAGTCTAAAGGAGCATCCCTCATCGGTCCGGACGATCGAGCTAAGTACCTCGAGTGTCGGACGGATGTAGGTGTCCGCCGACACAGAAAGAAAATCTCGCCAACCCACGTTGTCGTACAACGTGAGCATCCCCTCAAGTACCCCCAGGCGGTCTAGGTCAGCTAAATGGGCGAACCTGGAGGGTACTATCGGGCGCTGGGCGATACGCTCAAATCATACGCGCTATGCGTCGTCCCTGAACGTAATCCCCAGCGGCCCGACAACCGGAGCCGGTGGTGGCTGTGCGTGAACGGGATCGGCTGGAAGTGGCTGTGTGGGGTGGGGTGGTGAAGGTGGAGGGGAGTCCTCCCTAGCGTGGGAGGGGCCGGGATCATCCGTCCGCTTCCGCTTTGCGGAAGCTCCCCGAGTGCGTGGCCGTGTACGGGGCGGCATGTGTGCCCCGAGTGCTCACCCAACTAGTGAAAAATGCGGCATGCTAAAAAGATGAAACAAAGGTACCTGAACACGCCGCGAGAGCAAAACAGCTGATAGGTGCGAAGACGCCGCCTCCACGAAGCCAATAGCGCGTCCGAGAGCTCCCCTAAGCTCCCCCAAGATAGCCTGCGCATCAAACAATGATATCAGCGTATAAAATTCGAAATACATGAGGAGATGGGGTATAACAGATAAATAAAGAAATCGATTTGAGTTAGGGGCTCAATGGGTACTCGGATCGTCAAAAAAGAGGAGAAAATAGGATTTTTCGTGAAATAGGGGTTACCGGAGCTTGGCCGGCGGTGAGGAGGGTTGCCGGCGGCGGGGGGTGGTCGCCGGAGCGGTCGCCGGTGGTGGGTCGGTGATCGGGGTCGGCGGCGTGGGGGATCGGGCGAGTGGGAGTCGATCGCGGGCGAGGGAGTAGAAGGGTCGTGGACTCGGGCGAGAGAACTAATTTTGGGCGTTTCGAAAATCGCGCCGAGCCCGTTCGCCTTATATAAGGGAAGTTACGACTCGGTCGAGTGACTAAGTCACTCGGCCGAGTGATCGTAACGAAAAAGTTTTTTAAATTTTTTCCCTCCGCTTACGACTCGGTCGAGTGGCTTTGCCACCCTCGGCCGAGTGGAAAAAGTCCATTCGGCCGAGTGGCATAAGCTACTCGGTAATTTTCGCCCTAGGAGGGTATCAGTTTCACTCGGCCAAGTGAAGAAATATACTCGGCCGAGTGGCAGTTTATACAGAAATCGTAAAAAGACAGAGATTTAGGTACAGCAGACTTCCCTCGTTGGTGCGCCACTCGGGCGGACGGCTTTCTTTGCTCGGCCGAGTGACTATGGTACTCGGTCGAGTGGGGCTCTGTTTTCTGCTTCGGGGCTCCGTTTTGGCTCTACTCTCTGTTTTTCTTCCTCCAGGTGGTTTCTTCTTCCTCCTAAGCCTCAAGAGCATTCCTGGAGCGCTCTTCTTCACCTCGGTCATCCTCCATATAATAGATATCCTTTTCTCCTCCTCCTGTCAAAGAAAATAGGACCCGTTGTCAAAACATTTCGGGCAAACGACTCAAAAACACTAATAAAGTCTAAAACAAAAATAAAAACTAAAATAGAAAAAATGCGATAACTGTCGGGTTGCCTCCCGACAAGCGCTCGTTTAAGGTCTTGAGCTCGACCCCTTTAAATTTTCAATTTAGCGCGGGATGTTGGGTGCATATGAGATGCACCCGTCGAATTTTCCGGGAAGACCGCTCGGATTTGGATCATTGTGGTGTGTGGTCTTCCTCAGCGCCCCTTCGTCATGGGCAATGTTGAGGGGTGGCTCCCCAAGCTAGAGCTTGCTCCGGTCTTCGACTTTGCCGGTGACACCGATCGTCGTATCAGTGGAGCTTTCTTCGGAGTCCTCAACTTTGAGAGCTTGTAGAGCTCCCGTATTCTTGCAACATCAGCGTCGCCATCATCAATCGCCATGGAGATATCGGGGGAGTGCTCCATCTTCTCTTCCTCGGCCAAATCTAGGCCTTCTTCGAAGCTATCTTCGTTGGGTGCACCGATGGAGTGGGGTATCGCCTCTTCAATGACCTCATCAAGGAGGTCCATGTAATCTAGCTCCTCGTGATACGGCATGTGCTTCATTGCCTTCGGTATATGGAGCTCCACTTCGATGTTGCCGACGTTCAAGGTAAGAGGCCCCTCCCGCACGTCGACGATGACACCGGCGGTGGCAAGGAATGAGCGTCCAAGTATGAGCGATGTATCGCCCTCCTCCTTGATGTCCATTATCACGAAATCGCATGGCAAACATATGCCCCCCCCGGAACTTGGAGTGGGATGTCCTCTGCGATCCCAACCGGCCTTGTAATCCGCCCGTCCGCTAGTTGAATCCGCATGTCGGTAGGCTTTAAATCCGTGCATGTGTTCAACTTCTGGAACATGGAGAGAGGCATGAGGCTAACACTAGCCCCCAAATCTACCAATGCTTTTTATAGGGGGACACCGCCTAGAGTGCAAGGAATCCGGAAACTCCCTGGATCTTTGAATTTGGCGGGCTCTTTTTCCCTCTTTGTGAACCAAGTCCCTTCCTCCGCGAGCATTATCTTCTCCTTCCTCTTCCTTCCCATGATCAAGTCCTTTAAGAACTTGGCGTAAGATGGGATTTCCACTATAGCGTCGAGGAAGGGGATATTGAGGCTCACCCCTCTCAAATACTCGAGAAACTTGGCTAGCCGTTTCTCCATCTTGGCTCTAGCTAGCCGTTGAGGGAAGGGCACCGGTGGCATAAATCGGCGCTCATCAATAAGCTCTTCCTCTCTAGACTTCACTTCCCCTTGCGGCTCCTTCTCTTTTTCAACTTCAATTGTCGGCTCGCTCTCTTGTAGATTCCCCACCGCGGGTTCCTTAATTTGAGTCATGGAAGGGGTGGTATCCTTCCCTCCTCTCGTTGTAACCGCAACGACCGCATTGATATGGCCGGTGTTGCCCCGTGGATTCAGCTCGGGTTGAGCCGGCAATTGTTGGTTGTTCCTATTGAGCAAAGAAAGTTGCTCCCCAATTTGAGCGACGAGGTGGCGAGTGAATCTTGTCCCGCCTTCAATGTGGCGTTGATCTTTCTTTGTTCCGCCATAAACTCATCCACCTTAGCTTCAAAATCCGAACGTTGTTGAGCTTGTGGAGGGTTGGGATTTCTCCACCCTTGATTATACCCGAGTGGCCTATAAGGTCCCACTTGTTGCCTCGGTGGGAAGTTTTGTTGCGGTGGCCCCCTTGGTGGATAATTTGGTTGTGGTGGTGGAGCTCGAGCTTGAGGAGGTTGTTGTTGCGGGGGGTTCAATGCACCATCATTATTAGCATATGAGAAACCTGGATGGTTTCTAGCGGTCGGATTGGCCCAATATCCAGAATTCCCCGCGACGTATTGAATTTGCTCCAAAGCTCCTTCTCCTTGCTCTCCTCCTACATACATGGCTTGGGATTGGTCTTGCCAATCGCTCATATGATTTGTCGGCGTGGATGTAGAAGGGGCTCCTTGAGGCTCCGTAATGAATTTCTCCAATCTCTCCACTACCTTGTGGATAGAATCAAATTTGTTGGCTAGCTCCACGACGGCCTTCGCATCATAAATGCTAGACGACTTCAAGGAGGACGAAGAGTGTCCTCGCTCGTCACCCCACTGTTGGTTGTTCGAGGCCATCTCTTCAAGCAAAGCCGTAGCTTCATCGGGAGTCTTCGACAAAATGGATCCATTTGCGGTGGCATCAATAATCTGTTTCGTGCCTGGTTGGAGTCCATTGTAGAAACTGTGGACAAGCTCCCAATCCTCAATGCTATGGTGGGGGCATTGATGTTGCAAGTCCTTGAAGCGCTCCCATGCTTCATAGAGAGTTTCTTGTGGTCCTTGCTTGAAGGACATGAGAGCACTTCTTATCTTCACCGTCTTGGAGGGCGGGTAAAATTTGTCGAGAAGGCACTCGCCAATTCATCCCAAGTGGTGAAGATTCCTTCAGCTTGCGTCCTCAACCAATATAATGCCTTGTCCTTGAGTGTGAAAGGGAAGAGGCGCAGTCTGATAGCATCCACGGAGACGCCTGGCATTTGGAAGGTGGCACACTTAGATAGGAAGAGCTGGATGTGGTAATGAGGGTTTTCATGGGAGTTCCCATGAAAAGGATCTTGTTGCATAAGAACCACCAATCCGGAGTTCCCATGAAAAGGATCTTGTTGCATAAGAACCACCTCTCTGCTCGGATCCTCCTCAATGTACGCTCGATCTCCGGATCGTATAGTATTTCTTCGGGGTTCGCCGAGGATCTCGTGTACATGCAAGGGAAAACAGAGTTTCAAAGAAATGGTTAGCACAACAGAAGGGCAAAATAAAAATAGAAATAATAGAAAAAGAAAAATAGCTAGGTAGATAGAATCAAACACTATTGCGCTCCCCGGCAACGGCGCCAAAAACTTGATCGCGCCCCGGATACACGTCCCGGAGCGTCGACACTGTAGTCTTACCGCAAGCGCATGGTGTAGCGGCGAGCGGGTATCGAACACAGGGAGGCCTAATAACAGTGTCTTCTTCAATCACCTGACTATGAGAAAAGTCGAGAAATGTTTGCAAATATGCGGTCACAGTCGTTCAATTGTATATAAAAGAAATAACAAATTAATAAAGACGCTTAGGGGATAGGGAATCCCTGCTACTTGCCGTATCTCATCATTGTGATTCGTAGGTGTCACAATTGTTAGACTTGAAATTTGTGTGAACTAGTTGCAACTAAATGTAGAACCAAGCTCACGCTCTCGCGCTATTGCCGGTCTATAGCAAACCTAGGGTAGGGTCCAATCTCTTGCAAACCCTAACCTAGGCAAACTAGCGTGAAGAACAACATCATCGTTCAATCGTATCTCGAGCCCACTCTCGTGCAAACTCGAGCTACGACCTAGGTTAGGATAGTTCCTACCCGTCCAATCTCTTGCAAACGGGTATTGGTATAGAATTGCAATCGAAAACCCTAGTTTCGGTCCAATCTCTTGCAAACCGATTCCGGAGAAATTCAATTGCAACCCAATTCGAATTTCTAGGGCTTCCTATCGAGTTGGGATCCAATCTCTTGCAAATCCCAATCGGTATGAATCCCTAGCTATTCGTATTATAGCAATCCCAAACTAACCCTAATCAATCCTAGCAATAGTTTCACCAATTCATCACAAATTTGAAATTGGGTTCGTAGGGTTCATCCCTACGCCCTAAGACGATGGAACTACTCACAATTCATAATAAAATGCAATAGAAATTCACAATCAAAATCAATGGAATTCATAGTAATATTCAAAATATCAATAAAAATGGAGTTTTTGAGGGAGAGAGAGACAAACCAATGAAGAACAAGATAGCATCCAACAAAATAACCCTTTTCTATCCTCCCTAAAATCTAAATCTAATCCCTAAAAAGTTAATCTCAAAAAGGCTGCAAAAAGTTCTGAAAAAGCTTTCTAAACTAGGTTAAAAACTGGGGTTAAATACCCCCCAAAATCGCCCAAAAAAACCCTGACGAAAATGCCCCTGCGCAGCCTCAAAATCACAGTTTACGCTACAGGCAGCGCGGCTCACTCGGCCGAGTGACAAATGTCACTCGGTCGAGTGAGAGACACTGACGAATTCCAGAGAGTTGGGGGTCTTGGGGGTCGTCTCCTCGGAGGTCACTCGGCCGAGTGACTTTTCTTCACTCGGCTGGTGGGCGTTCTTCACTCGGGCGGACGGTCTTTCGTCACTCGACCGAGTCGGTCCTTGGGAATCGACTGTAAAAAAACAGTAAGTCTGGATTTTTTGTTGCCATCGTCTTGATGCCACTCGGGCGAGTGGGTCTCCGTAGTTCGGCCGAGTGACATGGCGATGCTCGGCCGAGTGCACGCTGATATAGCTCTGTTGCGTGTCCGATCTGGTCGGCCGAGCGGGCTTCCGATGGTCGGCCGAGTGACTCCTTCACTCGGCCGAGTGAAATGCTCAAAATGCCCAAACTTCATGTTTTCACTCCCTAGTCGCTCCTACGACGTTCTTTCTCCTTCCACTCCTCTCCAATAGCAAAATACCCCTCAAGAGAGTCGTCGGTGACACTCCGGAGTGGGTGCATCTCAAAATCACTCCAAATCGCTCCAAATCTCCTGAAATACGACAAAAACAACAAATCGTGAAAAGCATCGCAATATTGTCGAATAAACGTGAAAAACACGATTTGAGCGATCTAAATGGCATGCAAACATGCAGAAAAAAGGTGTAAAATACGGAGTGATCACTTCGCATCTCCACATGCCGAAGTTGATACGCCCATCGAACTTCTCAATTTCGAACTTCGTATTGAATACGATAGTTCGCGTTGTTGAAGATTGCGCCATAGGATTAGAAGGATTTTCGACACCATCTTTGCTCATCTTCTTTGTCTAGATCTTCATCGCCCAAGCTTTGATACCAATTGTTGTGTGCTATGCGGAAGCAGTCGGATCACCGGAGTATCTAGCACGAAGAACAAATAGAGAGAAAGCAAACAAAAGGATTTAGGTCGCCTAAACGACCAAGGAAACACTTCTCATAATTCCAATTAGGACATACAAAATGCACTCAACTACTCCTAAGAAATCCTCACAGTTGGCTCTCTCAAAGATCGCTCACAATGATCATATGGAACTTCCAATAGGATCTCATACAACTCTCCTCCTGCTTCAATAGAAGCTCAATTGGATTCCCAAATTCTCCGACGCTAATAACCAAGAACTTTCCCTCCTTTTATACTAGATGAGGGGGGGTTGGTGCACTAACCCCCCATTGGGTTGGTGCACCAATCCCCTTGGGTTGGTGCAACAACCATGGGCAGCCCATGTGTATATCAAGCCAACAACCACAGAGGAGTGTACCACCTCATCCTCTCACATGGGGGGTGAGTGGGCGTGTGCAATTTGGGATGTGTGTGGGGAGACCCAAGACAAAAGCCATACCATTTTCCGTTAATTTCATTCTTGTCTCCCTTTTTCATAGATCCAAAGAAGCCCTGACGTGCGTTTATATTTCATATATTTGCGCACGTTTTCTCCCGTGTTTTTCCGTTATTCACCGCCGTCTTATATTCGTTTTCTCGTGTTTTCTTGTTTTCTTTCACTTTTCCGTGTTTTCCATATTTTGCAGGAGTTTACTGGCATAGGGGACATAAAACGACGATATCATGAGTCTCCGGAGCAACGGGAGGAGTCACGCATGATCCAGGGGGTCAAACGACGAAGATCGCATCTTTCAGCCCCTCACCCGACCGGTTGGTTGTTTCCAACCGATCGGGTGATGCACGCTTGCACCACCCGGACACAAGTTGGAGAATCCAAGAAGTCACCCGGTCGGTTCAGTGACCGGTTTAAACGCCCCAACTCTCTGAAATTCTGACGCTGAATGCCAACTGATCGGGTGACTTTCACCCGATCGGTTCACCTGTAGCCGATTCTTCGAAGCCAAGCACGGAGAGATCAACCAACCAGTTCATCCGACGGCACGAAGATCCAACCGATCAACTTCAGCCCTCAACCGACCGTGCCGTGGTGACCGGGTGAAGTCCTGTTCTGCGCTACCGAAGAAACGAAGCAGGTCACCGATTGGGTGATTTCGTATTCTATATATATGACCCCTAGGTTTTCCAGAAACGGGAGTTGTTATTTTTTACTGTTTTTTCTCTCTCTTGACGGCTGTAATTTTTCAGATATTTGTAAGTTTTCCGATCTTTGTCAAACTTTGATATAGTGTTATTAGCATTGTTCTTATTACCTTTCAATCGCCTAATCATGATTTTTACGGTCGATTTCTATTTAGATCGCTTTTTACTAAATATGTGTGAGTAGTTCCATAATCTGGGATTTTGGTGGAAACCCCTTCGTGGGTTCTCCCCGATGCATCCATAGGGCTAGGAAATCGATAGGGATTAGGAATCTACCGGTTACGTGGGGTGTTTTATTGTCATCGGCGGAAAAACGACCGCCTTTGACCATTGGGCCAAGGGGGAATAAACTTGGCAGTTGACTCCCTAGCCATAGCTCACGCCCTTAGCGTAAACGTCGAATCCTAGCGTGCGGGAGCGGCAGGATGAGACATTGGGAGTTATCGTTGTGAGCTTAGTGCTCCCGGAGTCGATCAGTGTTAATGGACACGGGAGTGCCCACTGACCGAACCCGGGAAGTCCGGCGTATCATCCTGGGCATCAACCGGAATATCGGGCCCATGGGACGCCGGTACCACTTTTAGAGGCAATGTCTCACCAATAGACCCTAATTTCGATCGCTATCCTACCCGTAGGCCGTATCGGTGAGAATCACACGATAGGGTGGAAACCAGAGTCCCAGGTTTTTTACTTTATATTGTTTATCCCTTGCATTCTATTTTTCGTGACAACCCATCATCCGATTCGGGCTAGATCGCCCATGGGGTGAATTTGACCCTTCTTGACACAAGTACATCCACGCCTCCCTGAGTTCGACCCCCAAGCCACACTACAACACCGTGCGCTTGCGGTTACAAATATTTAAATCTCACGCCCCTATCATATTATTGCACGCATCTAACACGCATAAGCGGGGGACTTCAGGCTTTATGGCGCCGTTGCCGGGGAGGCAACGTGCTTGTTATTTGAGGATTTCATGAACCCTTGTGTCTAGCTCTCATCTCTACCTCGCGATAGTTTTCGCGCTCTACACTTTTTGATTTCACTTGTACATATTGTAAATAGTAGTTGTATAGAACTGATTGACTGAGTCGACGTGCTTCTATCGTTGCATTCGCCTCCCGTTCATGCAACCCGTGCTTTTAACGTGTTTTCTATCTGTGCAGTTCTCTCTCTCCCCTTTCTTATAGGTTTTCCGCCTCAGGATGAGAATGTTGTATGCCGTTTCGGTCGATATCTGGGATCATTCACACCACATCCGATGTTTGGCGCAAACCTTGGCAGCGTCACTAAATGCTTCGAATGTTCTTACCCTTCTGTCTGCCGCTGTGGAAAATCAGAGAAGGTACCATGATGTGCAGCAGGAACCAGTCACGACAACTCTCTTTTCTCCTGATGATATGGCGTATATCGACATGCTCAGCTTCGGACTCGGGGTAGAAGAATTGTTCACCGGGCCCGGTCAGGAAAACCACCAGGCAGAGTCTGTCCGTTGTGTTGGACAGGGGCCGATCTATTCCTTGCAGACTTTTTTCGAACACCCCGGGTCTCGGGACAATGAGGAAGCCGGGGACAATGGTGGGGAATCATCGACCATAGAAACCTGTTTTCACGTCGAATCTCTCTTTCCCGAGAATTACTATGAGCTTGAGAAGGACCCTGCGGCTTCCGCAGTTACCCCATCGACACCTTGCGAGGGTTTACCTCGTGGAACCACGGTTGGGAGTGAAGTTCCGAACACTGACTTTCAAGAGATCCACGAAGAAGTCCTCTCACTAGAGGATGCTCAGCTTGAGAAGTATGCGTCGAGACCTCACGAGGTTGAGATGAAGGAGTTACCCCTGGGACTAAAGTATGAGTATTTGGGGACAGGCTTGACCCTGCCTGTCATCGTGAGCTCCTCGCTGCCTGAAGACCTGACGACCAAACTCCTTGGTGTTTTAAAAAGGTTTAAGGGCGTTTTCAGTTATGCAATTGAAGATTTAAAAAGTGTTAGCTTGGGCCTCTGCTCGCACAGGATACTTCTTGAGGATGAGCAAGCCTCCTCGATCGAGCCACAGCGGAGGCTAAATCCCATAATGATGGAGGTGGTGAAAAAGGAGATTGTTAGGCTTCTACACGTCGGTATCATATACCCTATCTCAGATAGTCGCTGGGTTAGCCCGGTGCACGTCGTTCCAAAGAAGGGAGGAATGACGGTGGTTCGCAACGAGAAAAACGAGCTCATACCTACTAGGACCTTCACAGGGTACCGGATGTGCATTGACTATAGAAAGCTGAACAAAGCCACGAGGAAAGATCACTACCCTCTCCCTTTCATTGATCAGATGCTCGAGAGGCTGGCGAAGCACAACTATTTCTGTTTCATGGACGGGTACTCTGGATTCCTTCAGATCCCTATTCATAACGATGACCAGGAAAAAACTACTTTCACTTGCCCATTCGGGACATATGCCTATAGAAGAATGCCGTTCGGACTTTGTAACGCCCCAGCTACATTCCAAAGACTCATGTCAGCTATCTTCTCTAACTACTCCCAGGATATCATGGAGGTTTTCATGGACGATTTTTCCGTCTATGGAACTGAGTTTGACTCATGCCTCAGCAATCTAACTAAAGTCCTGGAGAGGTATCAAGAAAAGGGATTAGTCCTGAACTGGGAGAAATGCCACTTCATGGTCCAAGAAGGAGTTCTGCTGGGACACGTCATCTCTTCGAGGGGAATTGAGGTTGATAAGGCAAAAGTTGAGGTGATTGAAAAGCTCCCGCCACCGCTCAATCGTCGAGGAGTCCGGGGGTTTTTAGGGCATGCGGGATTTTGCCGCCGCTTTATAAAAGACTTCTCGAAGATTTCCAGGCCACTGACCCAGCTCCTAGTGAAGGACGCACCTTTCATTTTCGACGAGGAATGTATGGAAGCCTTCCACCATCTGAAGCAAGCTTTGATTTCCGCGCCTGTAATACAGCCACCGGACTGGAGTCTCCCCTTCGAGCTAATGTGCGACGCTAGTGATTATGCCGTTGGGGCCGTCTTGGGACAGAGGGATGATAAAAATCTGCATGTGATATATTATACGAGCAAGACCCTTGACGTCGCCCAAAGGAATTACATAACCACAGAAAAGGAATTGCTAGCGGTCATCTACGCGATGGACAAGTTCCAGCAATATCTCGTTGGGGCAAAGGTGATCGTGCACACTGATCACGCGGCTCTCAAATACCTATTGAGCAAGAAAGAGGCTAAGCCGCGGCTCATTAGATGGATTCTCCTCCTCCAGGAATTCGACCTGGAAATCAAAGACAAGAAGGGGGCGAAGAATGTCGTTGCCGATCACCTGTCCAGAATACCTACCCTCGATTTGAATGCTACTCCGGTTGATGATTCGCTCCCTGACGAACATCTCTTTCCCGTCTCTTCAGCTTGGACCCCTTGGTACGCCGACATCGCAAACTATCTGACGTGTGCCATCGTCCCCCACAACGTGAGCTATCAGCAGAAGAAGAAATTCTTCCATGAGGTCCGAAAATTTTATTGGGACGACCCCCATTTGTACAAGACCTGCAACGATGGGGTAATACGAAGGTGCATTCCTGAGACTGAGGTGACCTCCATAATATCTCATTGCCACGATCAGCAATGTGGAGGCCATGCGAGCACCTACAAGACGACTGCAAAAATCCTCCAGAGTGGATTCTACTGGCCAACCCTATTTAGGGACACCCACGCTTATGTCCAAGCCTGCGACAAATGCCAAAGGACGGGGAACGTCTCCAAGAGAAACGAGATACCCCAGCACTAAATCTTAGAAGTAGAGATCTTCGATGTGTGGGGAATCGACTTCATGGGACCATTCCCCTCCTCCTCAGGGAACCATTATATCTTGGTGGCAGTGGACTAAGTATCGAAGTGGGTTGAAGCGATAGCCTGTCCTACTAATGATTCCCGAGTGGTAGCCAAGTTCTTTAAAAACAACATCTTCCCGCGATTCGGAGTGCCTCGAATTTTGATCGGTGACGGAGGGAGCCACTTCATAGAGAAGAAATTCGAACCCCTTTTAAGGAAGTACGGGGTTCAACACAGAGTCGGGCGTGCCTACCACCCGCAGACTAGCGGCCAGGTGGAAGTTTCTAACCGGGAGATTAAGAGCATACTGGAGAAGACGGTGGCCAACTCTAGGAAGGATTGGTCATCAAGACTTTCTGACGCGCTTTGGGCTTACAGGACGGCATTTAAAACTCTGATCGGGACGACCCCCTACCGGCTTGTCTATGGGAAGGCGTGCCATCTCCCCGTGGAATTGGAACACAAGGCGTTTTGGGTAATCAAGAACCTAAACTTTGACGCCAAGGAGGTTTGAGGTCATCGACAGCTTCAACTTAACGAGCTCGATGAGATCCGGCTCAATGCTTATGAAAACGCCCGGATCTACAAGGAGAAGCTGAAGCGGTGGCACGATAAGCGCATCCTGAAGAGGGAATTCAAGGAAGGAGACTTATTCCTCCTATTTAACTCAAGACTGAAGCTTTTTCCTGGAAAGCTCAAGTCAAGATGGTCGGGGCCCTTCCGCGTCACCAAGGTTTTCCCGCATGGGGCTATCGAGATAATGGGAAGAAATGAGCCATTCAAGGTCAACGGACAGCGCCTTAAATACTATGCGGTAGGAGAACCAGCATTCTCTCCGGTGGGACTCTCAACGACCGACAACTCTTCCTCAAACCCTCCGGATCCTAATTGACCACTGCTTGAGGCGTCGAGCAAACGACGTTAAACAAAAGCGCTTCGTGGGAGGCAACCCATGTTCTAAACTCTCTCCTTTGTTTTTAAGCTCATTTTTAGCTTAGCTTTATCTATTTTAATAAATAAATCCAGCTGCGGGATCATCAGTCATGAAATTTAGACCATTCGTGAATTTTTGCAGGAAACTAGGCCTCACCCAATCAGGTGGTTATTCAACCGATCGGGTGAGAAGTATCAGACGATGGCCATCTCTGCTCCCCTTATGAACCGGTCGGGTGAACGTGAGCTGAGACCGGGTGGCTGACCATGTGAGATGGGCTGAACTCTCAGGAAATTTGGGCGATATACCAACCGATCGGTTGAGTGAAACTGCTGTCGTGTGGCTGACCAGGTGAAAAGTTACAGACTCGCGGGAAGAATTGAGAAGCGGTCAACCGATCGTGTGAAGACTCACCCGATCGGTTCACCTGTAGCTGTTGGCCGACGAAAAATTTTCGAGACTTATCCAACCGATCGGGTGAAAACTCACCCGATCGGTTCATTTAAAACCCCTATAAATACCCATGTCGCACGATATCCTCCGCCCGACCCCCCCCCCCCCAAACTCCCCTTCACGCGATCTCCTTCCCTCCAACTGCCGAATCGACATCCTCCATCCACCACATTGCCCCTAAATCTTCACCCCCACTCATTTCCATACTCCCCCAACCTCGCCACCTCACCATCATCAACATTCTCCCATTGAACCTCCAAACCCTAACCCTAACCCCCAAATTTTCGCAAAATTCGATTCTTTTCGGATCAGCGAGCGGAAGCTTCCCAAATCTCTTCCTCATATTGTGTGGGGTCTTTCGGGTGCTTGATCTTACAACGTTGACGGGTAACCTCTTTCCACTCTTCGCATTTATTTCATTTTTTCTGAAATGTCTTGAATTTGTGTTTGCACACTTTATCTTCTTCATCTTCTTCATAGACACTGTATCAGACCCCATCATTCTTCCCCGCGCCATCCCAATGTCCTGGAAGGGAAAGGAAATAGCCTTATCGTCACGCAACATCCCCTATACGGTCCTTTTTCCTCATCTTTCCTCAGCATAAACCCTTCGTCTGAGGAGCAATCCGATCGCTTACAAGCCCTTCTCCATCTCCATATGCGTCCTACTCTTTTCGCCGACTTCCCCACCCTACATTCACTTGGACTCTTTAGGGGCGTCTGCCCGCTTTTTCGCTTCATAGGTTGCGATTATCTTCTGCGGACCCAAGCCAATTCACACAGGAATCTCACACTTGAGTTCCTCAGTTCTCTCGAGGTGTCCGACCATGGTTTCACCTTCCGGGCCTTCAATTGTGATTTTTCCATGAGCTTCGGCACGCTTCACAACATTCTACACTACCCTAACCCCGATAGCCATGTTGAATGCTCCACTCATGATCGATCTGACATTTTTTCTTACTTCCGGGCTGATGGTGTTTGGCAGCGATTCACCTGATATACCTCCTTTCCGGCGGTAGCCCTCGCCTCCTACATCATACACCCTTGCTACCGTTTCGCCCACTGCTTCCTTGCCAACACCATTTTCGCTCGCGATGATGTATCCGCGGTGTCTAGGGATGAGCTGCTCTTTCTCTATGCCATGTCCCACGACCGGATTCATGGCAATATTCCTTTGCCCATAAACACCGCTCATTGGATCGTCCACGAGCTCTTATCCGTCAGCCGCGTTGCTTCTGGCTCTATCTGCTGTGGGGGGATTGTCACTCTTATCGTCAGTTGCGTCTTGAGGATGCCGCCTGACCTCCCTATTGTACCGGGATGTAGCCGTATCGATCGCGACTACTTGATCGCGACTACTTAGTGTTGGAACTTATCCAACTAAGTTGGATCTTAATCCAACATTGGGCTTATATGCGATAAATAATTATATGGTGCTACACTGTCATATTAAAGCCCAATGTATAAGTGATCTCATTTATTAAGTTGAGTGGGCTTAAATGAGTCAGGTAGGTTGTGAGCCTTTATGTGTGGTGACTATTGGGCTTCAATTCGTTGATGGGCCGAATTGGAAACCCTAGGGCTAAGGAGGCTAGCCCCTATATATATGCAGTCATGATCCCCGGAGCACACGAACAAGTTAGCCGTCTTTTCTACGCCCCGTCGCGAGAAGAGAAACAGGGAGAAAGCCAAAGGATTTCTCCAACGGTTGATTCGTACTGTTCTAGAAGATCATCAGCTTCGTTGTCGTCAGGATCTCTTTCAGACTTTTAGCGATGGACTCAGGTACGCTTCCGCTAAACAGAGTATGTAACGTTTTAAGATTCAGCATGTGGTATATCTAGATCTGTATAATTTGGCTTGAATACATTAATCTAGATCTTTAGTTAATACAAGTGGTATCAGTGCCACCATGCTTGGATCTTAAGATTTTGCTTGCTCGTGAATTCGGATCTGTTAAAATTCGATTTTTATCAGTTTTAAGTTTCGGATATGTTAAAAATTCGTTTTTTTATCAGTTTTAAGTTTCGGATCTGTGAGAAATTGGGGTTTTTGATTGTTTCTTCCTGTTAAAAAATTTATTTTTCACGAACCCTAGATCGGGGGCGGCCCGTCGGCCACCGCCCGACACGGCGAAAGAGGGGGCGGCTCTGCCGCCCCTGTCGGGAGATCGGCGCCGGCAACACCGGCGCCGAGGCGAAACAGCAAGAGGCGGCACAACCGCCCCTGTCGTTAAAAAACGGGGGAGGCGACTTCTGCCGCCCCCATTGGGATCAGAGGGGGCGGCAGAAGCCACCCCCGTCGGCATCAAGGGGCGGCTTCCACCACCCCCATCGGGATCAGAGGGGGCGGTGGAAGCCGCACCCGTCGTCATCAGGGGGCGGCAGACGCCCCCATCGGGATCAGAGGGAGGCGGCAGAAGCCGCCCCCCGTCGGCATCAGAGGGGGGCAGCTTCCGTCGCCCCCATCGGGATCAGAGGGGGGGCGGAAGCCGCCCCCGGTCGGAGCATCCACCGTCGATCACTGGCCAGCGCCCGACGCGGGACATTAATTAGGGGCGGCGACGGCGGCCGCCGCCCCCATCAAAAAACCCTACCCCCTTTCCCGTTTGTAGTTTCAGCCCCCATGGGCCAGCCCACAAGCAATTTAAAAAAAATTCTTTTTTAATAAAATAGGGAGGGCTGGGCTAATAGTGGGCCTGTTTTGGGCCTGTTTTGGGCCTGTTTGGGTTATTTGGATGTTATGGGCTTCTTTTAGTCTATTTGGACACAAATTTGAGCCTATTTTGGGATATATTAACACAAGTTAAGGAGGAAATAAAAAGGCAATTTATATATTTCCATTAAGAATAATTTTCGTGTTAAAATTCAGTTTTAATTTTAAATTTACTTTTAGGCATGCCACATTATATATATTTCGAAATGATTGTAATCAAATCAAACCCCACCAAAGTGGGCTTTATCGTGGCGATTACTTTTATTTCGATATATAAAAAGCTACGGACATACTTTGTATGTAAAATTAGTGCCCAAAAATTTTTAATTTAAATTCATTAATTGAGGAAATAAATGGTTATGTGTTTATATATATTTCCTTTAAGCCCAATTTGTGTGTTAAATTATATTCGCTCCACTTTAATTCTTTTAGGCATTCTTTATTTTATTTATACGTTTTGAAATAATTTTAATTATTATGAGACCCCACCAAAGTGGGCTCTACAGTTAAATTAGTATTATTTCGGAATGTAAACGGTTAAATACATACATTATATGATCAGTTGCCTGGATGAATTTTAAATGGATCGAAGGAGTAAATAAAAAGTTTTCACATATATTTACATTTAAATTTTATTTTCATTTTTAAATTCAATAGTTGGGCACATTAGATTATTTGCTTCAAAATAATTTTAATTATTACGGGATCCCACCAAAGTGGGCTCTACAGTTAAATTATTATTATTTCGGAATATAAACGGTTAAATACATACTTTTGTATGATTGGTTACCCAATATTGAATTTAATTTGGATTGAAGGATGAAATAAGAAGTTTTAATGTATATTTCTCCTCAAAGATAAATTTTGTGTTGATTGTGCAAAATAAATTTAAATTCTAAGTTTAAGGCTTAAAACCATATATATATATATATATATATATATATATATATATATATATATATATATATATATATATATATATATATCGGCATATAACAAGTTGACTTCATACCTTGGTATGAAAATTTAGTTTGCCTAAATTTAAATTTAAATTAAATCACAAAATTCAAGTATTTTCTTCGGAAGCAAATAAAAGGGTTTAATATATATTTCTCCTGAAGGATAAGTTTAAAAGGCCTTAAGGAATTTTGTGCACTAACCATCAAGTAAATGGCCTTAAGGAAATTTGACACATTTTAAAGTTATATGTAAAATGGGATAGTGTGTGTGTGTGTGTGTGTGTGTGTGTGTGTGTGTGTGTGTGTGTGTGTGTAAAATGGGTTTAACTGCCGTTTATGGCTTTAATTTGGCAAGCTCCGGAACGTCACTGTGGGACAATCTTATTTCTGACTCCAATATTCTAATGAATTATCCTTGGATTGTTGGTGGTGACTTTAACTGTGTTCGCCTTTCTAGTGAGAAAAAGGGTGGCTGACCTGTTGATGTGGGCTCTATGGATGATTTCAACCTTTGTATCCATGGCTGCAAACTTAATGAACTCAAAAGCATTGGTTTTCCCCTTAGCTGGACCAACAGGCGTGTGGGTGACTCTCGTATTTCGGCCCGTCTTGATCGCATCCTCTGTAATTCACTCTGGTTTGATCTTTTGTCGTATTCCTATTATGAATATCTTCTAGATAGTACCAGCGACCACTCCCCTATGATGGTTAATCTCCTTCCCAAGGTAAACTCTTTTCCTAAGCCATTCAAATTCTACAATTCATGGGTATCTTCAGCAGGATATAAGGATTTGGTGCGGAACCATTGGGTTAATTTCTCTGCTGAGTCTACCTCCCCTCTGTTGCGGCTTACTGCTATTCTCAAAGGCCTGAAGGTCAAATTGAAAAGCTGGTCCTTGGTGCTAAGAAATGCTAATGACTCTTCTAAATTTCGCAAACATCTGGAGACTTTACAAGCCAAAGTCCATATTACCTTTGACGCAGGTCTCCAGCACATGGAATGTTCGGCCATTAAGGAACTGATGCAAGCACTTTATAAAGAAGAAGGGGATCTTCGGCAGAAGAGCCGACAAAATTGGTTGACGTTAGGGGATAGAAATTCTAAATTTTTCTACACTGCTATGAAAGCAAGACAGAGTTATAATTCCCTGGGTCACTTGATCTCTGCTGTTGGGGCCAGGAGTTCCAATACGGATAGTCTTCGTACTGAGGCGTCTCATTTCTATAAGGAACTCTATCAACAAAATGACTATTGGAATGTCTTTCCAAAGTTAACTCCAAAACTATTGCTCACTCAGGAAGCTGCTGATTGGTTGGACAGGCCGGTATCTCCCTCTGAAATTAAGAAAGCCTTATTCCAAATAGGCAAAGACAAAGCTCCTGGGCCGGATGGGTTCAATTCCTTCTTTTTCCAGCAGGAATGGGAGGTAATTGGTACGGATGTGGTTTCGGGTGTCTCCTCTTTCTTCACTTCTGGATGCATGCCTCCCGCTGTTAGCCACACTTTTCTCACCCTGGTATCTAAAAATTCTAATGCTTCTGGATTAGGGGACTACAGGCCTATTGCATGTTGCACTGTCCTTTATAAAATTATTAGTAAAGTCTTATGCAACAGACTAAAGCGTGTTATTTCAGATCTAATATCACCTAATCAGGCCGCCTTCTTGCAAGACAGGTTATTGGCAGATTGTACCCTAATAGCACATGAGCAGATCCGCGATTTCAGTAATCCAATGGGGTCCAGGACATGCCTTAAGTTGGATCTTCGTAAGGCTTTCGACAGCGTTAATAGAGAATTCATTTTCTTTATCTTGCATCAAATGAGATTCTTCCATCGATTTATAAATTGGATTGCTATTTGTATCTCTTCCCCGGTGTTTTCGGTACTTGTTGAAGGATCTCCAGTTGGCTATTTCAACTCTAATAGAGGTCTTCGGCAGGGGGACCCCCTCTCGCCCTATCTTTTTGTCCTTGTTATGGAAGCATTTTTGCTTCTTATGGCTCTTGCTGAATCATCAGGTACTATATTACCCATGAGTTGCACTGGTGCAATCTCTCATCTTCTGCTTGCTGATGATCTCTTAGTGTTCTGTCGGGCTAACTCGCATTCTTTCAAAGGCATCATAGGTTATTAGATAGTTTCAAGCTTTTCTCTGGCCTACAGATAAATTGGGAAAAGAGTGCGGCAATTTTTAGTAAAGGAGTGTGCAATGCCAGTAACCTATCTGATATGCTTGGTATTAAAATGGTTACCTCTTTCAAACTATATTTGGGTCTCCCGCTTTCCTCCAAATATCCAAAAGCATCAATGTTCTCCAGACTTGTGGATAAATGTAAAAAAAGACTTATGGGTTGATCTTCCTCTCTTCTCTCTATTTCAGGGAAGATTGAGTTGGTTAGAACAGTCATATATGGTATGGTGGCTTTCTGGATGCAGGCCTATTGTTTACCTAAATCAGTTATTCGTACTATCAACACAATACGCAGGAAGTTTATTTGTGGCAAGCTAAATATCTGGTCTTGGAAAGAAATGTGTACCCCAAAAAAGGAAGGTGGCGTCGAGCTAAGATCTCTTGAAGATTTGAATGTTGCTTCTGGATTCGCCTAACATGGAGAGTGTTATCTACTAAAGGTTTTTGGGCAAATTTCATGAGAAATCGCTACGGCCAGGTTAAATATGGGTTTTATGGTACTAAAGCGAGGCCCACCGACTCAGGATCATAGAAGTTCTTGTTGAAATACCGTGCTCAGTCCCAAAAACTTATAAAACGTGTGGTGAATGATGGCAAATCTACTTCATTTTGGTACGACAATTGGCATCCTAATGGTCCCCTTCACCTGCTGCAAGAGCCGAGCCAAGAATACGTTATGGCATGGGTAAGTGACTTCTGGGAGGGGTCGGGGTGGAGCTTAAATCCTGAAATTGATGGGGTAAGACATCTTCTTCAGAATATTACTCTAGGTGAGGGGCCGGATGTATGGAAATGGGTGCCTGGGCCGGCCTTCAGCCTTTGTGCGGCTTGGGAAGGGGCAAGAGCAGCTGGAACTCCATTTAAATACTTTGATTATGTCTGGTTTCCTAATCATGTTCCAAAATTTGCCATTACTTTGCTTAAGGCAATTCGGAATAAGCTTCCTACTATTGAGCTGCTTGCAAAAAGAGGGCTTCATTTTGATTCTTCATGCGTCCTATGTGCTGCGGAAGTCCCTGAGACAATTTCACATATTTTTTTGACTGTGAGTATTCAAAATATATCCTAACTAGGGCACTCTTGAAGTTGCGCTATACAAGTTCTCCCCCTAACACGATCCAAGGAGTTTGTGATCTTTTCCAGGCTACATTCAGGAAGAAGGATCCATTGAATGTGTTGGCCAAATCTACCCTCTCCTCTATAGTTTGGCACATTTGGAAGGAGCGTAATAGGCATATTTTCGAAAGCAAGTTCACAGGAAAGGTTGTGTTGTTTGATGAGATAGCGAGTGATGTCCGAACTACTCAATGTTTATTGAATACGGATGAGACCTCAGATCCAATCCCTTTCTCTAACTGGGGGATATTTGACGCGGGATAGATGCTACATGCGCTGGCATTGTGTACTTCTATTTGGTTTATTTTTGTTCTGTATTTGTACATTCTTGTATTATCCTGCTAAGTGATAACGGTAGATAATTTTTGGTAGTGGGTGACGGCGCTTGTGCCATATCCCCTCTCTAATTATTGTCGACTAGTTATTACTTGCGTGGCATTTTGAATTCTATTGCTCTATTAATAAAGACTAACTTACTCGTCTATATATATATATATATATATAGGAAAATCTTCATGTGAGAACATTTCGCACGGTGCGAAAATGTTTTTATCTTTTTTTTGAATTTTTTTTTTTCAAAAATTCTTTTTTCCACCCTCATTATATGTTATTATACCCCCCTCAAAAAATAATGGTTGAGAAATAATGTCATTTGGCCTTCGATCAAGGCATTTCATCAAATTCGCACGTTTTGAGACCGTTAAATTTGTAACGGGTGGATGGGTGCTCTAATCCCCAACGGGTTCACCCATTATTTTCCCTGGGGTATATAATTGTATGGATTAAACATCAAAAAAAAAATTTTTGAAAAAAAAATTTTCAAAAAAATAAAAAAAATGTTTTCGCACGGGCTTTCGCACCATTTTTTCGCAATGGAAGATTGCCCTATATATATATATATATATATATATATATATATATATATATATATATGTATGTATGTATGTATGTATGTATGTATGTATGTATGTATGTATGTATGTATGTATGTATGTATGTATGTATGTATGTTTATATACACATTAGTACACATATATACCCCATTTTTAAGAAGAAAATTTGTGTCGAAGTTATGGATTTTATTTAGCTCAATATAAATGATTAGAAATGTGGAATAAAAGGTTCTTATATATATTTCCACTTAGTGTAATCATTTTTTTGTGTTAAATTCAGTTTAGTTTCAAATTCAATTTTTGCACAATTAATTATATGTTTCGAATATAAATTGATTGGATCATTAACTCACCAAAGTGGGTTTTCTTGTGAAGATTAGTTTTAATCTCGAAATATAATAAGTTAAATACATACTTTTGTATGAAAATTTTGGTTGCCTTAAATTTGATTTTGAATAAAAGTGGACTTGAATATCTCCACTTAAAGTATAAAATCATGTATTAAATTGCGACATAGATTCAAATTTTGCAAAGGTATATTTTTTTTGAAATGAATTCGTGCAATCATCATCTCGCCAAAGTGAGCTCTGTTGTTTTGCATTATTTCATTTCATAAATATAAAAAGAATTTAATGTGCCAATGATTTTCGTAAGAATGCTTAATCAGCCCAAAGGAAGATTACCGTTCTATACCATTTCATGCGCACTTGTGGCAATAGACAAGATAATGATTAGTGAGATCAATGCATGCAAATTTAATTCGGCCCAAAGTTTTATTTTTGGCATGTTATTATTGTCATTGTCTGATTGCTACAACAAGATGTTAATGACTAGTCAATAGATTATCCAAAGATAAATATTGGGCTAGTGGGGGATGTCTTGAGATGGGAAAATAGCATTAATTTGAATTTGGTGTTGTTTTGTTTAATACTCATATGAACATGTTAAAATTGTTTGCTCGTTCCTTTTTCAGCTATATTCCTGAAAATATTTCTGCCCACCTCAAGTCTATTCCAGTACTTAATGGTTCTAACTTCAAGGCATGGAAGGAAAATCTTTTGATAATCCTCGGAGGCATGGATTTTGATCTGGCATTAAGGACTCAAGGTCCTCCACCACTCATTAAAGAGAGTACCTCTGTTTCACAGAGGGAGATGGAAGAGTGGAAGAGATCAAATTGCATGTGCCTAATGCTTATGAAGAATGCCATTCCAGAAAATCTCAGTGGCACTATTTCAGATAAAATTACTACAGCTAAAGGATTACTTTCCGATATTGAAAATAGATTTGTCAAGAATGAAAGGGGTGAAATTGGTACACTCTTGACAATTCTAAATTCAATGAGGTATAAGGGTACGGGAAGCATTAGGGAGCAAATATTGAAGATGTCTAATATTGCTTCAAGGTTGAAAGCACTTGAGCTAGACCTCTCTGAGGCTATGCTAGTGCATTTTGTTTTGATATCTCTTCCATCACAGTTCAACCAGTTTAAGATGAGCTACAATCTGAAGGATGAGACTTGGTCTCTGGATGAGCTCATCTCGCACTGTGTCCAGGAAGAGAACAGTCTTGAGCAAGGAAGACAGAAAGTGCTCATATGATCTCTACCACTAAAGATAAGAAAGGTATGCTGTGAAATTTGGTTTAATTCTAAGTTAATTTCTTTTTTTGCAAACTTTGGTGCTTATAGACACGTGATGGAAAGATCCTGGTTTACCCATTCACATCATTGTGTCTATGTAGGATTGCCTAAGATGCCAAGAGCCAAACGATGGTGAAAGATACATCGATATGAGCAATGGCAAGATGGTTTAAATAGAAGAAAATTAATTCTAGATTATTTCTTTTAAAGGCTAGATTGTATTTGAATTTAATGAGACTATTATGTACCGTTTTCAACGAAATTTGGATTTCTGTTTCTATTTTGAACAAATTCGGTTATCAATGTTCAATTATGAATGGAAAATTTGGTTGTCTCATAATTCAAAATTAGTTTATTCTTGTTCTTTAAAATATCATTATAATCTTCATTTATTTGGAAATGTTGCTTCATTTATAGAATTCATGCATTAATGTACATGTGTTATAAAGAAAGAATTAACAGTTTAGAATTCAGTTATATTTTGAATGCAGCTTATATCCTTAATAATGTTTCAACAAATGAATCACTTGCATGTTTGGAGATGTCCAACTAAGGTAAGGCTTTATAAGCCTAATAAAGAAATAGGACATAATGCTAATGATTTTCTTGTTTTTGTTGAATAGTTTACAAGTTGATATTATTTCGTATGATTTTACATAATCCCAATAGTTTACAAGTTGATATTATTTCGTATGATTTTACATAATCCCACTGTTAAGTTAGTTTACGAATTAGGAAATGCACACCTATTTGAGGATTCTGAGTTTGAGGGGGAAATTTTAGTTAATGACATTACTCTTGAAGAGTATTATATCCACACAGGTGTTGTTGGCATTGTTCAGAATGGTATTCCCGACATTGTTCAAGACATAATAAATTCAAGATAATGTTGCAATTCCTCCCATTCGGGAAATTGTTCATAAGGACAAACTCTAGCACCTCAAAGTAACTAATTGCCATTCAGGAAATCCATTAAAGAGATGAAAAGTACATTGTTGAAACATTACATTGTAATTCTCAAGAACATTTGGTTGACATTAGAATGATGGAAGTTCGACTTACATCAAGTCATAAAAGTTCTACATCTCTAATATGGATTAATGCATTAATTAAGAAAGTCTTTGAATGATACTTAAAATCTTTTCTCATTGCCATAAGGTTTGAAACCTATTGATTGTAAATAGTTTTATATAATCAAAAGGGTATTAAGAAAAGATTTAAAGCGTATCACTCAAAGACTTTATACGGAAAAGAATGCATTAATTGTAAAGAGACTTTCTATTCAGTTTTCATGAAAGAACCTGTACGGTTTATAATGGCATTAGTAGAGCATTTCAATATCGTTAATGATATATTAAATTTCATTAAGTGATCACCTCGTTCGGTTTTGAGATGATGTTTAATGATGTTATATACCTTAAATTCTGTGGGAGCATGTAATTTCTATAATATCTATGAGGTAATGAATGTTAAGTTCTGTGGGAGACACGTTTAGTCTCATTGATTGCCCCGAGAATCTACTTCAGAAGATTCCCTATATCTCACCAAAAGGGATTCTAAAGTATGCTCGGTTTTATATGCATTTGATTACTGCATATATTACAGGTGTGTTGGGTAGATTGTTAAGTTCAGGAGTAGACCATTTGACAACAGCCAACTGTGTCTTACGGTGTTTATGGAGAACAAAAGGGTTACATGTTCAACGATCAATAGTCAAAAAAGGGTTGAGAACATTTTGATATACTGATTCTGATCATTTATTGGATGCAAAGAATGTGTGAAAATCTATGTTAAGCGCCATCCACTAGAAGAGATTTAAATGGTCCCCTTTATATAGTCTCTTCTGACATGGCTTTAGATTTCATATCATATTATGTGACATCCAAATCATGAAATATATCTGCATATTTTGTCACTATGCTGCAAAGTAGGGATGGTGTTGGAACACCACATAGTTTATTTAGTGACAATGAAGTCTGCAGTTTTATATTCCAACAACAACAGGAACTCAACAAAGTTTAGATATTCAGAGATCAAGTTCCTAGATTGTTGATTAATAATAGGAGTGTATAATTGTCTAATGAGCACATTGGAACAAACCATGTAATTACGGATCCGTTATAGTAAGGAAATGTCATCCAAAAGATTTTGTGAGCTCGCTACTCATATGGATGTCATTTCATTAAGAACATTCAGTTTTGTGGGAGTTTGTTCTTTTGGGTGCTCATATGATAGACAAAATTAAGTCTCCAGCTTAAGCATGAGGTGATTTTCTGATCAGAAATAAAGTTTTGGTTCAGTTCGGCTTCACTCTGATTTTGGTTTGTTTATGATCTCACTAAGGTTAAGGAGGATCAGTTGGAAATAGACATGTTATATCACATTACATGTAATTTCCATGCTACACATCCACTTCATAATCCATGTCATTCTTTTGTATTAGCACGGTGACCACTGATGGGTCGAGCTGTAATTGCTGCGGCGAAGATCTCCTTGATCCCTTGCTAATCTAATTGATGGACGGGATTGTTTTTGACTCATTAAAGAAATGATAGTAAGTTAAGATCTTATTCGGTTGTATGCACAACGAAATATAATTATAAAGTTTGGCATATAGCCCAAGTGTGAGATTGTTGGAACTTATCCAACTAAGTTGGATCTTAATCCAACATTGGTCTTATATACGATAAATAATTATATGGTGCTACACTGTCCTATTAAAGCCCAATGTATAAGTGATCTCATGTATTAAGTTGAGTGGGCTTAAATGAGTCAGGTAGGTTGTGGGCCTTTATGTGTGGTTATTGGGCTTCAATTCGTTGATGGGCCGAACTGAAAACCCTATGGCTAAGGAGGCTAGCCCCTATATATATATATGCGGTCATGATCCCCGGAGCACACGAACAAGTTAGACGTCTTTTCTACGCCCCGTCGCTAGGAGAGAAACAGGGAGAAAGCCAAAGGATTTCTCCAACGGTTGATTCGTGCTATTCTAGAAGATCATCCACTTCGTTGTCGTCAGGATCTCTTTCAGACTTTTAGCGATGGACTCAGGTACGCTTCTGCTAAACAGAGTAGGCAACGTTTTAAGATTCAGCATGTGGTATATCTAGATCTGTATTATTTGGCTTGAATACATTAATCTAGATCTTTAGTTACTACAGTTAGAGCTTTGGAGAGATTAGAAGAGAGAAGAATCAATAGGATTAGCTATAGGGTAAGAGGGTTCCTTTGATTCTTAGATCTTCTAGTGTTTCTGCTTCTCTTCTTCTTTCTTTGTGAGATTTGTGGGTGCTTGGAATTGCCAAGTTATTTCTCACATGAGTGTGAAGAAGATGGTGTTGGTGTAAGCTCTTGTGTTCTCTTTGATTATTAGTGGATCGTCTCGAAATGCTAGATGTAGGTTGTTCGCAACTGAACCAGTGTAAAATCTCTGCATCTCATTTACTTTCGGTTTGTTGATTTTGTCGCAGTTCATTTTCCAATTTGCTCTCACAAGATCCGACGAAGGGTTGGTTGTTTTTGCTTTGTTGTGTGATCCGTATTTTTCAAGTCTTAACTTCCTAAATAGTTGTTAGTGTTTGTTTATTCCGCGGGGTTCCAATTTTTGCAACACATCTTGCATTCAATTCATTGCTCTAATTTTAAGATATACCCCATTAACTCAAATGCCAACTAAGTTTTCTTTCCAGGTCAGACACCCTCCCTTATGGTTGGGTAGCTAATATTTCCATAAATACCACTAGTAAAAAATCGATTTTTGCCGATGGTTTTATGCTGGTATTCTAAAGAAACATCGGCAAATGTCTATTGGGGTTTTCGACATCTCTCGTTGTTTATAAGAACACGTGCAAATGATGGAATTTTTCCGACGCTTCACTGTTAAGGATATCGAGTGCCATTGCACACAATTTTGTATCAGGTTTAATAATATTATATTTATGCATATATTTAATAAAATAATATATTTAATATAATATAATATATTGTAATAAAATAAATATTTCAAATAAAAAATATATTTTATATAATATGTTTGTAAAATATTTTCTTCCACTGCTACAATATGTCTCATTAGCCATCGTGAACGGTCGGTAATATCAATAAGAACACACATCATCGTATTTGTAGGTAGAAATTAAATTACACATGTATACGTGCATAGCACATGCATTTACATTTGTTAAAAGGGAATTGCAACACGGACAGACCTTTTTGCTCAGTTCACATTTTACTTAATTTTTTGAAAAAAATAGCAAGTTTGCCGTTCAAAATTTTGCCCGAAATACCTTCTGAATTCTTTATCCAGGCGTTTCGTTTCTTCTTTGTGGTTGTTTATAAAATTAACAAGCATGCCATTCAAAGTTTGCTCACCTTCTTCTTCTTCTCTCTTCATGTGAATTTCTTATCTCTTCCCTTAAAGACTTCTCAACAAATACACTTACCATCGTTAAATTAATTAATTACTTAGTTAATTAAAATCTATTTTTAATTAGCATAACTATTAATTAAAATAACACTAACCTCCAGGGCCCCCACCTCCAGTCTCCCTCCGCCCCTGCCCTCTCTCCCTCCTCTAATTAGGGATTACTTTAGGTTTTAAAATATATTACTGTGTGTTGTGAAGGAGAAACAAGTTTGGAGAAGGTTGAGATCTAGGAAACCCCTAGCCTCCTTTATATAGTATTCATATTGGTTACTCATGTGTGTGGATACCCAATAGGCCTAATGGGTCATATTCATAACACTTTCCCTTATCCAACCAACGTGGTATACTCGACTTATGAATTGAATGATTCATTAGTACTAATGAGTATCTTAAAGGGTGGATACTTCTAGATCCAAGTTAGGGATGACTGCCTCGTTAAAAACCTTTAGCTATGGAAAACACTGTGGGAAAAACCAATAGCAATGGGAAAGAGTACAGCACTCCATAACTTCCCCTGATTTAGGGATGTGTCGAGGGGTGGATACTTTTGGATCCAGAGTCAATGTGGTTGCCTCGTTAAAACCTTGACTATGGAAAACCCTGTGGGAAAAACCACTAGCCAAGGAAAAAGTGTACAACTCTACAGTTGACTCCCCCTTATCTGATCAAGCTTCAAGCTTGTAGATATCCTATATATCTATACATTAATCTCATATGCGTCTATACATTCATCTCATCTACAACATTTCGAAAGCAAATGTAAAGTACAAACATCACTCATCTATACAAGTTTCACTCATATAAGACAGTAGCTGAAACTAAAGAGCGTTGCGAACTTGGTAGACAGCTCCACATCTCAATCGTCATTGTCTGCAAGGTACTTCAGGACCTGGCTTTGTATATTCTTGAACTACTTCTTGGATGATGAGCTTCTCGAGATAGTATGAGGATGTAGACTTGGGAGGATTCTGTGTAGATCTTCAGGAGGTGGACGTCCCTTTTATGCTATTCATCGTAATGATTTGTAACTTGCATATGCAAATACATTTAAGGGTTAATGACTGGAAATACCCTAATGTTTCAGCATTTGTCACAAATATACCCTATCGTTCATTTTGGGACACATTGGTCCCAAACGTTTGGCAAAAATTGACAACGTTGTACCCTTTTTGAGTTTGCCATTAGAAAAGCTTTTCAAAATACCCTAACGTTTCAGCGTTTCTTGTAATTTCAACCTATATGGATCAATACACTAGAGGGGGGTGAATAGTGTATTTAAAAAATTGTTGCAAATAAAACGTTACTAATATTTGCAAAGATGGCACAGAAATGAAATGACAAGTATAGAAAATTAAACCAATCGCAAACACAAAGATGTATCCAGGTTCGGATCCTGTTGATCCTACTCTAGTCCTCTACTCCACGTATAGATTTTCAATCCACTAAAATCACTTGCCCCGCAAGCATAAACTTACAAAAATGGCGACACTCCTCGTGTCCCAAACTTTGTACAATCTCAATAACTAGAGATTCAAACATGTAAAAGAAATAATGAAATAGAAAAACACCTATAGCCTTGGCATGAATATCAGAAAATGAATTCAAGGAAGGTGTTTAGAAATGAACTTCAATGTTTCAAAATAAGTAATGGTGAAACATAATTGAAGTTCTTCCGTTCTTAAACGAAGAGAGAAATCTAATGATTTCTTCTTACAAATAAGAAAAGAACAACTTTCCCAAAAAGTGTTGATAATCCAAGTTCTTCCGTTCTTAAACGAAGAGAGAAATCTAATGATTTCTTCTCACAAATAAGAAAAGAACAACTAATGTCCGAATTTGCTTAAGAAGATCAATGGCTTGATTTCAACAAAGAAGAGTAAAGAAGAGGAAAGTGTGTGAAGAAAAGAGAGGGGGTACCTCTCCTTTTATAGCTTTTAGAAACGGTTATGAACGGTTCTGTAAGAGACGTTGCACAACATTCAGAAACTGTAAGGAACGTTGGAGAACGGTCAGAAACCAATCTGGAAAATTTCGGTCCAAAAAACGACTTGACAGGCTAGGAAAATTCGTAGCCTGCTAATTTTGAAACAGTAACAAACGGTCACAAAAATTTGGTGACATGTACTAGACAACGAATAAATCCTTGTCTGAAGGTATCAAGTCAAAATTCAACGAAAATATAGTTGTTTAGTACACTAGGAAAAATCCTAGTTGACTAATTCTGAAAAATAGGAATTCTGACTCGGGATCAAAGGGGTTGGAAGATGATGTAATTTTGAGCTTAGGGATAGATGATATGTTATACTAAAGGCCCTGAAGCTATCTAAAAAGTAAAATTTACAGCATTCCGTAGATACGTTTTTCAAACGTAATTTGAGTAGCAAGGCTGTTTTGCAGAAAGTCCTTGTACTTTGATCATATGCGTGATCTGAATGAATTAGCGTTGTAGCTGCACATCTGCATAGATAGAGTTAGTAACATGAAATATATTGATTTGTCACATCAAAACCTTATGGAAGAGATGATGGAAAATACCAAGTTCCAACATTCTCCCCCTTTTTGATGATGACAAACAATGAAATATAAAATGTGAGTGTGACATATTTTAATGTGATGGTACTCCCCCTGAATATAAGAATATATGCTCCCCCTGAATATATGCCGTAATTCTCCCCTTTTGTCATCCACAAAAAGTGGAAAAGGAAAATTGGCAGGCTATGATATTGTGTAGCTGGCTAATTTCGAAAGTGAGAAAATTGGGCATAAAAACATGGAAGCATTGGAGAATAACAGTCACATATAAAATGAACAAAGACTGAGCACAGGAAAAAATCACAGAAACACCAAGAGGAACAATAATACTAAACTGCCAAATACATTAACAACTAGTACAACCCATAAGCAAACTGACTAACATAGTTACGCATACAACATAGTCACGAAGACTGACAAAATATTCATAAAACATCCAACATTACCAAAGCAACTAAGGCTAACAGGGATCATGGGAAAGGAAAAGATACGGCTAACATCACAAAGTCACGCAGACCAACAGGGAAATAGGGAGAAACATCGGATAATCACGCAAATAGGATCATGAGATAACCAGGCTTGCAAGGAGAGCATGAGATAAACCGAGCATGGAACCAAGGAACAAAGGAGTCATGGATGATAGGAAGAGGAGCTAGGAGAGGAACGACGAGTGCGGGTGCGACGAGTGGGAAGGATATTTTGGGCTTCGAGGGCGGAACGGAGTTCGGACTGATTGACTTGGATTTGGTCGAGAACCTCAGAGTGGTGTTTGAGCGTAGTGTCATAAGAACTCATTTGGATCTGGATGCCTGCAAAGCCTTCGGAAACCTGCTCAGAGAGACGACGGAGGAGCACGGCATTGGTCTCGTGGGAAGGAGAAACATCGTCTTTGGAAACAAGAACCTTCTTGCCGCACTTGGAACGAGAGCATCCCGGGTAAGACGGGAAATGCGCTGGTGCACGAGGAGTGGGGGTCGGTGCAGCAGGCGTTGCGGAGTCATCATCGGTATCAGCATCATCTACGTCGTCTTCAGAGGCAGAGGAAGAAGAGTCGGGATCTGGAAGTCCCATACTGTGGATAGTGTACTCGTCAATATGAACGTCATTCTAGAGCAAGTATTCACCGTCCGTTGGAACGGCAAACGTCCGAAGAATCAAAGTGATCAGGCTTGGTAAGTAGAAGTAGGTAGAAACTCGTTTTGTGAGGGTATGAAGAAGAAGAGTGCCCCAATTGATCAAAAAACCGGCCAAAAGTGCATACAAACAGTGTTCGTGGGTGTTACTGAGATAGTTAACAGAACCGGCCTTGGGCAGCAAATTGTTGATAATGATCATATGTAGAAGTCTAGCCTCTGGATGGAGTTTGGCGGCGGACATGTGAGGGGTATATTTAGGGGCTAATTTGGCTAGGACAGAGGGGTCGGTCATGGCAAAGGAAAGATGGCCAATGAAATTTGGTGGCTGATTGATAACGGTGGCAATGGTGTTTCCAGTGACAGTGAAAGAAACACCACAGACCATGGTTGTGAAATGCTTTTGGCTGCGGTGAATGGAGGGTTCAAGATTGGCGTAAAACTCACGGACAAGTGTGGGATAGTAGGGGACTTTGTTGGCGAGGGACCATATTTGATGAAGACCGACGACCATAAGGATATCCTTTACGTTCATCATCGTGACCGTGCCATAGTCGAGATACCGTTCAGGGTGGAAACGCGTAGCCTCGAACAAGAGATAGCGGTCTTTGGCGGCCTGGGAGCGGAACCGATCGCCATGGGAAGGAGGAGTTGGTTCGGCCATGGTGGAGATGAGAGAAAAATAATAATGAAGGGAAGAAGATGATTGAACAGAGAATAGAAAAATAAAAGAGATGTGGAGACAAATAAATAGAAGGAAGGAGGGACCGATCAGTTTCCATGATAGGAGTAATGGAAGAGGTTGCTAAAACCGAATGGGTTAGAGCAACTGAAAAATTCAAAAATATAGAAACCGAACAGAGGGGAAGACGAAGAAATGCAAGAAACGGTTTCGAAAACATCCGTTGGTTTTATATAATCCCAAAAGTTTAAAAACTGAGAATATAATGTATAAAAAGACAAGAGATAAATTCAAGTAGGTGTGGTGTCATATAAAGGTTTTATGAAGGAGTGTGTCCCAATGTCATGGGAACTTGGTGGAAGAAATAATAAAACCGAATGAAACTTGCATAGTGCGGTTTGATAGGTCAACACACAAAGAAATTAATAAGTTTAAGTCCCAATGTAGAGGCCGAATAAATTGGGTATGTCGGTTGTTGGGGGATAACAAATGAGAGAGAACCAAATGGAAGGAGTTTGGTGGAGCCCTTAATTGTCATGAAGGAGAGTGCTCATTTCCAAGGCAAAAGGACGGTTGGTAGAAAATTTATTTATGGAAGTCCTCAGTTCAAAATTAAAAATTGAATGTAAGTGGTAAATACCAAGAGAAAGGAACGGTTCGATTGAGGAAAACAAATAGGAGAGGACCATGCGTCCTAATATTTAATCTCCCTTGAAAAAATAGAAAAAAATCTATGTATCTCTTGGAAATAAATACGGTTAAAAATGGGAAAGAGTCATTTGTCTTCATTTGGATTCTCATCCCAAGGCAAAATGAATGCCATTTCAATTTCCAACGTGAGGAGGTATAGTGTACTGGAGGAAAAGCAAATGAAAAGAGGCCATGTGGCAAGATAAATCTCAACAAATAGAAATTCATCAACTTTTCAAATAGGAAAGAAAAGGACGAAAAAGAGGAATTACAAATTCCAAGGAAGAGAAAAGATGACCAAATGCCAAAAAGATGATCAAACGCCATGGAATTTAACCGTAGTCAAGGATAAATACAGAGTGGAAGATAATGGGTAAGTATTTTATACGAATTTTGTTTTTTTGAAAATAAATATTACCAAAAATCGTATGTGAAGTGTTATTTTAAAAAAATCCGAAAACCAAGGGTCAATAATTAAAAGACAAACATATAGTCACGAAACGGAGAAGACAGAAGAAATTTTAAAATTAGAAGGCTACGAAATTTTGTATCCGGCTAAAAATAAATAGTGACTAAAAAATTATAGAAAAATTCACAATAAAATAAAATAAATAAACATACTTATAAATCAAATTCTGATTCACTAATAATGCCCAGATTTCTTCTAAGCTTAATGAAAGATTCCTCTTTCAAAGGCTTAGTCAAAATATCTGCAACTTGATGTTCAGTTGAAATAAATTTCAAAATAATATCTCCTTTATGAACATGATCATCTAAAAAATGATGACGTACATCAATATGTTTTGTACATGAATGATGCACAGGATTTTTAGAAAAATTAATAGCACTGGTATTATCACACATAATAGGGCATGTGGAAAAATTAATACTATAGTCTGAAATAGTTCGTTTCATCCAAAAAAATTTGGGCACATGCTAAACAGGCGGCAATAAATTCTGCCTCGGTTGTAGATAATGAAACAGATTTTTGCTTTTTGCTAAACCAAGAGACTAAAGCATGTCCTAAAAAGTGACATGTACCACTAGTACTTTTACGGTCTGTTTTACAACCAGCAAAATCTGCATCAGTATATGATAATAAATCAAATGTGTTTGTTTTAGGATAAAATAAACCAAAATCAGAAGTATACTTAACATATCTAATACTCTGTTTTACGGCAGTTAAATGCGAAAACTTAGGATCTGCTTGAAAACGTGCACATAAACATACTGAAAACATGATGTCTGGTCTACTTGCAGTTAGATAAAGTAAGGAGCCAATCATATCTCTGTAAAGACATTGATCAACACTCTTACCATTTAAATCTTTGTCGAGAGAAGTGTAATGCCCTGTGTAGCTACTGCACAAGTACTAGAGGGGGGTGAATAGTACTTTAAAATAATCAAGAGTAATTATCCCTAATTATCGTGCAAACTCAACCAACAATGCGGAAATAAAAGTTGACAACAATAAAAGACATTCGCAAACAAAGTATGTAACGGGTTCGGATCCACCCAAGTCTCCCCGACTTGTTCCCTGTGATCCTACGTCCCAAACACCCGGATCCCATCCGGATACTTGAGTTAGAAACCTCTAACTCAAATTTGCACTATGAAATACTTGTAGGAAACCTATACAAGATCAAATAATACACAAATGAAAATGTGACTCCCACAAACCGGGATCACACACAACTCTCAAAAATCGAGAGAAAAACTTTGCAATATCAATGTAATTTAAATATGAAATGCTTACCAACAAAATCCTATGCCTTGAGTAAACTTACGATTTTAGGGCAAGGAAGATTTTGATGGAGAAGAAGTCACCAAACCCTAGCTCCAAGGAGTTAACCAGCAATAGAAGCCTATGGTGGAGTTGATGACCTAGAATCAAGCTCTCGGCTTGAAAGGCTCACAATCAATAAATCTCTCTTGAGGAATAAGAGTGAGGAAGAGATTCTTGAGAAATGAATGAGCTTGGAAATGAGAAATAAATGCTTCTCTTTGATTCTCTAAAATCCAATAATTATCAGCCTTGAATGCTATGAAGAAGCATCTCAAGTTTATACAGGATAGAGAAGAGAGAGAGATAAAAATCGTGCATTTAATGCTCCAACGGATCTATTTCTGAAGCAGTCTAATCGGTCAAAGAAGGATCACTGACCGACTAGATTCACAACTAGTTGGTCGGTGATCCAACATGGACCGACTAACTAGTTCACAGCCAAAATAGAAAGTTCAGGGAATATAGAACTAGTCGGTCTAAGATGACTTGCCAACCGACTAGTTTCACAACTAGTCGGTCGGTGAGTGTTCTTTGACCGACTAAGAGATGAAATCAAATAGGCTGAATACAAGATGAACTACTCGGTCTAAGAACAAATTCCAATCGACTAGTTTCACAACTAGTCGATCGACAGTTGTTCTTGGACCGACTAACTGTAAACAGTAACTCAGGCTGAAAAATGAAAGCTCAACTAGTCGGTCGAAGAAGGATTCCTAACCGACTAGTTTGACAACTAGTCGGTCTGTGAACCTTCTTGGACCGACTAATTGGTCAACAGTGAATAGGCTGAATTGAGCAAGGAGATCTAGTCGGTTCAAGAAGGATTGTCGACCGACTAGATTGCCATCTAGTCGGTTGGTTCTTCTTCTTGAACTAACTAAGATGCACAAGAAGTCGTGAATCGAAGCGTGAAGCTTCGGAAAAGTTTGTATGGGCTTCTAAAATAATCCTAGCTCTAAGATATGAGTGTTTATGAAGATTAAACGTAAGACCTACTCAAGGCTTAACAATCTACGAAAAGAAGCTAGAAGACTATAAATAAAACTTGACGAACCGTCTTCAAAGCTTCATTCCGAATCTCTTTACTTCAATAATGCTCCTAGAGCTTCAACGAAGCTTTAGGCACACGATTACGCGCTTTGAGAAGTCTTGAGACGTCGCTTTTGATGTTCATAGAATTTTGGCGACGATCTCTGATCGCTCCGGGACGTAACCCAAAAGAACGGTTGTAGTTTTACCGCAAGTGCACGGTGTAGCAGCGAGCGGGTTATCGAAAATCCCCCAAGCTTACCTCTTACTCGTCCTCGAGGAAGATGAGTAAAAAGCGAACCCGGTGGATAAAGATAAAGTAAAAACGTTGGAAAGGCGGAAAATGGAAAACAAAAAATAAAATAGAAAACGAAGAGGGAAGTAGCTAGATCATTTTTCTCAGGACGTGGGTTGTGCGTACTCATATAGCATGCATCGAATATAAACCACATGTCAAAGACTTTTATTTCGATATCATAGTATAATGATACACTTGAAATAGAAAACCCAAGAATATCAATATAGCATGAAAAATGGAATAATTCTAAGATTAACATCGTCTGAAGCATCTAAAGCGGTATACAATACCGTAGATCACACACTTTTCAATTGAATGCTTTCTATAAGGAGTATAAGAGATATCACACGATAGAGTAGTAAGAATAGAAAAAGTGTGGTTTTCATGAAATGAATGCTAAGCGTAGATTTCTGGATTTCGTGAAACTTTAGCAATCTCACCGAGTATAAAATATTACTTAGTCTAGGTTGTCATGCACCGTCAGGTAGTCACACTCTCTCACATCATTGGATTCTCTCCCCCAAGCTTATCTATAAGCGTGGTGGCATATACAAAACAATATTTACATCCCCTTTTTTTATGAAGCTCCAAAAGTAAAAGAAAACAAAAAAATAAAAGCTAAAGAGGGAAGAAAGAGAGAAAGTGTATGAGATGGGATCGTTTTCGAACTTCTTTTCTCTTTTCTTTTCTTATTCTCAAATCTTTTTCTTTTTCTTTTTCTTTTTTTTCACAATCATATATACACAATGATCCCAAATCAAAGAGAAGGATATACAAGTATTTTTTTTCTTTGGATTTTGGGGAATTTAGAGCATGTGATATAATAACGGGGGAATGCCAATAATAGAATCGCTAAGGGGAGATTCACCGATGAATATAAAATAGAGAAATTATGTTCAAGATATGTGGAGAAAGAAATAAATGTATCTCTCAGTTCACTCTATAGGACGTGCATGACAACTTCAGCAGTGTAATATAATCTACTCAGTTTAATCTCAAAAAGTAAACTAATCCAGATTTATCAAAGCTAACAAACATTCAATCAACCCGAAGTGAAGCGTACAAATCATGCATATAGAAGTGATGTGAGAAAGGAAAGCAGTAATCCAGATATAAGCATCAATGCGTGAATCTTGGTCTGTTTTCTACGATAGCATACATATGAATCATCAGACATCAGCTAATAATAGAATTTCATCCATTTTCATACAGCAAAAGAGAGTGGGTTACTATTTCTAAATGCAAGGCAGAACATAGCATATGATATCAAAAATAAAAAGCTATGACACGACAAATATAGCATGCATATAGAGAAAAGCTAACACCACGTCATCATCATCACAGAAAAGTCATCTCTAGCAAAAGATGAAAGAAATAAAGATAAACGAAAAACAAGGATATTTTCAATGCAGCACACAAGGAAAATAAGAAAAAACGTGATGCATGGTAAAAAAAGAAAAAATGTGATGAAAAATGGGTGCAAAAGTGGAAAAACATGAAAAAACTAAAAATAAAAGGTGATAAAAGCAAAAAGCGTGAGAACTCACTCCCCCAAGCTAAAGTGCACAGTGTCCTCAATGTGCGAAGTGTGGCACACTGAGAGACGGGTAATGGGTGGGGGGTGGGTATGCATGCATGATAAAAAAAATAAAAATAACAAAATGAAAAATATGATGCGGATGTGATGCATGCAAGGATAAGGGTGATGCAGATATGTGTGTGTCACCAAAAATACTCTCACGCACTCCCGAAAAAGGATATAGAATGATATGAGCAAAATGTGGACAAAGATAGTGATGGGAGGAGGGGTGGGCAAAAATCATCAGGACCAAGCAGAGAATGGGCAGTATATAGGCAAAAAATATCGATGGCATCAAGGGTGTGCCTAAGCTGGTGGTGCTGCGCCATCTCCGTCCTGAGGCGGAGGAGGTGGTGGTGATGGTGGACGTGTCTGTTGAGTGGGTGGTGGTCGTGGCAGTCGCTCGAGAATCTGGGTCAGGCAAAAGTGAATGCCGGGAAGTAGCTCGAGGCAATGCTGCATGGCGGTGACTGTGGAAGACAGAGCCCTAAAATCGCCCCGTAGTCCACTCATCGCCCCCTCAAGAGCACGAACGCTCTGAACTAAGGCGTCAGGGGGTGGTGGAGCGGAGGGACGGACAGGTCTAGGCTGAGCTGGTCGGGGCTGTCTGATACGGGCAGTGTAGGTGATCGGGACAGCAGGCATGGGTGGAAAGGGTGATGTGCTCACTAGTGGATGCCCAGCCTCAGTGCGAGGCTGGGACGTAGGCTGGTGTGAGGTGGAAGCAGCAGCAGTGGAAGTGGAAGACAGAATCGGTGACGAGGCAGCAAGAGAGGTCAGTGACACAGACGTGGGAACAGACGTCACGACACTCTCAGATAGGACAGCTATGGTGGAGACAGAAGGGTCAACCGATGGGAAGGAAGTGAAAGGACCAAAAGGTGATACCCCAGCGGACAACAAGCTAGACAGGGACCGTACGCCGTCAGGAAAGGAAGACTCGCCGCTCTCAACTATAGAAGGTGGACGCTCGGGTAGCAAAGAGGTAAGGGGCTCAACCGACAGGGGCACAGCAGTGGTGGGGGTGGTGGTAGGCGTGGTGGTAGTGGAGGATGGCTCAGCAAGTGTACTCCCGACACCGGCAGAAGTGTGGACAGAGGTGTCGGGAGCGACAGAAAGTGCAGGCTCTGGCTGAGGAATCACAGGGTCAACAGGTGCAGGGTGTGCCTGCTCAGCCTCCTCGGCCTCGAGCACATAGGCGGTGGGGATCAGGAGATCCATCGCCGGAAGCCAGTCCTCGTGTGCTGGTCCTATGTGTGTCTGAGCGGAACTCGGGAGGATCATGTAGTCAGCACCGAAGGGACCGTGCAACCATACCCAGTGCCGTTGGCCGTGCAGACGAAGCATCTTCATCCGGGCCATAACGTCTATCGAAAGTGAAGTGGGGCCCGAAGGTCGACGCAGGTCGGTCGGAAGGTCCTCGCCGGTCATCAGGGCTAGCAGGGTGATCAGACCGTCACAACATATCGGTGGCGAGCGCCCACCGATACGATGATGGGGTCCAAAAAACAGCTAGCGACGTCAATCTCAACGACGGGGACCATCGCAACGCCATCCCTATCCAGAACTCGGGGGCGAGTCATCGCGTAGAGCATATAGAGCTCAGGCGTAGACATCGTCCCAGGCTCGTACCTCGCTAGAAAGGTGGTCGCCATAAGGCGCTGTGCTATGCGGAGGCAGGGGTGGACTATGGCCGAGGCCTTGGCCCTACTAGGGTCAAAGGCCTGTGGTAAACCCGTGATCCTGGCCCAAAAGGCGTGTGAATCGAAAGATGGGGGAGGGATGTGTGTGGGGGCGTAGGCTCAGTCGGGTGTGGGGACTGCGGGCCACTGAAAGAATGCTCTAAGCATATTGAGAGTGATCCGACACTCTCGATCCATGAGTCTAAAGGAGCATCCCTCATCGGTCCGGACGATCGAGCTAAGTACCTCGAGTGTCGGACGGATGTAGGTGTCCGCCGACACAGAAAGAAAATCTCGCCAACCCACGTTGTCGTACAACGTGAGCATCCCCTCAAGTACCCCCAGGCGGTCTAGGTCAGCTAAATGGGCGAACCTGGAGGGTACTATCGGGCGCTGGGCGATACGCTCAAATCATACGCGCTATGCGTCGTCCCTGAACGTAATCCCCAGCGGCCCGACAACCGGAGCCGGTGGTGGCTGTGCGTGAACGGGATCGGCTGGAAGTGGCTGTGTGGGGTGGGGTGGTGAAGGTGGAGGGGAGTCCTCCCTAGCGTGGGAGGGGCCGGGATCATCCGTCCGCTTCCGCTTTGCGGAAGCTCCCCGAGTGCGTGGCCGTGTACGGGGCGGCATGTGTGCCCCGAGTGCTCACCCAACTAGTGAAAAATGCGGCATGCTAAAAAGATGAAACAAAGGTACCTGAACACGCCGCGAGAGCAAAACAGCTGATAGGTGCGAAGACGCCGCCTCCACGAAGCCAATAGCGCGTCCGAGAGCTCCCCTAAGCTCCCCCAAGATAGCCTGCGCATCAAACAATGATATCAGCGTATAAAATTCGAAATACATGAGGAGATGGGGTATAACAGATAAATAAAGAAATCGATTTGAGTTAGGGGCTCAATGGGTACTCGGATCGTCAAAAAAGAGGAGAAAATAGGATTTTTCGTGAAATAGGGGTTACCGGAGCTTGGCCGGCGGTGAGGAGGGTTGCCGGCGGCGGGGGGTGGTCGCCGGAGCGGTCGCCGGTGGTGGGTCGGTGATCGGGGTCGGCGGCGTGGGGGATCGGGCGAGTGGGAGTCGATCGCGGGCGAGGGAGTAGAAGGGTCGTGGGCTCGGGCGAGAGAACTAATTTTGGGCGTTTCGAAAATCGCGCCGAGCCCGTTCGCCTTATATAAGGGAAGTTACGACTCGGTCGAGTGACTAAGTCACTCGGCCGAGTGATCGTAACGAAAAAGTTTTTTAAATTTTTTCCCTCCGCTTACGACTCGGTCGAGTGGCTTTGCCACCCTCGGCCGAGTGGAAAAAGTCCATTCGGCCGAGTGGCATAAGCTACTCGGTAATTTTCGCCCTAGGAGGGTATCAGTTTCACTCGGCCAAGTGAAGAAATATACTCGGCCGAGTGGCAGTTTATACAGAAATCGTAAAAAGACAGAGATTTAGGTACAGCAGACTTCCCTCGTTGGTGCGCCACTCGGGCGGACGGCTTTCTTTGCTCGGCCGAGTGACTATGGTACTCGGTCGAGTGGGGCTCTGTTTTCTGCTTCGGGGCTCCGTTTTGGCTCTACTCTCTGTTTTTCTTCCTCCAGGTGGTTTCTTCTTCCTCCTAAGCCTCAAGAGCATTCCTGGAGCGCTCTTCTTCACCTCGGTCATCCTCCATATAATAGATATCCTTTTCTCCTCCTCCTGTCAAAGAAAATAGGACCCGTTGTCAAAACATTTCGGGCAAACGACTCAAAAACACTAATAAAGTCTAAAACAAAAATAAAAACTAAAATAGAAAAAATGCGATAACTGTCGGGTTGCCTCCCGACAAGCGCTCGTTTAAGGTCTTGAGCTCGACCCCTTTAAATTTTCAATTTAGCGCGGGATGTTGGGTGCATATGAGATGCACCCGTCGAATTTTCCGGGAAGACCGCTCGGATTTGGATCATTGTGGTGTGTGGTCTTCCTCAGCGCCCCTTCGTCATGGGCAATGTTGAGGGGTGGCTCCCCAAGCTAGAGCTTGCTCCGGTCTTCGACTTTGCCGGTGACACCGATCGTCGTATCAGTGGAGCTTTCTTCGGAGTCCTCAACTTTGAGAGCTTGTAGAGCTCCCGTATTCTTGCAACATCAGCGTCGCCATCATCAATCGCCATGGAGATATCGGGGGAGTGCTCCATCTTCTCTTCCTCGGCCAAATCTAGGCCTTCTTCGAAGCTATCTTCGTTGGGTGCACCGATGGAGTGGGGTATCGCCTCTTCAATGACCTCATCAAGGAGGTCCATGTAATCTAGCTCCTCGTGATACGGCATGTGCTTCATTGCCTTCGGTATATGGAGCTCCACTTCGATGTTGCCGACGTTCAAGGTAAGAGGCCCCTCCCGCACGTCGACGATGACACCGGCGGTGGCAAGGAATGAGCGTCCAAGTATGAGCGATGTATCGCCCTCCTCCTTGATGTCCATTATCACGAAATCGCATGGCAAACATATGCCCCCCCCGGAACTTGGAGTGGGATGTCCTCTGCGATCCCAACCGGCCTTGTAATCCGCCCGTCCGCTAGTTGAATCCGCATGTCGGTAGGCTTTAAATCCGTGCATGTGTTCAACTTCTGGAACATGGAGAGAGGCATGAGGCTAACACTAGCCCCCAAATCTACCAATGCTTTTTATAGGGGGACACCGCCTAGAGTGCAAGGAATCCGGAAACTCCCTGGATCTTTGAATTTGGCGGGCTCTTTTTCCCTCTTTGTGAACCAAGTCCCTTCCTCCGCGAGCATTATCTTCTCCTTCCTCTTCCTTCCCATGATCAAGTCCTTTAAGAACTTGGCGTAAGATGGGATTTCCACTATAGCGTCGAGGAAGGGGATATTGAGGCTCACCCCTCTCAAATACTCGAGAAACTTGGCTAGCCGTTTCTCCATCTTGGCTCTAGCTAGCCGTTGAGGGAAGGGCACCGGTGGCATAAATCGGCGCTCATCAATAAGCTCTTCCTCTCTAGACTTCACTTCCCCTTGCGGCTCCTTCTCTTTTTCAACTTCAATTGTCGGCTCGCTCTCTTGTAGATTCCCCACCGCGGGTTCCTTAATTTGAGTCATGGAAGGGGTGGTATCCTTCCCTCCTCTCGTTGTAACCGCAACGACCGCATTGATATGGCCGGTGTTGCCCCGTGGATTCAGCTCGGGTTGAGCCGGCAATTGTTGGTTGTTCCTATTGAGCAAAGAAAGTTGCTCCCCAATTTGAGCGACGAGGTGGCGAGTGAATCTTGTCCCGCCTTCAATGTGGCGTTGATCTTTCTTTGTTCCGCCATAAACTCATCCACCTTAGCTTCAAAATCCGAACGTTGTTGAGCTTGTGGAGGGTTGGGATTTCTCCACCCTTGATTATACCCGAGTGGCCTATAAGGTCCCACTTGTTGCCTCGGTGGGAAGTTTTGTTGCGGTGGCCCCCTTGGTGGATAATTTGGTTGTGGTGGTGGAGCTCGAGCTTGAGGAGGTTGTTGTTGCGGGGGGTTCAATGCACCATCATTATTAGCATATGAGAAACCTGGATGGTTTCTAGCGGTCGGATTGGCCCAATATCCAGAATCCCCCGCGACGTATTGAATTTGCTCCAAAGCTCCTTCTCCTTGCTCTCCTCCTACATACATGGCTTGGGATTGGTCTTGCCAATCGCTCATATGATTTGTCGGCGTGGATGTAGAAGGGGCTCCTTGAGGCTCCGTAATGAATTTCTCCAATCTCTCCACTACCTTGTGGATAGAATCAAATTTGTTGGCTAGCTCCACGACGGCCTTCGCATCATAAATGCTAGACGACTTCAAGGAGGACGAAGAGTGTCCTCGCTCGTCACCCCACTGTTGGTTGTTCGAGGCCATCTCTTCAAGCAAAGCCGTAGCTTCATCGGGAGTCTTCGACAAAATGGATCCATTTGCGGTGGCATCAATAATCTGTTTCGTGCCTGGTTGGAGTCCATTGTAGAAACTGTGGACAAGCTCCCAATCCTCAATGCTATGGTGGGGGCATTGATGTTGCAAGTCCTTGAAGCGCTCCCATGCTTCATAGAGAGTTTCTTGTGGTCCTTGCTTGAAGGACATGAGAGCACTTCTTATCTTCACCGTCTTGGAGGGCGGGTAAAATTTGTCGAGAAGGCACTCGCCAATTCATCCCAAGTGGTGAAGATTCCTTCAGCTTGCGTCCTCAACCAATATAATGCCTTGTCCTTGAGTGTGAAAGGGAAGAGGCGCAGTCTGATAGCATCCACGGAGACGCCTGGCATTTGGAAGGTGGCACACTTAGATAGGAAGAGCTGGATGTGGTAATGAGGGTTTTCATGGGAGTTCCCATGAAAAGGATCTTGTTGCATAAGAACCACCAATCCGGAGTTCCCATGAAAAGGATCTTGTTGCATAAGAACCACCTCTCTGCTCGGATCCTCCTCAATGTACGCTCGATCTCCGGATCGTATAGTATTTCTTCGGGGTTCGCCGAGGATCTCGTGTACATGCAAGGGAAAACAGAGTTTCAAAGAAATGGTTAGCACAACAGAAGGGCAAAATAAAAATAGAAATAATAGAAAAAGAAAAATAGCTAGGTAGATAGAATCAAACACTATTGCGCTCCCCGGCAACGGCGCCAAAAACTTGATCGCGCCCCGGATACACGTCCCGGAGCGTCGACACTGTAGTCTTACCGCAAGCGCATGGTGTAGCGGCGAGCGGGTATCGAACACAGGGAGGCCTAATAACAGTGTCTTCTTCAATCACCTGACTATGAGAAAAGTCGAGAAATGTTTGCAAATATGCGGTCACAGTCGTTCAATTGTATATAAAAGAAATAACAAATTAATAAAGACGCTTAGGGGATAGGGAATCCCTGCTACTTGCCGTATCTCATCATTGTGATTCGTAGGTGTCACAATTGTTAGACTTGAAATTTGTGTGAACTAGTTGCAACTAAATGTAGAACCAAGCTCACGCTCTCGCGCTATTGCCGGTCTATAGCAAACCTAGGGTAGGGTCCAATCTCTTGCAAACCCTAACCTAGGCAAACTAGCGTGAAGAACAACATCATCGTTCAATCGTATCTCGAGCCCACTCTCGTGCAAACTCGAGCTACGACCTAGGTTAGGATAGTTCCTACCCGTCCAATCTCTTGCAAACGGGTATTGGTATAGAATTGCAATCGAAAACCCTAGTTTCGGTCCAATCTCTTGCAAACCGATTCCGGAGAAATTCAATTGCAACCCAATTCGAATTTCTAGGGCTTCCTATCGAGTTGGGATCCAATCTCTTGCAAATCCCAATCGGTATGAATCCCTAGCTATTCGTATTATAGCAATCCCAAACTAACCCTAATCAATCCTAGCAATAGTTTCACCAATTCATCACAAATTTGAAATTGGGTTCGTAGGGTTCATCCCTACGCCCTAAGACGATGGAACTACTCACAATTCATAATAAAATGCAATAGAAATTCACAATCAAAATCAATGGAATTCATAGTAATATTCAAAATATCAATAAAAATGGAGTTTTTGAGGGAGAGAGAGACAAACCAATGAAGAACAAGATAGCATCCAACAAAATAACCCTTTTCTATCCTCCCTAAAATCTAAATCTAATCCCTAAAAAGTTAATCTCAAAAAGGCTGCAAAAAGTTCTGAAAAAGCTTTCTAAACTAGGTTAAAAACTGGGGTTAAATACCCCCCAAAATCGCCCAAAAAAACCCTGACGAAAATGCCCCTGCGCAGCCTCAAAATCACAGTTTACGCTACAGGCAGCGCGGCTCACTCGGCCGAGTGACAAATGTCACTCGGTCGAGTGAGAGACACTGACGAATTCCAGAGAGTTGGGGGTCTTGGGGGTCGTCTCCTCGGAGGTCACTCGGCCGAGTGACTTTTCTTCACTCGGCTGGTGGGCGTTCTTCACTCGGGCGGACGGTCTTTCGTCACTCGACCGAGTCGGTCCTTGGGAATCGACTGTAAAAAAACAGTAAGTCTGGATTTTTTGTTGCCATCGTCTTGATGCCACTCGGGCGAGTGGGTCTCCGTAGTTCGGCCGAGTGACATGGCGATGCTCGGCCGAGTGCACGCTGATATAGCTCTGTTGCGTGTCCGATCTGGTCGGCCGAGCGGGCTTCCGATGGTCGGCCGAGTGACTCCTTCACTCGGCCGAGTGAAATGCTCAAAATGCCCAAACTTCATGTTTTCACTCCCTAGTCGCTCCTACGACGTTCTTTCTCCTTCCACTCCTCTCCAATAGCAAAATACCCCTCAAGAGAGTCGTCGGTGACACTCCGGAGTGGGTGCATCTCAAAATCACTCCAAATCGCTCCAAATCTCCTGAAATACGACAAAAACAACAAATCGTGAAAAGCATCGCAATATTGTCGAATAAACGTGAAAAACACGATTTGAGCGATCTAAATGGCATGCAAACATGCAGAAAAAAGGTGTAAAATACGGAGTGATCACTTCGCATCTCCACATGCCGAAGTTGATACGCCCATCGAACTTCTCAATTTCGAACTTCGTATTGAATACGATAGTTCGCGTTGTTGAAGATTGCGCCATAGGATTAGAAGGATTTTCGACACCATCTTTGCTCATCTTCTTTGTCTAGATCTTCATCGCCCAAGCTTTGATACCAATTGTTGTGTGCTATGCGGAAGCAGTCGGATCACCGGAGTATCTAGCACGAAGAACAAATAGAGAGAAAGCAAACAAAAGGATTTAGGTCGCCTAAACGACCAAGGAAACACTTCTCATAATTCCAATTAGGACATACAAAATGCACTCAACTACTCCTAAGAAATCCTCACAGTTGGCTCTCTCAAAGATCGCTCACAATGATCATATGGAACTTCCAATAGGATCTCATACAACTCTCCTCCTGCTTCAATAGAAGCTCAATTGGATTCCCAAATTCTCCGACGCTAATAACCAAGAACTTTCCCTCCTTTTATACTAGATGAGGGGGGGTTGGTGCACTAACCCCCCATTGGGTTGGTGCACCAATCCCCTTGGGTTGGTGCAACAACCATGGGCAGCCCATGTGTATATCAAGCCAACAACCACAGAGGAGTGTACCACCTCATCCTCTCACATGGGGGGTGAGTGGGCGTGTGCAATTTGGGATGTGTGTGGGGAGACCCAAGACAAAAGCCATACCATTTTCCGTTAATTTCATTCTTGTCTCCCTTTTTCATAGATCCAAAGAAGCCCTGACGTGCGTTTATATTTCATATATTTGCGCACGTTTTCTCCCGTGTTTTTCCGTTATTCACCGCCGTCTTATATTCGTTTTCTCGTGTTTTCTTGTTTTCTTTCACTTTTCCGTGTTTTCCATATTTTGCAGGAGTTTACTGGCATAGGGGACATAAAACGACGATATCATGAGTCTCCGGAGCAACGGGAGGAGTCACGCATGATCCAGGGGGTCAAACGACGAAGATCGCATCTTTCAGCCCCTCACCCGACCGGTTGGTTGTTTCCAACCGATCGGGTGATGCACGCTTGCACCACCCGGACACAAGTTGGAGAATCCAAGAAGTCACCCGGTCGGTTCAGTGACCGGTTTAAACGCCCCAACTCTCTGAAATTCTGACGCTGAATGCCAACTGATCGGGTGACTTTCACCCGATCGGTTCACCTGTAGCCGATTCTTCGAAGCCAAGCACGGAGAGATCAACCAACCAGTTCATCCGACGGCACGAAGATCCAACCGATCAACTTCAGCCCTCAACCGACCGTGCCGTGGTGACCGGGTGAAGTCCTGTTCTGCGCTACCGAAGAAACGAAGCAGGTCACCGATTGGGTGATTTCGTATTCTATATATATGACCCCTAGGTTTTCCAGAAACGGGAGTTGTTATTTTTTACTGTTTTTTCTCTCTCTTGACGGCTGTAATTTTTCAGATATTTGTAAGTTTTCCGATCTTTGTCAAACTTTGATATAGTGTTATTAGCATTGTTCTTATTACCTTTCAATCGCCTAATCATGATTTTTACGGTCGATTTCTATTTAGATCGCTTTTTACTAAATATGTGTGAGTAGTTCCATAATCTGGGATTTTGGTGGAAACCCCTTCGTGGGTTCTCCCCGATGCATCCATAGGGCTAGGAAATCGATAGGGATTAGGAATCTACCGGTTACGTGGGGTGTTTTATTGTCATCGGCGGAAAAACGACCGCCTTTGACCATTGGGCCAAGGGGGAATAAACTTGGCAGTTGACTCCCTAGCCATAGCTCACGCCCTTAGCGTAAACGTCGAATCCTAGCGTGCGGGAGCGGCAGGATGAGACATTGGGAGTTATCGTTGTGAGCTTAGTGCTCCCGGAGTCGATCAGTGTTAATGGACACGGGAGTGCCCACTGACCGAACCCGGGAAGTCCGGCGTATCATCCTGGGCATCAACCGGAATATCGGGCCCATGGGACGCCGGGGTACCACTTTTAGAGGCAATGTCTCACCAATAGACCCTAATTTCGATCGCTATCCTACCCGTAGGCCGTATCGGTGAGAATCACACGATAGGGTGGAAACCAGAGTCCCAGGTTTTTTACTTTATATTGTTTATCCCTTGCATTCTATTTTTCGTGACAACCCATCATCCGATTCGGGCTAGATCGCCCATGGGGTGAATTTGACCCTTCTTGACACAAGTACATCCACGCCTCCCTGAGTTCGACCCCCAAGCCACACTACAACACCGTGCGCTTGCGGTTACAAATATTTAAATCTCACGCCCCTATCATATTATTGCACGCATCTAACACGCATAAGCGGGGGACTTCAGGCTTTATGGCGCCGTTGCCGGGGAGGCAACGTGCTTGTTATTTGAGGATTTCATGAACCCTTGTGTCTAGCTCTCATCTCTACCTCGCGATAGTTTTCGCGCTCTACACTTTTTGATTTCACTTGTACATATTGTAAATAGTAGTTGTATAGAACTGATTGACTGAGTCGACGTGCTTCTATCGTTGCATTCGCCTCCCGTTCATGCAACCCGTGCTTTTAACGTGTTTTCTATCTGTGCAGTTCTCTCTCTCCCCTTTCTTATAGGTTTTCCGCCTCAGGATGAGAATGTTGTATGCCGTTTCGGTCGATATCTGGGATCATTCACACCACATCCGATGTTTGGCGCAAACCTTGGCAGCGTCACTAAATGCTTCGAATGTTCTTACCCTTCTGTCTGCCGCTGTGGAAAATCAGAGAAGGTACCATGATGTGCAGCAGGAACCAGTCACGACAACTCTCTTTTCTCCTGATGATATGGCGTATATCGACATGCTCAGCTTCGGACTCGGGGTAGAAGAATTGTTCACCGGGCCCGGTCAGGAAAACCACCAGGCAGAGTCTGTCCGTTGTGTTGGACAGGGGCCGATCTATTCCTTGCAGACTTTTTTCGAACACCCCGGGTCTCGGGACAATGAGGAAGCCGGGGACAATGGTGGGGAATCATCGACCATAGAAACCTGTTTTCACGTCGAATCTCTCTTTCCCGAGAATTACTATGAGCTTGAGAAGGACCCTGCGGCTTCCGCAGTTACCCCATCGACACCTTGCGAGGGTTTACCTCGTGGAACCACGGTTGGGAGTGAAGTTCCGAACACTGACTTTCAAGAGATCCACGAAGAAGTCCTCTCACTAGAGGATGCTCAGCTTGAGAAGTATGCGTCGAGACCTCACGAGGTTGAGATGAAGGAGTTACCCCTGGGACTAAAGTATGAGTATTTGGGGACAGGCTTGACCCTGCCTGTCATCGTGAGCTCCTCGCTGCCTGAAGACCTGACGACCAAACTCCTTGGTGTTTTAAAAAGGTTTAAGGGCGTTTTCAGTTATGCAATTGAAGATTTAAAAAGTGTTAGCTTGGGCCTCTGCTCGCACAGGATACTTCTTGAGGATGAGCAAGCCTCCTCGATCGAGCCACAGCGGAGGCTAAATCCCATAATGATGGAGGTGGTGAAAAAGGAGATTGTTAGGCTTCTACACGTCGGTATCATATACCCTATCTCAGATAGTCGCTGGGTTAGCCCGGTGCACGTCGTTCCAAAGAAGGGAGGAATGACGGTGGTTCGCAACGAGAAAAACGAGCTCATACCTACTAGGACCTTCACAGGGTACCGGATGTGCATTGACTATAGAAAGCTGAACAAAGCCACGAGGAAAGATCACTACCCTCTCCCTTTCATTGATCAGATGCTCGAGAGGCTGGCGAAGCACAACTATTTCTGTTTCATGGACGGGTACTCTGGATTCCTTCAGATCCCTATTCATAACGATGACCAGGAAAAAACTACTTTCACTTGCCCATTCGGGACATATGCCTATAGAAGAATGCCGTTCGGACTTTGTAACGCCCCAGCTACATTCCAAAGACTCATGTCAGCTATCTTCTCTGACTACTCCCAGGATATCATGGAGGTTTTCATGGACGATTTTTCCGTCTATGGAACTGAGTTTGACTCATGCCTCAGCAATCTAACTAAAGTCCTGGAGAGGTATCAAGAAAAGGGATTAGTCCTGAACTGGGAGAAATGCCACTTCATGGTCCAAGAAGGAGTTCTGCTGGGACACGTCATCTCTTCGAGGGGAATTGAGGTTGATAAGGCAAAAGTTGAGGTGATTGAAAAGCTCCCGCCACCGCTCAATCGTCGAGGAGTCCGGGGGTTTTTAGGGCATGCGGGATTTTGCCGCCGCTTTATAAAAGACTTCTCGAAGATTTCCAGGCCACTGACCCAGCTCCTAGTGAAGGACGCACCTTTCATTTTCGACGAGGAATGTATGGAAGCCTTCCACCATCTGAAGCAAGCTTTGATTTCCGCGCCTGTAATACAGCCACCGGACTGGAGTCTCCCCTTCGAGCTAATGTGCGACGCTAGTGATTATGCCGTTGGGGCCGTCTTGGGACAGAGGGATGATAAAAATCTGCATGTGATATATTATACGAGCAAGACCCTTGACGTCGCCCAAAGGAATTACATAACCACAGAAAAGGAATTGCTAGCGGTCATCTACGCGATGGACAAGTTCCAGCAATATCTCGTTGGGGCAAAGGTGATCGTGCACACTGATCACGCGGCTCTCAAATACCTATTGAGCAAGAAAGAGGCTAAGCCGCGGCTCATTAGATGGATTCTCCTCCTCCAGGAATTCGACCTGGAAATCAAAGACAAGAAGGGGGCGAAGAATGTCGTTGCCGATCACCTGTCCAGAATACCTACCCTCGATTTGAATGCTACTCCGGTTGATGATTCGCTCCCTGACGAACATCTCTTTCCCGTCTCTTCAGCTTGGACCCCTTGGTACGCCGACATCGCAAACTATCTGACGTGTGCCATCGTCCCCCACAACGTGAGCTATCAGCAGAAGAAGAAATTCTTCCATGAGGTCCGAAAATTTTATTGGGACGACCCCCATTTGTACAAGACCTGCAACGATGGGGTAATACGAAGGTGCATTCCTGAGACTGAGGTGACCTCCATAATATCTCATTGCCACGATCAGCAATGTGGAGGCCATGCGAGCACCTACAAGACGACTGCAAAAATCCTCCAGAGTGGATTCTACTGGCCAACCCTATTTAGGGACACCCACGCTTATGTCCAAGCCTGCGACAAATGCCAAAGGACGGGGAACGTCTCCAAGAGAAACGAGATACCCCAGCACTAAATCTTAGAAGTAGAGATCTTCGATGTGTGGGGAATCGACTTCATGGGACCATTCCCCTCCTCCTCAGGGAACCATTATATCTTGGTGGCAGTGGACTAAGTATCGAAGTGGGTTGAAGCGATAGCCTGTCCTACTAATGATTCCCGAGTGGTAGCCAAGTTCTTTAAAAACAACATCTTCCCGCGATTCGGAGTGCCTCGAATTTTGATCGGTGACGGAGGGAGCCACTTCATAGAGAAGAAATTCGAACCCCTTTTAAGGAAGTACGGGGTTCAACACAGAGTCGGGCGTGCCTACCACCCGCAGACTAGCGGCCAGGTGGAAGTTTCTAACCGGGAGATTAAGAGCATACTGGAGAAGACGGTGGCCAACTCTAGGAAGGATTGGTCATCAAGACTTTCTGACGCGCTTTGGGCTTACAGGACGGCATTTAAAACTCTGATCGGGACGACCCCCTACCGGCTTGTCTATGGGAAGGCGTGCCATCTCCCCGTGGAATTGGAACACAAGGCGTTTTGGGTAATCAAGAACCTAAACTTTGACGCCAAGGAGGTTTGAGGTCATCGACAGCTTCAACTTAACGAGCTCGATGAGATCCGGCTCAATGCTTATGAAAACGCCCGGATCTACAAGGAGAAGCTGAAGCGGTGGCACGATAAGCGCATCCTGAAGAGGGAATTCAAGGAAGGAGACTTATTCCTCCTATTTAACTCAAGACTGAAGCTTTTTCCTGGAAAGCTCAAGTCAAGATGGTCGGGGCCCTTCCGCGTCACCAAGGTTTTCCCGCATGGGGCTATCGAGATAATGGGAAGAAATGAGCCATTCAAGGTCAACGGACAGCGCCTTAAATACTATGCGGTAGGAGAACCAGCATTCTCTCCGGTGGGACTCTCAACGACCGACAACTCTTCCTCAAACCCTCCGGATCCTAATTGACCACTGCTTGAGGCGTCGAGCAAACGACGTTAAACAAAAGCGCTTCGTGGGAGGCAACCCATGTTCTAAACTCTCTCCTTTGTTTTTAAGCTCATTTTTAGCTTAGCTTTATCTATTTTAATAAATAAATCCAGCTGCGGGATCATCAGTCATGAAATTTAGACCATTCGTGAATTTTTGCAGGAAACTAGGCCTCACCCAATCAGGTGGTTATTCAACCGATCGGGTGAGAAGTATCAGACGATGGCCATCTCTGCTCCCCTTATGAACCGGTCGGGTGAACGTGAGCTGAGACCGGTTGGCTGACCATGTGAGATGGGCTGAACTCTCAGGAAATTTGGGCGATATACCAACCGATCGGTTGAGTGAAACTGCTGTCGTGTGGCTGACCAGGTGAAAAGTTACAGACTCGCGGGAAGAATTGAGAAGCGGTCAACCGATCGTGTGAAGACTCACCCGATCGGTTCACCTGTAGCTGTTGGCCGACGAAAAATTTTCGAGACTTATCCAACCGATCGGGTGAAAACTCACCCGATCGGTTCATTTAAAACCCCTATAAATACCCCTGTCGCACGATATCCTCCGCCCGACCCCCCCCCCAAACTCCCCTTCACGCGATCTCCTTCCCTCCAACTGCCGAATCGACATCCTCCATCCACCACATTGCCCCTAAATCTTCACCCCCACTCATTTCCATACTCCCCCAACCTCGCCACCTCACCATCATCAACATTCTCCCATTGAACCTCCAAACCCTAACCCTAACCCCCAAATTTTCGCAAAATTCGATTCTTTTCGGATCAGCGAGCGGAAGCTTCCCAAATCTCTTCCTCATATTGTGTGGGGTCTTTCGGGTGCTTGATCTTACAACGTTGACGGGTAACCTCTTTCCACTCTTCGCATTTATTTCATTTTTTCTGAAATGTCTTGAATTTGTGTTTGCACACTTTATCTTCTTCATCTTCTTCATAGACACTGTATCAGACCCCATCATTCTTCCCCGCGCCATCCCAATGTCCTGGAAGGGAAAGGAAATAGCCTTATCGTCACGCAACATCCCCTATACGGTCCTTTTTCCTCATCTTTCCTCAGCATAAACCCTTCGTCTGAGGAGCAATCCGATCGCTTACAAGCCCTTCTCCATCTCCATATGCGTCCTACTCTTTTCGCCGACTTCCCCACCCTACATTCACTTGGACTCTTTAGGGGCGTCTGCCCGCTTTTTCGCTTCATAGGTTGCGATTATCTTCTGCGGACCCAAGCCAATTCACACAGGAATCTCACACTTGAGTTCCTCAGTTCTCTCGAGGTGTCCGACCATGGTTTCACCTTCCGGGCCTTCAATTGTGATTTTTCCATGAGCTTCGGCACGCTTCACAACATTCTACACTACCCTAACCCCGATAGCCATGTTGAATGCTCCACTCATGATCGATCTGACATTTTTTCTTACTTCCGGGCTGATGGTGTTTGGCAGCGATTCACCTGATATACCTCCTTTCCGGCGGTAGCCCTCGCCTCCTACATCATACACCCTTGCTACCGTTTCGCCCACTGCTTCCTTGCCAACACCATTTTCGCTCGCGATGATGTATCCGCGGTGTCTAGGGATGAGCTGCTCTTTCTCTATGCCATGTCCCACGACCGGATTCATGGCAATATTCCTTTGCCCATAAACACCGCTCATTGGATCGTCCACGAGCTCTTATCCGTCAGCCGCGTTGCTTCTGGCTCTATCTGCTGTGGGGGGATTGTCACTCTTATCGTCAGTTGCGTCTTGAGGATGCCGCCTGACCTCCCTATTGTACCGGGATGTAGCCGTATCGATCGCGACTACTTGATCGCGACTACTTAGTGTTGGAACTTATCCAACTAAGTTGGATCTTAATCCAACATTGGGCTTATATGCGATAAATAATTATATGGTGCTACACTGTCATATTAAAGCCCAATGTATAAGTGATCTCATTTATTAAGTTGAGTGGGCTTAAATGAGTCAGGTAGGTTGTGAGCCTTTATGTGTGGTGACTATTGGGCTTCAATTCGTTGATGGGCCGAATTGGAAACCCTAGGGCTAAGGAGGCTAGCCCCTATATATATGCAGTCATGATCCCCGGAGCACACGAACAAGTTAGCCGTCTTTTCTACGCCCCGTCGCGAGAAGAGAAACAGGGAGAAAGCCAAAGGATTTCTCCAACGGTTGATTCGTACTGTTCTAGAAGATCATCAGCTTCGTTGTCGTCAGGATCTCTTTCAGACTTTTAGCGATGGACTCAGGTACGCTTCCGCTAAACAGAGTATGTAACGTTTTAAGATTCAGCATGTGGTATATCTAGATCTGTATAATTTGGCTTGAATACATTAATCTAGATCTTTAGTTAATACAAGTGGTATCAGTGCCACCATGCTTGGATCTTAAGATTTTGCTTGCTCGTGAATTCGGATCTGTTAAAATTCGATTTTTATCAGTTTTAAGTTTCGGATATGTTAAAAATTCGTTTTTTTATCAGTTTTAAGTTTCGGATCTGTGAGAAATTGGGGTTTTTGATTGTTTCTTCCTGTTAAAAAATTTATTTTTCACGAACCCTAGATCGGGGGCGGCCCGTCGGCCACCGCCCGACACGGCGAAAGAGGGGGCGGCTCTGCCGCCCCTGTCGGGAGATCGGCGCCGGCAACACCGGCGCCGAGGCGAAACAGCAAGAGGCGGCACAACCGCCCCTGTCGTTAAAAAACGGGGGAGGCGACTTCTGCCGCCCCCATTGGGATCAGAGGGGGCGGCAGAAGCCACCCCCGTCGGCATCAAGGGGCGGCTTCCACCACCCCCATCGGGATCAGAGGGGGCGGTGGAAGCCGCACCCGTCGTCATCAGGGGGCGGCAGACGCCCCCATCGGGATCAGAGGGAGGCGGCAGAAGCCGCCCCCCGTCGGCATCAGAGGGGGGCAGCTTCCGTCGCCCCCATCGGGATCAGAGGGGGGGCGGAAGCCGCCCCCGGTCGGAGCATCCACCGTCGATCACTGGCCAGTGCCCGACGCGGGACATTAATTAGGGGCGGCGACGGCGGCCGCCGCCCCCATCAAAAAACCCTACCCCCTTTCCCGTTTGTAGTTTCAGCCCCCATGGGCCAGCCCACAAGCAATTTAAAAAAAATTCTTTTTTAATAAAATAGGGAGGGCTGGGCTAATAGTGGGCCTGTTTTGGGCCTGTTTTGGGCCTGTTTGGGTTATTTGGATGTTATGGGCTTCTTTTAGTCTATTTGGACACAAATTTGAGCCTATTTTGGGATATATTAACACAAGTTAAGGAGGAAATAAAAAGGCAATTTATATATTTCCATTAAGAATAATTTTCGTGTTAAAATTCAGTTTTAATTTTAAATTTACTTTTAGGCATGCCACATTATATATATTTCGAAATGATTGTAATCAAATCAAACCCCACCAAAGTGGGCTTTATCGTGGCGATTACTTTTATTTCGATATATAAAAAGCTACGGACATACTTTGTATGTAAAATTAGTGCCCAAAAATTTTTAATTTAAATTCATTAATTGAGGAAATAAATGGTTATGTGTTTATATATATTTCCTTTAAGCCCAATTTGTGTGTTAAATTATATTCGCTCCACTTTAATTCTTTTAGGCATTCTTTATTTTATTTATACGTTTTGAAATAATTTTAATTATTATGAGACCCCACCAAAGTGGGCTCTACAGTTAAATTAGTATTATTTCGGAATGTAAACGGTTAAATACATACATTATATGATCAGTTGCCTGGATGAATTTTAAATGGATCGAAGGAGTAAATAAAAAGTTTTCACATATATTTACATTTAAATTTTATTTTCATTTTTAAATTCAATAGTTGGGCACATTAGATTATTTGCTTCAAAATAATTTTAATTATTACGGGATCCCACCAAAGTGGGCTCTACAGTTAAATTATTATTATTTCGGAATATAAACGGTTAAATACATACTTTTGTATGATTGGTTACCCAATATTGAATTTAATTTGGATTGAAGGATGAAATAAGAAGTTTTAATGTATATTTCTCCTCAAAGATAAATTTTGTGTTGATTGTGCAAAATAAATTTAAATTCTAAGTTTAAGGCTTAAAACCATATATATATATATATATATATATATATATATATATATATATATATATATATATATATATATATCGGCATATAACAAGTTGACTTCATACCTTGGTATGAAAATTTAGTTTGCCTAAATTTAAATTTAAATTAAATCACAAAATTCAAGTATTTTCTTCGGAAGCAAATAAAAGGGTTTAATATATATTTCTCCTGAAGGATAAGTTTAAAAGGCCTTAAGGAATTTTGTGCACTAACCATCAAGTAAATGGCCTTAAGGAAATTTGACACATTTTAAAGTTATATGTAAAATGGGATAGGGTGTGTGTGTGTGTGTGTGTGTGTGTGTGTGTGTGTGTGTGTGTGTAAAATGGGTTTAACTGCCGTTTATGGCTTTAATTTGGCAAGCTCCGGAACGTCACTGTGGGACAATCTTATTTCTGACTCCAATATTCTAATGAATTATCCTTGGATTGTTGGTGGTGACTTTAACTGTGTTCGCCTTTCTAGTGAGAAAAAGGGTGGCTGACCTGTTGATGTGGGCTCTATGGATGATTTCAACCTTTGTATCCATGGCTGCAAACTTAATGAACTCAAAAGCATTGGTTTTCCCCTTAGCTGGACCAACAGGCGTGTGGGTGACTCTCGTATTTCGGCCCGTCTTGATCGCATCCTCTGTAATTCACTCTGGTTTGATCTTTTGTCGTATTCCTATTATGAATATCTTCTAGATAGTACCAGCGACCACTCCCCTATGATGGTTAATCTCCTTCCCAAGGTAAACTCTTTTCCTAAGCCATTCAAATTCTACAATTCATGGGTATCTTCAGCAGGATATAAGGATTTGGTGCGGAACCATTGGGTTAATTTCTCTGCTGAGTCTACCTCCCCTCTGCTGCGGCTTACTGCTATTCTCAAAGGCCTGAAGGTCAAATTGAAAAGCTGGTCCTTGGTGCTAAGAAATGCTAATGACTCTTCTAAATTTCGCAAACATCTGGAGACTTTACAAGCCAAAGTCCATATTACCTTTGACGCAGGTCTCCAGCACATGGAATGTTCGGCCATTAAGGAACTGATGCAAGCACTTTATAAAGAAGAAGGGGATCTTCGGCAGAAGAGCCGACAAAATTGGTTGACGTTAGGGGATAGAAATTCTAAATTTTTCTACACTGCTATGAAAGCAAGACAGAGTTATAATTCCCTGGGTCACTTGATCTCTGCTGTTGGGGCCAGGAGTTCCAATACGGATAGTCTTCGTACTGAGGCGTCTCATTTCTATAAGGAACTCTATCAACAAAATGACTATTGGAATGTCTTTCCAAAGTTAACTCCAAAACTATTGCTCACTCAGGAAGCTGCTGATTGGTTGGACAGGCCGGTATCTCCCTCTGAAATTAAGAAAGCCTTATTCCAAATAGGCAAAGACAAAGCTCCTGGGCCGGATGGGTTCAATTCCTTCTTTTTCCAGCAGGAATGGGAGGTAATTGGTACGGATGTGGTTTCGGGTGTCTCCTCTTTCTTCACTTCTGGATGCATGCCTCCCGCTGTTAGCCACACTTTTCTCACCCTGGTATCTAAAAATTCTAATGCTTCTGGATTAGGGGACTACAGGCCTATTGCATGTTGCACTGTCCTTTATAAAATTATTAGTAAAGTCTTATGCAACAGACTAAAGCGTGTTATTTCAGATCTAATATCACCTAATCAGGCCGCCTTCTTGCAAGACAGGTTATTGGCAGATTGTACCCTAATAGCACATGAGCAGATCCGCGATTTCAGTAATCCAATGGGGTCCAGGACATGCCTTAAGTTGGATCTTCGTAAGGCTTTCGACAGCGTTAATAGAGAATTCATTTTCTTTATCTTGCATCAAATGAGATTCTTCCATCGATTTATAAATTGGATTGCTATTTGTATCTCTTCCCCGGTGTTTTCGGTACTTGTTGAAGGATCTCCAGTTGGCTATTTCAACTCTAATAGAGGTCTTCGGCAGGGGGACCCCCTCTCGCCCTATCTTTTTGTCCTTGTTATGGAAGCATTTTTGCTTCTTATGGCTCTTGCTGAATCATCAGGTACTATATTACCCATGAGTTGCACTGGTGCAATCTCTCATCTTCTGCTTGCTGATGATCTCTTAGTGTTCTGTCGGGCTAACTCGCATTCTTTCAAAGGCATCATAGGTTATTAGATAGTTTCAAGCTTTTCTCTGGCCTACAGATAAATTGGGAAAAGAGTGCGGCAATTTTTAGTAAAGGAGTGTGCAATGCCAGTAACCTATCTGATATGCTTGGTATTAAAATGGTTACCTCTTTCAAACTATATTTGGGTCTCCCGCTTTCCTCCAAATATCCAAAAGCATCAATGTTCTCCAGACTTGTGGATAAATGTAAAAAAAGACTTATGGGTTGATCTTCCTCTCTTCTCTCTATTTCAGGGAAGATTGAGTTGGTTAGAACAGTCATATATGGTATGGTGGCTTTCTGGATGCAGGCCTATTGTTTACCTAAATCAGTTATTCGTACTATCAACACAATACGCAGGAAGTTTATTTGTGGCAAGCTAAATATCTGGTCTTGGAAAGAAATGTGTACCCCAAAAAAGGAAGGTGGCGTCGAGCTAAGATCTCTTGAAGATTTGAATGTTGCTTCTGGATTCGCCTAACATGGAGAGTGTTATCTACTAAAGGTTTTTGGGCAAATTTCATGAGAAATCGCTACGGCCAGGTTAAATATGGGTTTTATGGTACTAAAGCGAGGCCCACCGACTCAGGATCATAGAAGTTCTTGTTGAAATACCGTGCTCAGTCCCAAAAACTTATAAAACGTGTGGTGAATGATGGCAAATCTACTTCATTTTGGTACGACAATTGGCATCCTAATGGTCCCCTTCACCTGCTGCAAGAGCCGAGCCAAGAATACGTTATGGCATGGGTAAGTGACTTCTGGGAGGGGTCGGGGTGGAGCTTAAATCCTGAAATTGATGGGGTAAGACATCTTCTTCAGAATATTACTCTAGGTGAGGGGCCGGATGTATGGAAATGGGTGCCTGGGCCGGCCTTCAGCCTTTGTGCGGCTTGGGAAGGGGCAAGAGCAGCTGGAACTCCATTTAAATACTTTGATTATGTCTGGTTTCCTAATCATGTTCCAAAATTTGCCATTACTTTGCTTAAGGCAATTCGGAATAAGCTTCCTACTATTGAGCTGCTTGCAAAAAGAGGGCTTCATTTTGATTCTTCATGCGTCCTATGTGCTGCGGAAGTCCCTGAGACAATTTCACATATTTTTTTGACTGTGAGTATTCAAAATATATCCTAACTAGGGCACTCTTGAAGTTGCGCTATACAAGTTCTCCCCCTAACACGATCCAAGGAGTTTGTGATCTTTTCCAGGCTACATTCAGGAAGAAGGATCCATTGAATGTGTTGGCCAAATCTACCCTCTCCTCTATAGTTTGGCACATTTGGAAGGAGCGTAATAGGCATATTTTCGAAAGCAAGTTCACAGGAAAGGTTGTGTTGTTTGATGAGATAGCGAGTGATGTCCGAACTACTCAATGTTTATTGAATACGGATGAGACCTCAGATCCAATCCCTTTCTCTAACTGGGGGATATTTGACGCGGGATAGATGCTACATGCGCTGGCATTGTGTACTTCTATTTGGTTTATTTTTGTTCTGTATTTGTACATTCTTGTATTATCCTGCTAAGTGATAACGGTAGATAATTTTTGGTAGTGGGTGACGGCGCTTGTGCCATATCCCCTCTCTAATTATTGTCGACTAGTTATTACTTGCGTGGCATTTTGAATTCTATTGCTCTATTAATAAAGACTAACTTACTCGTCTATATATATATATATATATATATATATATAGGAAAATCTTCATGTGAGAACATTTCGCACGGTGCGAAAATGTTTTTATCTTTTTTTTGAATTTTTTTTTTTCAAAAATTCTTTTTTCCACCCTCATTATATGTTATTATACCCCCCTCAAAAAATAATGGTTGAGAAATAATGTCATTTGGCCTTCGATCAAGGCATTTCATCAAATTCGCACGTTTTGAGACCGTTAAATTTGTAACGGGTGGATGGGTGCTCTAATCCCCAACGGGTTCACCCATTATTTTCCCTGGGGTATATAATTGTATGGATTAAACATCAAAAAAAAAATTTTTGAAAAAAAAATTTTCAAAAAAATAAAAAAAATGTTTTCGCACGGGCTTTCGCACCATTTTTTCGCAATGGAAGATTGCCCTATATATATATATATATATATATATATATATATATATATGTATGTATGTATGTATGTATGTATGTATGTATGTATGTATGTATGTATGTATGTATGTATGTATGTATGTATGTATGTATGTATGTATGTTTATATACACATTAGTACACATATATACCCCATTTTTAAGAAGAAAATTTGTGTCGAAGTTATGGATTTTATTTAGCTCAATATAAATGATTAGAAATGTGGAATAAAAGGTTCTTATATATATTTCCACTTAGTGTAATCATTTTTTTGTGTTAAATTCAGTTTAGTTTCAAATTCAATTTTTGCACAATTAATTATATGTTTCGAATATAAATTGATTGGATCATTAACTCACCAAAGTGGGTTTTCTTGTGAAGATTAGTTTTAATCTCGAAATATAATAAGTTAAATACATACTTTTGTATGAAAATTTTGGTTGCCTTAAATTTGATTTTGAATAAAAGTGGACTTGAATATCTCCACTTAAAGTATAAAATCATGTATTAAATTGCGACATAGATTCAAATTTTGCAAAGGTATATTTTTTTTGAAATGAATTCGTGCAATCATCATCTCGCCAAAGTGAGCTCTGTTGTTTTGCATTATTTCATTTCATAAATATAAAAAGAATTTAATGTGCCAATGATTTTCGTAAGAATGCTTAATCAGCCCAAAGGAAGATTACCGTTCTATACCATTTCATGCGCACTTGTGGCAATAGACAAGATAATGATTAGTGAGATCAATGCATGCAAATTTAATTCGGCCCAAAGTTTTATTTTTGGCATGTTATTATTGTCATTGTCTGATTGCTACAACAAGATGTTAATGACTAGTCAATAGATTATCCAAAGATAAATATTGGGCTAGTGGGGGATGTCTTGAGATGGGAAAATAGCATTAATTTGAATTTGGTGTTGTTTTGTTTAATACTCATATGAACATGTTAAAATTGTTTGCTCGTTCCTTTTTCAGCTATATTCCTGAAAATATTTCTGCCCACCTCAAGTCTATTCCAGTACTTAATGGTTCTAACTTCAAGGCATGGAAGGAAAATCTTTTGATAATCCTCGGAGGCATGGATTTTGATCTGGCATTAAGGACTCAAGGTCCTCCACCACTCATTAAAGAGAGTACCTCTGTTTCACAGAGGGAGATGGAAGAGTGGAAGAGATCAAATTGCATGTGCCTAATGCTTATGAAGAATGCCATTCCAGAAAATCTCAGTGGCACTATTTCAGATAAAATTACTACAGCTAAAGGATTACTTTCCGATATTGAAAATAGATTTGTCAAGAATGAAAGGGGTGAAATTGGTACACTCTTGACAATTCTAAATTCAATGAGGTATAAGGGTACGGGAAGCATTAGGGAGCAAATATTGAAGATGTCTAATATTGCTTCAAGGTTGAAAGCACTTGAGCTAGACCTCTCTGAGGCTATGCTAGTGCATTTTGTTTTGATATCTCTTCCATCACAGTTCAACCAGTTTAAGATGAGCTACAATCTGAAGGATGAGACTTGGTCTCTGGATGAGCTCATCTCGCACTGTGTCCAGGAAGAGAACAGTCTTGAGCAAGGAAGACAGAAAGTGCTCATATGATCTCTACCACTAAAGATAAGAAAGGTATGCTGTGAAATTTGGTTTAATTCTAAGTTAATTTCTTTTTTTGCAAACTTTGGTGCTTATAGACACGTGATGGAAAGATCCTGGTTTACCCATTCACATCATTGTGTCTATGTAGGATTGCCTAAGATGCCAAGAGCCAAACGATGGTGAAAGATACATCGATATGAGCAATGGCAAGATGGTTTAAATAGAAGAAAATTAATTCTAGATTATTTCTTTTAAAGGCTAGATTGTATTTGAATTTAATGAGACTATTATGTACCGTTTTCAACGAAATTTGGATTTCTGTTTCTATTTTGAACAAATTCGGTTATCAATGTTCAATTATGAATGGAAAATTTGGTTGTCTCATAATTCAAAATTAGTTTATTCTTGTTCTTTAAAATATCATTATAATCTTCATTTATTTGGAAATGTTGCTTCATTTATAGAATTCATGCATTAATGTACATGTGTTATAAAGAAAGAATTAACAGTTTAGAATTCAGTTATATTTTGAATGCAGCTTATATCCTTAATAATGTTTCAACAAATGAATCACTTGCATGTTTGGAGATGTCCAACTAAGGTAAGGCTTTATAAGCCTAATAAAGAAATAGGACATAATGCTAATGATTTTCTTGTTTTTGTTGAATAGTTTACAAGTTGATATTATTTCGTATGATTTTACATAATCCCAATAGTTTACAAGTTGATATTATTTCGTATGATTTTACATAATCCCACTGTTAAGTTAGTTTACGAATTAGGAAATGCACACCTATTTGAGGATTCTGAGTTTGAGGGGGAAATTTTAGTTAATGACATTACTCTTGAAGAGTATTATATCCACACAGGTGTTGTTGGCATTGTTCAGAATGGTATTCCCGACATTGTTCAAGACATAATAAATTCAAGATAATGTTGCAATTCCTCCCATTCGGGAAATTGTTCATAAGGACAAACTCTAGCACCTCAAAGTAACTAATTGCCATTCAGGAAATCCATTAAAGAGATGAAAAGTACATTGTTGAAACATTACATTGTAATTCTCAAGAACATTTGGTTGACATTAGAATGATGGAAGTTCGACTTACATCAAGTCATAAAAGTTCTACATCTCTAATATGGATTAATGCATTAATTAAGAAAGTCTTTGAATGATACTTAAAATCTTTTCTCATTGCCATAAGGTTTGAAACCTATTGATTGTAAATAGTTTTATATAATCAAAAGGGTATTAAGAAAAGATTTAAAGCGTATCACTCAAAGACTTTATACGGAAAAGAATGCATTAATTGTAAAGAGACTTTCTATTCAGTTTTCATGAAAGAACCTGTACGGTTTATAATGGCATTAGTAGAGCATTTCAATATCGTTAATGATATATTAAATTTCATTAAGTGATCACCTCGTTCGGTTTTGAGATGATGTTTAATGATGTTATATACCTTAAATTCTGTGGGAGCATGTAATTTCTATAATATCTATGAGGTAATGAATGTTAAGTTCTGTGGGAGACACGTTTAGTCTCATTGATTGCCCCGAGAATCTACTTCAGAAGATTCCCTATATCTCACCAAAAGGGATTCTAAAGTATGCTCGGTTTTATATGCATTTGATTACTGCATATATTACAGGTGTGTTGGGTAGATTGTTAAGTTCAGGAGTAGACCATTTGACAACAGCCAACTGTGTCTTACGGTGTTTATGGAGAACAAAAGGGTTACATGTTCAACGATCAATAGTCAAAAAAGGGTTGAGAACATTTTGATATACTGATTCTGATCATTTATTGGATGCAAAGAATGTGTGAAAATCTATGTTAAGCGCCATCCACTAGAAGAGATTTAAATGGTCCCCTTTATATAGTCTCTTCTGACATGGCTTTAGATTTCATATCATATTATGTGACATCCAAATCATGAAATATATCTGCATATTTTGTCACTATGCTGCAAAGTAGGGATGGTGTTGGAACACCACATAGTTTATTTAGTGACAATGAAGTCTGCAGTTTTATATTCCAACAACAACAGGAACTCAACAAAGTTTAGATATTCAGAGATCAAGTTCCTAGATTGTTGATTAATAATAGGAGTGTATAATTGTCTAATGAGCACATTGGAACAAACCATGTAATTACGGATCCGTTATAGTAAGGAAATGTCATCCAAAAGATTTTGTGAGCTCGCTACTCATATGGATGTCATTTCATTAAGAACATTCAGTTTTGTGGGAGTTTGTTCTTTTGGGTGCTCATATGATAGACAAAATTAAGTCTCCAGCTTAAGCATGAGGTGATTTTCTGATCAGAAATAAAGTTTTGGTTCAGTTCGGCTTCACTCTGATTTTGGTTTGTTTATGATCTCACTAAGGTTAAGGAGGATCAGTTGGAAATAGACATGTTATATCACATTACATGTAATTTCCATGCTACACATCCACTTCATAATCCATGTCATTCTTTTGTATTAGCACGGTGACCACTGATGGGTCGAGCTGTAATTGCTGCGGCGAAGATCTCCTTGATCCCTTGCTAATCTAATTGATGGACGGGATTGTTTTTGACTCATTAAAGAAATGATAGTAAGTTAAGATCTTATTCGGTTGTATGCACAACGAAATATAATTATAAAGTTTGGCATATAGCCCAAGTGTGAGATTGTTGGAACTTATCCAACTAAGTTGGATCTTAATCCAACATTGGTCTTATATACGATAAATAATTATATGGTGCTACACTGTCCTATTAAAGCCCAATGTATAAGTGATCTCATGTATTAAGTTGAGTGGGCTTAAATGAGTCAGGTAGGTTGTGGGCCTTTATGTGTGGTTATTGGGCTTCAATTCGTTGATGGGCCGAACTGAAAACCCTATGGCTAAGGAGGCTAGCCCCTATATATATATATGCGGTCATGATCCCCGGAGCACACGAACAAGTTAGACGTCTTTTCTACGCCCCGTCGCTAGGAGAGAAACAGGGAGAAAGCCAAAGGATTTCTCCAACGGTTGATTCGTGCTATTCTAGAAGATCATCCACTTCGTTGTCGTCAGGATCTCTTTCAGACTTTTAGCGATGGACTCAGGTACGCTTCTGCTAAACAGAGTAGGCAACGTTTTAAGATTCAGCATGTGGTATATCTAGATCTGTATTATTTGGCTTGAATACATTAATCTAGATCTTTAGTTACTACAGTTAGAGCTTTGGAGAGATTAGAAGAGAGAAGAATCAATAGGATTAGCTATAGGGTAAGAGGGTTCCTTTGATTCTTAGATCTTCTAGTGTTTCTGCTTCTCTTCTTCTTTCTTTGTGAGATTTGTGGGTGCTTGGAATTGCCAAGTTATTTCTCACATGAGTGTGAAGAAGATGGTGTTGGTGTAAGCTCTTGTGTTCTCTTTGATTATTAGTGGATCGTCTCGAAATGCTAGATGTAGGTTGTTCGCAACTGAACCAGTGTAAAATCTCTGCATCTCATTTACTTTCGGTTTGTTGATTTTGTCGCAGTTCATTTTCCAATTTGCTCTCACAAGATCCGACGAAGGGTTGGTTGTTTTTGCTTTGTTGTGTGATCCGTATTTTTCAAGTCTTAACTTCCTAAATAGTTGTTAGTGTTTGTTTATTCCGCGGGGTTCCAATTTTTGCAACACATCTTGCATTCAATTCATTGCTCTAATTTTAAGATATACCCCATTAACTCAAATGCCAACTAAGTTTTCTTTCCAGGTCAGACACCCTCCCTTATGGTTGGGTAGCTAATATTTCCATAAATACCACTAGTAAAAAATCGATTTTTGCCGATGGTTTTATGCTGGTATTCTAAAGAAACATCGGCAAATGTCTATTGGGGTTTTCGACATCTCTCGTTGTTTATAAGAACACGTGCAAATGATGGAATTTTTCCGACGCTTCACTGTTAAGGATATCGAGTGCCATTGCACACAATTTTGTATCAGGTTTAATAATATTATATTTATGCATATATTTAATAAAATAATATATTTAATATAATATAATATATTGTAATAAAATAAATATTTCAAATAAAAAATATATTTTATATAATATGTTTGTAAAATATTTTCTTCCACTGCTACAATATGTCTCATTAGCCATCGTGAACGGTCGGTAATATCAATAAGAACACACATCATCGTATTTGTAGGTAGAAATTAAATTACACATGTATACGTGCATAGCACATGCATTTACATTTGTTAAAAGGGAATTGCAACACGGACAGACCTTTTTGCTCAGTTCACATTTTACTTAATTTTTTGAAAAAAATAGCAAGTTTGCCGTTCAAAATTTTGCCCGAAATACCTTCTGAATTCTTTATCCAGGCGTTTCGTTTCTTCTTTGTGGTTGTTTATAAAATTAACAAGCATGCCATTCAAAGTTTGCTCACCTTCTTCTTCTTCTCTCTTCATGTGAATTTCTTATCTCTTCCCTTAAAGACTTCTCAACAAATACACTTACCATCGTTAAATTAATTAATTACTTAGTTAATTAAAATCTATTTTTAATTAGCATAACTATTAATTAAAATAACACTAACCTCCAGGGCCCCCACCTCCAGTCTCCCTCCGCCCCTGCCCTCTCTCCCTCCTCTAATTAGGGATTACTTTAGGTTTTAAAATATATTACTGTGTGTTGTGAAGGAGAAACAAGTTTGGAGAAGGTTGAGATCTAGGAAACCCCTAGCCTCCTTTATATAGTATTCATATTGGTTACTCATGTGTGTGGATACCCAATAGGCCTAATGGGTCATATTCATAACACTTTCCCTTATCCAACCAACGTGGTATACTCGACTTATGAATTGAATGATTCATTAGTACTAATGAGTATCTTAAAGGGTGGATACTTCTAGATCCAAGTTAGGGATGACTGCCTCGTTAAAAACCTTTAGCTATGGAAAACACTGTGGGAAAAACCAATAGCAATGGGAAAGAGTACAGCACTCCATAACTTCCCCTGATTTAGGGATGTGTCGAGGGGTGGATACTTTTGGATCCAGAGTCAATGTGGTTGCCTCGTTAAAACCTTGACTATGGAAAACCCTGTGGGAAAAACCACTAGCCAAGGAAAAAGTGTACAACTCTACAGTTGACTCCCCCTTATCTGATCAAGCTTCAAGCTTGTAGATATCCTATATATCTATACATTAATCTCATATGCGTCTATACATTCATCTCATCTACAACATTTCGAAAGCAAATGTAAAGTACAAACATCACTCATCTATACAAGTTTCACTCATATAAGACAGTAGCTGAAACTAAAGAGCGTTGCGAACTTGGTAGACAGCTCCACATCTCAATCGTCATTGTCTGCAAGGTACTTCAGGACCTGGCTTTGTATATTCTTGAACTACTTCTTGGATGATGAGCTTCTCGAGATAGTATGAGGATGTAGACTTGGGAGGATTCTGTGTAGATCTTCAGGAGGTGGACGTCCCTTTTATGCTATTCATCGTAATGATTTGTAACTTGCATATGCAAATACATTTAAGGGTTAATGACTGGAAATACCCTAATGTTTCAGCATTTGTCACAAATATACCCTATCGTTCATTTTGGGACACATTGGTCCCAAACGTTTGGCAAAAATTGACAACGTTGTACCCTTTTTGAGTTTGCCATTAGAAAAGCTTTTCAAAATACCCTAACGTTTCAGCGTTTCTTGTAATTTCAACCTATATGGATCAATACACTAGAGGGGGGTGAATAGTGTATTTAAAAAATTGTTGCAAATAAAACGTTACTAATATTTGCAAAGATGGCACAGAAATGAAATGACAAGTATAGAAAATTAAACCAATCGCAAACACAAAGATGTATCCAGGTTCGGATCCTGTTGATCCTACTCTAGTCCTCTACTCCACGTATAGATTTTCAATCCACTAAAATCACTTGCCCCGCAAGCATAAACTTACAAAAATGGCGACACTCCTCGTGTCCCAAACTTTGTACAATCTCAATAACTAGAGATTCAAACATGTAAAAGAAATAATGAAATAGAAAAACACCTATAGCCTTGGCATGAATATCAGAAAATGAATTCAAGGAAGGTGTTTAGAAATGAACTTCAATGTTTCAAAATAAGTAATGGTGAAACATAATTGAAGTTCTTCCGTTCTTAAACGAAGAGAGAAATCTAATGATTTCTTCTTACAAATAAGAAAAGAACAACTTTCCCAAAAAGTGTTGATAATCCAAGTTCTTCCGTTCTTAAACGAAGAGAGAAATCTAATGATTTCTTCTCACAAATAAGAAAAGAACAACTAATGTCCGAATTTGCTTAAGAAGATCAATGGCTTGATTTCAACAAAGAAGAGTAAAGAAGAGGAAAGTGTGTGAAGAAAAGAGAGGGGGTACCTCTCCTTTTATAGCTTTTAGAAACGGTTATGAACGGTTCTGTAAGAGACGTTGCACAACATTCAGAAACTGTAAGGAACGTTGGAGAACGGTCAGAAACCAATCTGGAAAATTTCGGTCCAAAAAACGACTTGACAGGCTAGGAAAATTCGTAGCCTGCTAATTTTGAAACAGTAACAAACGGTCACAAAAATTTGGTGACATGTACTAGACAACGAATAAATCCTTGTCTGAAGGTATCAAGTCAAAATTCAACGAAAATATAGTTGTTTAGTACACTAGGAAAAATCCTAGTAGACTAATTCTGAAAAATAGGAATTCTGACTCGGGATCAAAGGGGTTGGAAGATGATGTAATTTTGAGCTTAGGGATAGATGATATGTTATACTAAAGGCCCTGAAGCTATCTAAAAAGTAAAATTTACAGCATTCCGTAGATACGTTTTTCAAACGTAATTTGAGTAGCAAGGCTGTTTTGCAGAAAGTCCTTGTACTTTGATCATATGCGTGATCTGAATGAATTAGCGTTGTAGCTGCACATCTGCATAGATAGAGTTAGTAACATGAAATATATTGATTTGTCACATCAAAACCTTATGGAAGAGATGATGGAAAATACCAAGTTCCAACATTCTCCCCCTTTTTGATGATGACAAACAATGAAATATAAAATGTGAGTGTGACATATTTTAATGTGATGGTACTCCCCCTGAATATAAGAATATATGCTCCCCCTGAATATATGCCGTAATTCTCCCCTTTTGTCATCCACAAAAAGTGGAAAAGGAAAATTGGCAGGCTATGATATTGTGTAGCTGGCTAATTTCGAAAGTGAGAAAATTGGGCATAAAAACATGGAAGCATTGGAGAATAACAGTCACATATAAAATGAACAAAGACTGAGCACAGGAAAAAATCACAGAAACACCAAGAGGAACAATAATACTAAACTGCCAAATACATTAACAACTAGTACAACCCATAAGCAAACTGACTAACATAGTTACGCATACAACATAGTCACGAAGACTGACAAAATATTCATAAAACATCCAACATTACCAAAGCAACTAAGGCTAACAGGGATCATGGGAAAGGAAAAGATACGGCTAACATCACAAAGTCACGCAGACCAACAGGGAAATAGGGAGAAACATCGGATAATCACGCAAATAGGATCATGAGATAACCAGGCTTGCAAGGAGAGCATGAGATAAACCGAGCATGGAACCAAGGAACAAAGGAGTCATGGATGATAGGAAGAGGAGCTAGGAGAGGAACGACGAGTGCGGGTGCGACGAGTGGGAAGGATATTTTGGGCTTCGAGGGCGGAACGGAGTTCGGACTGATTGACTTGGATTTGGTCGAGAACCTCAGAGTGGTGTTTGAGCGTAGTGTCATAAGAACTCATTTGGATCTGGATGCCTGCAAAGCCTTCGGAAACCTGCTCAGAGAGACGACGGAGGAGCACGGCATTGGTCTCGTGGGAAGGAGAAACATCGTCTTTGGAAACAAGAACCTTCTTGCCGCACTTGGAACGAGAGCATCCCGGGTAAGACGGGAAATGCGCTGGTGCACGAGGAGTGGGGGTCGGTGCAGCAGGCGTTGCGGAGTCATCATCGGTATCAGCATCATCTACGTCGTCTTCAGAGGCAGAGGAAGAAGAGTCGGGATCTGGAAGTCCCATACTGTGGATAGTGTACTCGTCAATATGAACGTCATTCTAGAGCAAGTATTCACCGTCCGTTGGAACGGCAAACGTCCGAAGAATCAAAGTGATCAGGCTTGGTAAGTAGAAGTAGGTAGAAACTCGTTTTGTGAGGGTATGAAGAAGAAGAGTGCCCCAATTGATCAAAAAACCGGCCAAAAGTGCATACAAACAGTGTTCGTGGGTGTTACTGAGATAGTTAACAGAACCGGCCTTGGGCAGCAAATTGTTGATAATGATCATATGTAGAAGTCTAGCCTCTGGATGGAGTTTGGCGGCGGACATGTGAGGGGTATATTTAGGGGCTAATTTGGCTAGGACAGAGGGGTCGGTCATGGCAAAGGAAAGATGGCCAATGAAATTTGGTGGCTGATTGATAACGGTGGCAATGGTGTTTCCAGTGACAGTGAAAGAAACACCACAGACCATGGTTGTGAAATGCTTTTGGCTGCGGTGAATGGAGGGTTCAAGATTGGCGTAAAACTCACGGACAAGTGTGGGATAGTAGGGGACTTTGTTGGCGAGGGACCATATTTGATGAAGACCGACGACCATAAGGATATCCTTTACGTTCATCATCGTGACCGTGCCATAGTCGAGATACCGTTCAGGGTGGAAACGCGTAGCCTCGAACAAGAGATAGCGGTCTTTGGCGGCCTGGGAGCGGAACCGATCGCCATGGGAAGGAGGAGTTGGTTCGGCCATGGTGGAGATGAGAGAAAAATAATAATGAAGGGAAGAAGATGATTGAACAGAGAATAGAAAAATAAAAGAGATGTGGAGACAAATAAATAGAAGGAAGGAGGGACCGATCAGTTTCCATGATAGGAGTAATGGAAGAGGTTGCTAAAACCGAATGGGTTAGAGCAACTGAAAAATTCAAAAATATAGAAACCGAACAGAGGGGAAGACGAAGAAATGCAAGAAACGGTTTCGAAAACATCCGTTGGTTTTATATAATCCCAAAAGTTTAAAAACTGAGAATATAATGTATAAAAAGACAAGAGATAAATTCAAGTAGGTGTGGTGTCATATAAAGGTTTTATGAAGGAGTGTGTCCCAATGTCATGGGAACTTGGTGGAAGAAATAATAAAACCGAATGAAACTTGCATAGTGCGGTTTGATAGGTCAACACACAAAGAAATTAATAAGTTTAAGTCCCAATGTAGAGGCCGAATAAATTGGGTATGTCGGTTGTTGGGGGATAACAAATGAGAGAGAACCAAATGGAAGGAGTTTGGTGGAGCCCTTAATTGTCATGAAGGAGAGTGCTCATTTCCAAGGCAAAAGGACGGTTGGTAGAAAATTTATTTATGGAAGTCCTCAGTTCAAAATTAAAAATTGAATGTAAGTGGTAAATACCAAGAGAAAGGAACGGTTCGATTGAGGAAAACAAATAGGAGAGGACCATGCGTCCTAATATTTAATCTCCCTTGAAAAAATAGAAAAAAATCTATGTATCTCTTGGAAATAAATACGGTTAAAAATGGGAAAGAGTCATTTGTCTTCATTTGGATTCTCATCCCAAGGCAAAATGAATGCCATTTCAATTTCCAACGTGAGGAGGTATAGTGTACTGGAGGAAAAGCAAATGAAAAGAGGCCATGTGGCAAGATAAATCTCAACAAATAGAAATTCATCAACTTTTCAAATAGGAAAGAAAAGGACGAAAAAGAGGAATTACAAATTCCAAGGAAGAGAAAAGATGACCAAATGCCAAAAAGATGATCAAACGCCATGGAATTTAACCGTAGTCAAGGATAAATACAGAGTGGAAGATAATGGGTAAGTATTTTATACGAATTTTGTTTTTTTGAAAATAAATATTACCAAAAATCGTATGTGAAGTGTTATTTTAAAAAAATCCGAAAACCAAGGGTCAATAATTAAAAGACAAACATATAGTCACGAAACGGAGAAGACAGAAGAAATTTTAAAATTAGAAGGCTACGAAATTTTGTATCCGGCTAAAAATAAATAGTGACTAAAAAATTATAGAAAAATTCACAATAAAATAAAATAAATAAACATACTTATAAATCAAATTCTGATTCACTAATAATGCCCAGATTTCTTCTAAGCTTAATGAAAGATTCCTCTTTCAAAGGCTTAGTCAAAATATCTGCAACTTGATGTTCAGTTGAAATAAATTTCAAAATAATATCTCCTTTATGAACATGATCATCTAAAAAATGATGACGTACATCAATATGTTTTGTACATGAATGATGCACAGGATTTTTAGAAAAATTAATAGCACTGGTATTATCACACATAATAGGGCATGTGGAAAAATTAATACTATAGTCTGAAATAGTTCGTTTCATCCAAAAAAATTTGGGCACATGCTAAACAGGCGGCAATAAATTCTGCCTCGGTTGTAGATAATGAAACAGATTTTTGCTTTTTGCTAAACCAAGAGACTAAAGCATGTCCTAAAAAGTGACATGTACCACTAGTACTTTTACGGTCTGTTTTACAACCAGCAAAATCTGCATCAGTATATGATAATAAATCAAATGTGTTTGTTTTAGGATAAAATAAACCAAAATCAGAAGTATACTTAACATATCTAATACTCTGTTTTACGGCAGTTAAATGCGAAAACTTAGGATCTGCTTGAAAACGTGCACATAAACATACTGAAAACATGATGTCTGGTCTACTTGCAGTTAGATAAAGTAAGGAGCCAATCATATCTCTGTAAAGACATTGATCAACACTCTTACCATTTAAATCTTTGTCGAGAGAAGTGTAATGCCCTGTGTAGCTACTGCACAAGTACTAGAGGGGGGGTGAATAGTACTTTAAAATAATCAAGAGTAATTATCCCTAATTATCGTGCAAACTCAACCAACAATGCGGAAATAAAAGTTGACAACAATAAAAGACATTCGCAAACAAAGTATGTAACGGGTTCGGATCCACCCAAGTCTCCCCGACTTGTTCCCTGTGATCCTACGTCCCAAACACCCGGATCCCATCCGGATACTTGAGTTAGAAACCTCTAACTCAAATTTGCACTATGAAATACTTGTAGGAAACCTATACAAGATCAAATAATACACAAATGAAAATGTGACTCCCACAAACCGGGATCACACACAACTCTCAAAAATCGAGAGAAAAACTTTGCAATATCAATGTAATTTAAATATGAAATGCTTACCAACAAAATCCTATGCCTTGAGTAAACTTACGATTTTAGGGCAAGGAAGATTTTGATGGAGAAGAAGTCACCAAACCCTAGCTCCAAGGAGTTAACCAGCAATAGAAGCCTATGGTGGAGTTGATGACCTAGAATCAAGCTCTCGGCTTGAAAGGCTCACAATCAATAAATCTCTCTTGAGGAATAAGAGTGAGGAAGAGATTCTTGAGAAATGAATGAGCTTGGAAATGAGAAATAAATGCTTCTCTTTGATTCTCTAAAATCCAATAATTATCAGCCTTGAATGCTATGAAGAAGCATCTCAAGTTTATACAGGATAGAGAAGAGAGAGAGATAAAAATCGTGCATTTAATGCTCCAACGGATCTATTTCTGAAGCAGTCTAATCGGTCAAAGAAGGATCACTGACCGACTAGATTCACAACTAGTTGGTCGGTGATCCAACATGGACCGACTAACTAGTTCACAGCCAAAATAGAAAGTTCAGGGAATATAGAACTAGTCGGTCTAAGATGACTTGCCAACCGACTAGTTTCACAACTAGTCGGTCGGTGAGTGTTCTTTGACCGACTAAGAGATGAAATCAAATAGGCTGAATACAAGATGAACTACTCGGTCTAAGAACAAATTCCAATCGACTAGTTTCACAACTAGTCGATCGACAGTTGTTCTTGGACCGACTAACTGTAAACAGTAACTCAGGCTGAAAAATGAAAGCTCAACTAGTCGGTCGAAGAAGGATTCCTAACCGACTAGTTTGACAACTAGTCGGTCTGTGAACCTTCTTGGACCGACTAATTGGTCAACAGTGAATAGGCTGAATTGAGCAAGGAGATCTAGTCGGTTCAAGAAGGATTGTCGACCGACTAGATTGCCATCTAGTCGGTTGGTTCTTCTTCTTGAACTAACTAAGATGCACAAGAAGTCGTGAATCGAAGCGTGAAGCTTCGGAAAAGTTTGTATGGGCTTCTAAAATAATCCTAGCTCTAAGATATGAGTGTTTATGAAGATTAAACGTAAGACCTACTCAAGGCTTAACAATCTACGAAAAGAAGCTAGAAGACTATAAATAAAACTTGACGAACCGTCTTCAAAGCTTCATTCCGAATCTCTTTACTTCAATAATGCTCCTAGAGCTTCAACGAAGCTTTAGGCACACGATTACGCGCTTTGAGAAGTCTTGAGACGTCGCTTTTGATGTTCATAGAATTTTGGCGACGATCTCTGATCGCTCCGGGACGTAACCCAAAAGAACGGTTGTAGTTTTACCGCAAGTGCACGGTGTAGCAGCGAGCGGGTTATCGAACACAGGAAGGACGAATGACTGTGCTTGTTCCGATCAACCTGGCTATTTAAGAAGAGAGAAATTTGCCTTTGGCGATCCTGTCACAATCGTCAGACAAAGTACGGAAATATCAAATCAAATAAAGAACGTCTAGGGAATGGGGAATTCCCGCTACTCACCGTATTTCGTAAAAGTGGTTCATCGGTATCAAAGTTGCTAGAATAAGATTTTGGATGAACTAGTTGCAACTGAATGTAGAACCAAGCTCACGCTCTCGCGCTGTTGCCGGTCTATAGCTATCCTAGGCTCGGGTCCAATCTCTTGCAAACCCTAGCCTAGGGAAGCTAGCATTAGGATCAACATCATTGTTCAATCGCGCACCGAGCCCAATCTCTTGCAAACTCGGTCCACGACCTAGATTGGGATAGTTCCTACCCGTCCAATCTCTTGCAAACGGGTATAGGCGCGGAATTGGAACCGGAAACCCTAGTATCGGTCCAATCTCTTGCAAACCGATACTACGGAAATTCGATTCCAACCCAATTCGGATTTCTAGGGTTTCCTATCGAATTGGGATCCAATCTCTTGCAAATCCCAATCGATGTGAATTCCTAGCCATCCGTAGTAAATTGATCCCAATCTAATCCCTAGTAGCAATTCTAACACAATTTCTACCAATTCATCACGATTATGAAATAGGGCTTGTAGGGTTCATCCCCACGCCCCCAAGACGTGGCGACTACTCACAATTCATAGCAAGATCACAAAAATAATCAATGAAATAAGCAATAGAATTCATCACAATATTGAGATATGCAATAAAAATAGAATTTTTAGAGAAGAGAAAAGCAAACCAATGGAGTTCTTCAATTAATCCAACAAAAATCCAATTTTGTCTCCTCTTCAATCACAAGAATAAAACTAAAAAGCTAATCTAAAAAGCTGCAAAAAATCTAAGAGAGAGGCTCCCAAACTAGGGTAAAAACAGGGGTTAAATAGCCCCCAAAATCGTCCAAAAACTGTGACCAAAATACCCCTGCGCAGCCTGTTTTCCGCAATTTTTGCTACAGGCAGCGCGTCGCACTCGGCCGAGTGACAAAGGTCGCTCAGCCGAGTGAAAACCCTGTAATTTTCCAGTAAGTCTCGATCTTCAGGGGTCTTCACTCCGGGGGTGGCTCGGCCGAGTGAGTTGTCGTCACTCGGCCGATGGCTTCATGGTACTCGGGCGGACGGAATTATCCACTCGGCCGAGTGGGTTTTCTGAAGCTCAGGCAGCCGAAAAACAGTAACTTGGCGATTTTTGAAGGGCTTCGTCTGGGCGCTGCTCGGGCGGACGGGGTCTTGTCACTCGGCCGATGTGGTCTCTGTCGCTCGGCCGAGTGCACATATAAATCGTGTCTGCTCTGGTCGGCCGAGCGGTGTCTCTCTGGTCGGCCGAGTGACTCCTTCACTCGGCCGAGTGGGACACTAAAAATGCCCAAACTGCTTATTTTGGCCTCCTCGTCGCTCCTGCGATGTCCGTTCTTCTTCCGCTCCTCTCCAACAGCAAAATACCCCTCGGAGAGGTCGTCGGTGACCGTCTAGAGTAAGCGCATCTCGAGATCACTCCAAATCGCGCCAAATCACCTGAAATGCGACAAAAACAACAAATCGTGAAAAGCATCGCAATATCGTCGATATATCGTGAAAAACATGATTTGGGCGATCTAAATGGCATGCAAACATGCGGTAAAAAAGTGTAAAATAAGGAGTGATCAAAATCCCCCAAGCTTGCCTCTTACTCGTCCTCGAGGAAGATAAGTAAAAGGCGAACCCGGTGGATTCGGAAAACGAAAACGGCGAAAAATGAAGAAAAATGAAGAACGGAGAAAAATGAAAAACGAAATAAAAATAAAGAAGAAAGAAAGAAGCGAAGAGGTAAGCCGCTAGATCATTTTCTCAGGACGTGGGTTCCGCTTACTCATATAGCATGCACTGAATGAAAAACACATGTCAAAGATTTTATTTTGATATCATAGTATAATGGTGCAAATAGGAATAGAAAACCCACGAACAACAATATAATCATGAAAAACGGAATATTCTTATAATTAACATCGTCTGAATCATTTAAAGCGGTATACAAATCACATATCACACACTTTTCAATTGAATGCTTCCTATCCGGAGTATAAGAGTATCACACTATAGAATAGAGAGAATAGAAAAGTATGGATTTCATGAAATGAGTGCTAAGCTTAGATTTCTGGATTTCGTAAAGCTAGAAATAATCTCACCGAGTATAGAATATTACTTAGCCTAGGTTGTCGTGCAACGTCAAGTAGTCACTCTCTCACACATCAATGGATCCCCTCCCCCAAGCTTATCTATAAGCGTGGTGGCATAAAAAATATTTACATCCCCATTTCTATAAAGCTCCAAAAGCAATGAAAAGAGAAGAGAAAGAAAGAAAGTGAGATGGGATCTTTTATTGAGGATTTTTCCTCTTTTCCCTTTTTTTTTCTTTTTGTTTTGTTTTTTTTTTGATGCAAAAGCATATATACACAACGATCCCAACTCAAAGAGAGATAATGATATACAATAATATTTTATCTTTTTTTTTTCGAATAAGAAATTTGGAGCTAGGAATTAATAGCGGGGGAAATGCCATATAATAGAATCGCTAAAGGGAGATTCACCAATGATTTTAAAAGTAGAGAAATGATGTTCAAGATTTGTGGAGAAAGAAATGAATATATCTCTCGGTTCACTCTATAAGACAAGCACGACAACTTCAGCAGTGTAATCTAATCTACTCAGTTTCGATAACAAAAAAGCTAACTAATCCAAATTTATCATAGCTACATCATTCAATCATCCTGAAGTGAAATGTACAATTCATGCATATAGAAGTGATATAGGAAAAGAAATCAGTACTCCAGATATAGGCATTCAATGCGTGAATCTTGGTGTGTTTTCTGTGATAGCATACATATGAATATTCAGACTCAGCTAATAATAAAATTTCATCCATTTTCATGTGGAAAAAAGTGTGGGTTACTATCTCTAGATACAAGGCAAGTCATAGCATATGATACCAGAAATAAAATCTAAGACATGACAAATAAAGCATGCATATAGAATAAGCTAACTCCACGTCATCATCATCACAGAAAAGTCATCTCTAGCATGAGATGAAAAAGAAAGAAATAAAGATAAAGGGAAAATAGAACTATGCAATGCGGCACACAGAAAAATAAGAAAAACGTGATGCATGGAAAAATAAAAGAAAAATGATGAAAAATAAGTGCAAAAGCGAAAAACGGTGTGAAGAACTAGAAATAAAGGTGGCAAATCGAAAAAGAACGTGAGAACTCACTCCCCCAAGCTAAATGGCACAGTGTCCTCAATGTGCAAAGTGGGGCACACCGAGAGACAAGTAATGTGAGGGGCAAGTGAGGATGCGTGCATGATGAAAAAACGATGAAAATAAAAAGAAAAATAAAGAAATGAAAATATGATGCGGACATGATGCATGCACAGATAGGAGTGATACAGATATAAAGGTGGGGCACCAAAAACTCTCCTTCTCTCCCAGGAAATATATATAAATATATGGTCGACATGAGAATCCCAAAATAAGTGAGGGGAGGGGGGACAAAAATGCGACAGGACCCAGCAGAAACGGGCAGCACAACGGCAGGAATAATCGATGGCATCAAGGGTGCCTAAGAAGGTGGTGCTGCGCCGTCTCCGTCCTGAGGCGGAAGTGGTGGTGGTGGCTGGACATGTCGCTGAGCGGGTGTGGGTGTGGAAGTGGTAGCAGGCTGAGTGTGTGCGAAAGTGTGGGTGGGAACCTGCTGGGTGGGTGGTGGTACGCGGGGGAGACTCTCCAAGACTTGGGTAAGACAGTAGTGAATCTGGGGGATCAGGTCAAAGCGGCCAGCCATCGCAGAGACGGTGGAGGACAAGGTCCTAAGGTCGCCTCTGAGGCCACTCACCGCCCCCTCTAGAGCACGAATGCTCTGAAGTACAGTGTCGGGGGGAGGTGGTGCAGAGGGACGCACCGGTCGGGGCTGTGCAGGGCGGGGCTGGTGTACTCAGGTCGCGTATGTGACGGGCTCAGCGGGGAAGGGAACGAAAGGTGCTGCGCTCGCAAATGTGGGCCTGGCCTCAGTGTGAGGCCGGGCCACCGGCTGGTGGGAAGTGGAGGCAGCAGCAGCGAAAGAAGAATACAAAAGAGGCAGCGAGGCGGCCGGAGAGGTCAGTGGCACAGAAGTGTGGACAGACGCCACGACACTCTCGGAAAATACAGCAGCAGTGGAAACAGAGGGCTCTCCGCACTCAACTACGGTCGGCGGGCGCTCGGGTGGGGCAAAGGAAACAGGCTCAGCAGACAGAGGGCCGGTGGGGGTGGTGACAGCCGCGGGAGTGGTGGAGGTGGGCTCAGCTAAGGTACTCCCGACACTGACAGAGGTGGGGACAGAGGTGTCAGGAGCAGCGGAAACATCAGGGATAGGCTGAGGGGCCACAGGGTCAACAGGGGCGGCAGGCTCGGCAGGGGCGACAGGGTCTACGGGGGCAGCGTGGGCAGCGTGGGCAGCGTGGGCCTGCTCGGCCTCCTCGGCCTCGAGCACGTAAGCAGCGGGGATGAGAACATCCATCGCAGGGAGCCAGTCAACGTGGGCTGGTGCAATCTGAGTCCGAGCTGGGCTCGGAAGAATCATGTAATCGGCACCGTAAGGGCCGTGCAACCAGACCCAGTGACGCTCACCGTGCGGACGAAGCATCTTCATCCGGGCCATAACATCGATCGACAAAGAAGTGGGGCCCGGTACTCGTCGCAGGTCGTCAGGGAAGTCCTCTCCAGTTATAAGGGCGAGCAAGGTGATCGGGCCGTCGCAGCATATCGGTGAGCGAGCGCCCACCGATACAATGATGCGGTCCAAAAACCAAGCCGCGACATCAATCACGACGGCGGGGACCAGCTCATTGCCATCCCTAGATAGAGCTCTGGGACGTGTCATCGCATAGAGCATGTAGAGCTCCGGCATATACATCGTGCCCGGCTCATATCTGGCCAAAAAGGTCGTCGCCATAAGGCGCTGAGCAATACGGAGGCAGGGATGGACAATGGCCGAGGCCTTGGCCCTACTAGGGTCAAAGGCAGCGTGAAGACCCGTGATCCGTGCCCAGAAGGCACTGGCGTCGAAGGAAGGTGGGGGGATATGGGTGGGGCCGTAACCGCGATCGGCTCCGGGGACAGCGGGCCACGAGAAAAATGCTCTCATCATATCGAGAGTGACCTGGCACTCCCGGTCCATGAACCGAAACGAGCATCCCTCGTCGGTCCGGGCGATCGAACTCAGTACCTCAAGTGTCGGACGGGTAAACGTGTCCGCCGACACCTGGAAGAAATCTCGCCAGCCCACGTTGTCGTACAACGTGAGCATCCCCTCTAGTACCCCCAGGCGTCTAGGTCGGCAAGGTGTGCAAACCTGGAGGGTACGATCGAGCGCTGGGAGATACAGTCGAAGACGGCGCGGTGTGCGTCGTCTCGGAACGTAATCCCGAGCGGCCCGACCAGTGGAGCCGGAGGTGGTGGCTGTGGAGCGACGGGGAGTGGCTGTGCGGGCTGTGCGGGCTGTGTGGGCGCTGCAGGCTGTGCGGGGTGTGTGGGGCCTGCAGGCTGTGCTGGGTGGATGGGGTGTATGGGAGAAGGTGGAGGAGAGTCCTCCAACTCGTGGGAGGGGCCGGCATCATCCGACCGCTTCCGCTTGGCGGAAGCTCTCTTCGACCGCGGCCATGTCCGGGGCGGCATATCGGCCCCGAGCGCGCGCCGAAAAGTGTAAAAAGTGTGGCATATATAAAATAAAGGAAGGAGTATACCCAGACACGCCGCGAGTGCTAAGCAATGGAAGCGTGCGAAGTCAGCGCCTCCGCGAAGCCCAAATCAGTCCGTAGAAGCTCCCCTGGGCTCCCCTAAGCTCCCAAAAACAACCTGCGCATGAAATGGCGATATCAGCGGGTAATATTCAAAACGTATGAAGCATTAGGGGTATAATAGATAGATATAGAAATTGATTAGGGTTTGGGGGTCGTTTAATACATGGATCCTCGAAAAACACACAAAAAGAGGAGAAATAGGGCGAATCAGGCGATACCGGAGGTGGTCGGAGCGGCGGCCGCCGGCGGCGACTCGGGCGAGGCACGGCGGTACTCGGCCGGCGGTGGCTGGCCGAGCGGCGGCGCGGAGGTGGTCGACTGGGTGAGTGAGGGCGCGAGCGAGCGAGGGTCGGGCGAGGGAAGCTGAAGGGTCGGGCGGTTTTGGGTTTTTTGCGTTTCGAAAAACGTGCCCCCCTCGGCCACTTATATAGTAAAAGTTACGACTCGGCCGAGTGACTATGTCACTCGGCCGAGTGGGATCAATGGAAATATCCTCCTCGCTTACGCTTCGGCCGAGTGGCTTTGCCAGCCTCGGCCGAGTGGAGTAAGTCCATTCGGCCGAGTGGCTCAAGCTACTCGGCAAGACTCGCCCTAGGAGCGTATCCGTTTTACTCGGCCGAGTGAAAATATATACTCGGCCGAGTAGCATTTATACTGAAATCAGGAAAATAAACAGAGAGTTGGGTACAGCAGACTTCCCTCGTTCGTGAGCGGCTCGGCCGGACGAACTTGTGTACTCGGCCGAGTGACTAGTATACTCGGTCGAGTGAGCCTTGTGTTCTGCTGTTTGTCTTCGTTTGGGCTCTAAACTCCGTCTTTCTTCCTCCAGTCGATTTCATCTTACTCCTAAGCATCGAGCGTCTTCCTGGGTCGCTCCTCGTCGTCTCGTTCATCCTCCTCATGATGGATTTACCTATCTCCTTTCCTGTCAAGAAAAATAGGACCCGTTAACACAAAATTTTTGGGCGAACGACTCAAAACACTAAAAATTTCTAAAACAAAAATAAAGAAAAAGTAAAAATAAAGCAATAACTGTCGGGTTGCCTCCCGACAAGCGCTCGTTTAAGGTCGTGAGCTCGACCCCCTATGATTTTCAATTAATGCAGTATGTTTGGTGCATATGAGATGCACCCATCAAACTTTCCGGGGAGAACGCTTGGATTCGGAAGTTGCGGCGGCGTGTTCTCCCGCGGTGATCTCTCGTCTCGAATAGTATTGGGGGGAGGCTCCCCCAAGCTAGCGTTTGCTCCGGTCAACGGCTTCACCGGTGACGCCGATTTTCGTAGCGGCGGAGCTTTCTTCGGAGACTTCAATTTCGAGAGCTTGCAGAGCTCTCGAATCCTTGCGACATCAGCGTCGCCTTCATCATTTTCAGCGGAGAGGTCGGGGGAATCACCTATCTTCTCATCTTGGCCTAAATCCGGGCCTTCATCAAAATCCTCATCGAAATGAGCGCCAATCGAGTGGGGGATCGCCTCTTCTATCACCTCATCAAGGAGGTATGATAGATCATCCGGCCGTCCCTTAAGCAAATATATTCTATTGGTTTCGCCCATCGGGACTCCCTCGGAATAGTGTTTGAGTCTCTGACCATTTACTTTGAATGTGGAACCGTCCTTGCTTTCCAACTCGAAAGCTCCTCCCGGTTGTATGTGCTTGATGGTGAAAGGTCCGGACCAACGTGACCTCAACTTACCGGGAAATAGTCGGAGCCGGGAATTATAGAGCAAGACCTTGTCTCCTACTTTGAAGTTCGTGACGGTTATGCGGGCATCGTGGAGAATCTTGGTCCTTTCTTTGTAAATTCTTGAGCTTTCGTAGGCGTCTCTTCTTATCTCATCAAGCTCGTTGATGTCCAAGAGTCGCCTCACCGCCGCACTCTTGTAATCGTAATTAAAGGTTTTGATGGCCCAATATGCGCGGTGCTCCAACTCTACCGGTAAGTGGCAAGCTTTCCCATAAACGAGTCAGAACGGTGTGGTTCCTATGGGAGTGCGAAAGGCCGTGCGATATGCCCATAGAGCATCGTTTAGCTTCATTGACCAATCCTTTCTAGATCGATCCACCGTCTTTTCGAGAATTTGCTTAATTTCTCTATTTGAGACTTCCACTTGGCCGCTTGTCTGGGGGTGATATGCCATGCCGACTCTATGATTTACCCCGTACTTCTTTAGCATGGCTTCAAACTTGTTCTCTATGAAGTGGCTCCCCCCATCGCTTATCAAGGTACGAGGCACTCCGAAGCGCGGGAAGATATTTTGCTTGAAGAACTTGGTGACAACCCTTGCATCGTTAGTAGGGGTGGCGATTGCTTCCACCCATTTGGAGACATAGTCGACGGCCAATAGGATGTATTTGTTGCCATTGCTCGACGGAAATGGTCACATGAAGTCTACTCCCCAACAATCAAAAAGCTCAATTTCTTGGATGGGCCTCATTGGCATCTCATTGCGCTTGGAGATATTCCCGGTCCGTTGGCATCTATCGCACCCCTTTAGAAAGTCGTGGGTGTCTTTAAACATTGTCGGCCAAAAGAACCCGCTCTGCAAAATCTTAGCAGTAGTTTTAGAGGCAGCATGATGTCCTCCGCATGGTAGACCGTGGCAATGCAAAATGATGGATGTCGCCTCCTCTTTAGAAACACACCTCCGAATGACGCCATCCTTGCATATCTTGAAAAGGTATGGATCTTCCCAAAAATAGCTACGGACCTCACGCAGAAATCTCCTCTTTTGATGCGTGGGCATCCCATGCGGTTTAATTCCACAAGCCAAGTAGTTGACGAAGTCCGCGTACCAAGGTACTTCACCGGTCCTTATGGCATATAGCCTCTCATCCACAAATGTGTCGTCGATAGGCAAACTCTCATCCTCCTTGTCGCGAATGAGCCTAGATAAATGATCCGCCACGACATTGTCTGTACCCTTCTTATCTCTGATCTCTAAGTCGAATTCTTGCAACAAGAGTATCCACCTAATCAACCGAGGTTTGGCCTCCTTCTTGTTTAAAAGATACTTCAATGCCGCATGGTCGGTGTGGACAATCACCTTGGAACCGAGGAGGTAGGAGCGAAACTTCTCTATGGAATAGACGACCACTAGAAGCTCCTTTTCGGTAGTTGTGTAGTTTTTCTGCGCGTCATCCAATGTCTTGCTCGCATAGTATATCGCATGAAGCTTCTTATCTTTTCTTTGTCCCAACACCGCTCCAATGGCTTGGTCGCTAGCATCACACATTAGCTCAAAAGGAAGGCTCCAATCCGGTGGTTGTATGATGGGCGCGGAGACTAGTGCTTCCTTCAAGGTGTTGAAGGCTTGCAAGCATTCTCCTGAAAAAACAAAAGGAATATCTTTAGCGAGCAAGGAAGTAAGTGGTCGGGCAATTGAGGCAAAGTCCTTGATGAAGCGACGGTAAAACCCCGCATGACCAAGGAAGCCTCTAATGCCCTTGACATTAATAGGAGGAGGAAGTTTTTCGATTACCTCAATCTTTGCTTTATCTACCTCAATTCCTCTCGAGGAAACAAGGTGCCCGAGGACTATACCTTCCGTGACCATGAAGTGACACTTCTCCCAATTTAAAGTGAGATTGTTTTGTTGGCACCTTTTTAGGACTTTAGTAAGATTTTCCAAGCAAGAGTCAAACTCACTTCCATAAACCGAGAAATCATCCATAAAAACTTCCATAATATTTTCAATGTAATCGGAAAATATGGATGTCATACACCTCTGAAAGGTGGCGGGAGCATTACAAAGGCCAAATGGCATCCTACGGTAGGCATAGGTGCCATAGGGGCAAGTGAAAGTTGTCTTCTCTTGGTCATCTTCGTGCAAAGGGATTTGGAAGAATCCCGAATACCCATCTAGATAGCAAAAGTATTTATGTTTTGCAAGGCGTTCAAGCATTTGATCAATGAAGGGCAATGGGTAATGGTCCTTTCGGGTGGCTTTATTGAGTTTCCTATAGTCAATGCACATTCGCCATCCCGTGACGGTGTGCGTAGAAATGGGCTCACCTTTTTCATTTTTTATGACAGTCATCCCCCCTTTCTTGGGGACGACGTGAACGGGGCTAACCCATCTACTGTCAGAGATAGGATAAATAATACCGGCTTCGAGCAATTTTAGGATTTCCTTTTTAACCACCTCCTTCATATTAGGGTTTAACCGCCTTTGAGGCTCTATGGAGGTGGCGTCAGTATCCTCCAAATGGATCCTATGCGTGCAAAGCCTAGGGCTTATCCCTTTTAGATCGGAGATAGTGTACCCAAGGACATCTTTGTGGCTCCTAAGAACGTCTAGGAGTTTTTCAAGTTGGTCCGGCATGAGGTGGGAGTTTACTATCACCGGGAAAGTTAATTTGTTACCCAAAAAGGCGTACCTTAGATTCGGAGGTAATTGTTTAAGTTCTACCTGAAGAGGCGCAGCTCCTTCTACTTCATCAGCTCGCATGAGTTTGGTTTCTTCCTTGTCATCCGGGGTTAGCTCATGTTCAGGTGGTACGCTCTCTTGTGACGAGTCAGACTCGCTACTTAGTGAGGACGAGGCATCGAAATAGGCGCTCTCCGATTCAGTGCTAGCATCGTCAAGGCCTTCGCCCTGTTCTGGTTCGTGCCTGGAATCAAGAAACACCTCAGACGATTCATAAAAGCAAGAGTGAGCGTCATAGAGTGCAACTCCCTGAATGTCGGTGTGCTCAAAGGATTCTTCGGGAGTATAGTGCTCTTCGACATCTGTTCTACCATCCTCGAAATATAATTTGTCGTCGATCACGTCAACTCTGACATCGCCTCCGATAGTCCCCTCCGGGGAGACCTGGTCCATCACAAAACTAGCAAACAGTTGTTCGTCGGGGTCCTTGATATCAATAGCGAAAGCTCCGGTAGCGTGGACCTCGTCGACAAGCTCCTTAAGGAGGTCTGTGAAGGAGTCATAGTCTTCTTGACTGAGTTCTATTGTTGGCATTGCATCCTCCATTCTTCCTGTAAAGACCTTATGCAAAATACAGGGAGATTATGCAAATAGAGGAAAGTAAAGAAAGAGAGAAAGAAGAAGTAACCGGGTGGTCGATGACGAACACCGTCAAAATGCCTTCCCCAGCAACGGCGCCAAAAACTTGATCGCTCCGGGACGTAACCCAAAAGAACGGTTGTAGTTTTACCGCAAGTGCACGGTGTAGCAGCGAGCGGGTTATCGAACACAGGGAGGACGAATGACCGTGCTTGTTCCGATCAACCTGGCTATTTAAGAAGAGAGAAATTTGCCTTTGGCGATCCTGTCACAATCGTCAGACAAAGTACGGAAATATCAAATCAAATAAAGAACGTCTAGGGAATGGGGAATTCCCGCTACTCACCGTATTTCGTAAAAGTGGTTCATCGGTATCAAAGTTGCTAGAATAAGATTTTGGATGAACTAGTTGCAACTGAATGTAGAACCAAGCTCACGCTCTCGCGCTGTTGCCGGTCTATAGCTATCCTAGGCTCGGGTCCAATCTCTTGCAAACCCTAGCCTAGGGAAGCTAGCATTAGGATCAACATCATTGTTCAATCGCGCACCGAGCCCAATCTCTTGCAAACTCGGTCCACGACCTAGATTGGGATAGTTCCTACCCGTCCAATCTCTTGCAAACGGGTATAGGCGCGGAATTGGAACCGGAAACCCTAGTATCGGTCCAATCTCTTGCAAACCGATACTACGGAAATTCGATTCCAACCCAATTCGGATTTCTAGGGTTTCCTATCGAATTGGGATCCAATCTCTTGCAAATCCCAATCGATGTGAATTCCTAGCCATCCGTAGTAAATTGATCCCAATCTAATCCCTAGTAGCAATTCTAACACAATTTCTACCAATTCATCACGATTATGAAATAGGGCTTGTAGGGTTCATCCCCACGCCCCAAGACGTGGCGACTACTCACAATTCATAGCAAGATCACAAAAATAATCAATGAAATAAGCAATAGAATTCATCAAAATATTGAGATATGCAATAAAAATAGAATTTTTAGAGAAGAGAAAAGCAAACCAATGGAGTTCTTCAATTAATCCAACAAAAATCCAATTTTGTCTCCTCTTCAATCACAAGAATAAAACTAAAAAGCTAATCTAAAAAGCTGCAAAAAATCTAAGAGAGAGGCTCCCAAACTAGGGTAAAAACAGGGGTTAAATAGCCCCCAAAATCGTCCAAAAACTGTGACCAAAATACCCCTGCGCAGCCTGTTTTCCGCAATTTTCGCTACAGGCAGCGCGTCGCACTCGGCCGAGTGACAAAGGTCGCTCGGTCAAGTGAAAACCCTGTAATTTTCCAGTAAGTCTCGATTTTCAGGGGTCTTCACTCCGGGGGCGGCTCGGCCGAGTGAGTTGTCGTCACTCGGCCGATGGCTTCATGGTACTCGGGCGGACAGAATTATCCACTCGGCCGAGTGGGTTTTCTGAAGCTCAGGCAGCCGAAAAACAGTAACTTGGCGATTTTTGAAGGGCTTCGTCTGGGTGCCACTCGGGCGGACGGGGTCTTGTCACTCGACCGATGTGGTCTCCGTCGCTCGGCCGAGTGCACATATAAATCGTGTCTGCTCTGGTCGGCCGAGCGGTGTCTCTCTGATCGGCCGAGTGACTCCTTCACTCGGCCGAGTGGGACACTAAAAATGCCCAAACTGCTTATTTTGGCCTCCTCGTCGCTCCTGCGACGTCCGTTCTTCTTCCGCTCCTCTCCAACAGCAAAATACCCCTCGGGAAGGTCGTCGGTGACCGTCTGGAGTAAGCGCATCTCGAGATCACTCCAAATCGCGCCAAATCACCTGAAATGCGACAAAAACAACAAATCATGAAAAGCATCGCAATATCGTCGATATATCGTGAAAACATGATTTGGGCGATCTAAATGGCATGCAAACATGCGGTAAAAAAGTGTAAAATAAGGAGTGATCAATCTCCATAACTGCGCTCACAAAGAGTTAGTTCACGATATTTATGTTTGTTCATCATCCAAAACCTAATCCGGGGAGTCAATACTCAACAAAAAGTAGATGTACTCATTGGAGTACGTTTTTCTGCAGAACTTTCTAATCCAAAACGCTTGATGAGTTCTTTAGAATACTTGCTTTGGTGGATGAATATTCCTTCCTTTATTTGTTTGATTTGAAGTCCGAGGAAGTAATTGAGTTCACCCATGTGACTCATCTCAAATTCTTTCTGCATAATTTTAGAAAAATCTTGACAAAGAGATTCGTTAGTAGAACCAAAAATAATATCATCAACGTATATTTGAATAATGATAATGTCAGAATTTATGTTTTTAATAAACAAAGTGGAATCTAATTTACCAATTGAATATCCTGAATTTAAAAGATAATTTTTAAGTCTTTCATACCAAGCACGAGGTGCTTGTTTGAGACCATATAAAGCCTTTTTCAATTTGAAAATATGATTTTCTAAATTTTCATGAATAAAACCAGGAGGTTGTTCTATATAAACTTCTTCTTTAAGAAAACCATTTTGAAAAGCACTTTTGACATCCATTTGAAATAACTTAAAATCTTTAAAACATGCAAATGATAATAGCATCCTAATAGATTCAAGACGTGCAACTGGTGCATAGGTTTCATCATAATCAATACCTTCTTCTTGATTATAACCTTGTGCAACCAATCGTGCAGTGTTTCTAGTTACCTGACCAGATTCATCCAATTTATTTTTGAATACCCACTTGGTACCAATAATTGAATGATCTGATGGTCTGGGAACTAATTCCCAAACATCATTCCGTTGAAATTGGTTGAGTTCTTCCTGCATAGCCATAATCCATGAACTGTCTTCACATGCATCTTTGATGTTCTTTGGTTCAATTGTTGAAAGAAATGCACAATGTGCCATTTGTTCTATTTGGCGATGAGTTCTCACTCCATCTGTAATATCTCCAATGATTAATTCTGATGGATGATTTGGAACTTGTGCAAATGCCTTAGGAAGATTTGCATTATCTGAAATAGACTCAATAGTGGATTTAGTAGCGTCAAGTTTCATATTTTCTAAAGAATTAGAAAGAGGTAATATATTCTCTTCATTATCAATGATGGGAGAATTAGATGAGGGGTTCTCATCAAATGTGACATGTAGTGATTCTTCAATTGTTGAAGTTCTTTTATTATATACTATGTAGGCTTTGCTACGTGTTGAGTATACAACAAAAATACCTTCATCAGATTTAGAATCAAATTTGTCAAGTGCATCTTTAGTATTAAGAATGAAACATCTACATCCAAACACTTTAAAATGTGATACACGAGGAATGCGATTAAAAAATAATTCAAAACAAGTTTTATTAAGCAATAGCCTTATAAGAACTTTATTCATAATATAACAAGCAGTTGTGACAGCTTCTGCCCAAAAATATTTTGGTAATTTACTATCACAAAGCATTGTTCTTGCACATTCTTGCAAAGTTCTATTTTTCCTTTCTACTACACCATTCTGAGGAGGAGCACGAGTAAAAGAAAAATTATGAGTAATGCCATTTTCATTACAAAATTCGGTAAAATATTCATTTTCAAATTCTCCCCCGTGATCACTACGAATAGTGACAATGTTAAAGGATTTGATCTTTTGTATCTTTTTACAAAATACTGAAAATTCTTCAAAAGCATCATTCTTGTTTTGTAAAAATATAACCAAAGTGTATCTAGAATAATCATCAACAATGACAAATGCATATCTACTTTTATTCAAAGAAGCTACTCTTGAAGGACCAAACAAATCTAAGTGTAGGAGTTCTAACGGTCTTTTTGTTGAGATAATGTCCTTTGATTTAAAAGAGGATTTGTGCATTTTTCCTTGTTGACAAGCGTCACAAAAATGTTTGTGTTTGAAAGAAATATTTGGGATTCCATTTACTAACTCGTGTTTTGAAATATGTGTTAGGGTTTTGAAATTAGTGTGTCCAAAACGTCTATGCCATAAAAGTGTGTCATCTGATGTAATCATTAAACAATGATTATGAATGGTAACAGACATGCATAAGATATAAATGTTATTCTTACGCTTACCACGGAATAGAATAGATGACATATTAGAATCATAAATGATGCAATCATTTTGTTTTTATCACATAATTGACTAATGGAAAGCAAGTTATGTTTCAAACCGTCAACCAGGAGAATATTTTCAATGATAGGCTGATTTGTATTACCAACTGTTCCCGTGCCTATGATTTTGCATTTGTTGTTGTCACCAAAGGTAACTGTGCCACCATCTTCATAATTAACGGTTGAAAGCTGTTGAGTATTGGACTCCCCGGATTTGGTTTTGGATGATGAGCAAACATAAATAAATCATGAACTAACACTTTGTGAGCGCAGTTATGGAGATCGTCGCCAAATTCACGTGAACATCCAAAGCGATGTCTCAAGACTTCTCAAAGCACGTATTCATATGCCTAAAGCTTCGTTGAAGCTTTTGGACCAACTTTGAAGTCATGAAGATTCGATCGAAGCTTTTGAAGACGGTTTGTCTAGATTTATATTTAGTCTTCTAGCTTTGTTCTTTAGAATGTTAAGCCTTGAGTAAGTATTATCATTTAATCTTCATATCGCTCCTATCTTAGAGCTAGGATCTTAGTAGAAGTCCATTCAAACTTTCCCGAAGCATCGCGCTTCGATTCGGGACTTCTTGTGCATGTTAGTTGGTTCAAGAAGAAGAACCAACCGACTAGATGGTGATCTAGTCGGTCAGAAAAGCTTCTTGGACCGACTAGTTTGTTTCCTAAATTCCAAGCCCTTTATTGTTCTCAGTTAGTCGGTCTTAGTTGACTCACCGACCGACTAGTTGGTGAACTAGTCGGTCAGTGATACTTCTTAGACCGACTAGTTGAACATTCCCTGTACATGCCAAGTTACTGTTTATCGTTAGTCAGTCTAAGAACGTTTGGAGACCGACTAGTTGATGCTCTAGTCGGTCAACATTTGTTCTTGGACCGACTAAATCAATTTTTATTCAGACTAATAGTTTTCAACTCTTAGTCGGTCTAAGTTAACTGACCGACCGACAGTTGATGAACTAGTCGGTCGGAAAGTCTTCTTGGACCGACTAGTTCTTTAGGTCTGAAATTTCATCTGTTCACTGTTCATCCTTTAGTCGGTTCATGTTGTTTCACCGACCGACTAGTTGATGAACTAGTCGGTCAGTGGTTGTTCTTTGACCGACTAATTGCTCCAGATTTCCAACCGTTGGGAGTTGACCTAGCTCGATTTTATGGGACCCTATAAATAAAAAGCTTGGTCGTTTCTCTCAAGGTAAGAGCTGCTATTGAGAGCCTTATTCAGATTGAAAGAGTTAGATATTGAAACTCATTTCCAAAGCTCTCTTCCTCACAAGAAATCATTCTCTCCCTCATTTGAGATCTAGAATCCATCTTGAGAGAACCTTGTTCTTGTTGAGCCATCCAAGCTATTGCTTGATTCAAGTCTTCTATTCATTCCTAGGCACCCATTGCTGCTCATATTGGTGGTGCTAGGTCTTGGTGACTTCTCCTTCCTCAAATCCCTCCTTGCCCTAATTTGGTAAGAATACTCAAGGTATAGGGTTTGTGAAAAGGTGTTGTTTATTTCATATAAACTCATTTATTGCTATTGATTCTCTTGGTTGTGAGAGAAGGTTGTGATCCCGGGTTGTGGGATTCACTATTGCTATTAATTGTATGATTTGATCTTGTGAAGGTTTTTCACAAGGTATTCATAGTGGAAATCTTAGGTTAGGGTTTCTAACCTAAGTATCCGGAGGGGATCCGGGTGTTCTGGGACGTAGGATCACCGGGAACAAGTCGGGAAGACTTGGGTGGATCCGAACCCATCATATCAATTGTTTGCATTGAATATTTATTGTTGTCAATTTTAGCTTCCTTGTTATTTTTAAAGTACTATTCACCCCCCTCTAGTACTTGTGCTGTAGCTTTCAGGGCATTACATTTGGTATCAGAGCCAGATACTAAGCTATGTCTGCCAACGACAACAAGACCGTGTGTCCACCTTCGGATTATAGCACCTTCAAGAACCGTGAAGGAGCTTCTTCGGTAATGGAAGGAAATTCCTCAACGAGGCCTCCATTCTTCAACGGTACCAACTACGGGTACTGGAAATGCCGGATGAAAACTTTTCTCCGGAGTGCTTCACTATGGAGGACCACAATGAAGGAGTATGTCGAGCCCGCCGAAGAAGATTTCGAGAAATGGACAACCGCGGAGGTCGCCGCGGAGGTAAGCAATGCCAAGGCAATGAACGCCTTGTAATGCGCATTGGAGCCTGAGGACTTCAATAATATATGCACATGTAAGAGTGCATATCAAATTTGGAACTCACTCCTCATCTTACATGAAGGGACGAGTAGGGTAAGAGACTCAAAACTCGTTGTAGTCAATAAAGATTACGAGATATTTCATATGCTACAGGGTGAGAAGATGAAGGAGTATTATGCTCGCTTCGTCGACATCATAAACGAGTTATCGAAGGACTTCCTTCTAGTTGGGAAAAGCGTACCTTCGCCATCGAGGAAGGTAACGATATGAACAAGTATACCGTAGTTCAATTAATGGGTACTTTAATGTCATACGAGGTACGCAAGGATAGCAAGGTGAAACTACAAGAGAAGATGAAGTCTTACTTGAACCAAGACGTGCCTAAGAAAAAGGCAATTGCGTTCAAGGCGGCTCCATCCACCTCTACCGATGACGAGGACTCGGAAGACGAAATGGACATGGAATCCGTTGCCCTCATGGCAAAGAAGTTCAATCGCTTTTTCCGAAAAGGTAACACAAAGGCAAATCTAAATTTACTTCTACTAACGCCTCTCCTCCTTTGTGCTTTAAATGCAATAAGCCAGGACACATCAAAGCGGATTGTCCACAAAACAAGCAAAAGGAAAAGTGGAAGGCGCCAAAGTACGACAAGTCCAAGAAGTATAAGAAAGGGAACAAAAAGGGGCTTGTCGGGACATTCACCGACTCCGATGATTCCTCAAGCGAAGAGTTGGATGATGAGCAAGTGGAGCAAGCACACATGTGCTTCATGGCTAGAGAGGAGCAAGATAAAGATGCCTCCTCCGATGATAGCGACAACGAAGGCGATGAGGTAACTATGGATGACCTTAGGAATGCTAATTCTCAATTGTGGTCTAAGTACACTAAATTAGTAAATAGGTATACTAAAGTAAAAGACGACTTAGCTAGCATTCAAACCTCGCCTAAAACTATCATCACCAACAACGACACCATTGTTGAAGGGTTGAAGAATGAGATTGTTAATCTCAAGACTCAACTTGACCATGTTAGCATTGAGGATCCGGAGGAACACAAGATAGCGGATTGGACTTCTCAAAACTTGACTTTGAGTATTGAGAATGAGAATCTTAAATCTCGTGTTTATGTGCTCACATCGCAAGTATCCACTTTGGATGCTTCTATGCGTTCTCTCACCGAGAAATATGAGAACACATTAGGCCGAATTAATAAATTCAATAAGGGTAAGGACCATTTGGATAAAATCCTAAGTGACTTACTTCCGGCCAATCACCACATTGGCTTATATGATGGGAAGTTCATCCAAATCGGCCACTACTTTTGTTAGGCCAATTTCCGGTGACTCAACGAGTGGTAGCAAACACTCTATTGGTAGTTCATCTACCAATGATGCTTCCACCTCGTCCACACCCTCTTTCGGAAAGAAACCACTTTGGGTGGACCTCCAAAGAAGGGCCATGCCTACATGTACACCAATACTATGCCACGTAGGAACACACATCCTACTCCACAGGCTCACACATATGATGATTTCTATGCTACACGTTCACGGCCACATGCACACAATGTGAGACACCCTCATACACGTGTTCCTCCACATGCACATGTACACCCACATCATCGTATGAATAATAATCCACATGCACCATTTCATCATGTTCCTTATGCCTATCCACGTCATGCATCACGTAGAAACCAACAACGCATGCATGCACCCAATAGGATGAGGACTCCCAAAATATTCACAATTTGGAGCCCAAAGGACACAAGCATGAATGAAAAACAAGTTTACATGAATGCTTATTTTTCGGATGTTGTGCATAGTGTTAATTATGTGGGGAAGTCTAAGTCTAATTGGACTTGGCTTCCAAAGGTCTAATCTTTTGGACCCAATGACCTTGGGTACCATGATATGAAATTTTCTATCTTTAGGTACTCGAGGAAAAGAAAAAGAAAAGGAGCAACAAATTTAAATTTAGCTCCAAAGAAAATTGGATACTCGATAGCGGGTGTTCAAAACACATGACGGGTGACGCTCAATTGCTCTCCGGAGTGGTTCCCATTGCTAATGAAAACCGCATCGTATTTGGAGGCAACGAGAGCGGAACCATCATAGGTGTTGGTAAAGTGGGTAATCCTTCTAAACCCCTTATATGTGATGTTTACCTTGTTAAAGGATTAAACCACAATCTCATTTCAATAAGTCAACTTTGTGACAAAGGTTACAAAGTTAGCTTTGCGAAAGGAATGTGCCATATTTTAAGAAAAGATAATAATGAATTATTGTTTTCCGGCACACGCCATAAGGATATATACATCCTAGATCTTTCAAGATCACATGAACAATGTCTCATTGCCAACACAAGTGAACAACACTTATGGCATCGACGTTTTGGTCATGTGAACTTTGGAACACTATTTAAGATTTCCAAGTTAAATTCTATTAGAGGCTTCCCTAAGCTTGTCTTTCAAAAGAAAAGCTTTTGTGACTCGTGTCAACGAGGCAAGCTTCTAAAATCGTCATTTAAACCTAAGAAAAGCATTTCTTCTAAGCGGCCACTAGAGCTATTACATCTAGATTTATTTGGGCCAACTAGAGTTGCTTCATTAGGAAATGCACGATATGGACTTGTCATCGTTGATGACTTTTCTAGGTTTACTTGGGTATTTTCATTATGTAATAAAAATGAAGCTTTTGAAAACTTCACAATTTTTGTTAAGAAAGTACAAAATCTCTTAGGAACCACCATTGTCACTATTCGTAGTGATCATGGAGGTGAATTTGAGAATGAGTCTTTTGAGACCTTTTGTGATGAAGTTGGTATTACACACACCTTTTCATTCCCTCGCGCACCTCCTCAAAATGGTGTTGTTGAGAGAAAGAATAGGACGATAGTGGAGTGTGCTCGCACTATGCTGATGATAGCCAACTTGGCCATCAATTTTGGGCGGAAGCGGTACACACCGCTTGCTATGTGTTTAATAGAATACTTTTGAGGCCCGACACCAAACAAACTTGTTATGAATTGTTGTTTGGTAGGTTGCCTCAAGTTAAACATTTTCGTGTTTTTGGTTCAAAATGTTTTATTAAGAACACGTATGGTAGTTTGGACAAATTCGATCCAAGATCCGATGAGGGGATTTTTGTTATGTATTCCTCACGTAGCAAAGCCTACCGGATATACAACAAACAAACCTCAACGATCGAGGAATCGCTTCATGTTTCATTTAATGAAGGATTTGTTCCAACTAGAATTACTAATGATGATGACTCCATGGATGTCCTATGTGATTCAATTGGTAATTCTAACTCTATTACTTCTATTGATTCTATTGATACTAACCCGACTAATGAAGTTGTTGAGAATGTTCCTAGTGATCATGGAATTCCCAAACGGCTTCATACCGTTCGTGACCATTCTCATGAGCAAGTCATTGGTAATATCCATGATAGTGTCAAGACGAGATCTCAAGTCAACCGCTTCGCTCATTGTGCCTTTGCATCCTCGATTGAGCCAAAGAATGTTAATGAAGCTTGCGAAGATAGCGCTTGGATCTTATCCATGGAGGAGGAACTCATTCAATTCGAGAGGAATGAAGTTTGCGAGCTTGTTCCATTGCCATCGAAGAACCACACCGTCATAGGGACAAAGTGGATCTTCAAGAACAAGACCGACGAAAACCAAGTCGTCATCCGGAACAAAGCTCGGTTAGTAGCTCAAGGCTATCGGCAAGAGGAAGGTATCGATTTCGAAGAATCCTTTGCTCCGGTAGCTAGATTAGAATCAATTAGATTACAATTATCTTTTGCATGCCATAAAAATTTCAAACTATTTCAAATGGATGTAAAAAGTGCATTTTTAAACGGAGATGTCGTTGAGAAATTTTATGTTTCTCAACCTCCGGGCTTTATTAATGAAAAATTTCCAAATCATGTTTTTAAACTAAAGAAAGCACTTTACGGTTTGAGACAAGCTCCTCGAGCTTGGTATGATCGCCTAAAGAATTTTCTTTTGGATTTGAATTTTAAAATGGGAGAAGCCGATTCTACACTTTTCGTTAAGCATTCGAATAATGATATTCTTTTAGTTCAAATTTATGTTGATGATATCATTTTCGGTGATACTAACTTCGCTCTTTGCGAAGAGTTTTCTAATGTTATGAAGGAACAATTTGAGATGAGCCACATGGGTGAGCTCAAATATTTCTTAGGTCTCCAAATTCGCCAAATGAACGATGGAATCTTCATCCACCAAACTAAGTACACGGTGGAGTTGCTAAAGCGATTTGGAATGGAGAGTGCCTCCGGGAAAAAGACTCCAATGAGCACTACTACGCATCTTGATAAAGATACGGGCGGAAAAGATGTAGACATTCGTCTATATCGAGGTATGATAGGTAGTTTACTTTATCTTACCGCTAGTAGGCCCGATATTATGTTTGCCGTATGTATTTGTGCTCGTTATCAGTCTCAACCTAAGGATTCTCACTTAGTAGCGGTAAAACGTATTTTTCACTATTTAAGTTACACTTTAGACTTTGGATTACTTTATCCAAAATCTAGCACGTATGAGTTAGTCTCATATAGTGACGCAGATTATTCGGGATGCAAATCCGACAGGAAGAGTACTAGTGGCACTTGCCATTTTATAGGAAATTCTCTTGTCTCTTGGTTTTCCAAGAAGCAAAATTCCGTATCACTTTCAACCACCGAGGCGGAATACATTACCGCCGGTGCTGCATGTGCCCAGGTTCTTTGGATGAGACACACACTTAAGGATTTTGGTATACATTGTGATACTAGCCCTATTATGGTGGACAACCAAAGTGCCATTTGTCTTTCAAAGAATCCGGTGCACCATTCCCGTTCTAAACACATAGATGTCCGACACCATTTCTTAGATGATCATGTTACTAAAAAGGACATCATATTAGTGTACGTTGAAACCCAGAAGCAAATCGCCGATATTTTCACGAAACCCCTAAAGGAGGACTCCTTTGTGCGGTTGCGTCGAGAATTGGAGATTATGGGTGAATCCGAGATATAGGATTCATTTTTATTCAATAATCTTGCATGCTATTTTATTTCGCTATATTTGTTCATGCTAGTCTTATTGGATTCTTTCGGGATTTTTGTGACTTTTTGGAATTTATGCTCGAATTTACTCTTGAATGTCGTATTTAAGTTTTTCGATGATTAATGGGGTAGTATGATGATTTTTGAGAGTTGAACGATGTTTCGTCCAAGTGCGATTGGGAGAGAACTCAAAATTTCGTATTCTAAAATTTTTGGACTCATCTAGTCGGTTACAGTTCATCAACCAACCGACTAGATGCACATCTAGTCGGTCAGCTAATGAACTCAGACCGACTAGTTCAAGCTTATAATTTTCCTTTGCTACTGACATCATTTAGTCGGTCCACGTTCACTTACCGATCGACTAGAATGAAAATTAGTCGGCCAGTACTTGAACTTTGACCAACTAACTCTAGCCTTAAATTTTTCATCTGTCGGCTGTTTCCACTTAGTCGGTTCAAGCCCATTGACCGACCGACTAGATCGTCATCTAGTCGGTCAGTGCTTGAACTCTGACCGACTAAGTGCTCAGGGACAGTCGTGTCTTTTCGCATTCCGATCGACTTATACTCTCTTTCAACCGACTTTTCTCATTATTAGTCGGTTTTCTCTTCAGCTAAAACCCCCGACCCCGTTCAGCCCCTTTGGGTTAGGACAGGGTTGGTGGTGTTTTTGATGTATTTGGATGTTTTGATGCTTGATGTCGATGTTGTATCATTTTTGGATGTATGTTGATGTTGTTGATGTCGATGATGGATTTTGACATTTTGATGTTGATATAGTATGTGACATTTTGATGTAGTCAATGTATTTTGTGCCTTTGATTGTATGGAGTCGATGTATCTTTTGGTTGTACTCATGATGCTTCATATATATATATATACACACATCGTTGTTCTCCTTTACTTCGTTGTGCACATTTTATATTCGTTTTAATGTCTATGATGTTCAATTTCGTCGCTCGACGATAATGACTTGGTTAAAAAGAATTTATTTCTATGAAAACACAAAATTGTTTTCCATGCACTAATTTAACCAAAATGTTGAGATTGGAGAGCACGTTCCTTTACTCAATAAGTGAATTATATTTGGTATTTTGATGATTTCATTTTTCGCTTTTGGATAATGGTCAATTTGGCACACCTTGATTTTCTTCATGTATTTTATTTCCTTGGTGTCTTTTGGACCATCGTCGTATTCTTCGACTCCCGAAGTTGGATTTTCTTTAGCCTCGTGGTTGTCGTTGTATCCCCCCCCACTCTTTTTGGATAATGCCAAAGGGGGAGATAGTAATAATGACAAGGGCAAAATGAAAATTTAACTCTATTGTCCATGAATCTAATTTATTATGTTAGATTCAGGGGGAGTGAAGATATAAAAATGGATTACGATCCTAAATTTCAATAATTGGATCATGTTTTATATCTCTCACTTCTGCTGGATGCGTATTATATTTATTCAATTTGGAATTAACGTGTCATCAATGCAGGGGGAGTAAGTATTTTACATTTGAATCATTATTTTTTATTATTATTTATGTTGGTCTGTCATCACCAAAAAGGGGGAGAATGTTGAGTATTGGACTCCTCGGATTTGGTTTTGGATGATGAGCAAACATAAATAAATCGTGAACTAACACTTTGTGAGCGTAGTTATGGAGATCGTCGCCAAATTCACGTGAACATCCAAAGCGACGTCTCAAGACTTCTCAAAGCACGTATTCATATACCTAAAGCTTCGTTGAAGCTTTTGGACCAACGTTGAAGTCATGAAGATTCGATCGAAGCTTTTGAAGACGGTTTGTCTAGATTTATATTTAGTCTTCTAGCTTTGTTCTTTAGAATGTTAAGCCTTGAGTAGGTATTATCATTTAATCTTCATATCGCTCCTATCTTAGAGCTAGGATCTTAGTAGAAGTCCATTCAAACTTTCCCGAAGCATCGCGCTTCGATTCGGGACTTCTTGTGCATGTTAGTTGGTTCAAGAAGAAGAACCAACCGACTAGATGGTGATCTAGTCGGTCGGAAAAGCTTCTTGGACCGACTAGTTTGTTTCCTAAATTCCAAGCCCTTTATTGTTCTCAGTTAGTCGGTCTTAGTTGACTCACCGACCGACTAGTTGGTGAACTAGTCGGTCAGTGATACTTCTTAGACCGACTAGTTGAACATTCACTGTACATGCCAAGTTACTGTTTATCGTTATCGGTCTAAGAACGTTTGGAGACCGACTAGTTGATGCTCTAGTCAGTCAACATTTGTTCTTGGACCGACTAAATCAATTTTTATTCAGACTAATAGTTTTCAACTCTTAGTCGGTCTAAGTTAACTGACCGACCGACTAGTTGATGAACTAGTCGGTCGGAAAGTCTTCTTGGACCGACTAGTTCTTTAGGTCTGAAATTTCATCTGTTCACTGTTCATCCTTTAGTCGGTTCATGTTGTTTCACCGACCGACTAGTTGATGAACTAGTCGGTCAGTGGTTGTTCTTTGACCGACTAATTGCTCCAGATTTCCAACCGTTGGGAGTTGACCTAGCTCGATTTTGTGGGACCCTATAAATACAAAGCTTGGTCGTTTCTCTCAAGGTAAGAGCTGCTATTGAGAGCCTTATTCAGATTGAAAGAGTTAGATATTGAAACTCATTTCCAAAGCTCTCTTCCTCACAAGAAATCATTCTCTCCCTCATTTGAGATCTAGAATCCATCTTGAGAGAACCTTGTTCTTGTTGAGTCATCCAAGCTATTACTTGATTCAAGTCTCCTATTCATTCCTAGGCACCCATTGCTGCTCATATTGGTGGTGCTAGGTCTTGGTGACTTCTCCTTCCTCAAATCCCTCCTTGCCCTAATTTGGTAAGAATACTCAAGGTATAGGGTTTGTGGAAAGTTGTTGTTTATTTCATATAAACTCATTTATTGCTATTGATTCTCTCGGTTGTGAGAGAAGGTTGTGATCCCAGGTTGTGGGATTCACTATTGCTATTGATTGTATGATTTGATCTTGTGAAGGTTTTTCACAAGGTATTCATAGTGGAAATCTTGGGTTAGGGTTTCTAACCTAAGTATCCGGAGGGGATCCGGGTGTTCTGGGACGTAGGATCACCGGGAACAAGTCGGGAAGACTTGGGTGGATCCGAACCCATCATATCAATTGTTTGCATTGAATATTTATTGTTGTCAATTTTAGCTTCCGCATTTGTTGGTAGTAGTTTGCACGATAATTAGGAATTATACTCCTTGTTATTTTTAAAGGACTATTCACCCCCCCCCCCCCTCTAGTACTTGTGCTGTAGCTTTCAGGACATTACAAAAGCAATTTGACATTTCCCGTCACAGGTTTTGAACATCCACTATCCAAAATCCATCTTTCTTTCTTAGGTACCTGAAAGATAAAACATTAAGTATTGGTACCCTTTGTTTGAGGGTCCTTGGGATTAGATTTTTGAAAGCCAAACCCAAGTGGAATTTGGCTTTCTAATGTAATCACTAGAATGAACAATAGAATGTGTCACGCTCCGCTTCCCATTATACTTGGGAGCGAGGACGCGAGCGGGCCCGCTTGGGCTGGAGCGGTGAAGCCCCAACCCAATAAGCGTCTGTGTATGACTACTTGGCAGGTTCTTGCTTGCGAACAATCGAAACAATAAAATGATGACATTATTTCTTTAACTCCCAGATTACATGTACACAAAGAATTAAGGCCCAGCATGGCCATTACAAACAGTTACAACAAATAAAATTACACATGAAAGAATACAACAACAATAAATTTTTTAGCAAAGCTGCGATGAGTATGTCGTCCTCAGCAGTGGCTCTCGTGCTCTTGGTTCTCTTGGTCCTCCTGCTCAATCTCCAAATGAACTCTTCGGTGAACTCTGCTCAAAACCTAACGTATATTTCACAGACAAGGAAATATACGTCAGCGAGGGTCGCTCGGCAAGATTTAAAACGTTAGTAATAAAATGACCCTCTGCAAGATAATAATATGGTTTACAAAATATGATGCCAACAAGATGGTACATAGCGGCATAAGGAAACATGTGAGCATAACGACGTGTAGTGTGCAAAGCAACGAGCATGAGTAGTGTAGTGTGCAAAGTAACGAGCATGAGTAGTGTGTGTGAGTATAACAAGTGTGGTGCGTACAGCAATGAGTATAACAAGTGTGGTGCGTACAGCAATGAGTATAACAAGTGTGGTGCATACAACAATGAGTATAGCAAGTGTAGTGCATAAAGTGACAAGTGGCATACATGGTTTTCGTAATGCACAAAGTAAAGGCACGGCATTTGCGATGTACAAAGTAAAACATGATATGAAATTAGTTAACAGTTTGTACATTCACGATAGTAGCAGAAGTAAACAAGAGTGCCAACCTGTACTTAATCCAGTGACAAGCCCAGTGTCTGAGGGGGATGTGACTAGCATTACACCCAAGTCAACGGGAGCTACCCGTGACTCTCTACTCACCGACCCGGCCAGGTGTCGGTCAAGTTCACCAATAGAGTGTAATCCAGCTTTCCGGCCTCTACTACATTGGACTACCCCACCCAAAGTGTCCGTAAGTGTATCCGTAGTTCAATGTTTACCGTATGGCAAATATTCCGTAAATGGTCTGCGGCCCAATATCTGTAATGCCCGAAGGCCCAATAGTCCACAGTTTGCCCAAAGGCACAATAGTCCGTATTTGTCCAAAGGCACAATGTTCCGTAATTGCCCGAAGGCCCAATGTCTGTGATTGCCCCAAGGGCTCAGTTTCCAAAAATCAATAGGGTGCACATCACATGATAAATCGAATAATAAGAGAGGATAGCATTTCATGTGCATTAATTAAATGGCTAAAGCAAACCAATGCATTAACGAGATTCATTAACACTATTCCGAATATAGAAGTCGTAACTTAACATTTCGCGACGTACGTTATCTTAGGAAGTTCGAACTCAATGAAAATACTTGTGCCTTAAAAAGTTGCAGGAAAAACAATATACTTGCCTGAAATGATGCGAGTTCGGGTGATAGCAAAGGAGGCGTGAATTAATCTGCGTCATCCAATTTTTGATATTAGGCTTAAAGTTCTAAAGCAACTAAAATATTAATAGATTTAGCATATTATTGTTACTGTTCTAATTTATTGCGAAGATACGTATATATACAAGCTAATTATAATATATCATGCATGTACCGCTTTAAGTAAAGAAAATTCGAAATAACTTATAACTACTACCATAACATGTAACCTATATTTATTCATATCCACTAATTAAACTAACACAAGTTTATTTATGTAAAATATACTATTTTCGTACTGTTACATAATAGTATCATCGTACCCTTATTCATATAAACTAATATGCTACACAAACAGAGGGTACTCACCCTTATATAATAATATGTGGATATATATATATATAGGTTCATGTGTACCAAACTACTGTTAACATGCTTGCCTGTTTGTTCACGTTGTTCGCTTGCTCGCAGGGGAGACGTTCGCATGGTGGCGACTGCACTGACGGTGGCAAGGATCGTCGACCGGGCTTGGAGTGTGCGAGGCTGAGGGACGGCGGCAGACGGCGTTCGGGTCAGGCTCTTGGCGCTACTGGGCGTCGATGAAGATCAGAGAGTGCGGCTGGATTCGTTGGAAGGTAGTCGGAGGCGGGGTCGAGGGCACGGGCTGAGGCGACGACGAAAAAGGAGGGAGGGTCGAAGGCGAACGAATGGTCGGACGTCGGCGGAGAGTCGGGTGGCTGAGGCGTCGCTGCAAGCGATGGTGGTGGCTCCGAGTGATGAGCGGGCTCGTGGGTACTGCAGGGACGGTGAGCTTGGGGCTTCATGAACGGCCGAGGGAGGTGGGCTGTCAGGTTCGACAGGAGGAAGTCGGAGCATGGCAGGGTGTGCGCTGTTCGGGAGGAAGCTGTGGTGGTGTGACTGGGAAGGGCGAGGGAGAAAGGGGTCGCGGTGTCGTTCGCTGGTTGGAGGCGGAAGTCGTTGGCCTCGCTACGGCATTGCGTGCGTGAGGGAGGACTCGGGGCGAGGGGATGATGGTAGATCGGAGGGCTCTCGCGCAGGGGCGAGGGAGGAGGTGACCGCGACGCTTGGGAGGAGAAGATGGCAGGGGGTGGCGTTGGTCGGCATGTGATGGCAGAGGGAGGAGGGAAACGGAGACGAGACAGGGGAAGAAGAAGAACATGGGTAGGGAGTGGCTGCGTTGAGGTTAGGATAGGATGGAGCCTAGGTTTTGTATTAAAATAGCTAGGGATTCTTATATATATTTAGGGTGAGGGCTAGGCTGTCCTAGGGCTTAGGTTTCAAAAGTTTTTTCTATTTTTGTTTTACTTTAGTTGTTGTGTGCATGAGCTGTGTTCGGCCCTAGGGTTGGAAAACGAGGCTGGGTTGCATTAGGAAAGGTTTGAAAAAATTATTAATAGGATTAATAGAGGGAATTAGAGATAATTCATCAGGTTTAAATAGGAAAGCTTTTGAAAATAGGTTTTATTAGGAGTTAATCAATAGGTTTTAATATGAACTAAATAGGAAAGTTTTTCAAATGTTTTAAAAAACTTAAATTCGAATTTGAATTTGAAATGAAAATTAAAACAGATTTTAAGAGGCCTTTAAAAATAATAAAGGGTTATAATAGGAAGTGGATTCGAAATTTGAATTTTGAAAGCTTGGAATTTGAAATTTGAATTTTGAGTTAGAAAAGTTAAACTAATTTTTAGGGAGAGATATTTTAAAATATTAATTAGAAAGAATAATAATAAGTATGAAGAAAATGGAAATGGGTACGGGTACGCGTACGGGGACAGAAACGTCGAACAACGGATACGAAAAAAGAAAATAATACACGAAAGAATACTGATATGACGTAACGACAAAAACTGGTCGTTACATCCTGCCCACCTTATAAGAATTCCGTCCTAGGAATTTCCTAAGTTAGGTATGATCGAGAAAAAGCCTGATAGACGAAGGGTCAGAGTAGCAAGGAAGGAAGAGACATATAAGGGAAGTGAAACTTCTGAAATAAAAAGGTCTACGATTGAAACAATTGCAATCAAAACAGCAACTAGAATATAACCAAGAAAAATAGATGAAATGGTAAAAGTAGAAGCAAAAGATATATCTAAGAAGCGACAAGCAAGTGTAAGCACATGATACAAATCATTAAGTGCGATGATAGGTATGGGTATCAAACGTCATCGTTCATCACCGGCACGTCGTCCCTAACTTCCTTAGCGACCATAGAGAAATTTTGGCATCGACTATGTTTGGGATTGGCCTGTTGAGGAACTTGATGTTGAGGGGCTAGAGACAGTCCATGTTGGGTCACAGAATTGCTAGCGCGACGAGAAAAGTTCCTGGCAATATGATCAGGTGCCCCGCATGCCAAACACTGGTTCAGCAGTACGCTACAATCTTTCTTGACATGTCCAACCCGGTTACAATGATGACATACCACCGAAAATCTGGGATCTACTGGGGTTGCACGCTTCTTGAAATTGATCGTCTGGGTTGGTCGGAGATCATTCCTTGGCGGCTCCTGAGGACGCTTGCCTGTCTGACGTGCCTTCTTCTGATTGGCGACCTGCTCATGCTTCTTTGCAGCTATCAGGACCTGCTCGTGAGTGGTAAAGGCACTCCCGGACAATACGCTCTGTATGTCTAGATCTAAGCCCTGTAGAAAGCGGTGAGCACAGTCCTCCGCGTCTGCTACTAGAGTAGGGGCAAATCGACTCAGCATGGTAAACTCGGCCTCATACTCGTCGACTGTCATGGTGCCCTGCTCCAGGTTGATGAAGCGTTGTTGCATCTCCCTCTTTGCAGCCTTCGAAAAGTACCGGGCGTCAAACCTCTGTCGAAAAGTCGCACATGGAATCAGGTTGGTCAGCCTAGTCTCTTTCGCATCCCACCAGTGATGAGCATTGTCTGTCAGCTGCTTCTTGGCGAGATCCACCTAGTCATTCGGATTGACTCGGGCAAGACCTAAGTTATCCGCAGTGCAACGAAGCCATTCCTCGGCCGCTAGTGGGCCCTCTCGTCCAGAGAAGCTCTTTGGATGCATCTCTCGGAACTGCTTGGCCCCAGGCTCATAGCGGGGTTGTGGAGCAGCTGGTGCAGCTTGACGTCCTTGCTAGACCAGATGGTGCTGAACCTCTAGCATCTCTCTCATGACTCCAAGCATCTGACGGATGTCGTCCTCTCCGCCTCCAGCAGCTCCGGATCCTTGTCGTGTGTTACGTATTCCTGCCATGCTGCAAACAAACGAAGTAAACATTTGCGTACAAGGTTTATCCAGACAGTCTAGTTAATAATGACATCTATATTGTTCCGAGTATTTCGCAGAAGCAAGACCTGCATGGGCCACCACTAAAACATGTCACGCCCCGCTTCCCATTATACTTGGAAGCGAGGACACGAGCGGGCCCGCTTGGGCTGGAGCGGTGAAGCCCCAACTCAATAAGCGGCTGTGTATAACTACTCGGCAGGTTCTTGCTTGCGAACAATCGAAACAATAAAACGATGACATTATTTCTTTAACTCCCAGATTACATGTACACAAAGAATTATGGCCCAGCATGGCCATTACAAACAGTTACAACAAATAAAATTACACCTGAAAAAATACAACAACAATAAATTTTTTAGCAAAGCTGCGATGAGTATGCCGTCCTCAGCAGTGGGTCTCGTGTAATGCCCTGATAGCTACTGCACATGTAATAGAGGGAGGGTGAATAGTACTTTAAAATAATCAAGAGTATAATTCCTAGTTATTTTGCAAACACAACCAACAATGCGGAATGAAAATTGACAACAAGAAAAATCCAACGCAAACAAGCTATGTAATGGGTTCGGATCCACCCAAGTCTCCCCGACTTGTTCCCGGTGATCCTACGTCCGAGACACCTGGATCCCCTCCGGATACTTGTGTTAGAATCCTCTAACCCAAGTTTGTACTATGAAATTCTTGTAGAAACTACTACAAGATCAAATCATACAAAGATCGAAATGTGACTCCCACAAACCGGGATCATGATCTTCTCTCACAACCGAGAGATAAACTGAAATATCAATTTAAATGAAACAATAAAACACTTACCACAAAACCCTATGCCTTGAGTAAAACTTACTGATTTTAGGGCAAGAAGGATTTTGAGGAAGAAGATAGCACCAAACCCTAGCTCCACCAAGATGAACAGCAATAGATGGCTAGGGTGAAGTTGGTGAATTGGATTCAAGCTCTTAGCTTGAGTAGCTCATAATGAATGAGAATCTCTCTTGAGGAATTAGGGCTCAAAGAGTAAGGGAGAGATTCTTGTGAAGTGAGAGAGCTTAGAAATGAGAGTTTAATGCTCTTCTCTTTGATTCTCTAAATCTCAATAATGGCAGCCTTGAATGCTAGCTTGAAGCTCATCAAGTTTATATAGGATAGAGAGAGAAGAGTTCAGCAAAAATCGTGGCATTAAATGCCCAACGGATCTATTTCTGAAGCAGCTTAATCGGTCTAAGAAGGATCACTGACCGATTAGTTTTGAAACTAGTCGGTCGGTGAATCTTCTCGGACCGACTAGATTGTTGACAGGGAAGATAGTGAAATAATGAGAGAGAACTAGTCGATCTAAGAAGAAACGCCAACCGACTAGTTTGACAACTAGTCGGTCGGTGAACCTTCTTGGACCGACTAATTAGTCAACAGTAAAGAAGTTGAATTTCACAAGGAAAACTAGTGGGTCTGAGAAGAGACACCAACCGACTAGTTTGCAACTAGTCGGTTGGTGATTCTTCTTTGACCGACTAGCTTGTCAACAGTGAATAGGCTGAGTTTAACTAGGATGGCTAGTCGGTTCAAGAAGGATTTCCAACCGACTAGATTGTCATCTAGTCGGTTGGTTCTTCTTCTTGAACCAACTAAGATGCATACGAACCGTGAAAAGAAGCGATAAGCTTCGGGAAACTTTCTAATGGCGTGTAAGGCAATCCTAGAGATAAGATATGTGCGATATGAAGATTGTTAAGTAAGTCATACGCAAGGCTTAACATTCTATACGATGAAGCTAGAAGACAATAAAATAAACATGACGAACCGTCTTCAAAGCTTCAACATGAAGATTCTGAATCCCTCGACTTCAATAATAACTCATTGAGCTTCAACGAAGCTTCAGGCACAACGATCACGCGCTCTAAGGAAGTCTTGGGACGTCGCTTGATATGTGAAAAGTAATTTGGCGACGATCTCCATAACTGCGCTCAAATAGAATTAATGCACGATATTTATGTTTGCTCATCATCAAAACCAAATCAGGGGAATCAATACTCAACATTTTCTCCCTTTTTGGTGATGACAAACTAACATAAATATAAATCAATAATAATGATACAAATGAAATTTACTTACTCCCCCTGCATTGATGACTCGTTAGTTCCGTATTAAATAATAATCATAAGCATCAAGCAGACGAGAAAAGTATAAAACATGATCCAATTATTGAAATATAGGATCGGAATCCATTTTTATATCTTCACTCCCACTCCCCCTGAATCTAACATATGAAATTAGATTCACGGTAAATTGCTTTAAATTATCATTTAGCACAAAGTCATTATTAATTCTCTCCCCCTTTGGCATTAGCAAAAAAAAGCGGGAGGAGATCAACGACAACAACCATGGCTAAATAAAAATCTAAACACGGGAGTCGAAGAATACGACAACGATCCAAATGACACCAAGGAAAAAATATCGAAGAATATCACAACGTGCCAACGAGACCATAGTCGAAAGGCGAAAAGAGAAATCATCAAAACACAAATTCACGTATTGGGTAAAGGAACACACTCTCCAATATCAACATTTTTAGCGAATTGAGTGCATAGAAAACAATTCTATGTTTTCATACAAACAAAGCTATCTAATCAACATAATCGTCGAGCGACGAAGTAAACATCAGAGACATAAATACAATGTGCACACAGAAATGAATGGCAACACGATGTGTGTGTGTGTGTATGGATACAACAAAAATTATACATCCAGCCAACAAAATATCAACGATCAGCGGATCTGTGCACATCATACAACATATCTCACAACATACATCGAAATGTATTACAAAACATACAAAAAATACATCCACCCATCTATCCTAACCACACTCTCTCACAACTAAATAAATCATCCAAATGATCAGGGGAGAGTCCTCCAATGAAGGCTCAGGAGGCGGAGGCAGGATCAGCACCAGCAGCAGGCTGTGCAGACGAAGTGGTGGTCTCTGGATCGACAGGAGTGTCCACCGAAGGAATGGTGGTAGTATGAGTGCTCTCGGGAGCACGAGCAGAAGCAGTGCCAACAGAAGTACCCTCGGGGGCACGAACAGGAGAAGCAGCAAGCTCCTCATCCTCAGCAACATCCATGGCCTCCTCGTCAAAAAGTGTAGGAGGAAGACGAGGAGACACGGGGTTTAGGGTTTGAGGAAATATTGCGCACCGATTAGAATGAATTCTAATCGGTGCGGAGGGATATTAATCGATTCACGGAGAGTCAAAGATCTAATTGCCCCCGCATATCTAGTTGGTCTAAGTTCAAGAGCTGACCGACTAGAATGTAATCTAGTTGTCACGCCCCGCTTCCCATTCTACCGGGAGCGAGGACGCGAGCGGGTCCGCGATGTGCTTAAAACAAGGAGGAGTACTTTTTTCTTTCTTTCTTTTTTTGAAATCTTTTTCTTTTCTTCCTCCTTGGCTTAAACACACTAAGCGTCTGTATAAAAATTGCAGATTCTTGCTTGCAAATTTAAGAAGCAGCTCAAACAACATTATTACATATCCAGTGTACAATAATTAAGATACAGCTCGGCCTAGTATGGCCAATACAAATAAAGTATACAATTTACATTATTCAAATATATATAAAAGTGCTGACGCGAAGGTAAAAGTCTAGTCTTCCGTGGGTAGATACTCCACGTAGTCTTCGAGCACTGGCTCGGCTCCTGCAGTAGTGTCTTCAAAGAACTCACTATCGATACCTGACGGACATTTCGTAAAACAACAAAATGAAATGTCCGTCAGCGAGGTTTACTCGGCAAGATAATCTCAAAACCAAAACGTTAGACATTTTAAAATTAAACCAAGCTGAACTTTTAAAGACAAGCAATAAGTTTAATTTAAAATAAGCAATAAAAGAGATAAAGCAGTTTAAAGCAGTTAAAATAGTTAAAGCAGTTAAAGAGGTTAAACATTTGCAATCTGCAGCAATTTAATCATCGATAGCCATTTGCAATATCGTTTACAACCTGTAGCAATTTAATCATTCAATAACAATTTGCAATACCATTTGCAACCTGTGACAATTTAGCATTAAATAAACACTGTAGCAACCTGCAGAAAAGATGTTAGAACAATAGTCAAAAACCAGTCTATCCTAGTGATAAGTCCATGTCCAAGAGTACTAGAGATAACCAACATGCAGCCTGCGACGGGAGCAACTCCGAGGCTTACCCACCGTTCCGATATGGCAACGGTCAAGGTTCTAACCCCCGTAATGTGTTGGAGGTAATTTAGTATGGCGCATCCAGTCATTCTGTAACACTTGTGATCATAGACTACCCCAATCCCAGGTCAAGTCATGTGGCGGTCAAAAGAATGTGTACTATCTGTCTATTATTGAAATTCCATCTTCCATTCAATATTGTTGAAGTTCCATCTTCCATTCAGTCAATTCAATCTCGGTGTTCCAATAGTCTGTACAACAGTCTCGTGAAAGTTCACAACTTCATGACTCGATTAAATGAAAACATCAGGATCACGTAAATAAATAAAAGAACGAGTAATATATGATTTTAACCAAGCAAAAGAGTTTAAATTAGCTTAAAATACTTTCTAAGACTAGTAGTTATTTCTCAAGATTTTTAAACAATTTTTTTAATACAATTTTAAATAGCCAAAAAGCAATTTTAAATCAAGAAATGATTTTTAAAACATATGTTCAAGGAATTGTTTAGAGCAAACCGTACATCAGAATGCTTCAAACAAGGTGTCAAAATGATCGTATTCACTAGTACTACGACATATATTTTTATCGTACGTAAGTGCACGAAAAATCACAGATTACGAATTTTAAAAGGATTTTTAAAACAAGAATTTATCATTACAACATATCTTCAAAGATTTATTCCGGGCAAACCGTACGTCGGAATTCTGTAAACAAGATGTCGAAACGATCGTATTTACAAGTACTGTAACATATATTTTTATCAGACGTACGTATACGTAGAAATTGCAAGCTACGAATTTTAAAAGAATTTTAACCTACTTAAGTTTTGCATTTAAAAATTCACTGTGAGAAATATACTTGCCTGATCGCGACGAAACTAGCGCCAATGGATTCGTTTCGACGTTTCTGATTTTCTGGGACTAGTCACACATTTTTCTGGGCCCTATATAATTACTTATGGATTTAAAACCAATAAACTCATTTATTAATTATTAAAAAATACGAAAAATACGAAAGTTCGAGATATTTACAAGTTTGCCATCGCGACTTACGCACCGCCGTTGCTTCGTCTTCGTTGCATGGGGGGGTGTCTCTGGCGACGGCGGCTCGGCGTCGGGGAGTCGGAGGATGCGGCGGTCTGCGGCGGAGGCTTCGGCGACGTGGGGGCGGCCGTCGGCGGCGAGGGTGGCCGGCGAAGCGCTGCAGGCGCTCGGGGGAGGTGGGAGACGAACGGAGCTCGTCGGAGGGAGCGCACGGTGGAGGGAGGGTCGAGCGTCGGTGAACGGAGGCGAGGGGGTCGGAGCTCCGGCGGTGTGCTTCGAGAGCGGAGGCGGAGGGCGCTTGGGGCACTGGGGGTTATCCGGCGCTGTGAGGCGGAGGGGTTGATTCGGGCTCGTCGGCGGACGGCGGGGCAGCGCGGATGAGCGACGGCGGCGGTCGCGGCCGGAGGTCGGAGGTCGGAGAGGAGGGAGAGACTGAGAACGAGAGAGGAATAGAGAGAGGGAGTGATAGAGTGAGGGAGCTGAGCGAGACCCTCTGTGTATGTGTCCTTCGAACGTAACTAAGAAAGATAGAGAGAGATATATGGTGTTTTTGTGTATGAGGAGCCTGGGTTCAAAATGAAACGGAGAGAGAGAGAGTATCTGTGTGTGGGTTAATACAATGGGATGGGTTTATTTATAGGGTTAGTGAATGGCAAAATGGTAATTAGAGGGGGTAGATGGAGGGGTAGATGAGGGGAAGAACTGATCCGTTTCAGCTCTAACCACCAAAAGAAAGGGGGGTAGTTGTGGAAGAAGATTAGGGTTAATTAGGAAGGTAAAACTCCATTAACGAAAGTCATTAGTGAAAATACAAAAGCGAAAATTACGAAAATGCCCTTACTAGTAAACGTGTCCGAAAAATTACGAAAACATACCCACGGGATCGTATCGTCACGAGGATCGCGAATACGAAGACCATTCTAGAGTTTGGGCTACGGGGATACTAGTTTTTGGCCAAAACGTTTAGAAAGCGGGTTGCGGGTTCTCTATTGAAACGATATCAGAAAATTACGAAATTAATGTGGAGAGCCCTAAATGATTATAGGATGCTACTACAGAAGTTTGAAAAAGTTTTGAAGACGTTTGTATAGAAAATAAATTCATTGACCCAAAACTGCAATATCTGAAAACGAATTTTTATCAGATCTTTTGGAGGTATTTGATGAAATTCGATTTTACCAAAATATTCCATAACTAGTCTGGTACTCCAAAATATTTTTATAGGAAATTTTTGAAATCAGTTTAAGACTCCTAACAAACCATTATAAAATACAATTAAAATGAAATTACTTTAAATACTTAATTTAAATGTATTGGAAAAATACAGGCCGTTACATTCTACCCTCCTTCAAATAATTCCGTCCTCGGAATTTCTCAAAACTTTATAAAATAAAATAATTACTGTTATTAAGAAGCTCAAACAAATAAATGATAAAATGGAAAACTAGTCGAATGATTACAATTTAGAAAATAAGTTGTTAATAGCATGAAATATAATGTGATATAATGGCATCAAGAAAACAAGAGATATTTCTAATAAGTATTAACATCATCATAGTTTCCGTAACTAGTCTCGACCAGTATCACTACAATAGTTACCATGCCTTCTCAAGTAGTCCAAAATTAACATGAGATAATCACATGAAAATGAGGGCTACTATGATGACAACATCTGTTCGAACTTGGAACCTGAGGTGATAAGCCAGTAGCAATCTATTTAAACCACATAAAATGGAAGACCATATAATTTATTCGTGCTACTGGGTCTTAATCAAAGATGTCGCTCATAATATAGCACGTATCGACTAATCCACGGGTACCAACACCATCAATTTCCATAATGCCCAACCACATGCTAACGTCCAAATCACCGCCCAAAGGTAAGTACAAGGCCAACACTCTAAGTCAGTACTCACTGCCAGCATTTCTTCCGTCAATCTCCATACTATCACACAATAAGGCAGGATCCATGCTCTCATCCAGAGCCAAGCACAAGGCCTACATCCAACTTCAACACCCAAGGCCAATATCATGCCAATATTCATCGCCATCACTCCTTCCGTAGACCAATACTTGACATTCGCAACACCCAAACATCATCCAACAAATGAACAACCAAAAACACGCTTTCCCGCACACCAAAAGGAGTAGACGCAAGAGGAAGCCTAAACGGGATCTCATCCTAGGTGAGACCCAAGGCAGAGAGCTCAAGAGAAGCCCAAGGATCACGGCTTCCCAAGATCTCAGCCAAGCGGCGGTAGCGAGGGTGGCGGTGAGGGTCGCTGCTAGGCCAAACAGACCCCAAGGTCGTTGGCGGGCCATCGGCGGCTGGCGATCTGCGGCGGCGAGCGCTGCGACTGGCTGTCGATCCATGGCGGGGAGCTATGGCCTACGGGATGGAGCGAAGCGGAAGCTGGCGGATCTTCGGGTGAGGCTGGCGGATCGGAGATCGGAGTGGCGATGCGGGGTCCGATAGAGCTCGCTTGGGGAAGAGGCCGGGAGGAGGAGGGGGCGATGTCTGAGCGAAAAGGGAAAGCCACGGGGTGGCATGCGGAGGAAGGAGATGGGTCAAAAGAAAAGGGGGGGGCTCCGAAGTCGTCGGTGTTAGGCGGGAACGGGTCTCGAGGAGAGGAAACGGACAGAACGCAATAAAGAGGGGAAAAGGCGGTCAGTGGGAAATGAATCAAACCCTTGGGGGAAAGAAATTGGGTACAAGATAGAAGTAGGGGCTAGAGGAGAAATACGAGCACAAAATGAAAAGACTCCAACAACCTACACTGGCACGTCAGGTTGGCTCGTCTCAAAATCTCCAGTATCATCCTCGAATACTTCTGAGCGTCCTTCGATCTGCTTCCGCGGAGGAACTTGAACTTAAGATGGTCGGGTATTTCGAACTCTACCCTCCTTTGACGACAGTCAAAGGTGGCATGAAATGTCCTTAACCAATTCATCCCAAGAACAACATCAAATGTCGGCATCTCTATCACCATGGATTTAGCAAAAAGACCTCGTCTACAAATCACATAGAACATTGGAGGCATCCGCTGGGAACTGCCAGCGGTCTCGACCATCCAACGTGGAGTCAGAGGTTTAACAGTTATAGTGATAAGAAACATGTCCAAGCTCTAAATAATAGAGTAAGTAGCTTAGTGGAATATCTCGTACCTGGGATTTACTTGGTCCGTAGCCTCAGCTTCTTCTACCGTCATGGTACAAGCTTGGCGTCTTTGGGGTAGCACCTGTTGTCGAGTCTGCTGGTACACTTGTTGTTGGTTGACGTTGTTGAGCAGAGTTGGAAGGCTGAGACTTCCTCTCAGGACAGTCGCTTGCAGTGTGGCCCTTCGATTTGTTTCAGTGGTTGATCTCGAACTTCTGATGATCCAAAATTCGAATGCTGTCCTCCATAACTAGAGTTCAAGGGGACTAAAGAAAGATTCTAAGAAGGTCAATCGAAAGGTCATCAAGCTAAGAGAAGGTGATAATGATGAAGATCGATGGCGTTACATAATCATGATTCACATCCTTGCGGTCCAGCGGACACGGCCAGGGAAGTGACTAAGCTAGGATCACTTGCACCCAGTCTAGCTAGGTTGATCCAACAGACTTTAGCCAAGCACATTGACCGGTATCATGGTCCATTGAAGGAAGATTATCATTTATAGGCGTGCCATCATCAACTGAAGGAAAGGTGATGAAATGAGTAGATGGTTCATCCAATGAAAATAACTATAACGGTTAGCAAAAGTAGCTACTAAGGAGGGTATAACCAAGAATGGGACACGAGTTCCTAAGCAATGGTTAAGAATTCGAAAAAGGTAATGAGGTTCAATGGAGATAGTTCGTTGCGAATTTTGTGATAAGGAACAATAGAAAATTCCCAAATCAAGATGTGGACATGCTATAGCACGATAACATATGCTAGCAATGATAATAAAGACGATGGGTGTCAAATCGACGTTGAGGGAAAAGGTTCAGGTATACCAGTGATTACTGGCTCTGTAGCCTCAGTATCTCGGGTTGATACGATGGATGCTTGACACCTAGCTTGGTTCAGCTTGGCCTGATGAAAGACTCGATGTTGTGAAGTTAGGGGTGGTTTAAGACGCGCTGATCCAGAAACTCCTGTTGTCGTAGTCGCTTTCTTGTTAATGCGGCGGGGGGCAGTTCCTGAGAGAGTGCTCAGATGCTCCACAGGCCAAACATTGATTCAGTAGCAGGCGGCATTTCTTCTTGATATGTCCCTTTCGGTTGCAATGGAAGCACACCATCGGGGATTTCTTGTTGACTGAAGATGTGGGCCTCTTGAATGTAGTCGTCGTCGGTTGGAGAGCGTCTCTCAGTGGTTCCACAGGATGCTTCCTTTGGGATGCTTTACAGAGTTTGTCAACAGCCTCATGGAGAACTTGACGTTGAATTTCCAGTATTTCCTTTACGATACCGAAGATATCGTTGTTGGTGGTGACGTGGGTATCTGGTTGACCTGCCATACTTCAAAACAAACCGCGATGTAAAGTAGGTTAGAATAAATCTATTCTAGCAGTATACATGGATATTAATGTCATTTAAACCGATCTTAAAGTATTTGCATAAGCAAGACCTGCATGGGCCGCCAACAAAACCTGTCACGCCCCGCTTCCCATTCTACCGGGAGCGAGGACGCGAGCGGGTCCGCGATGTGCTTAAAACAAGGAGGAGTACTTTTTTCTTTCTTTCTTTTTTTGAAATCTTTTTCTTTTCTTCCTCCTTGGCTTAAACACACTAAGCGTCTGTATAAAAATTGCAGATTCTTGCTTGCAAATTTAAGAAGCAGCTCAAACAACATTATTACATATCCAGTGTACAATAATTAAGATACAGCTCGGCCTAGTATGGCCAATACAAATAAAGTATACAATTTACATTATTCAAATATATATAAAAGTGCTGACGCGAAGGTAAAAGTCTAGTCTTCCGTGGGTAGATACTCCACGTAGTCTTCGAGCACTGGCTCGGCTCCTGCAGTAGTGTCTTCAAAGAACTCACTATCGATACCTGACGGACATTTCGTAAAACAACAAAATGAAATGTCCGTCAGCGAGGTTTACTCGGCAAGATAATCTCAAAACCAAAACGTTAGACATTTTAAAATTAAACCAAGCTGAACTTTTAAAGACAAGCAATAAGTTTAATTTAAAATAAGCAATAAAAGAGATAAAGCAGTTTAAAGCAGTTAAAATAGTTAAAGCAGTTAAAGAGGTTAAACATTTGCAATCTGCAGCAATTTAATCATCGATAGCCATTTGCAATATCGTTTACAACCTGTAGCAATTTAATCATTCAATAACAATTTGCAATACCATTTGCAACCTGTGACAATTTAGCATTAAATAAACACCGTAGCAACCTGCAGAAAAGATGTTAGAACAATAGTCAAAAACCAGTCTATCCTAGTGATAAGTCCATGTCCAAGAGTACTAGAGATAACCAACATGCAGCCTGCGACGGGAGCAACTCCGAGGCTTACCCACCGTTCCGATATGGCAACGGTCAAGGTTCTAACCCCCGTAATGTGTTGGAGGTAATTTAGTATGGCGCATCCAGTCATTCTGTAACACTTGTGATCATAGACTACCCCAATCCCAGGTCAAGTCATGTGGCGGTCAAAAGAATGTGTACTATCTGTCTATTATTGAAATTCCATCTTCCATTCAATATTGTTGAAGTTCCATCTTCCATTCAGTCAATTCAATCTCGGTGTTCCAATAGTCTGTACAACAGTCTCGTGAAAGTTCACAACTTCATGACTCGATTAAATGAAAACATCAGGATCACGTAAATAAATAAAAGAACGAGTAAGATATGATTTTAACCAAGCAAAAGAGTTTAAATTAGCTTAAAATACTTTCTAAGACTAGTAGTTATTTCTCAAGATTTTTAAACAATTTTTTTAATACAATTTTAAATAGCCAAAAAGCAATTTTAAATCAAGAAATGATTTTTAAAACATATGTTCAAGGAATTGTTTAGAGCAAACCGTACATCAGAATGCTTCAAACAAGGTGTCAAAATGATCGTATTCACTAGTACTACGACATATATTTTTATCGTACGTAAGTGCACGAAAAATCACAGATTACGAATTTTAAAAGGATTTTTAAAACAAGAATTTATCATTACAACATATCTTCAAAGATTTATTCCGGGCAAACCGTACGTCGGAATTCTGTAAACAAGATGTCGAAACGATCGTATTTACAAGTACTGTAACATATATTTTTATCAGACGTACGTATACGTAGAAATTGCAAGCTACGAATTTTAAAAGAATTTTAACCTACTTAAGTTTTGCATTTAAAAATTCACTGTGAGAAATATACTTGCCTGATCGCGACGAAACTAGCGCCAATGGATTCGTTTCGACGTTTCTGATTTTCTGGGACTAGTCACACATTTTTCTGGGCCCTATATAATTACTTATGGATTTAAAACCAATAAACTCATTTATTAATTATTAAAAAATACGAAAAATACGAAAGTTCGAGATATTTACAAGTTTGCCATCGCGACTTACGCACCGCCGTTGCTTCGTCTTCGTTGCATGGGGGGGTGTCTCTGGCGACGGCGGCTCGGCGTCGGGGAGTCGGAGGATGCGGCGGTCTGCGGCGGAGGCTTCGGCGACGTGGGGGCGGCCGTCGGCGGCGAGGGTGGCCGGCGAAGCGCTGCAGGCGCTCGGGGGAGGTGGGCGACGAACGGAGCTCGTCGGAGGGAGCGCACGGTGGAGGGAGGGTCGAGCGTCGGTGAACGGAGGCGAGGGGGTCGGAGCTCCGGCGGTGTGCTTCGAGAGCGGAGGCGGAGGGCGCTTGGGGCACTGGGGGTTATCCGGCGCTGTGAGGCGGAGGGGTTGATTCGGGCTCGTCGGCGGACGGCGGGGCAGCGCGGATGAGCGACGGCGGCGGTCGCGGCCGGAGGTCGGAGGTCGGAGATGAGGGAGAGACTGAGAACGAGAGAGGAATAGAGAGAGGGAGTGATAGAGTGAGGGAGCTGAGCGAGATCCTCTGTGTATGTGTCCTTCGAACGTAACTAAGAAAGATAGAGAGAGATATAGGGTGTTTTTGTGTATGAGGAGCCTGGGTTCAAAATGAAACGGAGAGAGAGAGAGTATCTGTGTGTGGGTTAATACAATGGGATGGGTTTATTTATAGGGTTAGTGAATGGCAAAATGGTAATTAGAGGGGGTAGATGGAGGGGTAGATGAGGGGAAGAACTGATCCGTTTCAGCTCTAACCACCAAAAGAAAGGGGGGTAGTTGTGGAAGAAGATTAGGGTTAATTAGGAAGGTAAAACTCCATTAACGAAAGTCATTAGTGAAAATACAAAAGCGAAAATTACGAAAATGCCCTTACTAGTAAACGTGTCCGAAAAATTACGAAAACATACCCACGGGATCGTATCGTCACGAGGATCGCGAATACGAAGACCATTCTAGAGTTTGGGCTACGGGGATACTAGTTTTTGGCCAAAACGTTTAGAAAGCGGGTTGCGGGTTCTCTATTGAAACGATATCAGAAAATTACGAAATTAATGTGGAGAGCCCTAAATGATTATAGGATGCTACTACAGAAGTTTGAAAAAGTTTTGAAGACGTTTGTATAGAAAATAAATTCATTGACCCAAAACTGCAATATCTGAAAACGAATTTTTATCAGATCTTTTGGAGGTATTTGATGAAATTCGATTTTACCAAAATATTCCATAACTAGTCTGGTACTCCAAAATATTTTTATAGGAAATTTTTGAAATCAGTTTAAGACTCCTAACAAACCATTATAAAATACAATTAAAATGAAATTACTTTAAATACTTAATTTAAATGTATTGGAAAAATACAGGCCGTTACACTAGTCGGTCGGCAGATGAGCTTGGACCGACTAACATGCAGACAGCAAGAGAGGCCAAAGTTAGGGCATGAATTAGTCGGTCTGAGTTCAATCACTAACCGAATAGAAGTGAAACTAGTCTGTGGACAAATGAACTGGGACCGACTAAGTGAGTCCAAAAATTTAAGAATACGAAAATTTGAGTTCTCTCCAAAGAACACTTGGACAAATCATCTAAACACTCTCATACGTTCTTATTCTACCCCATAAAACTAGAAAATCATAAATTCAACGCGCAAATCGAAAAACCAATCATAAATCCAGAGTATTACAACAAATCTAGCATGAGCATATGAATATCATTATCATGCAGGATTATAGAAAATATGAATCCTAAATCTCGGATTCACCCATAATCCCCAATTCTCGACGTAACCGCACAAAGGAATCTTCCTTGAGTGGTTTCGTGAAAATATCGGCGATTTGCTTCTGGGTTTCAACGTACACTAAAATGATGTCCTTTTTAGCAACATGATCATCTAGGAAATGGTGACGGACATCTATGTGTTTGGTACGGGAATGGTGTACCGGATTCTTAGAGAGACATATTGCACTTAGGTTCTCCACCATGATAGGGCAAGTATCACAGTTTATACCGAAGTCTTTAAGTGTGTGTCTCATCCAAAGAACCTGTGCACACGTAGCACCGGCGGCAATATATTCTGCCTCGGTGGTTGAAAGTGATACAGAATTCTGCTTCTTGGAAAACCAAGAGACAAAAGAATTTCCTATAAAATGGCAAGTGCCGCTAGTACTCTTCCAGTCGGATTTGCAACCAGCATAATCTACGTCACTATATGAGATTAACTCAAATGTGCTTGACTTTGGATAGAATAATCCGTAGTCGAGTGTGTGACTTAAATAGCGGAAAATACGTTTAACCGCTATTAAGTGTGATTCCTTACGTTGTGACTGATATCAAGCACAAACACATACGGCAACATTATATCAGGCCTACTAGCTGTAATATATAATAAACTACCTATCATACCTCGATATAGACGAATGTCTACATCTTTGTCGCCCGTATCTTTATCAAGGTGTGTAGTAGTGCTCATTGGAGTCTTCTTGCTAGAAGCATTCTCCATTCCAAATCTCTTTAGCAGCTCCACCGTGTACTTGGTTTGGTGGATGAAGATTCCATCGTGCATTTGGCGAATTTGGAGTCCTAAGAAATATTTGAGCTCACCCTTGTGGCTCATCTCAAATTGGCCCTTCATAACATTAGAAAACTCTTCGCAAAGAGTGAAGTTAGTAACACCGAAAATGATATCATCTACATAAATTTGAACTAAAATAATATCATGATTCGCATACTTAACAAAAAGTGTTGAATCAACCTCACCCATTTTGAAACCCAAATCCAAAAGAAAGTTCTTTAGGAGGTCATACCAAGCTCTAGGAGCTTGTCTCAAACCATAAAGTGCTTTCTTAAGTTTGAAAACGTGATTTGGAAATTTTTCATTTATAAAACCCGGAGGTTGAGAGACATAAACTTCCTCAACGATGTCTCCGTTTAAAAACGTACTTTTTACATCCATTTGAAAGAGGTTGAAATCTTTATGTCATGCAAACGATAATAACAACCTAATAGATTCTAATCTAGCTACAGGTGCGAAAGATTCCTCGAAATCTATACCTTCCTCTTGCCTGTAGCCTTGAGCAACTAACCGAGCTTTGTTTCGGACGACGTTTTGGTTCTTGTCGGTCTTACTCTTGAAAATCCACTTCGTTCCTATAACGGTGTGGTTCTTCGAAGGCAACGGAACTAGCTCCCAGACCTCATTCCTCCCAAACTGAATGAGTTCCTCTTCCATGGCTAGTATCCAAGAACTATCTTCGCACGCCTCGTTGATATTCTTTGGCTCCACTGAAGAGGCAAAGGCACAATGAGCGAAGAAGTTGACTTGAGATCTTGTCTTGACACTATCTAGTATGTTGCAAATGACTTGCTCATAGGGATGGTCACGAACTGTATGAAGCCGTTCGGGAACTCCCTGATCACTAGGAACATTCTCAAAAGAATCATCAGTAGGGTTAGTATTAACAGAATCAATAGGATTAGATTTACCAATAGAGTCATAAACTACTTCCATAGAATCATCATCATTGATAATTCTAGGAGGGACAAAATTTTCATTAAATGAAACATGAAGAGATTCCTCGATCGTTGAGGTTCTTTTGTTGTATATCCGGTAGGCTTTGCTACAGGAGAAATATCCAACAAATATCCCCTCATCGGATCTTGGATCAAATTTGTCCAAACTACCATACGTGTTTTTGATAAAACGTTTTGCACCAAAAACTCTAAAATGTTTAACTTGAGGCAACCTACCAAACAACAATTCATAACAAGTTTGTTTGGTGCCGGGCCTCAAGAGCATCCTATTAAACACATAGCAAGCGGTATGTACCGCTTCTGCCCAAAATTGATGGCCAAGTTGGCTATCATCAAGCATTGTGTGAGCACATTCCACTGGCGTCCTGTTCTTTCTCTCAACAACACCATTTTGAGGGGGTGCGCGAGGGAAAGAAAAGGTGTGAGTAATACCAACTTCATCACAGAAATTTGAGAAAGACTCGTTCTCAAATTCCCCTCCATGATCACTACGAATAGTGACAATGGTGGTTCCAATGAGATTTTGTACTTTCTTAACAGATACTGTGAAGTTTACAAAAGCATCATTTTTATTAGTTAAAGAAAATACCCAAGTAAATCTAGAAAAGTCATCAACGATGATAAGTCCATATCGAGCATTCCCTAATGAAGCAACTCTAGTTGGCCCCAAAAGATCTAGATGTAAAAGCTCTAGAGGCCGTTTAGAGGATGTGCTCTTCTTAGGTTTGAATGACGATTTTGGAAGTTTGCCTCGTTGACACGAGTCACAAAAGCTTTTCTTTTTAAAGGCAAGCTTAGGAAATCCTTTTATAGAGTTTAACATGGATAGTTTGAAAAGTGTTCCAAAGTTCACATGACCAAAATGTCGATGCCATAAGTGTTGTTCACTTGTATTGGCAATGAGACATTGTTCATGTGATTTTGGAATATCTAGGGTATATATATCCTTATGGCGTGTGCCAGAGAATAACACATTATTATTATCTTTACTCAAAATATGACACATTCCTTTCGCAAAGCTAACTTTGTAACACTTGTCACAAAGTTGGCTTATTGAAATAAGATTGTGATTTAAGCCTTTAACAAGGAAAACATCACTAATAAGTGGTTTAGAGAAGTTACCAACTTTTCCAACACCAATGATGGTTCCGCTCTCGTTGCCTCCAAAGACCACCCGGTTTCCATTTTCAATGGGCACCACTTCGGATAACAACTGAGCTTCACCAGTCATGTGTTTTGAACACTCGATATCAAGTATCCACCCATCCTTGGAGCTAAATTTTGATTTGTTGCTCCTTTTCTTTTTCTTGAGTACCTGACCATAAAAAATATCGTATCATGGTACCCAAGGTCATTGTGCACTACATTCATGAAATAAGAATTAATGTATGCTTGTTTTTCATGCATGCTTGTGTCCTTTGGGCCCCAAATAGTGAATATCTTGGGAGCCCTATTCCTATTGGGAGCATGCACATGTGGTTGATTTCTACGTGATGCATGTGGCCTACGAGGAAGTGGCCTAGGGTATGCATGACGTGGATAAGCATACGGCACATGATGAAATGGTGGTGGCATCATATGATACGGTGCATGATGGTAATTGTTCATATAGTAATGATGTGGGTGAACATATGCATGTGGAGGAACACGTGCGTGAGTGTGTCTCACTTGGTGTGCACGTGCCCGTGGACGTGGAGCATAAAAATCATCATACGTGTGAACAGGTGGGGTAGGATGTGTGTTCCTACGTGGCATAGTATTCGTGTACATAAATGCATGACCCTTCTTTGGAGGTCCACCCAAAGTGGATTTCTTTCCAAACGGGGGTGTGTACCTAGTGGAAGCACCATTGGTAGATGAACTACCCATGGGGTGTTTACTCCTACTAGTTGAGGCTTCAGAAGATGGCCTTACAAAGGTGGTGGAAGATTTGGATGAATCTCCATTCTTATACCCCAAAACCAATGTGATAATTGGCCAGAAGTAAGTCATTTAGGATATTATTTAAATAGTCCTTGCCTTTGTTGAATTTATCAATTCGGCATAATGTGGACTTATACTTCTCGGTGAGAGAAAGTACTGAAGTATCCAAAGTGGACACTTGAGTTTTGAGTACACAAACACGAGACTTGAGATTCTCATTCTCAATACTCAAAGTTGAGTTTCGAGAAATCAAATCTGCTATCTCGCGTTTATCCGAATTCTAATTGTGAACATGCTTAAGTTGAGATTTGAGATTTACGATCTCATTTCTCAAGCCTTCAACAACGGTGTCATTGTTGATGATGATAGGCTTAGGTGAGGTTTGGAGACTAGTTAGCTCATCTTTAATCTTAGTATATCTATTTACCAATTTAGAATACTTAGACCAAATTTGTTCGTTAGCTAATCTAAGTTCATCCATAGTTACCTCTTCGCCTTCATCCTCGCTTTCATCGGAAGAGGTCTCTTGATCATGTTCCTATCTTGCCATGAAGCACATGTATGCTTGTTCCACTTGTTCATCATCCGACTCTCCACTTGAGGAGTCCTCTTCTGAGTCGGTGAATGTGCCGACAAGCCCTTTCTTGTACCCCTTCTTGTACTTTCTTGACTTGTCGAACTTGGGTGCCTTCCACTTCTCCTTTTGTTTGTTGAGAGGACAATCCGCCTTGATGTGTCCTGGCTTGTTGCATTTAAAACACAAAGGAGCAGATGCATTAGTGGAATTAACTTTAGATTTATTCCAAAAGTTACCTTTTCGGAAGAATCGGTTGAACTTCTTTGCCATAAGGGCAAAGGATTCTATGTCCAACTCGTCTTCCGATTCTTCACTATCGGTAGATGTAGAAGGAGCGGCCTTGAAAGCAATTGCCTTTTTATTTGGCTCTTCTTGCTTCAAGTACGTCTTCATCTTGTCCTACATCTTGATCTTGCTATCCTTCCGTACCTCATAAGACATTAAGGTACTCATTAGTTGAACAATGGTATATTTATTCATATCGTTACCTTCCTCGATAGCGTAGGTTCGCTTTTCCCAACTCGAGGAAAGTCCGTCAATGATCTTCGCGACTTTCTCCTTTTGGGTATAGGTCTTCCCAATGGCTTCTAACTCGTTGGATATGTCCACGAAGCGAGCATAGTACTCCTTCATCTTTTCACCCTGTTCCATGTGAAATAACTCGAATTCTTTGTTAGCAACAGTGAGTTTGGAGTCTTTTACCCTACTCGTTCCTTCGTGCAAGATTAGGAGTTGGTTCCAGATTTGATATGCACTCTTACAGGTGCATATCTTGTTGAAGTCTTCAGGCTCCAATGCACATTGTAAGGCATTCATTGCCATGGCATTGTTCACCTCCGCGGCGACCTTCGCGGTAGTCCACTTCGCGAAGTCTTCTTCAGCGGGCTCGACATACTCCGTTAGCGTGGCTCTCCAAAGTTAAGTGCTCCAGAGGAAGGTTTCCATCCGGCATTTTCAGTACCCATAATTGGCACCGTTGAAGTGAGAAGGCCTAGTTGAGGAGTGTCCTTCCATCACTGAAGAAGCTCCTTCACGATTCTTGAAGGTGCTGTAGTCTGAAGGTGAACGAACGGTCTTGTTGTCGTTGGTAGTCATAGCTATGAACTTGGCTTTGATACCAAATGTAATTGCCCTGATAGCTACTGCACAAGTACTAGAGGGGGGTGAATAGTACTTTAAAATAATCAAGAGTATAATTCCTAATTAATGTGCAAACACAACCAACAATGCGGAATGAAAATTGACAACAAGAGAAATCCAACGCAAACAAGCTATGTAATGGGTTCGGATCCACCCAAGTCTCTCCGACTTGTTCCTGGTGATCCTACGTCCTAGACACCCGGATCCCCTCCGGCTACTTGAGTTAGAATCCTCTAACCCAAGTTTGCACTATGAAATTCTTGTAGAAACTACTACAAGATCAAATCATACAAAGATCAAAATGTGACTCCCACAAACCGGGATCATGATCTTCTCTCACAACCGAGAGATAAACTGAAATATCAATTTAAATGAAACAATAAAACACTTACCACAAAACCCTATGCCTTGAGTAAAACTTATTGATTTTAGGGCAAGAAGGATTTTGAGGAAGAAGATAGCACCAAACCCTAGCTCCACCAAGATGAACAGCAGTAGATGGCTAGGGTGAAGTTGGTGACTTGGATTCAAGCTCTTAGCTTGAGTAGCTCACAATGAATGAGAATCTCTCTTGAGGAATTAGGGCTCAAAGAGTAAGAGAGAGATTCTTGTGAAGTGAGAGAGCTTAGAAATGAGAGTTTAATGCTCTTCTATTTGATTCTCTAAATCTCAATAATGGCAGCCTTGAATGCTAGCTTGAAGCTCATCAAGTTTATATAAGAGAGAGAGAAGAGTTCAGCAAAAATCGTGGCATTAAATGCCCAACGAATCTATTTCTGAAGTAGCTTAATCGGTCTAAGAAGGATCACTTACCGATTAGTTTTGAAACTAGTCGGTAACGACTGGTTTTCATGTATCTGGATTAATTATATTATATATATGTTTTGGTGGATTTTCTCCTCATGCGTGGTTTTCATCTCCGTAGCTTTCATTTTCGATCGTTTCGTCGTGATTTTCTAGCTTCTTCCTTAGAATCGTCGATTTTGGAGTAGTCATTCGTGGCGGGCTTCATATCGGTCATATCTTATTGTTAGATCAAGCCTAGGAGTCTTAAGAATTGATCCTGGAGCTTCGCGCTCCATTTCGGAACTTTCGGTGCACGTTAGCCGGTACAAGAAGGGGAACCGACCGACTAGATGACGATTTAGTCGGTCGGCAAACCTTCATGGACCGACTAGTGGGCTTTGTATATTGCACAGGAGTTACTGTTTCTCGTTAGTCGGTCTAAGAACATTTGTCGACCGACTAGGTTGCAAACTAGTCGGTCAGTAGTTGTTCTTTGACCGACTAAATCTAAATCCTATTTTGTACAGGAGTTACTGTTTACGCTTAGTCGGTCTGCGGTGGTCAACCGGCCGACTAGTTCCCAAACTAGTCCATCAGTGGTTGCTCTTTGACCGACTAATCAGTGTTAAAACCCTAATTTCTGGGCAGCCGCCAGCACTCCCTATTTAAACCCCACCCACGATTTCTTTCATCCCTCTTTCATTCTCCTGAGCCATTTTCTCCCCCAAATCACCCTCCAATATTTTCCCAAGCCATTCCTTCCTCCCTTGGAGCTTCCCTCTCCATTTTGGCCGGCCACCGCCTCTAGATCGCCGGAAAAACCCCCAAAATCCCCAAAACCCCATTTCTCCAGATTTTTCACATCCATTCCAGATCTGAACCCTAGGTTCCCCGGATCGTTTCTTCCGTTGTCGTGCTTGCTCGGCATCATTCTTCCGCTTCCGATACGGTAATAACTCGATCACTTAATATCCTCATGGCCCATTGTGTTTTTGTGAAACCCTAATAGAACTAGGTTGGATGTTGTTCTAATATTGTTTTGCCATGGCAGCGATCTCATCGCCGTAGTTAGCATTTGTGTGACGGCCTCGTTGATCGTCATCCTCGGTGCTAGGCAAGTGAAACTTGCCACTTATGGTTTTGGGCCATGTCTTAGGCCATTTGCTTGTTGTAGGCGTAAAAGAGACTAGGCGACGAAATGATACTCGCCTAGGCACCATTTCAGGAACTAGCTTGACAACGAAGCTAGATCCGTCATTTATCATGTTGCATAACTACCATGTCATGTTTAATTTCAATTAACGGTACGCGAATTAATTGTCATCCATGCTATCCATGTTGAATGTCGCATTCGTAGCACACGCTACAATACTTGTGTTTCCTGGCTCGTGTTCCAGAAGCGGGCTACGTGAGTTGGTTGATAGCCAATGCCCGATCTACTTGTTTTCGGTTAGGCACCTGCGTTGCAGGCATAACCCTACGCCATACGTGTTAAATACACTTCCTGGCTCGTGATCCAGAAGCGAGCATTCCGTGTGCGGGGTAATGCCCTGGCTCGATACACGTGGAGGGGTAGGGATAAGCGGTCACCTGAGCTTACGAGTTGGCCCGATCAGCCACTCTAGCCAGCAGACGAAATCTCTGTGCACAACTTGTTTACTTGACATGTTTACTTGACGTGTTCACTTGACGTGAACTACTTGACTTGTACTTGTCCGTGTTTTACTTGTAAAACTCGTTAACCATGACATACTTGCTACTTGCTACTTGTACTTCCCTTTTTCTTGTCACTACCATACTATACTTGCCATGTCACGCATCATACTATAACTGCTAGGTTGTTAGTTTACATTACTTTCAGTTTCCTTGCCCGAGCTTTTAGACTTGCTGACATGTGCCCCTTTACTCTTTTGGGTGACACATGTTAGATCCTGAGCCTGAGTCCATTGTTGAGGACGAGGTGTTTGTGGACGCCGAGCCCGAGCATGTGTTTGGCGAGGAGTACGTGGACACTGGGGACCAGTCTTCGTCGAGTTTTCCCCTTTTGTTTTAGACTGCTGTAGTTGTCGGTGCGCAGCTCCTATACTTTGTTATGTTTTAGCCTGGTGGCTTTTCTGGCTGTTGAACTAAATCTTAATGTTGGACAAATTCTGAGATTTGAGATTTTATTTCTGTCTCTCCTTGTGTTATTATTGTTGTTTCGTTTGTGGTTACAGGGACCTGCTTATGTTTTATTGACGCTTATCGGGTTTGGGGCTTCACAGCTCCACTCTCGTGCGAACCTTTTCACGTCTCGCCTCTATTTTAGGGAAGCGGGGCGTGACATAGTCGGTCGGTGAACCTTCTTAGACCGACTAGATTGTTGACAGGGAAGATAGTGAAATAATGAGAGACAACTAGTCGGTCTAAGAAGAAACGCCAACCGACTAGTTTGACAACTAGTCGGTCAGTGAACCTTCTTGGACCGACTAATTAGTCAACAGTAAAGAAGTTGAATTTCATAAGGAAAACTAGTCGGTCTGAGAAGAGACACCAACCGACTAGCTTGACAACTAGTCGGTCGGTGATTCTTCTTTGACCGACTAACTTGTCAATAGTGAATAGGCTGAGTTTAACTTGGATGGCTAGTCGGTTCAAGAAGGATTTCTAACCGACTAGATTGTCATCTAGTCGGTTGGTTCTTCTTCTTGAACCAACTAAGATGCATACGAAGCCGTGTAAAGAAGCGATAAGCTTTGGAAAACTTTCTAATGGCTTCTAATGCAATCCTAGAGATAAGATATATCGCTAAGATAAGATATAAGCGATATGAAGATTCTTAAGTAAGTCCTACTTAAGGCTTAACATTCTATACGATGAAGCTAGAAGACAATAAAATAAACATGACGAACCGTCTTCAAAGCTTCAACATGAAGATTCTGAATCCCTCGACTTCAATAATAACTCCTTGAGCTTCAACGAAGCTTCAGGCACAACGATCACGTGCTCTAAGGAAGTCTTGGGACGTCGCTTGAGATGTGCAAAGTAATTTGGCGACGATCTCCATAACTGCGCTTAAAGAGAATTAGTGCACGATATTTATGTTTGCTCATCATCAAAACCAAATCAGGGGAATCAATACTCAACATCTCATGCTCTTGGTTCTCTTGGTCCTCCTGCTCAATCTCCAAATGAACTCTTCGGTGAACTCTGCTCAAAACCTAACGTATATTTCACAGACCAGGAAATATACGTCAGCGAGGGTCGCTCGGCAAGATTTAAAACGTTAGTAATAAAATGACCCTCAGCAAGATAATAATATTCTTACAAAATATGATGCCAACAAAATGGTACATTGCGGCATAAGGAAACATGTGAGCATAACAACGTGTAGTGTGCAAAGCAACGAGCATGAGTGGTGTAGTGTGCAAAGTAACGAGCATGAGTAGTGTGTTGTGTACAGCAATGAGTATAACAAGTGTGGTGCGTACAGAAATGAGTATAACAAGTGTGGTGCGTACAACAATGAGTATAGCAAGTGTAGTGCATAAAGTGACAAGTTGCATACATGGCTTTCGTAATGCACAAAGTAAAGGCACGGCATTTGCGATGTACAAAGTAAAACATGATATGAACTTAGTTAACAGTTTATACATTCACGATATTAGCAGAAGTAAACAAGAGTGCCAACCTGTACTTAATCTAGTGACAAGCCTAGTGTCTGAGGGGGATGTGACTAGCATTACACCCAAGTCAACGGGAGCTACCCGTGACTCTCTACTCACCGACCCAGCCAGGTGTCGGTCAAGTTCACCAATAGAGTGTAATCCAGCTTTCCGGCCTCTACTACATTGGACTACCCCACCCAAAGTGTCCATAAGTGTATCCGTAGTTCAATGTTTGTCGTATGGCAAACATTCCGTAAATGGCCTGCGGCCCAATATCCGTAATGCCCGAAGGCCCAATAGTCCACAGTTTGCCCAAAGGCACAATAGTCCGTATTTGCCCAAAGGCACAATGTTCCGTAATTGCCCGAAGGCCCAATGTCTGTGATTGCCCCAAGGGCTCAGTTTCCATAATTCAATAGGGTGCACATCACATGATAAATCGAATAACAAGAGAGGATAGCATTTCATGTGCATTAATTAATTGGCTAAAGCAAACCAATGCATTAACGGGATTCATTAACACTATTCCGAATATAGAAGTCGTTACTTAACATTTCGTGACGTACGTTATCTTAGGAAGTTCGAACTCAATAAAAATACTTGTGCATTAAAAAGTTGTAGGAAAAACAATATACTTGCCAGAAACGATGCGAGTTCGGGTGATAGCAAAGGAGGCGTGAATTAATCTGCGCCATCCAATATTTTGATATTAGGCTTAAAGTTCTTGAGCAACTAAAATATTAATAGATTTAGCATATTATTGTTATTGTTCTAATTTATTGCGAAGATACGTATATATACAAGCTAATTATAATATATCATGCATGTACCGCTTTAAGTAAAGAAAATTCGAAATAAATTATAACTACTACCATAACATGTAACCTATATTTATTCATATCCACTAATTAAACTAACACAAGTTTATTCATGTAAAATATACTATTTTCGTACTGTTACATAATAGTATCACCGTACCTTTATTCATATAAACTAATATGTTGCACAAACAGAGGGTACTCACCATTATATAATAATATTTGGATATATATAGATAGGTTCATGTGTACCAAACTACTGTTAACATGCTTGCCTGTTTGTTCACGTTGTTCGCTTGCTCGCAGGGGAGACGTTCGCATGGTGGCGACTGCACCGACGATGGCAATGATCGTCGACCGGGCTTGGAGTGTGCGCGGCTGAGGGACGACGGCAGACGGCGTTCGGGTCGTGCTCTTGGCGCTGCTGGGCGTCGATGAAGATCGGAGAGTGCGGCTGGATTCATTGGGAGGTAGTGGGAGGCGGGGTCGAGGGCACGGGCTGAGGCGACGACGAAAAAGGAGGGAGGGTCGAAGGTGAATGAAGGGTCGGATGTCGACGGAGAGTCGGGCAGCTGAGACGTCGCTGCAAGCGATCGTGGCGGCTCCGAGCGGCGAGCGGGCTCGTGGGCGCTGCGGGGACGGCGAGCTTGGGGCTTCATGAACGGCGGAGGGAGGTGGGCTGTCAGGTTCGACAGGCGAAAGTCGGAGCGGGGCAGGGTGTGCGTGGTCCGGGAGGAAGCTGTGGCGGTGTGACTGGGAAGGGCGAGGGAGCAAGGGGTCGCGGTGTCGTTCGCTGGTCGGAGGCGGAAGTCGTTGGCTTCGCTGCAGCGTTGCGTGCGCGAGGGAGGACTCGGGGCGAGGGGATGATGGTAGGTCGGAGGGCTCTCTCGCAGGGGCGAGGGAGGAGGTGACCACGACGCTTGGGAGGAGAAGATGGCAGGGGGCGGCGCTGGTCGGCGTGTGATGGCAGAGGGAGGAGGGAAACGGAGACGAGACAGGGGAAGAAGAAGAACAGGGGTAGGGAGTGGCTGCGTTGAGGTTAGGATAGGATGGAGCCTAGGTTTTGTATTAAAATAGCTAGGGATTCTTATATATATGTAGGGTGAGGGCTAGGCTGTCCTAGGGCTTAGGTTTCAAAAGTTTTTTCTATTTTTGTTTTGCTTTAGGTGTTGTGTGCGTGAGCTGTGTTCGGCCCTAGGGTTGAAAAACGAGGCTGGGTTGCATTAGGAAAGGTTTGAAAAAATTATTAATAGGATTAATAGAGGGAATTAGAGCTAATTAATCAGGTTTAAATAGGAAAGCTTTTGAAAATAGGTTTTATTAGGAGTTAGTTTTAATATGAACTAAATAGGAAAGTTTTTCAAATGTTTTAAAAAAATTAAATTCGAATTCGAATTTGAAATGAAAATTAAAACAGATTTTAAGAGGCCTTTAAAAATAATAAAGGGTTATAATAGGAAGTGGATTCGAAATTTGAATTTTGAAAGCTTGGAATTTGAAATTTGAAATTTAAGTTAGAAAAGTTAAACTGATTTTAGGGAGAGATATTTTAAAATATTAATTAGAAAAGTAGGAATGTTTACTTTCTTCATGTAAATAAATGCATGATTCTTCTTTTGTGGTTTAACAAAGGTTGTTTTTCCACTCGATAAAGATGTGTTATAAGATTTAGGTGCATTCTTATAAGAATATCCTAATCCTTGTCTATGATTTGCTGGATATTGAATTTTTAGCAAATCATCGAGATTGGTCTTTCCTTTGTTAAATTTATTAACACTGGAAGACATTTCATTGTATTTCATCTTTAGTGATGAAATACTTTTATCCATTTCGGATATTTGTGTATGCAATTCTAGATTCTTAGTTTTGAGAAGATCATTCTCTTTACTAAGATCCAAATTTTGAGAAGATGTATTCTCAATCTGTATAGAATTTGGTGTAGTGCTTTTAGAAGATAGTTCCTGATATTTAAGAAGAAGATCTTTATTATTCTGTTTCAAAGATTTACGTTGACCATTTAATTTTTTGAAACGAGAATAGAGATCTTTTAATGCATCTAGTAATTCTTCGTTATTAAAAGAACTTACCTCATCTTCATCATCTTGTGCCATAAAGCACATGTTAGCACTTTCATTAAGATCATCTTCATCATCTGAAGAATCATCACATGTTGCTGCAAATGCTTTCTTCATTTTGTCAAACTTCATTTCTCTTCTAGATTGATCATTGTTGTTGGAAGTTTTGAACTTTGCTTTGAGAAGTGGACAAATCTTTCTTCATATGTCTTGGCCTATTACAATTGAAGCAAAGAAAAGAATCAGTATTTTTAGATTTGATATTATTATTATACTTACCTTTTTGGAAGAATTTTCTGAAGTTCTTGGCAAAGAATGCCATATCATCATCTGAGTCTTCATTTTCTGATGTAGTGTTGAAGGCGAGTACTTTCTTCTTTTGATTAGATTCTTCTTTCTCATCTTGTAATGTAACTTCATGGGCCATTAGGTTACCAATAGGACTTTCAACAGATAAAGTTGAGCGATCGTTGGCTTCTTCAATTGCGGTGATCTTTGGACGCCATTCTGGAGTTAAAGCTTTAAGAATCTTGCGAACCTGTTCAAGAGAAGTGTAAGTCTTTCCAAGAGCATTTAAAGAATTTATAATATTAGTAAACCTGGTGTTCATTTATCCAATTGTCTCTTGGTCCTTCATCTTGAACAACTCGAATTTGTGAACCAAAACGGAAATCTTAGTTTCCTTCACTTTACTGGTTCCTTCATGAGTTACCTCGAGTATATGCCAAATATCTTTAGCACTTTTGGCATGTGATACTCGATTAAACTCATGTTTATCCATGGCACAGAATAAAGCATTCATGGCCTTTGAGTTGTTGGTTTTTGCAGATTTGTTGTTGGCAGTCAATCAGCAACATGAGTTGTTGGTTTAGTGTATCCTGTCTCTATGATGTCCCATATCTCATAATGCATACTTTGGAGATGAATCTCCATTCGTATTTTCCAATATGAGTAGTTAGAACCATCAAATAGAGGTGGACGAACTTGAGAGTGCCCTTCAGGATTTTGATTTGTGTTGTAGTTGTGTGGAACATCGTTCAGCTTGGTTCTGCATCTTAACCTTGCTCCGATACCAAATGTAATTTCAACCTGTATGGATCAATACACTAGAGGGGGGTGAATAGTGTATTTAAAAAATTGTTGCAAATAAAACGTTACTAATATTTGCAAAGATGGCACAGAAATGAAATGACAAGTATAGAAAATTAAACCAATCGCAAACACAAAGATGTATCCTTGTTCGGATCCTGTTGATCCTACTCCAGTCCTCTACTCCCCGTAGAGATTTTCAATCCAATAAAATCACTTGCTCCGCAAGCACAAACTTACAAAAATGGCGACACTCCCAGTGTCCCAAACTTTGTACAATCTCAATAACTAGAGATACAAACCTGTAAAAGAAATAATGAAATAGAAAAACACCTATAGCCTTGGCATGAATATCAGAAAATGAATTCAAGGAAGGTGTTTAGAAATGAACTTCAATGTTTCAAGATAAGTAATGGTGAAACACAATTGAAGTTCTTCCGTTCTTAAACGAAGAGAGAAATCTAATGATTTCTTCTTACAAATAAGAAAAGAACAACTTTCCCAAAAAGTGTTGAAAATCCAAGTTCTTCCGTTCTTAAACGAATAGAGAAATATAATGATTTCTCCTTACAAATAAGAAAAGAACAACTAATGGCCAAATTTGCTTAAGAAGAACAAGGGCTTGATTTCAACAAAGAAGAGTAAAGAAGAGGAAAGTGTGTGAAGAAAAGAGAGGGGGTACCCCTCCTTTTATATCTTTTAGAAACGGTTATGAACGGTTCTGTAAGAGACGTTGCACAACGTTCAGAAACTGTAAGAAACGTTGGAGAACGATCAGAAACCAATCTGGAAAATTTCGGTCCAAAAAACTACTTGGCAGGCTAGGAAAATTCGTAGCTGGTAATTTTGAAACGGTAACAAACGGTCACAAAAAATTGGTGACGTAGACTAGACAACGGATAAATCCTTGTCTGAAGGTATCAAGTCAAAAGTCAACGAAAATATAGTTGTTTAGTAGGCTAGGAAAAATCCTAGTAGACTAATTCTGAAAAATAGGAATTCTGACTTAGGAACAAAGGGGTTGGAAGATGATGCAATTTTGAGCTTAGGGATAGACGATATGTTATACTCAAGGCCCTGAAGCTATCTAAAAAGTAAAATTTACATCATTCCGTAGATACGTTTTTCAAACGTAATTTGAGTAGCAATGCTGTTTTGCAGAAAGTCCTTCTACTTTGATCATATGCGTGATGTGAATGAATTAGCGTTGTAGCTGCACATCTGCATAGATAGAGTTAGTAACATGAAATATATTGATTTGTCACATCAAAACCTTACGGAAGAGAGGATGAAAAATACCAAGTTCCAACATTTCTCACAATAATACCCTAACGTTTCAGCATTTCTCACAAAAATACCTTATCGTTAGGGTATTTTTGTAAGAAACGATGAAACGTTAGGGTATTTTTGTGAGAAATGCCGAAATTTTCGGGTATTTTGAAAAGCTTTTCTGACGGCAAACTCAAAAAGGGTACAATGTTGTCAATTTTTGCCAAACGTTTGGGACCAATGTGTCCCAAAATGAACGATATGGTATATTTTTGAGAAACGCTGAAACATTAGGGTATTTTCCAGTCATTTACCCTACATTTAACATGGAGGATTTTTCCTCGACTCTTGGAGATAGCGCATAAGCTATATATATCTGGTCCAGTGGTACGCTGCAGGAGATGCACTATACTTGGCTAATAGCTATACTGCTAACGCTCAAAAGAGACGCATGCAGTTGGCCAGGTAAAAGAGTGTTTCAAAGACACTTATGGTACTTCTGGGCCTTATATATTCTTCCCCTCTTCCAGCTAACGGAAAGGAGTCTTTTAATGTGTATCCATACAACCAAATAGGTGTATTTAGTGGAGAATGATTTTCATGTTTCTTCATCAATCGTCATTGTATGAAGTTTTCATCTTCGGGATGATTAATAATAGTTCATCTTCAGGATGATTAATGTCATCTTCAGGATGATAGTTCATCTCCAGGATGATAGTTCATCTTCAGAATGATTAATGTCATTTTCAGTATGATAGTTTATCTTTATGATGATAGTACATCTTCAGGATGTTGTATTCTGTAAGCCAAGAATTTATGCCTAGCTAGGACTTTCATATCATTTCATATCATATTTGATAGATAGGCTTTAACAGATATTTCGGTATTTTCTCTTTAGGAGATCCGGTAATATTTTGAGTTATTAAAATAATCTCAATTCTTTTAATTTGTTCTCCTAAAAATAATACTGTTTTTAAGAGGTGCAAACACCAACCTTTTAGTATGAGTCCTTTAAGGATCTCTGTCTAGGTTGTCTTTCCTTTAATCATATTTTTAATATATGTCCCAGAAAAAAGGAAAGTAAAGAAAAATTTTATACACGCAGTTGAAGAAATTTTAAATGGGTAATGTTGTCACATCCAATAGCAACATCCACCCAAAAATACCTATTTTTGCCATTCGTTGGGTTACGCCTTGACATAAACTAGTCGATGCATCAGATTCATCTTGTAAGTGAGTTCAGTTCATCATACTTGATTACTTTCTGGTTTGAGCAATTTATACCTCTAAGGCTATAGCAAATAAAATGCTTATAGCTAACGATTTTATTATAATTCTCCTACAATAATCGGTTATCCCACTGGATTTGATATCATTTTTGATATCAGGACTTCAGGTTATACACCCCATATTTCATAAGTGAGTACAGCTCATCTTATTATTGCCTCATTCCACATTATTATAATTTGGCCAAATCTCTATGTTTGCTTCAGGCAAAGGAGAGTTGTGGAAACGATATTTTATATTTAACTGGCAACATGAAATATGGGAGAATTTGTCGATAAAATGTGTTCTTTCTTGTCCAAAACTCACCTCGTACGTACTATGATCATTTGAGTTCTTCCAGAAATGTCTCCTTCACGACGCGTTGAAGAAGTGAAGGTTCTGGGACGGGTAAAGCACATGGACAGCTCCAGAATGGGTCCTTAGCAACCAAGTTGCAATAAAGTTCTGGATTTGAGCTCACTTTCCTGTGGTGGTATTACTTTTTCGGCCTCTAGGAGTAGATTTCTCTCTTCGGAGCCTAGTGGTATGTCCTCTCATCTCTTAAGGACATCCACTTCTACTGCTGGTGGATTGCATCTATGTCAATCCAGCTGGATTATTTACAGCAGGGATGTGAAAGTTTGACAATATTTAAATTGTAAGTCTGATTATAATCAGATCATATATATACTTTTTAAATGATCAATTTGAGCTTCAGGCTCATAGATGATTTGAACCAAATAGAGAATTGAAGGATCTTCAGGATCCTCGTTACCATCAACACACAATCTATAAGATGTGTACCAATGCCTTACTCATACGAGATCTCAGAATCTATTCATCAAAGGTGGTTAGTCCTGATGAATGTGTTCACTTTATGGCACCATGGCAATTTATGTAGTGTCGCTTCAGGGACACGGACACAACGTTGCTGACATACCATCTTTAAGATGTGCTCTAAACCCATTTTTAGAAAATGGTTATATGGAGTTAATCAGGCTCATATAAAAAGGTTCTAATTGTGTATTTAGCTAAGTGTACGCAACCACTGTTGCTAATTATTTATGATTTCCCATTTTTATCCAATGTTACCACTAGTTTTTTTAAAAAAATGTGGTTGGATGATGACCATTTTTAGAGGATATATTGATGAGTACACTAAATGTACATCATCATCCTATTAAGGGAGTGGACAAAGCCTATTTATATCCCTTAAATACTCTCAAGAGACCAAAAGGTCTTCATTATCTTTAATGATGATAGTAAATATATCATCTAATTTATTTTTGAGGATGTTACGAGTGTCAATGTCCACATGAAGTGGAAATGATTTCATAATATTTTTGCCCATTTATATGGGATAAGGAAAATGCACACATCTGAATAAACATTGTTTTCTTCAGATATATGGGATTTGTTTAAACCAACATCAATTATGGGCAGCATGTTTATCGTTCCTAAGTTAAGACTTGGACGATTTTGGACACTTCAGGTGTTCCAATTTTTCCTCCTTTTGAATTTATTTTGGGACAAAGCTTCAAGCTTTATTTATTTGAGAGTAATAGACATCCTCTTTTTAGAGTATTCAGGCTTTAAAAGTCCTGAATTTTAAAACAGAAGTCACAGAAAAGGTTTTCTAAATGACCTGTACTGTAAAATACTTTTTAAGAGTATTTATAAGTACTTAAACTCCTAAGAAATATGTTATGGCTATAGATTAAAAATTGTGTTTATAAAATTTATTCGTCCTCTAGGAGTTACTAATTATACAATAAGTAGGTCGACTTTTGTCGGTTTAGACTAGCAATGTATATATATTTCAATGGCATAAACTAATTACTTTTCATATTGCAAAAGCATTATAAGTACTTAACAGAGCTTCTGCTTCTGATCTTAGTTTGATATTTCCTACTCCATATCGAGGTATATAATATTTTTCCTTATTTTTTATTTCAGGTATATTTGACCCTGAACTTCCCCTGATTTCAATTTTCCTTATTTATAAAGGACAATGAAAATTAGTCTTACTAAGAAGACATAAGCAGGGGTTTGAGCAAATTATTTTATACTTCCACTTTTATAATTAATTAGGACTTTAAAAAGTCTATTTGAATGCTCGAGTATGGCTTCAGGCCATATTCTTGAGTCGTTCAAATTTTATGTGGATAGGTTTTCATGCTCAAAGGGAATAAATACGTGGATACGTAATATATTTCTCACTTATTTATTAAGCCACGACTTCAGGCGTATGCTTATATTCAAGGCTAGATTAAAAATGTTTCCTTGTAAAAATAAAGAAGAGTACTTTTTAAAGAGTTTAGCGGTATTATGGAAAACTTCTGGTGTCCATATTGGTTTATATAAACCATAGATCGTATAGATCTATTTACCGCGAAATGTGCATCTTTTATAAAGATACTGATTTTCGCATAATCCATCGTATTTGTTTTGATTTGATATTTAATATGTTTTTGAACTTCAGGTTCAATTTTCAACAGAGGTATGATATTTAAACTTGTTGAAATATTATTTAATCTGTTTGTGCCATAATATTTAATCTTAGCATGAGTATTAACATGAAAAACAGTTATATAAGAAAATGGACTAAGTTTTAACATGCGAACAAAATATTAAATCAATTGTGCATTAATCTAGTTGTTCATAAGACGTCTTGGATTTTTATGACGCATACCCAAAAAATTTCATGTGAATTTAACCCTAAAAAAGAAAAAATTATGGGTACGTGGTGGCGGCGGAGGCTTCTGGCCGTCCACAGTATGCACCGTGTCAATTAGATTATGTTCAGAAAAATTTAAACTGAACACCATGTTATTCATCGTTAACGACAAATAACATTTTATCCCCAAAATATTAATATTTATTGTAACCCCCACCCAATTATTTTCCTGATGTTTTAGGAATTTTCCAGAATTTTCCCCAAATTTTTAGGATTTTTCTGGAATTTTCAAGGATTTATTCAGTAATTTCTGAATTTAATATATATTAAATATATATATTTTATAAATATTTTAGAAATTAATTAAAATAATACTAAGCCAGCGGGCTTCGGGCCCGTTAAGCATGTTTTCTCTTTATTTATGTATATTTTTACAATTTTTGTGGGCTGCAGGCCGAACAAAATAAGAGTAATACTAATATTATTTATTAAAAATAAATTAATTTATGTCCGCGGGCTTCAGTCCCGTTAGGATACTTGTTTATTGATTTTCAAGAAAATCTATGGGCTAAGCCCACTCAACAAGTTAAAATTAATTTAAATTTTAATTATATTTTGGTGTGGGCTTCAGGCCCATCAAGAAAAAGGGGAAAACAATTTTAATATTAATACATTAGTATTTATTTGGTGGGCTTCAGGCCCATTAGGGGGTTCTAACATAATATTAATCAACTAATCTGATTTTTTTTTCCTTCTTGGGCTGTTGGCCCAAGAAAAGGCCCATGTGTGTAAAAATTTGAGAATTATTTTTGTTTGGGCTTCTAGCCCAAACAATTTAAATTAAGATTTATTTTATTTTATTTTTTAGTTGGGCTTTTAGCCCAACAGCCTAAAATGGGCTTCTGTAACGACTGGTTTTCATGTATCTGGATTTATTATATTATAATATATGTTTTGGTGGATTTTCTCCTTATGCGTGGTTTCCGTCTCCGTAACCTTCGTTTTCGATCGTTTCGTCGTGTTTTCTCGTTTCTTCCTTAGGATCGTCGATTTCGAAGTAAGTCATTCGTGACGGGCTTCATAACGGTCGTATCTTACTATTAGATCAAGCCTATGAGTCTTAGGAATCGATCCCGGAGCTCCGCGCTCCGTATCGGAACTTTTGCTGCTTATTAGCCGGTGTAAGAAGGGGCACCGACCGACTAGATGACGATCCAGTCGGTCGGTAATCCTTCTTGAACCGACTAGTTGGCTTTCTAAATTATTCAGGAGTTACTGTTTATCGTTAGTCGGTCTAAGAACGTTGGTTGACCGACTAGGTTGCAAACTAGTCGGTCAGCAATGCTTCTTTAACCGACTAACTCTTCAACTAATTTTTGGTATCAATACTGTTCACTCTTAGTCGGTCTAAGAACGTTCACCGACCGACTAGATGTCAAACTAGTCGGTCAGTAGTTGTTCATCGACCGACTAAATCTAAATCCTATTTTCGTTCAGAAGTTACTGTTTACACTTAGTCGGTCTGCGTTGGTCGACCGACCGACTAGTTGCCAAACTAGTCGGTCAATGGTTACTCTTTGACCGACTAATCTGTGTCAAAACCCTAATTTCTGGGCAACCGCCAGCCCATCCTATTTAAACCCCTCCCAAACGTTCCTCCACTCGACCTAAAACCCTAGTTTCTCCCCCATTGAGCCCACATCTTCCTCAAACCCTTATTCCTCCATTCCAAGCTCAAAATCCATCATCTAAACCATCCCTCAACACATTCTACCCCTCATCTTCCCCAAAATCTCATCAAATCCCCAAAATCCCCCTAAAACCCTAGTTCTCCAAACTTCTCCATTCGTTTCCAGATCTGGTCCCTAGGTTCTCCAGAGTGTTTCTTCCGCTTCCTCACGGTAAGAAATCGATCTCTTGATGTTTTCATAACCTATTTGTATTTTTATGAAACCCTAATGAATGAATGTTGTTTTGATGATTGTTTCCCCATAACAGCGATTTCCCCGTAGATTAGCATCCGCGAGACGAACCTTCGTGATCGTCATCCCCGGTGCTAGGCAAGTGAAACTTGCCACTTAGGGTTTAGGCCATGTTTTAGGCCATTTGCTTGTTGTAGGCGTAAAAGAGGCTAGGCGACGAAATGATACTCGCCTAGGCGCAAATTAGGGAACTAGCTTGACAACGAAGCTAGTTCCGACATATATCATGTTGCACAATTATTATGTCATGTTTAATTTCTATTAACGGTACGCAAATTAATTGTCATGTCATTGCATTCTTAAAGTGTTTCCGTGAATGCGTAGCTTCGCTACAATGTTTGTGTTCCTGGCTCGTGTTCCAGAAGCGGACCATGTGTTGGTTGATAGCCAATGCCCGAATTGCTTGTTTCCGGCTAGGTGCACCCCTACGCCAATTGTTTATGAATCGTGAACTAGAATGCGAGCTCCTGTGCGGGGCAACCCCGGCTCATTTACTGAGCTCGTGTGCGGGGACCCTGGCTCGATTACTTGTGGGCATTGGGGGTAAGAGTTAAGCGGCCAATCAACTGGGAGTCTGCCCGATCAGCAACTGCAGTGGTAAGGCGTAAACTCTGGGTTTTGGGGTAGTGTTAAGCGGCCAATCAGCGTGAATGTTATACCATTCAGCTGTAAGGCGTAAACATCTACAAACAACAGTGAAACGTGAATAGTGAGTTGATTGAGATTGTTAGTAGCTTGGCTACTCTTGTCTTGTCCCGTTAATTGTTCTCTTGTACTTATTGTCTTGCCATGCCTTGCTTGTGCACTCATGTTATAACTGCCAAGTCATGCATATTATAACTGCTAGGTTGCTAGTTGCCTTACTTTCGGTTTCCTTGCCCAAGTCTTTTAGACTTGCTGACATGTGCCCCTTTACTCTTTTGGGTGACACATGTTAGATCCCGAGCCTGAGTACCTTGTTGAGGACGAGGTGTTTGCTGACGCCGAGCCCGAGCTCGTGTTTGACGGGGAGCACGTGGACACTGGGGACCAGTCCTAGTGTCTTCGTTGTGTTTTCCTTTTGTTTAGACTGCTGTTTTGTTGTCGGTGCGTAGCACCTATACTTTGTGGCGTTGTTGCTTTTGTTGGCCTTGTTTTGGGCCTTTAGACTCTTTCTTTTAGCCTGGTGGCTTTTCTGGATGTTGGACTTATTTTCATGTTGGACAATCTATGAGATATGAGATTTTATTTCAGTCTCTCCTTGTGTTATTATTGTTGTTCCGTTGTGGTTACAGGGACTTGCTTATGTTTTATTGACGCTTATCGGGTTTGGGGCTTCACAGCTCCACTCTCGTGCAGACCTTTTCACGTCTCGCCTCCATTTTAGGGAAGCGGGTCGTGACAGGTTTTGTTGGTGGCCCATGCAGGTCCTTCTGTAACTGCGATTATCGGAATAGCGATAATAATATTAGAATGCCCACTAAACTAAGTTCGACGTCCGAGTCATATGCTATGAGTCTAATCTGATTCGTTTTCTGTGTCATTAGATGGCAGGAAGGCGATTCACCCGTGGTGGGGGTAGTGGTGCGCTCCCTCATGATGAGGAGCCTGAGCGGGAACCCATCAACGGTGAGATGATTCGGATGATGCTCCAGATGATGCAAGTGCAGCAGGACGTGCTCCTGCAAGTCCAGAATGCTCCACTTGCTCGAGCTGCCCGGGCTCTTCCGGATGCCCCTCGCTCTGAGCCGGGAGCGAAGCAATTTCAGGAGCTGGGTCCCGCATATTTTGATGGGTCTGAAGGTCCTCTGGCTGCCGATGAGTGGATTCGGAACATAGAGGATAATTTGAAGATGGCCAAGATCACCCCGGCTGGATGGGTTGATTTGGCGAGGAGACAACTCAAGGATAATGCTCGGAACTGGTGGGATGCGGAAGAGAAGATGTTGGTGGAGCCGATAGCTTGGACTACCTTTAAGTCCAGGTTTGATGAGGAATTCTTTCCGAAGGCTGCGAAGAAGGAGATGCTGCAGCGCTTCATTGATCTGAAGCAAGGGAGCTTGACGGTGGACCAGTACCACCAAGAGTTCACTAGGCTGAGTCGGTTCGCACCAAAGATGGTGCAGGATGCTGATGAGAGGGCTTAGAGGTTCCTGCAGGGACTTGCTTTGGAGCTCCAGAGTTTTGTGTCTTCCTCCGATCTGGACTCTTATCAGAAGGTTTTGGTCGCTGCCAGGAGGCAGGAGCTAAACCTGAGTCAGAGGAGGGGGTCTGTTGTTGGTGCTGGGAAGAGGCCTATGGAGCAGGCCAGAGCGGTGGTTAGGCCTGGTTTCAAGCCTAATCAGCCAGCTCAGTTTAAGAGGCCAGGAGGGCCTATTCTGAAGACTTGCCATTTCTGCGGCAAGCCTGGCCACATCAAGGATCAGTGTCGGAAGTTTTTGGGCCAGTGTCTGGTTTGTGGGGATGCTTCCAATGCCGCGAAGGATTTTCGGCATGCGAATCAGCTGCGGAGGGCACCTGTTGCAGCACAGCCGTTGCAGCAGCGAGCGTCTGTTCCTGCTGGACGTGGAGCGGCTCTTGTTCTGCAGAGGCAGGCTTTTCAGCAGGCTGTTCCGCCGAGGAGGCAGGCGTTTCTGATGACCGCTGTGGAGAGCGAGGCTGTGGATGAGGTTATCGTAGGTAATCCTCAATCTGGCTGTTACTTTCTTAGTTGGTTTTGATTGATTAGATTGTGTTGTTTGCTTGAACATGGTTGTTTGCTAGACTAGGGTTTGATTGTTAATTGCTTGTTAGGTGTGGTCTTGGTTTGCACATTTCCTGCACGAGTCCTCTTTGACTCTGGTGCATCGATGTGCATTATTTCTCGGAGCTTCGTGGAGAGGCATTCCTTGTCGACGCCCCCTCTTCCCAAGAGTTGGAATATCGTTACAGGGAATGGCGTGGTCTCGGTGCATCGTGGTTGCAATTCTTGCTCGTTGGTGGTCCGTGGACATGAGCTTTTCGCTGATTTCATTGTCCACGACTTCATCAACTATGATGCAGTTCTTGGGATGGACTGGCTTGCGAGCTTCTATGCTACGATCGACTGTCGGAGGAAGAAGGTGGTGTTCGAGATTCCCGGACATCCAGTATTTGAGTTCAGTCGTGGCAGCAGTTCGCTTGGTCCTGTCAGATTTCGGGCCAGACCGGTGGAGGTTGTGGCTATGCAGATGGAGCTGGAGTGGCCAGCTGTGGTGTGTGATTTCGGTGACGTCTTCCCCGAGGAGATGTCTGGTTTTCCACCTGATCGAGCTTTAGAATTTTCTATTGATCTTATTCCAGGTGCGCAGCCGGTTTCGAAGGCGACGTATCGTATGGCACCCGCTGAGTTGGAGGAGTTGCGGAAGCAGCTGGATGAGCTTTTACAGAAGGGTTATATTAATCCTAGTGTGTCTCCGTGGGGAGCACCGGTGCTGCTGGTGAAGAAGAAGGATGGTTCGCGTCGCATGTGTGTGGACTATCGGGAGTTGAATGCGGTGACCATTAAGAATAAATACTCGTTGCCTCGCATCGATGATATTTTTGATCAGCTTGGAGGTTCGAGGGTGTTTTCTAAATTGGATTTGAGGAGTGGTTACCATCAGTTGAAGGTGAAGAAGGATGATGTTCCGAAGACAGCGTTCAGGACGAAGTATGGACACTATGAGTTTGTGGTTATGCCTTTCGGCGTAACTAACGCGCCCGCAGTTTTCATGAATCTGATGAACCTGATTTTCTACGACTTTTTGGATAAGTTTGTCGTTATCTTTATTGACGACATTCTGATCTATTCGAAGTCGGAGGAAGAGCATGCATCGCACTTAAGGACGGTGTTGGAGATTTTGAGGAAGCATCGTTTGTATGCTAAGTTTTCGAAGTGCGAGTTTTGGCTGGATCGAGTTGCTTTTCTCGGATATGTGGTGACTGGAGATGGTATTTCAGTGGATCCCGAGAAGATTAGGGCCATCAGAGAGTGGCCTGTTCCGTCGTCTGCGTCTGAGATTCGGAGTTTCCTTAGACTTGCTGGTTACTATCGGCGATTCATTAAGGACTTTTCCCGTATTGCTGAGCCGATGACCAGGTTGACGCGGAAGGATGTTGCTTTTGTTTGGTCGGGTGATTGTGAGAATGCTTTTGGCGTTCTGAAGGAGAGGTTGACGACTGCCCATATTCTTGTTGTGCCTGATCGCAGCGGTGGATTTGAGATCTTTTGCGATGCTTCTGGCAAGGGTCTCGGTTGTGTGTTGCATCAGCACGGACATGGTGTGGCGTATGCGTCTCGTCAGCTTAAGGTTTATGAGAAGAATTACCCGACGCATGATTTGGAGTTGTCTGCCGTTGTGTTTGCTCTTAAGATTTGGAGGCACTTCCTGCTGAGTGAGAAAGTGAAGATTTTCACCGATCACAAAAGCTTGAAGTATGTTTTTACTCAGAAGGAGCTCAACATGCGTCAGCGTCGAAGGTTGGAGCTGATGGCAGATTATGAGATTGATTTGCAGTTTCACCCTGGCAAGGTGAATGTGGTTCCGGATGCGCTGAGTAGGCTTCCAGCGGTGATGATTTTGACCTCGCAGTGGAGATTGCAGCAGGATTTCTGCGAGTCTGGCGTGGAGATTGTTCTTCCTGGGGAGGCTTCATCGTTGATGTACATGCAGGTACAGTCGACGATCGTGGATCAGATTAAGGCTGGCCAGGCGGAGGATCCGAAGCTGGTAAAGATTCGGGAGCAGGTGGAAGCCGATCTGCGGGCTGACTTTTTGATTCATGAGGATGGCTCGCTGAGGTTTGGAGCCAGGTTGTGTGTGCCCGCTGGGGATATTAGAGAGGAGTTGATGGTGGAGGCACACAGTTCGCCGTATTTTGTGCATCCTGGTGGCACCAAGATGTACCAGGATCTTCGTCTGAATTATTGGTGGCATGGTATGTAGAGAAGTGTGGCTCGGAGTGTAGCCAAGTGCTTGGTTTGCCAGCAAGTGAAGGCGGAGCATCAGCGTACGGCTGGGTTGCTACAACCGCTTCCGATTCCGGAGTGGAAATGGCAACACATCACTATGGATTTCGTGACTGGACTACCTCGGAGTCCGAAGCAGAATGACGCGATTTGGGTGATCGTAGATCGATTGACCAAATCCGCGCACTTTATTCCATTCCGAGTGGGACAGTCCACTGAGGCGCTAGCGAGGAGATATATGGAGGTAAAATTCTTTTACTCTCCGTTTTTATTTCCTTTTCCTAGTTTGGATAGTGATGTAACGTGAATCGTGCAGGAGGTTGTGCGACTTCACGGAGTCCCCGTGAGTATCATGTCGGACAGAGACACGAGGTTCACATCTCAGTTCTGGCAGAGTTTGCAGAAGAGTTTGGGTACGCGTCTGAGTTTCAGCACGGCGTACCATCCGCAGACGGATGGCCAGTCCGAGAGGATGATTCAGATTTTGGAAGACATGCTGAGGGCGTGCATGTTGGATTTCAAGGGTTCGTGGGAGGACCATCTACATCTGGTAGAGTTTTCTTACAACAACAGCTTCCAGGCGAGTATTGGCATGGCGCCTTTCGCCGCTCTTTATGGGAGGAAATGTCGGTCGCCATTGAGTTGGGATGACGTTGGTGATCGGGAGTTGTTGGGACCTGAGATGATCGTGGAGGCCGTGGATATCGTCAGGAATATTCGGGAGCGGTTGAGGATTGCTCAGGACCGTTTTAAGCATTGGGCGGATGCTAAACGTCGTCCTTTGGAGTTTCAGCCGGGCGACCATGTGTTCTTGAGGATTTCCCCGAATCGTGGCGTGATTCGTTTTGGGAAGCGAGGGAAGTTGAGCCCGCGATACATTGGACCGTTTGACATTATGGAGAGAGTTGGCGAGGTAGCTTATCGCTTAGCCTTGCCGCCATCTTTGGAAGGAGTTCACAATGTTTTCCATGTGTCGCAGCTTCGTCGATACATTGGCGATCCATCTCATGCTGTGGATTTTTCGGAGATTACCGTTCGCCCCGATATGACGTATGACCAGCATCCAGTGCATATTCTGGACAGGCGTCAGTAATCGCTTCGGAACAAGATTGTCAATCTTGTGAGGGTGATGTGGCGACACAGCTCACCCGGAGAGTCTACTTGGGAGAATGAGGATGAGATGCGAGAGCGTTTCCCACTTTTGTTTCCGGACACGTGAGTGTTTGGAAATTCCGAGGACGGAATTTTTCTTAAGTTGGGGAGGATGTAACGACTGGTTTTCATGTATATGGATTTATTATATTATAATATATGTTTTGGTGGATTTTCTCATTATGCGTGGTTTCCGTCTCCGTAACCTTCGTTTTCGATCGTTTCGTCGTGTTTTCTCGTTTCTTCCTTAGGATCGTCGATTTCGGAGTAAGTCATTCGTGACGGGCTTCATAACGGTCGTATCTTACTGTTAGATCAAGCCTAGGAGTCTTAGGAATCGATCCCGGAGCTCCGCGCTCTGTATCGGAACTTTTGGTGCTTATTAGCCGGTGTAAGAAGGGGCACCGACCGACTAGATGACGATCCAGTCGGTCGGCAATCCTTCTTGAACCGACTAGTTGGCTTTCTAAATTATTCAGGAGTTACTGTTTATCGTTAGTCGGTCTAAGAACGTTGGTTGACCGACTAGGTTGCAAACTAGTCGGTCAGCAATGCTTCTTTAACCGACTAACTCTTCAACTAATTTTTGGTATCAATACTGTTCACTCTTAGTCGGTCTAAGAACGTTCACCGACCGACTAGATGTCAAACTAGTCGGTCAGTAGTTGTTCATCGACCGACTAAATCTAAATCCTATTTTCGTTCAGAAGTTACTGTTTATAATTAGTCAGTCTGCGTTGGTCGACCGACCGACTAGTTGCCAAACTAGTCGGTCAGTGGTTGCTCTTTGACCGACTAATCTTTGTCAAAACCCTAATTTCTGGGCAGCCGCCAGCCCATCCTATTTAAACCCCTCCCAAACGTTTTCTTCTTCCTCCACTCGACCCAAAACCCTAGTTTCTCCCCCATTGAGCCCACATCTTCCTCAAACCCTTATTCCTCCATTCCAAGCTCAAAATCCATCATCTAAACCATCCCTCAACACATTCTACCCCTCATCTTCCCCAAAATCTCATCAAATCCCCAAAATCCCCCTAAAACCCTAGTTCTCCAAACTTCTCCATTCGTTACCAGATCTGGTCCCTAGGTTCTCCGGAGTGTTTCTTCCGCTTCCTCACGGTAAGAAATCGATCTCTTGATGTTTTCATAACCTATTTGTATTTTTATGAAACCCTAATGAATGAATGTTGTTTTGATGATTGTTTCCCCATAACAGCGATTTCCCCGTAGATTAGCATCCGCGAGACGAACCTTCGTGATCGTCATCCCCGGTGCTAGGCAAGTGAAACTTGCCACTTAGGGTTTAGGCCATGTTTTAGGCCATTTGCTTGTTGTAGGCGTAAAAGAGGCTAGGCGACGAAATGATACTCGCCTAGGCACAAATTGGGGAACTAGCTTGACAACGAAGCTAGTTCCGACATATATCATGTTGCACAATTACCATGTCATGTTTAATTTCTATTAACGGTACGCAAATTAATTGTCATGTCATTGCATTCTTAAAGTGTTTCCGTGAATGCGTAGCTTCGCTACAATGTTTGTGTTCCTGGCTCGTGTTCCAGAAGCGGACCATGTGTTGGTTGATAGCCAATGCCCGAATTGCTTGTTTCCGGCTAGGTGCACCCCTACGCCAATTGTTTATGAATCGTGAACTAGAATGCGAGCTCCTGTGCGGGGCAACCCCGGCTCATTTACTGAGCTCGTGTGCGGGGACCCTGGCTCGATTACTTGTGGGCATTGGGGGTAAGAGTTAAGCGGCCAATCAACTGGGAGTCTGCCCGATCAGCAACTGCAGTGGTAAGGCGTAAACTCTGGGTTTTGGGGTAGTGTTAAGCGGCCAATCAGCGTGAATGTTATACCATTCAGCTGTAAGGCGTAAACATCTACAAACAACAGTGAAACGTGAATAGTGAATTGATTGAGATTGTTAGTAGCTTGGCTACTATTGTCTTGTCCCGTTAATTGTTCTCTTGTACTTATTGTCTCGCCATGCCTTGCTTGTGCACTCATGTTATAACTGCCATGTCAAGCATACTATAACTGCTAGGTTGCTAGTTGCCTTACTTTCGGTTTCCTTGCCCAAGTCTTTTAGACTTGCTGACATGTGCCCCTTTACTCTTTTGGGTGACACATGTTAGATCCCGAGCCTGAGTACCTTGTTGAGGACGAGGTGTTTGCTGACACCGAGCCCGAGCTCGTGTTTGACGGGGAGCACGTGGACACTGGGGACCAGTCCTAGTGTCTTCGTTGTGTTTTCCTTTTGTTTAGACTGCTGTTTTGTTGTCGGTGCGTAGCACCTATACTTTGTGGCGTTGTTGCTTTTGTTGGCCTTGTTCTGGGCCTTTAGACTCTTTCTTTTAGCCTGGTGGCTTTTCTGGATGTTGGACTTATTTTCATGTTGGACAATCTATGAGATATGAGATTTTATTTCAGTCTCTCCTTGTGTTATTATTGTTGTTCCGTTGTGGTTACAGAGATCTGCTTATGTTTTATTGACGCTTATCGGGTTTGGGACTTCACAGCTCCACTCTCGTGCGGACCTTTTCACGTCTCGCCTCCATTTTAGGGAAGCGGGTCGTGACAGCTTCCCTAACCTTAACCCAAATTTTGGGTTAGGGTTTGGGGAGGGGGGCAGCCGCCACTAGCGGCCGGCCCTCCCCAGCCGCCGGTGAGGGCGGCCTCCCGCTGCGCCTCCTGGGCGCGGCCTCCTGCCGAGCCCGGAGGCGCGACAGCCACCGAGCCGGCAGGCGCGGCTGGTGGCCGCGCCTGCGGGGCGCGGCCCATGCCGCGCCCGGGGGCGCGGGTAGGTATTTTTGCCGGATTTGGTCTTTTCTGTCGGAATTTTTGCCGGATTTTACGTCGAATCTGTCGGATCTTTGGCGGGGAGGGGCTATCGGCTTCAGGCCATTCATGGGTTTATCAAATTTTGATTTTTAAATTATGGGACATTATAAACAAGATTTTTGCACAAAATGATCTAATAAAATCTACCAAATAACAGATAGATTACATAAAAATTAAATTTTTAATCAGTTTTGCATATAAAAAATTAAGTTTTTGATCTAATAAGTTAGATACATGTATAAACAATCATCTATTTTATTCTAGATCACATAAAAATTGTATTTTAAATATGTTATCAGATCTAGAAAAACGTTTAGGCTTACCCACTAAATCTGTCCACCAGATCTAGCGAAGTTTGATGAGGGATGCCCGAAAAGAAACTCTGCATCGTCTCGCGAAGCTTTTGCATCGCGAAAAATTTGACGGAGCTTCTGCCGGGCGCCTTCCTCTCACGAGCCGTCGCTTCTTCCATCAAGCATGATCGTGCTGATAACGTGTTGTGAGGGAGAAACAAGTTTGGAGAAGGTTAAGATCTAGGAAACCCCTAGCCTCCTTTATATAGTATTCATATTGGTTACTCACGTGGGTGGATACCCAATAGGCCCAATGAGTCATATTCATAACACTGTGTATAATTAAGGGACGTGAACTAAGCAAATATTAAGTTGTATGTGAACTGAGTATATAATTAGCATTTCCGAAAGTAAAACGTCCCTCCTCTAATTAGGGATAACTTAGGGTTTAAAACCAGGGCGGACCCACGTTGACGATTAGGGTGCCCAGTCCCCCCAACATTTTTCAAAATTCTTAAGTGTATATATATGGCTGCAAAACTAAGTGTTAAGTAAATGTACATTAATTAAATCCTAAGTAACAAGGTTGTTTCATTGGCAAGTTGGTTGAGTGTTCCCTCCTGCAAGTTGAAGGTCACGGGTTCAAATCTTGAGTGTTGCAAAATATTTTACATTTTTAATGTTAAGCAAAAAATTAAATCCCCAGTCAGTATATATATGGCTATAAAAGAAAGTGTTAAGCAAACTAATTAAATCCTAAGTAACAAGGTTGTTTCATTGGTAAGTGGGTTGAGCGTTCCCTTCCCCAAGTAGAAGGTCGTGGGTTCAATCTTTGGTTGCTGCAAAATATTTTACATTTTAATGTTAAGTAAAAAATTAAATCCTCACGTGGTGCAAAATATTTTATATTTTAGTATTAAGTAAATAATTAAATCCCTAATCACGTGGTTATGCAAAATATTTTATATTTTAGTGTTAAGTAAATAATTAAATCCCCAAGCACGTGGTTGTGCAAAATATTTTATATTTTAGTGTTACGTAAATAATTAAATTCTCAATCATATGGTTCTTTTGTTGGCAAGTTAGTGGTGTGTTCCCTCTCCGCAAGCAGAAGGTTGCGGGTTCAATCCTTCTTGGTGCAAATGTCGTGGGTTCAATCTTTGGTTGCTGCAAAATATTTTACATTTTAATGTTAAGTAAAAAATTAAATCCTCAATCACGTAGTGGTGCAAAATATTTTATATTTTAGTATTAAATAAATAATTTAATCCCCAATCACGTGGTTGTGCAAAATATTTTATATTTTAGTGTTAAGTAAATAATTAAATTCTCAATCATATGGTTCTTTTGTTTGCAAGTTAGTGGTGTGTTCCCTCTCCAATCAGAAGGTTGCGGGTTCAATCCTTCTTGGTGCAAATGCAGTTTACGACTGTACTTTACGACTGTTTACGAACGTAATGGAAAATCACATCCTTCATCTTTTTGGACTCGTCGATTTATGTACTTTACGAATGCAGTTTGTATGTCCTCTTGCAATGCCGCCCGGCCCCCCAGACCTCTAATCCTGGTTTCGCCACTGGTTTAAAAGATATTACTGTGTATAATTAAGGGACATGAACTAAGCAAATATTAAGTTGTATGTGAACTGATGTGAACTAAGCAACGTATATAATTAGCATTTCCGAAAGGGGAAAATCACACAAAAATACCCTAACGTTTGGGGTCTCTTCCATATTAATACCCTGAACTTTTAAGTCATACACAACAGTCCTTTTTTGGTTTTTTGTTTAATTTATTCTCGTTTTGCCATTTACCATATTCACAAAAATAATACCCTAACGTTTGGGGTATCTTTCAAAAAAATACCCAAATCGCACTAAAACCCAAATCACATGAGTATTTTTTTGAAAGATACCCCAAACGTTAGGGTATTATTTTCTGAATATGGTAAAGGGCAAAACAGGTATAAATTAAACAAAAAACCAAAAAAGGTACTGTTGTGTATCAGGGTGGCAAAATGGCCCGGGGGCCGGCCGGCCTGCCGGGCCGGCCCGGGCCCGGGACCCCATTCCCGGGCCGGGCTGCGGCCCGGGCCCGGCCCCAGGGCCGGGCCGGGCTGAGGTGCCCGGCCCATGGGCCGGCCCAGGGTTTTTGTTAAAAATAGCCTCACAGAGGCTTGGGGGGCCCGGATTTTGGATGGGCCTGGCCCGGCCCAGCTGGGCCGTTTTGACACCCTGAGTTGTGTATAACTTAAAAGTTCTGGGTATTAATATGAAAGAGACCCCAAACATGAGGGTATTTTTGTGTGATTTCCCTTTCCGAAAGTAAAACGCTAAGACAATTTAGTCGGTCTGAGCAAAAAGGTCTGTTCACGTCCTGTTAAAAATGACCGTGAACTTAAAGAGTGGCTATTCACATTACACATTTTTATAACTGCTTACACCTGTGTCATTATATTTGATAATTCAATGGCAAACATGTAAATATAATCAATGTTTAGCAAAATGTAGACTGTGTATCGGAACTTCATTTTTGCGGCTCCTCCAACAAAACCCTCTCGCGCCCCCCCAAAGTTCCACCATTCTATCTACCACCGAAAATTTCAGCTTCTTAAATTCTTTTCCCTCAAATTTCTTTCAATATCGTCCTCTAATCGCTGAAGGGGAGGAGTCAGAGGAGAGAGGTTTCGAAGTAGAGGAGAGAGAGGCGGTGGCGATCCCTTTTCACGAGCCCTGCGAGGATTGATTCGTTTCATTCACGGCTCTTTCGATCTAGAAGGTTAGTTGGTGTTGTATCTTCTTCGCTCACTTCTGATTGAAAGAATGAGAGAAGGATTTATTCTTTCTCGTCGTATCGGGGGTTTACATCATTTGTTAGGGTTTTGATTCGATGGTGCAAAAATTTCACCCGTTTTCCTTAGTTATTTGTTCAGATTATAATACCTGGTAAATAATGTACTAGTTTAAAAGTTAAGAACAGTTTTTGGGAAAAAGCCACCAGTAAAAATAATTAGCAAAATCAATAAAAAAAATTATTTGATGGGGTGAAACTTGGTCGATTTTGCCAAATATTTTTTCCGGTCGATTTTGCTAATTTTTTTAATTTTTAGCTTTTTCTCAAAAATTGTGCAAAAGTTAGTATCATTGTTCATTTCTTTGTTTTAATTAGGAGAGATATTTGATCGGCCTCATTCTCATTTTGTTATGGGTTATATGTAAAATTTCTTACATGTTTATTTTAGGGTTATCACATATTGATGCCTCAGAGCCGTAAACAAGATGGTAATTTCCGATCCTTCTCGGGTTTCTTGGATTCCAATTTTTGTTCATAGAGTATCTAAAAGATACATATAAAATTATGAACCGAAGAACATGTTATTTTACTGTTCCAGATGCTTCGTATTATTTATTTAACAGGTACTACCACCAGTTCTTTTTTCTCTTGATGTTGAATCAGTTTTCTTTGTGCATACCATGGATATAGTATATAGAATTTTATCTGTCATACTTCCATCGTTATATAACAAATTATACTGTTAGCACATATCCATCAGTGGGCACACTTTTTCTTGCATGTGCACACATTTTTGATTTTCATTCGTTGGCAAAACATTTGTAACAGACTGAAATGGATGAGTAGTATAGAGGATTATACATGTTCCATTCGACACTTTTGCACATAAATGCAATAATCTTAAGAAGTTTTTGCCCAAATATGATTATATGATTTGTTTACTTTATCTTAATGGCTGTGGACTGTTGACAGTTTGATTTTTGATTGTTGCAGTCAGTGCTTGTTTTCTTCCATCCAATCAAGTTTGGGATACCATTTACCTTCAGAAAATTGCTTGCACTTGGTAGGTATTCATCACTGATCATTTGAATTTTCTTTCAGGTGCATTCCAAATGGATAAAGTATTATTGCCATAGGGCCTAATTAATAAAGAACTGAAATGCCATTTAGGATTTCAACTGTGTATGCATATAATGAGGGCGGTCTGCATTTTAGCTTCAATATTTCTCTGTTTCTAGTCTAAGCTAATTCATATGCACCTGTTACTCTGTAGAACATGATTTTTTTCTACTAGAACCTTTTTTTCTGGGAACCTGACGATTACTTTACTATGCAAAATTCTTCTGAAAATCTTCAATTTGGTCAGAGGATGGGAGGGTAAGGTTGCGTTCCTTATCTTCAAGTTAAGTAAAAGAAATTCTGTGGATTGTCTGCACACTCAGTTTTCCTTCAATTTTATCCTATAATGAGGCAGTATCAGTATTATCTTCTTTGCAACTGTTATCAAGGTTTTGCCTTTAGTGTTGCCAGTTCTGGCTTTAGTTTTATCCTTTTTTTGTTTTGTAATACTTTTTCTTGGTTATTGATATGCATTTTTAGTCTTTGTTATAAAGGTGTCTCTCCCCTCACACACCCCCTGTCTTTTACATCAGAAGTCATGCATGTGGCATTCATCTCTTTCCTCTTCCCATCTCGCCAAGTTATTACTTTTGCTTTTAAATTAATGCATGCCAAACATTGATCTTTGGTTCTTCAAGGTGGCCGGGATGATGTTTTCATGAAAATAAAAAAGTAGGCTTTTGAAGCTTTGGAAGTTTCTGCATTGAGTCATCTGTTTCAAATTTAGTCCCGATTCTTACTTCCATATTAGCAAGTCTCATGATCATTCAAATAAATAGTTTTCAAGTTCAAACAGTAGTGCATTTGCATTTACTGTCACCAAGTACTTTTTGTAATATTGTTTCTTTTTTTGTAGTTTTGTAATAGATCGAGGTTGGATAAATAAGTCTAGAGCCAGCGAAGAATATATGAATGGTGTAAAAAGTTTCATGGACTTTGCATTTAGAGATAATTCTAGAGACTCAAAGATTCCCTGTCCTTGTAGGAAATGTGTGTTTCAAGGTCATCACAACTACGATATTGTATATGAGCATTTAATTGTAATACGGATGTTAGCTAATTATATAACTTGGCACCATCATGGAGAGAAAATATCGAGTGATATGAGTGATTCTATCAATCTGTCATGTGGACAATCTTATACACATTTGGAGGTTAATGCATCAGGAGAAGAGTTGCTTAATGAGGCATTGGGCAAAGAACGAGCAGGCCCAGACCGTGTTCGAGGATATGGACTTGGTGTCACACGATCTAAGCTCAACACAAGCACGTCATCGAATTCTATTCAAAGCGATGCACGAATGATGAGGATGGAGGCTCAATTAGATATGTGTAAACAATTTCTGGTTCGCATGTGGAAAGAAATGCACCCAAATGACCCAAATGAGCTTGAGCCGAATCTCGATCAAATGATTCCTCCCCTAGATAGACAAGTACTTATACATTACACCTGATAGCAACACCTCATGCATCTAATACATTCTGAGCCTCCTCTCCCTTGCCTCCGACTTGGGACATGGATGTTGTGGTGCATAGTGCAGCTCAGAAGTATAGAAGAAAACATCTTAGAAATGCTAATATTCCAGAATGTAAGCAAACATCCAGGTTAGGTTTGCTGAACTAAATATCAGGTGGTAGGTTTGACAAATTAAAGAACATATGATCTAACTAAAGAAGCATGTGAAGAGATAGAGAACAAAAGTTGTGTATATCATGTATAAGGAGGGAATTATTTAATAAATGGCCTTGTTCATTTGCATTTCTAATTACAATTGTGTAGACTGCTACCTTGAAGAGGAGAAATAATTTAAGCATTTGTTTAGAAACACAGAAGACATAAATACCCTAAAGTTGCGTTTTCCTACTGGGCACACGTTGGCGTGTCCGCCCCTCTTTTCCCAGGTTAGAACTAGAGACCCCACCCAGAGCAGCTTTCTTTTCCCCGGAGGTTTCATATGGCAGTCTTCCTCTTTCTATGTTTCGTGAGTGTGAGTTGTACTTATTTTCAGGTGTAACTTGTACTTGTGAGATGTAGACATTTTTTACTTTGCCTTCAGATTTCTCATGTATCTTTTATATAACTTCAAATGTTCTTTTTGTAACAGATAATGTTTGTGTGTATCGACTCTGTGATCTTTCTTTTGGAGCATGCACATTATTTCTTTAATCTATCATCCGTATTGTCTCAGCAATCGTAGTGCCCTGCGGGATTTATTATGTCATATTCCCTTTACGATGTGTAGTATTTAGAGTCAAGTGGTCAAATCCTTGGGTCAAAATACTGCCACGGCTTTATCACCTTTAGTTCTCTCCGTACCCCTTGGAAAGTTTTGTATTTTCGGATATTTTGGAGAACGGTGCGTGACACTTTCCTTCACAATAGGCATAATCTTATTGCTCACGAAAGAACTCTCGTGGCTGGGACATAATCTGTATTTAATGTAGAATTGTTGCATGCATGTTCTCCTCAGACTTTTGTTATCTTAAATCCCCATTGGTTCTTTTCTAACTACTACATATACCCATCACAGACAATTCCTATTTGCCTCATTTATAGTTTTAGGTTTCAAAAACTTATTTAAGTCATAAAATAACCGAATAACAATGGTGTTTGTCTTGATGGGTCAGTGAAATACGTTCTGTTTGAAGCTCTAATTCCCAATTGTTTGAACCAAATCAATCTTTGACTCGTATTTATCACCAACACTGAATACTCTGATCTTGCTAAAAATTTCGGACACATCCACATTTCTTACGTGATTATTTTCCATGACCAATGTGTTAATCCTTTGATCCTATTTGACCTCATCTGATAATGGCTCTTCAAATTCAATGCAAGTGTTAGCAATTGTATTCTCATTCTATGATGTATCCTCTAGGTTGATCTTGGCATCATACTACTTGATATTATCTTTTGCGATGGTATGCTTGTCTTCGGTATCAGTGCCATCGCTTTCTTGATTTATTGTTCTTGATTACTTCTTATACCATCGTCATTCAGTTTATAAGTTGATGCTCATATGTTTGTTATTATGTCAACATGTTCTGGAATCACAATTGAATGATTGGTCATCGACATTATGATGTAAGGGCTTTGCATGTAAATAGCGTAGGTTGATTGCTCATCATGTTCTGGAAATTTGATATATTGCTCCGTAACAATCAAACTACATATTGACTTACAAAAATGTTCAATCTTTATAAAATATATGTTACATATTTAAAATATCACATCTATATATTAAAAGAGAATTTCATTTTTGCCATTATCCTCGTTGGACAAAGTGTTGGCCCTACCTTTGTCCCATATGGACAGAGTTGTCCCATGTGGCATGGGTATCCCCAACAAAAAATCCACCCATCTTCCCCTTAATTACATGTGTACCACTCCCTTTAGTAAAACCCAAAAAACACCCCCAAACCCATTAATTGCATTTTACCCCCATACAATTTTCACACTCTCCCTTTTTTCTTTTTGGCCCCTTTCTTCCCCCTATTTTTTCCAGCCCCGTGCAAAGTGCACGAGTATTTTCTAGTACCTTTTTTAAAAAGGAGCAACCTTGAGTCACATGCGGCCCACATGTTTTTGCTTTGTCGAGCAATCACACGAGTAATAATATTTCCATGACATAATTAGAACTAGGGACAAATTTTAGAAAAACCAAGAATTAAAAATAATTACAAAAATTGATCAAGTTTAAAAATATTTACCAAAATCGATTAACTTTGCCATGTCAATAGTTCTAGAGAAATTTTTTGCCGACATAGTACGTAAAAATGGCCAGGTTGCCAACCTAGCCATTTTAAAAACTGACCAGGTTTGGCAACCCCGGTCTTTTTGACAGAGAAGCTAGGGGCAGCTCCTGACTCAGCCGCACCTCTTTCTCTTAATTACCTTACAGCTGTCAATAGATCTATGAAATCCATGCATGTTGATACCTACACATTAATATTCTCACCATGTTGTGGATTGTAAGAGCAGCATTCTTCCATCATAAACTCTAGTTGATGACACTCGTGATTTGGGGATGATATAATTCCTGTAGAGTTATCCAAATCGAGCATACGTGTGAATGTGCTCTATGCTTCAGACACTTGTGTATTGATTGCGATATCATTTTCTACAAATAATTCAATTGACCATTGAAATTCACTCAAGTTAAAAATGTTTACATGTCATCGTCATCCGTGATAAGCACAAGGTGATCACGTGCTTCGTTACGGGCCAATTGAATACCATTTTAAAACAATACTCATGCTGATCGATCTTGGATACTTTGTATGTTCGATCTAGTAGTTTCATATACGTGAAAGGCCTTTTAACCATTATGGGCTTAAATATTCCTCCCACGTATTTTGGTTCTTTATTAGCGTCAATCAGTAAATTACCATCGAAATAACAGATGACAAAATATGATCACTGGTCATTGTTACAAACCCAGGCAAAAAACAGCATAATTATATCATAATTATGCTCTAATCATATTTATAATATAACTATGCAGTGATAATATATCTACAATATTATTCTGACTTAAATTAATTATGCAATGATTTCATGATGCTTATGCAGTAATTATAGCATGCACTAGTTTCATACTAAATTTATTATCAAATTTCAAATTTCAACTTCTTCTCAGTTTACACCACAACTATGTAAATTTCTAGGCAACTTTTGAATCATGCCCTAAATTTTATACCAAATTTATGCTAATGCCATTCTTCAAGAAATAAACCATTTCAAAAAAAATTCAACTTAATCTCATAATATGATTACTTTAAAGAGAAAATTGATTTTTTTTGGAAATAGTTAAAAAATATACAAAAATAAGGACATATTTGGTGGGTGGGGCGTCTCTGGCGAGTGGGGGCGGATCGGGCGGGCGGGTGCTGAGTTTTGTCTTGGGAGCAAGAGTAGAAGAGGGGGGTTGAGCAAGGGTTATCTCGGGTAGGGGAAGGGGAAGATGGACAGCCGAGAGATAATAAAGGGAAAGATGTGTGGCTGAGTCAGGAGCTGCCCCTAAATTCTCCGTTAAAAAGATCGGGTTTACCAAACCCGGTCAGGTTTTAAAATGGCTGGGTTGGCAACCTGGCTTTCTTTGCTTACTATGTCAGTGAAAAATTTCTCTAGAACTATTGATATGACAAAGATAATCGATTTTGGTAAATATTTTTAAACTTGATCAATTTTTGTAATTATTTTTAATTCTTGGTTTTTCTAAAATTTGTCGCTAGTTCTAATTATGTCTTGGAAATATTATCACTCGTGTGATTGCTCGACAAAGCAAGAACACGTATGCCGCACGTGACTCAAGGCTGCTCCTTTTTAAAAAGGTATTATAAATTACACGTGCACATAGTGCCCGGAGGCTGAAAAAAATAGGGGGAGGCAAGGGGCCAAAAAGAAAAAAAAGAGAGAATTGTGTAGAGGTAAAAATGCAATTTAATGGGCTGGGGGGGTGTTTTTTTGGTTTTACTAAAGGGAGTGGCACATGTAATTAAGAGGAAGATGGGGGGATTTTTTTTGGAGAAACCCATGTGGTATGCCACATGGGACAACTTTGTCTATATGGGACAAAGGTAGGGCCCACACTTTGTCCCATGAGGACAATGGCAAAAATGAAATTCTCTTTTAATATATAGATGGATTCACATTTCCTTTTTGTCACTGTGAACTTCGCCAAGTTCTTTGTCCCTCCCTCTCTTCCGGCGACGTCGTCATTGTCAGGCGCCCCCTTCGGCAATCGGAAACGACCTCCGGTTAGCGGAGAGAATCTCCGGCGACGGTGACTTCGACAATTTGGGTAATCTTTATTGATCGCTGACCTTGGAGCCGTTCTGAACAAAGAATCGTTGGTAGAGCCGAAGGAAACCCTAGAATTTAGTGCGATCAAGTTGAATGCTACGTTGTTCTTGTTCTTGATTTTTTTGATCATGGTGTATATCGAGATGTCACAGCATCCGCATATGCATATCTTGATTCTAGTTCTTTTTAAAGTGGCGTATAAAGTTCTTGTAGAATTTGTACGAAATCTCAGTTTTTTTATTTCTATGATCGCTGTTATCTTTTCTTCGCCGTTCCCTGTATCTAATAACGCTAAATGAAACCCTAAAATATAGTGTAATTTAGCCGATGTCGAAGTATTCAGCTGAATTTTTTTGTCTTTTTTGTTCGTGTATTTGTTGTATGTAGAGATCTAGGTTGGAATTCTTGCAAATGGCAATGTATAAGGGACTATCGAGGCTTAACTGCCAAATTGTCTTATTGAAGCAATCGGGCCTTCAATTGTGCTTATTTTAATCGTTTTTTGGATAATAATTGCGATTTAATTTTTTGAAAACAATCTGAAGGCAGCCGTTTGAACTGAGTTTCTGTGACTAGTTTTGTTATAAAGTCTTGACGTGCTCCTGCAGAGATATACTATAGACCATTCAAAAACATTCTGAAACACCACCTCCAAGTGCTTTACGTGCTCCTGCGGAGATCTACTATAGACCAGAATATCATCGAAGAAGACAAGCACACACCTCCGCGGGTAGGATCGAAACACAATATTCATCAGGGACTGAAAAGCGACGGGGGCATTTGTTAGGCCAAATGGCATGACTAGGAACTCGTGATGGCCCTCGTGAGTCCCGACTTTATAAGAAAACAATCACATCGACTCAATTCAAATGGCTGTCGTGAGAATGTTTTCAAAAAAAAAATTAAAAAGTAATTATTATAAAAAACGATTAAAATAAGCACAATTGAAGGCCCGATTGCTTCAATAAGAGAATTTCGCAGTTAAACCCGATAGTTCCATTTACATTGCCATTTGCAAGAATTCCAACCTAGTTTTCCACACACAACAAATACACGAACAAAAAAGGCAAAAAATTCAGCTGAATACTTCCACATCAGCTAAATTGCACTATATTTTAGGGTTTCATTTAGTGCTATTAGATACATGGAACGATGAAGAAAAGATAATATCGATCATAGAAATAAAAACACTGAGATTTCGTACAAGTTCTACAAAAATTTAATACGCCATTTTAAAAAGAACTAGAATCAAGATATGCATATGCTGAGATGTGACATTTCTATATACACCATGATCAAAAAAATCAAGAACAAGAACAAAGTAGCATTCAACTTGATCACACTAAATTCTAGGGTTTCCTTCAGGTCTACCAACGATTACTTGTTCAGACCGGCTCCAAGATCAGTGATCAATAAAGATTACCCGAAATTTCGAAGTCATCATCGCTGGAGATTCTCTCCACTAACCGAGGTCGTTTCCGATTGCCGAAGGGGCCGCCTGACAATGACGACGTCGCCGGAGGAGAGGGTGGGACAAAGAGCTTGGCCAAGTTCACAGTGGCAAAAAGGGAATGTGAATCCATCTATATATTAAAAGAGAGAATTATATTTTTGCCATTGTCCTCATGGGACAAAGTGTGGGCTCTACCTTTGTCTCATATAGACAAAGTTGTCTCATGTGGCATGCCACATGGGTTTCTCCAACAAAAAAAATCCCACCATCTTCCCCTTAATTACATGTGTCACTCCCTTTAGTAAAACTAAAAACACCCCCAAACCCATAAAATTGCATTTTATCCCCACACAATTCACACACTCTTTTTTTCTTTTTGGCCCCTTGCTTCCCCATATTTTTTTTTCCAGCCCCCGTGCACTATATGCACGGATATTTTCTATTACCTTTTTAAATAAGGAGCAGCTTTGAGTCACGTGCGGCACACATGTCCTTGCTTTGTCGAGCAATCGCATGAGTGATAATATTTTCATGACATAATTAGAACTAGGGAGAAATTTTAGAAAAATCAAGAATTAAAAATAATGACAAAAATTGATCAAGTTTAAAAATATTTACGAAAATCGATTAACTTTGCCTTGACTATAGTTCTAGAGAAATTTTTCGCTGACATAGTACGTAAAAAATGGCCAGGTTGCCAACCCAGCCATTTTAAAAACTGACTAGGTTTGGCAACCCTGGTCTTTTTGACAGAGAAGTTGGGGGCAACTCTTGACTCAGTCGCACCTATAGCCCTTTATTATCTTACTGCTGTCAATAGATCTATGAAATCCATGCATGTTGAAACTTACACATTAATATGCTCACCCTGTTGTGGATTGTAAGAGCAGCATTCTTCCAGCATAAACTCTGGCCGATGACACTCGTGATTTGGGGAGGATATAAATCCTGTAGAGTTATCCAAATCGAGCATACGGGGGAATGTGCTTTGTGCTTCAGACACGTGTATTGATTGCGTACCCTTTTCTACAAATAATTCAATTGACCATTGAAATTCACCCAAGTTAAAAAATGTTTACGTGTCATCGTCATCCGTGATAAGCACAATGGTGGTCATGTGCTTCATCATGGGCCAATTGAATACCCATTTAAAACAATACTCATGTTGATCGATCTTGGATACTTTGTATGTTCGATCTAGTAGTTTGATATATGTGAAAGGCCTTTTAACCATTACGGGCTTAAATATTCCTTCCACGTATTTTGGTTCGTTATTAGCGTCAATCAGTAAATTACCATCGAAATAACAGATGACAGAAATGTGATTTGTTACAAACCCATGCAAAAAATTTCATAGTTATTTCATAATTATGCTTTAATCATATTTATAATATAAATATGCAGTGATAATATATCTATAATATTATTCTGACGTAAATTAATTATGCAATGATTTCATGATGCTGATGCAGTAATTATAGCATGCACTAATTTCATACTCAATTTATTATCAAATTTCAAATTTCAACTTCTTTTCGGTTTACATCACAACTATGTAAATTTCTGGGTAACTTTTGAATCATGCCCTAAATTTTATACCAAATTTATGCTAATGCCATACTTCAAGAAATAAATCATTTCAAAAAAATTCAACTAAATCTCACAATATGATTACTTTAAAGAGAAAGTTGAATTTTTTTGAAATAGTTAAAGAATATACAAAAATAAGGACATATTTGGTGGGTGGGGCGTCTCTGGCGAGTGGGGACGGATCGGGCGGGTGGGTGCTGAGTTTTGTCTTGGGAGCAAGAGTAGAAGAGGAGGGTTGAGTAAGGGTTATCACTGGTAGGGGAAGAGGGAAGATGGACAGCTGCAAGATAATAAAGGGAAAGAGGTGCGGCTGAGTCAGGAGCTGCCCCTAAATTCTCTGTCAAAAAGATTGGGTTTACCATACCCGATCAGTTTTTAAAATGGCTGGGTTGGCAACCTGGCCTTTTTGCGTATTATGTCAGTGAAAAATTTCTCTAGAATTGTTGATATGACAAAGTTAATCGATTTTGGTAAATATTTTTAAACTTGATCAATTTTTGTAATCATTTTTAGTTCTTGGTTTTTCTAAAATTTGTCGCTAGTTCTAATTATGTCATGAAAATATTATCACTCATGTGATTGCTCGAGAAAGCAAAAACACGTGTGCCGCACGTGACTCAAGGCTGCTCCTTTTTAAAAAGGTATTAGAAATACCCGTGCACATAGTGCACGGGGGCTGGAAAAAATATGGGGGAAGCAAGGGGGCCAAAAAGAAAAAAAGAGAGCGTACGTGCGAATTGTGTAGGGGTAAAAATGCAATTTAATGGGTTTGGGGGTGTTTTTTGGTTTTATTAACGGGAGTGGCACATGTAATTAAGAGGAAGATTAGGGATTTTTTGTTGGGGAAACCCATGTGGCATGCCACATGGGAAACTTTGTCCATATGGGACAAAGGTAGGTCACACACTTTGTCCCACGAGGACAATGACAGAAATACAATTTTCTCTTTTAATTTATAGATGGGATTCACATTCCCTTTTTGTCACTGTGAACTTGGCCAAGCTCTTTGTCCCTCCCTATCCTCTGACGACGTCGTCATTGTCAGGTGCCCCCTTCGGCAATCGGAAACGTACTTCGGTTAGTGGAGTAAATCTCTGGCGATGACGACTTCGACATTTCGGGTAATCTTTATTGATTGCTGATCTTGGAGCCATTCTGAACAAGGAATCGTTGGTGGAGCTGAAGGAAACCCTAGAATTTAGTGCGATCAAGCTGAATGCTACTTTGTTCTTGTTCTTGATTTTTTAGATCATGATTTATATAGAGATGTCACTTTATCAATATATGCATATTTTGATTCTAATTCTTTTTAAAGTGGCGTATAAAATTTTTGTAGAACTTGTATGAAATCTCTTTTTTATTTCTATGATTGATGTTATCTTTTCTTTGCCGTTCTTTGTATCTAATAGCGCTTAATGAAACCCTAAAATATAGAGCAATTTAGCTGATGTGGAAGTATTCAGCTGATTCTTTTGCCTTTTTTGTTCGTGTATTTGTTGTACGTAGAGATCCATGGTTGGAATTCTTGCAATTGGCAATATATATGAGACTGTCGGGGCTTGACTGCGAAATTGTCTTATTGAAGTAATCGAGCCTTCAATTGTGCTTATTTTAATCGTTTTTAATTATAATTGCTTTTTAATTTTTTGAAAACATTTTGAAGGCAGCCACTTGAATTGAGTCTTTGTGACTAGTTTTATTATATAGTCTTGACGTGCTCTTGCAGAGATCTACTATAGACCATTTGAAAACATTCTGAAGCACCACCTCCAAGTGCTTTACGTGCTTATGCAGAGATCTACTATAGGCCAGAATATCATCGAAGAAGACAAGCACAAACCTCCGCAGGTAGGGCCGAAACACCATATTCATCAGGGACTGAAAAGTGACGGGGGCATTTGTCAGGCCAAATAGCATGACCAGGAACTCGTAATGGCCCTCGGGGGTCCTGACTTTATAATAAAACTAGTCACATCGACTCAATTCATATGGCTGTCGTCAGAATGTTTTCAAAAAATTAAAAAGCAATTATTATCAAAAAACGATTAAAAGCACAATTAAAGGCCCGATTGCTTCAATAAGACAATTTCGCAGTTAAGCCCCGATAGTCCCATATACATTGCCATTTGCAAGAATTCCAACCTAGTTCTCTACATACAACAAATACATGAACAAAAAAGGCAAAAATTTCAGCTGAATTCTTCCACATAAGCTAAATTGCACTATATTTTAGGGTTTCATTTAGCCCTATTAGATATAGGGAACGACAAAGAAAAGATAACATCGATCACAGAAATAAAAAAAACTGAGATTTCGTTCAAGTTCTACACAAGTTTTATACGCCACTTTAAAAAGAACTAGAATCAAGATATGCATATGCTGATAATGTGACATCTCTATCTACACCATGATCAAAAAAATCAAGAACAAGAACAAAGTAGCATTCAGCTTTATCACACTAAATTCTTAGGTTTCCTTTTGCTCTACCAACGATTACTTGTTCAGAACGGCTCTAAGATCAACAATCAATAAAGATTACCCGAAATGTCGAAGTCGTCGCCTGAGATTCTCTCCGCTAACCGGAGGACGTTTCCGATTGCCGAAGGGCCTGACAATGACGACGTCGCCGTAGGAGAGGGAGGGACAAATAGCTTGGCCAAGTTTACATTGACAAAAAGGGAATGTGAATCCATCTATATATTAAAAGAGAGAATTGTATTTTTACCATTGTCCTCATGGAACAAAGTGTGGGCCCTACTTTTGTCCCATATGGACAAAGTTGACCCATTTGGCATGCCACATAGGTTTCCCCAACAAAAAATTCCACCATCTTTCCCTTAATTACATGTGCCACACCCTTTAGTAAAACCAAAAACCCCCCAAACCCATAAAATTGCATTTTTACCCCGACACAATTCTCACACCACTCTCTTTTTCCTTTTGACCCCTTGTTTCCCCTCTATTTTTTTCCAGACTCAGTGCACTATGTGCACATGTATTTTCTAGTACCTTTTTAAAAAGGAGCAGCTGAGTCACGTGCGGCACACGTGTTCTTGCTTTATCGAGTAATCACACGGGTGATAATATTTTCATGACATAATTAAAACTAGGGACAAATTTAAGAAAAACCAAGAATTAAAAATAATTACAAAAATTGATCAAGGTTAAAAATATTTACCAAAATCGATTAACTTTGCCATGTCAATAGTTCTAGAGAAATTTTTCGCTGACATAGTATGCAAAAAATGGCTAGGTTGCCAACCCACCCATTTTAAAAACTGACCAGGTTTGGCAACCCGGGTCTTTTTTACAGAGAAGTTAGGGGCATCTCTTGAAGCAGTTGCACCTCTTTCCTTTTATTATCTTATAGCTGCCAATAGTTCTGTGAAATCCATGCATGTTGTTGATACTTACACATTAATATTCTCACCCTGTTGTGGATGTAAGAGCGGTATTCTTCCATCATAAACTCTAGTTGATGACACTCGTGATTTGGGGAGGATATAAATCCCGTAGAGTTTTCCAAATCGAGGATACAACGGGAATGTGCTCTGTGCTTCAGACACTTGTGTATTGATTGCGATATCCTTTTCTATAAATAATTCAACTGACCATTGAAAATTCTCCCAAGTTAAAAAATGTTTACTTGTCATCGTCATCCATGATAAGCACAATGGTGGTCATGTGCTTCGTCACGGGCTAATTGAATACCAGTTTAAAACAATACTCATGCTGATCGATCTTGGATACTTCGTATATTCTAGTAGTTTGATATACGTGAAAGGCCTTTTAACCATTATGGGCTTAAATATTCCTCCCACGTATTTTGGTTCGTTAGTAGCGTCAATTAGTAAATTACCATCAAAATAACAGTGGACAAAAATGTGATCACGGGTCATTGTTACAAACCCATGCAAAAAACATCATAGTTATATCATAATTATGCTCTAATCATATTTATAATATAACTATGCAGTGGTAATATATCTACAATATTATTCTGACGTAAATTAATTATGCAATGATTTCATGATGCTGATGCAGTAATTATACCATGCACTAATTTCATACTAAATTTATTATCAAATTTCAAATTTCAACTTCTTCTTAGTTTATATCATAACTATGTAAATTTCTAGGCAACTTTTGAATCATGCCCTAAATTTTATGCCAAATTTATGCCAATGCCATACTTCAAGAAATAAACCATTTCAAAAAAATTCAACTAAATCTCATAATATGATTACTTTAAAGAGAAAGTTGAATTTTTTTTGAAATAGTTAAAAAATAAACAAAAATAAGGACATATTTGGTGGGTGGGGCGTCTCTGGCGAGTGGGGGCAGATCGGGCGGGTATGTGCTGAGTTTTGTCTTGGGAGCAAGAGTAGAAGAGGAGGGTTGAGCAAGGGTTATCTCGGGTAGGGAAAGCGGGAAGATGGACAGCTGGAAGATAATAAAGGGAAAGAGGTGCGGCTGAGTCAGGAGTTGCCCCTAAATTCTCTGTCAAAAAGATCAGGTTTACCAAACCCGGTCTGTTTTTAAAATGGCTGGGTTGGCAACCTGACCCTTTTTGCGTACTATGTCAGTGCAAAATTTCTCTAGAACTATTGATATGACAAAGTTAATCGATTTTGGTAAATATTTTTAAACATGATCAATTTTCGTAATTATGTTTAATTATTGGGTTTTCTAAAATTTGTCCCTAGTTCTAATTATGTCATGTGTGCCACACGTGACTCAAGGTTGCTCCTTTTTAAAAATGTACTAGAAAATACCCGTGCACATAGTGCACGGGGGCTGAAAAAAAATAGGGGGGAAGCAAGGGGCCAAAAAGAAAAAAAGAGTGTGAGAATTGTGTCGGGGTTAAAATGCAATTTAATGGGTTTGGGGGGTGTTTTTTTGGTTTTAGTTTTACTAAAGGGATTGGCATATGTAATTAATGGGAAGATTGGAGGATTGGAGGATTTTTTTGTTGGGGAAACCCATGTGGCACATGGGACAACTTTGTCCATATGGGACAATGGTAGTGCCCACACTTTGGCCCATGAGGACAATGGAAAAAAATACAATTCTCTCTTTTAATATATAGATGGATTCACATTCCCTTTTTGTCACTGTGAACTTGGCCAAGCTCTTTGCCCCTCCCTCTCATTCGGCGACGTTGTCATTGTCTGGTGCCCCCTTTGGCAATCAGAAACGTCATCCGGTTAGCGGAGAGAATCTCCGGCGACGTCTTCGACATTTCGGGTAATCTTTATTGATCGCTGATCTTGGAGCCGTTCTGAACGAGGAATTGTTGGTAGAGCTGAAGGAAACCCTAGAATTTAGTGCGATCAAGCTAAATGCTACTTTGTTCTTGTTCTTGATTTTTTTAATCATGATGTATATAGAGATGTCACATCATCAGCATATGCATATCTTGATTCTAGTTCTTTTTAAAGTGGCGTATAAAATTCTTGTAGAACTTGTACGAAATCTCATTTTTTTATTTCTATGATCACCGTTATCTTTTCTTCGCCGTTCCTGCTATCTAATAGCGCTAAATGAAATCCTAAAATATAGTGCAATTTAGCTGATGTGGAAGTATTCAGCTGAATTTTTTGCCTTTTTTGTTCGTGTATTTGTTGTTTGTAGAGATCTAGGTTGGTATTCTTGCAATTGGCAATATATATGAGACTGTCAGGGCTTAACTGCGAAATTGTCTTATTGAAGCAATCGAGCCTTCAATTGTGCTTATTTTAATTGTTTTTTTGATAATAATTGCTTTTTAATTTTTTTTGAAAACATTCTGAAGGGAGCCATTTGAATTGAGTCTCTGTGACTAGTTTTATTGTAAAGTCTTGACGTGCTCCTGCAGAGATTTACTATACACCATTTGAAAACATTCTGAAGCACCACCTCAAAGTGCTTTACATGCTCATGCAGAGAAAATTAGCACTAGGGACAAATTTTCATGACATAATTAGCACTAGGGACAAATTTTAGAAAAACCAAGAATTAAAAATACTTACAAAAATTGATTAAGTTTTAAAATATTGCCTACAATCGATTAACTTTGTTATATCAATAGTTGTAGAGAAAATTTTCACTGACATATTACACAAAAAAGGCCAGGTTGCCAACCCAACCATTTTAAAAACTGACCGGGTTTGGTAAACCCGGTGTTTTTGATAGAGAATTTAGGGGCAGCTCCTGACTCAGTCGCACATCTTTCCCTTTATTATCTTCCAGCTCTCCATCTTCCATCTTCCCCTGCCCGAGATAACCCTTGCTGAACCATCCTCTTCTACTCTTGCTCCGAAGACAAAACTCAGCACCCACCAACCCTATCCGACCCCACTCGCCAGAGTCGCCCCACACACCAAGTATGGCCTTATTTTTGCATATATTTTTAACTATTTCAAAAAGGACAATTTTTGCAAATAGGCCAAATTTTTTTTGGAAAATCGACCTAAATTTTTTTATTTAGCAAAACCGACCTCTTTTGGTTTTGGGACCAAAAGAGGTCGGTCTGGGCCCGTGGGGCACGTGTGCCCCTCGGGCCGCATCTTCAGAGTGCGGCCGAGAGTCGCACTTTCAGCTTCAGAGTGCGGCCGAGAGTCGCACTCTGAAAGTGCGGCTCTCGGCTGCACTCTGCAGGTGCGACCAAAAAACCCACAAAACAGAGAGCAAAACTGCTGCTGCTCCCTTCTCTCTGTATGCAAACAGCTGTTGCTGATATTGCTGCTGCTCCTCTCAATATCAGCACCTGCTTCTGCTCCTACTCCCCCGATAATTCACCTCTGATTCATCACAGCATATGCGTATAAATCAAAATGTGTCACAAATAATTCTCACACTCGTTCTTCTCACAGCCATAACGTTTCACAAATATCGCAAATAGTACAACACATCACATCGATATCAGAAAGTTCATATAAATCAAAACACACATGACATCGAAATCATCAAGCTCAAGTAACACATATATCAAACAACATTGAATTCATCAACCATAGTAGTTTCAAAATACATATCACGTTGAATTCAACAAACTTACATAAATCATATAGCAAACATACATAAAATGGCCCTAACACATCAATCATGGCCACAACACAACATTCTCTGTAGAGTAACATCCACCATTGCATCATGTATGGGATATGCCTCGTCATTGAGATGAAGACACGCCGTGGCCTTGAGATGAAGACCCGCAGCCTTGAAATGAAGACACGTCGCGGCCTTGAGATGAAGACCCGCCGCGGCCTTGAGATGAAGACCTAAAAGATAAGCATAAATTAGAACATCATATATATATATCCACAAGAATATATGAATTGCAAAATCAACATACGCGTGTTAGATGAGGATTTCGGCAGCGTGATTTGTAATGCCCGAGTTGATGACAATTGCCACATCTATTCTGTCGGCTTCCTTCGCGGGGAATATCCATCCCCCCGAATACGTGTAGATGTAGGTCGACCTGGAGGTCTGCTTTTGTCGGGTGGAAGTAATTTGGGACCAACCCAAGCCTTCCAATATCGTGCATCGGGTATGGGTGAAATAAAGGTTCATATGCAAGGCGATATCTGCTAACCTTATACTATGGCGAACATAATGACATATTTGCTATGTTGGCACCATATTCTTGTCTGGACGTTGCGGCGATCACATGGGCACATGAGATATGTTGAAGCAAAGGAATATTGCAAGTACATATGCATTTTTCGTCATGCAACTTAACATTATAACAGAGACCATCATTGTCAGTCACCTGCCACTCACAATCCTAAACCTTGTGAGCATAAATGTTCGGGCCTCTTCCATCCGTTCCGCAATAATGTCCATTGTTGTGGGAATAAAATCTGTCGTCCACCCTTGCCCACTTAGTTTTCGACTGAAGAAATATCTATTTAACCTGTAAAAGGTTCGTGCAATCAATGCTTGTATCGGTAGAGCTCTAGCACCTTTGAGCACCCTATTAAAACTCTCAGAACAATTTGTTGTCATGATACAATAGCGTTTCCCACGATCGGCATGCATCGTCCACATGCTTTCTTCCCCATGTAAATCTGCAGATATCCACTCATCTGCTTCAATGGACTCGTCTTTGATTTTGGCAAGATAAGCATTGTATGTAAGCAAGTCTGATGCAATACCAGCCATCCAGAAGTTTTCCTTCAAGGTACGTGTTCGGAATCCGTTCGCCTTGTAATTTGCAATAATATGCCGAAGACAATACCTATGGTGATAATGTGTTGGCCATCCCTCTTCTAGTGCTCGTGGAATTCCTTTCATTCTATCTGAAATGAAGGTAATCGTTCGTCCATGCGCACCTGATATGTATTCATATATACATGCGAAAACCACTTCCAATTTTCTTGGTTCTCAGCTGACACATCAACAAATGCCAACGGAAACATCCCACCATTTCCATTCACTCCGGTGGCCACAAGTAAACACCCACCATATTTTCCATACAAATGGGTATCATCAATACTTAGGATTGGCCGACAATGCTTGAAACCCTTGATTGAAGGACCAAATGCCCAGAAGACCCCTGAAAATTGTGCCACTCCTTCACTGATGGTGTCATATGTGATCTTATATAATGTACCCGGATTAGTCTCTGAAATGGCCTCTGAATACCGAGGTAGCCGATTATATGACTCCTCCCAATCTCCAAAAATCCGTTCTAACGCCTTCGATCTTGCCATCCATGCTTTGTAATATGAAATTCGGATCCTTAACATGGTGGTTATGGCCTCTTGGATTTCTGCCGGTGTCAAATCTAACTTTGTCTTCACCATTGGCATAATCATGTTACAAATGAAAGATGCTGTGGCTTTTTTGTGTTCTGTATTGAGGGTTGGATTATTGCAAGTATGTTCCTCAACAACCCTTGAGAGCTTGAACTTCCCAATGCTACTCTTCCGCACTGCTGCATGGATACGCCACGAACAACTCCTACTAGCCTCATCTTGTGTATCCGGACTGAATGTCATCGTCATCTGCATCCTCAGGCAAATCATTAAATGTATGATGCAACCAAGTTTTACCTTGGCTGCTTTCCTTAGTGGGGTATCATGTCCAAGTAGCCTTTCCATCAACGCAGCCCAGCTGCTATCTCGCATTTCACATTGCATAATGGGTTCCCCATCAATGAGTAGGCCTGTGATGACTGCCACGTCCTGCAGCGTGATTGTCATCTCTCCATGGCGCATGTGAAATGTATTTGTCTCTGGCCTCCATCTTTTAACCAAAGCCGTCAGCAGTGCGTGGTCCAACCGCACCCAATGCAAGCTCGCACATAGGTGTAATCTGGAGGCTTCAATATAAACTCGTGCGCTCATCCAATCTCCACTTTGTATGTTTTTGACCATGATCAACAATTCCTATCGATGCCTGCAAACATATAATTCACACATTAATTATTTTACTTCCAATCATAATTAATTACTTTGACTATTAATTCTTTCTAAATACCTGCCCTTGATCTACATCGGCAGAACGATTACATGCTTGGTGATACAAGACCACATTAGTTATGGGTCCAGCCTCCATTTTATAAAAACCTATAATATACAATTAATTGTCATATATCACTACAAATTTCACCAATTATAGAATCATCTCATAAACCCTAAATTTCAATCTAGATTATCCAATAAACACAAAAAACATGAAAAAGATTCAATAATATAAAATAGAGGCTAGAAATTACCTGAAACAATGCCGATTTATCACCCAAAAATTAAATGGATCGCCGGACTCTGAAGAAGTGGCGTAAATTCGAGGAGAAGACGATGAACAGCAGCAGCCCGCTGGGTATTGTGGGTTTTTTGGTCGCACCTGCACGGCTCTCGGCCGCACTCTGAAGATGCGGCCTGAGGGGCACACGTGCCCCACGGGCACAGACCGACATCTTTTGGTCCCAAAACCAAAAGAGGTCGGTTTTCCAAATTTTTTTGGCCTATTTGCAAAAATTGTCCTTTCAAAAATATTCAACTTTCTCTTTAAAGTAATCATATTATGGGATTTAGTTGAATTTTTTGAAATGATTTATTTCTTGAAGTATGACATTAGCATAAATTTGGTTAAAATTTCGGGCATGATTCAAAAGTTGCCCATAAATTTACCTAGTTGTGATTTAAACTGAGAAGAAGTCGAAATTTGAATTTGATAATAAATTTAGTATGAAATTGGTGCATGCTATAATTACTGCATCAAGATCTTGAAATCATTGCATAATTAATTTACATCATAATAATATTGTAGATATATTAACACTGCATAGTTATATTATAAATATAATTAGAGCATAATTATGATATAACTATGATGTTTTTTGTATAGGTTTGTAACAATGGTCAGTGATCACATTTTTGTCATCTGTTATTTCGATGGTAATTTAATGATTGACGCTAATAATGGACCAAAATACATGTGAGGAATATTTAAGCCCATAATGATTAAATGGCCTTTCACTTATATCAAACTACTAAATCGAACATACAAAGTATCCAAGATCGATCAGCATGAGTATTGTTTTAAACTGGTATTCAATTGGCCCGTAACGAAGCACATGACCACCATTGTGCTTATCACGGATGACGATGACATGTAAACATTTTTTTAACTTGGGTGAATTTCAATGGTCAATTGAATTATTTGTAGAAAAGGATATCACAATCAATACACAAGTGTCTGAAGCACAGAGCACATTCTCCCCGTATGCTCGATTTGGATAACTACTCTACAAGATTTATATCCTCCCCAAATCACGAGTGTCATCAACTAGAGTTTATGACGGAAGAATGTTGAAGAATGCTGCTCTTACAATCCACAACAGGGTGAGAAATTAATGTGTAAGTATCAACAACATGCATGGATTTCTTAGAACTATTGACAGCTGTAAGATAATAAAGGGAAAGAGGTGCAGCTGAGTCAGGAGCTGCCACTAAATTCTGTCAAAAAGACCGGGGTTGCCAAACCTGGTCATTTTTAAAATGGCGGGTTGGCAACCTGGCCATTTTGCGTATTATGTCAGCGAAAAATTTCTCTAGAACTATTGACATGGCAAAGTTAATCGATTTTGGTAAATATTTTTAAACTTGATCAATTTTTGTAATTATTTTTAATTATTGGTTTTTTCAAAATTTGTCCCTAGTTCTAATTATGTCATGAAAATATTATTATTCGTGTGATTGCTCGACAAAGCAAGAACACGTGTGCCGCACGTGACTCAAGGCTGCTCCTTTTTAAAAAGGTACTAGAAAATACCCGTGTACTGTGCACGAGGGCCGGAAAAAAGTGGGGGGAAGGATGTGGCCAAAAAAGAAAAAAAAGAGTGGGGGTGTGAGAATTGTGTGGGGGGTAAAAATGCAATTTAATGGATTTAGGGGTGTTTTTTGGATTTTACTAAAGGGAGTTGCACACATGTAATTAAGGGAAGATGGAAGGTTTTTTTTGTTGGTGAAACCCATGTGGAATGCCACATGGGACAACTTTGTCCATATGGGACAAGGGTAGGGCCCACACTTTATCCCACGAGGACAATGGCAAAATTGAAATTCTCTCGTTTAATATATAAATGTGATATTTTTAATGTGTAACATATATTTTATAAAGATTGAACATTGTTGTATGTCAATATGTAGTTTGATTGTTACGAAGCAATATATCAAAATTTTAGAACATGGTGAGCAATTAACCTACGCTGTTTACATGCAAAGCCCTTACATCATAATGTCGATGATCAATCATTCGATGATGATTCCAGAACATGTTGGCATAATAACCAACATAATAACAAATATATGAGCATCAACTTATAAACTGAATGATGATGGTATAAGAACAATAAATCAAGAAAGCGATGGCACTGATAACGAAGACAATCATATCATCACAAAAGATAATATCATGTAGTATGATACCCAGATCAACGTAGGGGATACATCATAGAATGAGACTACATTTGCTACAACACTTGCGTTGAATTTGAAGAGTCATTACCAGATGAGGTCAAATAGGATCAAAAGATTAACACATTGGTCATGGAAAATACTTACGTAAGAAATGTGGATGTCCGAAATTTTTAGCAAGATCAGAGTATTCAGTGTTGGTGATAAGTACGTGTCAAAGATTGATTTGGTTCAAGCAATTGGGGAATAGAGCATCAAACAGAATGTATTTCACTGACCCATCAAGACAAACAACATTGTTATTCGGTTATTTATGACTTAAATAAGCTGGTGAAACCTAAAATTATAAACGCGGCAAATAGGAATTATCCATGATGGATATATGTCGTAGTTAGAAAAGAACCAATGTGGATTTAAGATAACAAAAGTATGTGGAAAACATGCATGCAACAATTCTACATTAAATACAGATTATGTCCAGGCTAGGAGAGTTCTTTCGTGAGCAATAAGATTATGCCTATTGAGAAGGAAAGTGTCACACACCGTTCTCTAAAATACCCAAAAATACAAAACTCTCCGAGGGGTATGTAGAGAACGTGCAATTTAGCTGATGTGGATGTATTTAGGTGAATTTTTTGCCTTTTTTGTTCGTGTATTTGTTGTATGTAGAGATCTAGGTTGGAATTCTTGCAAATGGCAATGTATGACTATCGGGGCTTAACTGCGAAATTGTCTTATTGAAGCAATCAGACCTTCAATTTGCCTATTTTAATCGTTTTTAAATAATAATCGCTTTTGAATTTTTTGAAAACATTCTGAAGGCAGCCATTTGAATTGAGTCGCTGTGACTAGTTTTATTTTAAAGTCTAGGAGATCACTACAGGTGTAAATGTTGACCTAATTCTAGGAGCACCAAAAATCTTTTTTTCATCTTGAAAACAAGATTGTCACAAAAAAATTCAAGAAACACCAGACTTATTTATTCATCAGCTACACTGATGTCTTCAATTTTTATGAACATCCACTGGATAACTACATTGTCTTGGGGAAGAAGAAAGTAGGATACCCGATTCGAATTTGTTAGTCTTTGATATGAACTAGGGCACAAATTGGATTGAAGTAGGGATTTTTATTGGGATAATCACTCAAAAGCAACAATATAAGATAAATGGAGCTCTTTTTGTAGAGTAGATCCACCTCTCCTAACTTTTGCAAGGAAAAAGCCTAAACCTCTTCTAGATTCTTGAAAAATGGGGCCGGCTGGCCTATTTTATTCCCTCCCAGTAGTGCATAAAGTAATTCTTTCCTGATTTGCTGTGCGCATATCAGTTTTACTCTTTGGGCTTCCGTGGCTCGTGAACCTCATGCTTGCGCCTCCTCTCATAAGTAATGATCGCATCTTTACTCCCCCCAAAATTGCCACCTTGTCCTTAAGGTGGAAGTCTGGAACTGCCTGGCGATTGTATCGAAAGGCTCCCACGTCGCCTCATGATCAGGTAGCCTACTCCACTGTATCAGCCCCTCCGATGAACCCGGTCGAATCTGGTGCACACCTTTAACCACCTCTGGCTCTAGCAGGGCCTCCACTGTCATCTGTCAGCCTATGGGGCAAGGCAGCTGATGTTGAATGGTCCCCAATCGCCTTCTGCAACTGAGACACATGGAACACTGGATGTATAGCAGAAGTAGGAGGCAAACGCAGCCTGTAAGCTACCTTCATCACCACCTCCAAGTGCTTTATGTGCTCCTACAGAGATCTACTATAGATCAGAATATCATTGAAGAAGACAAGCACAAACTTCTACAGGTAGGGCCGAAACGCCATTTTCATTAGTGACTGGAAAGTGGCGGGGGCATTTGTCAGGCCAAATGGCATGACCAGGTACTCGTAATGGCCCTCGTGAGTCCTGAAGGCTGTCTTCGGCACGTCCTCTGCCTTCATGCGTATCTGATGGTAACCCGACTTCAGATCAAGTTTGAAGAACACCGCAGCCCCATGTAACTCGTCCAACAACTTGTCTATCACCAGAATGGGAAACTTGTCTGGCACAGTTTCTTTATTCAGAGCCCGATAATCGACACAGACGCGCTAGCTTCCGTCCTTTTTCTTCACCAGTAGCACCGGTCTCGAAAATGGGCTCACACCGGGCTGTATGATGCCTGCCTGCAACATCTTCTCTACTAGCCTCTCAATCTCGTCCTTCTGCACCTGGGGGTACCGGTAAGGACGCACACTAATAGGAGACACTTCCCTCATGGTGGAAGACCGCAAGGAGACTGGAACTCCTCGCCATAGCTGCTCAGCACCTGCTCCACCTCCCTGGGCACCTCCGTCGTTCCAACTGCATCATCCATCGCTAATCCCTGAAGCTCTACTAAGAATCCTCCCTCCCCCATTTGGAGGGTCCTGGCCATGGTCTTATAAGACACTGATGAACAACATAAGCTCAGATCCCCTAGCAACACCACCTTCCTCTCTTCTACTTGGAACTCCATGCTTAGCAGCTTCCAGTTGAATTTAGTCTCTCCCAATGTCAGAAGCCACTTCATCTCCAAAACCAGATCTACATTGCCCAAGGCTAAGGGCACGAAGTCTCCAGTAACCAGCACCCCCTGAATGAACACCGCCAAATCTCTGCATATGCCTCTACTATGCTCCACCTTGCCATTCACCAACATGACTCCAAAACCCTCCGTATTAGTGAGATGTAGCCCCTGCTACTCTATCACCTTAGGGGACACAAAGTTGTGTGTAACCACATTATCAATCAGAATCACCACATCCAAGTCTCGAACTATACCCGTCAACTTCATGGTGTGGACCTGTGTGAATCCTGCTATCGAACTGAGCGAGACCTTTGCCGCCTCCAAAAGTAGTGGCTTAGTATCTACCTCACCCCCGACTCCAGCTCCACAACCTCCTCCTCTTCTAACTCCCCCTCATATACTTTGCATACCTGAAGATACCTGAAGAGCCTGGTTGCGACATTTGTGGCCTGGAGTGAACTTCTCGTCGCATTTGAAACACATGCATTTTGTCCTCATATCCCGCATCTCAGCCTCCGTCATCCTCTTATAGGGACCCGCAGGCCTCGCCTCGCCAGTCTTTCCCGCACTGGCGGGGTCCCTCCTGACGCTCCTTGCTGGCCACCTGCCACAACTTGAGGACGGGTATAATTCCCCCCAAGTCCATCTGGTACGGCGATCCTCGGCCAGTCTATCTTCCACCGACTGTGCCAAATCCATCTGCTCAAATAGTCCTCTGGGCCTATGGGTATGAAGCTATGCCTTGATAGTAGGCTTCAAACCATCTAAGAAAAACCCCTTCATAGACTCCGTTGGCATCATACGCTCCTTGCTCGCAAGCACCTCGAAATGTTTGTTATAGTCACACACAGACTCATACTGCTTAATGCATGCAATTGCTCGTATGCACCTCCCCACAGGTCTCCCTGAAACAGTGCAACAAGACCTCCTTAAACTTGTCCCAGGACCTCGCGGGTCTCTCTTGCTCCCTCCATCTGTATCATGACAAGGCCTCTCCTTCTACACAGATCTCGATCGCCCTCAGCTTCTCTGCCTCTGTCAGCAGTGTCATCTCAAAATACCTATCCGCCTTGTAGATCCACCCAGATGCGTCACTACCTTCGAAGATAGGCATCTTCAGCTTCCGTATCCGCTCATCAGCACGCGTCATTACTTTCGAAGATAGGCATTTTCAGCTTCTGTATTCGCTCATCAGCACGAGGATCACATCCGCCATATCGATCCTGATGCCCCATGTCTGTTGGGATCTCAAAATCTAGCCCTATCGTTGGCTAGTCGACCAACATCCCTCCATTCACACCCGCCACCGTCATAAGTACCCTCATCGCCATCATCATGATATCGCGCGAACTCCTCATACTTTAGCCCTTGTCCTCGGCCCCTTTCATCTACAAGATCAGCCTTTCAGTATCCACGATGCCCCCGAACTCAAAATCAGCACCCCAGAAATCATCTTCTTCATGTTGACGAGCCCCTATGCCCTGCACGTGCTCCCATCGATCTCCGTGGCCATCCGGGCCTCCATCGAAGCCCACCTGGCCCTCATCAGGGCCCCAACGAGCAGTTGGGGCCTTTCCCATCACCGGGCGGCCAGCCTGGGGCCCGCAAGGGCCCTGGAGGTGTCGCCTGGTGTCGCCAGTGCCCTGGTGGTTCGCTAGGGCCTTGCGGTGGCCCTGGCGGGCCGCAAGGGCACTGGCGGCGTTCTGGCGGTGTGCCAGGGCCACCGGATCGCCCTAGTGCAGTCGCCAGGCCTTCGATCTCCCTTCTCCCGTCTCGTGCGGATCTCCCAGGGCTCCATTGTGTCGATGAGTCTTCACGTCTAGCAAGATGAGTTGATTTTCTTTGTCGGAGACCATCTCTTCTTCCAAGACATCTCAGTCCTTCAAGATCTCAAGCTTTCCTTTGTCTTTCGCTGTCGGGGTGCTTTCGAAGTCAGATCTGGTTGGTGATTCAGATCTGAAGTGGATGATGACGGATCTTGTTGCGGAAGAGCCCTCAAGATCTCATTTGTCCCTTCCTCAATCGCATCCTCGAATTCCTTCCTCACCTCCAATTTGTTCGCCTCCATCGAAGCCCTAAATCTTCCTTCAAATCAGCCCTCAAACCCTCGATCTCCTTCTTTCTTTCCACGATTTCGACTTCGATCTTCTCTTCCAACACTTCGATCCTTTCCATCGTCCTTGTGGTTGCCATGGATCTGACGCTTTGCTACCAATTTGACATGAACTATGACACAAAGTGGATAAACGTAGGGATTTTTATTGGGATAATCACTCAAAAGCAACAATATAAGATAAATGGACCTCTTTTTTAGAGTAAATCCCACTCTCCTAAATTTTGCAAGGAAAAAGCTTAAACCTCTTGTAGATCTCTCTCTAGGAAAATAGTAGAAAGTCACTCACAATATTCGGTAAACATAAACTAGGGACGGTGGGCCTATTTTATTCCCTCCCTGTAGTGCATAAAGTAATTCTTCCTTGACTTGTTGTGTGCATAGCAGTTTTACTCCTTGGGCTTCCGTGGTTCGTGAACCTCATGCTTGCGCCTCCTCCTCCTCTCATATGTAATGATTGCAAAGGCCGTCCTGATTTATGTGATTTATGTGTTGAATGTGCACCGAAAACTGATGGTACTGCATATAAAAGAAGGAAGAAAACACAAGTTACTGATGGAAACACCTCTGCTCTTCTGGCAGAAGAAAACACAAGTTGCATAACAACTGCAAAATTAATTGCTGGCAATTATAACTTAAGGTCTAAAGATGATCACTTTACAGAAATTAATGATAAAGGGAATCTTTTAATTTCTGGACATCATTTTTTGAGTTCGTCAGTCGAGTTATTTCCAAACTTCATACCAAAATATATATGCATAATGGGAGAAAATTTTAATAAGGAACATGCGGCAAGTTTAAATGGTTGTTGCTCATTATCAAAATGTAATGTGGAATGCAGTTCGGCCTCTGCAAATATGGAGACACCGAAGTGTGCTGGGTAATCAGCTGATGCTGATGCTGTTGAAGAACCTACCGAGAAGTTTACATCTTCGTTGGAATTATGCATACATGTACTTACGAGTCATGGTCTCCTGGGAGGAGTGCGGCATCCTAGTGCTTACCCTTCTAAATTACCATGCCCAGCTAATCTCTGTCCGCTGCCTTGCAAAATATGTGGGAACTTGGAAAGTTCATTGGAGATGTTTATATGTGACCATTGTGAAGAGGCATTTCATAGGTCTTGTTGCAACCCTAATGTAGAGACGACCCCAGATGATTGGTACTGTCAAGATTGTATCCAACGAAAACCAAAGGTGTATGAGCAAAGATCATCCAATAAAAAGAGAGGGAAACAATCTTATCGGGATCTGCTACTCATAATGTTAGAAGAAACCAAAAATTATTTTTTCTATTGTACGAGATAGGGAGTCCTTTCAAGTTGAAGTTCCTGACTGGCCTGGTCCAAGCTCTGAGTATGTTCTCTCATTGCCTCTTATTTTTATTGATACACTTTATTTTAGTTTGTGGTAAACAAGTAATTGTTGTTAGTTTGACTGAAAAGATCATATATAAAGTTGTTCCTTATGAGGTGGAAACAAGAATGCAATTGTTATACATAACTGGATGTTTCATTATTTTCAGCTACTGTAGTTTTTGGCATGTGCAAATGCACGTGTAAAGATTATTGCTGAGTAGTTGATTTACTGATTAATTTGCAATAGAAAAGATGACATGTATTTTTAGTATCATTTACTAAAGGCATGTTATTGGGAGTAGAAGGTGTTGAATTATGTATTTGATGATGACACTGTCATTTTAATTAAATCAATTTGAGGTTTAAAATCATTTAAAAACTATAAAGAAGTGTTATGCTAGCTCACAACCTTCCAGTTGAAGTCTTGTTTAATTGAGGGGGGGGGGGGGGGGGGGGGGGGGTATAATGGTAAAAACAATGCATATCACTATAGAACTAGTGATTGACATATTTTGGGATGCAGCTTGTGCCGGGTGGTGCTTATGCTTCTTCTTTTTGTATCTTCAGCTTTATGAAAGTAACCATTTTGCTTCCATGAGATGATTGGGTTCATTGATTGTAAAACTTTGTATCTGTCTTTCCCTTCTTTTTGTTATAAATTTACAATCCTGTATGAGACTTGGTAGCCATCTATCACGGACCTTTTTAATTTATGCTTGGTGGTAATTTGATGAACTTTCAACTTTCTAAGGTATTTGCTAATATAAGAAGGCTAGTATTGTTCAGTATTTCAGTTTTTGTTATGCTTCATTTGTAGGATATCTGAGATAGTGTCAAGCTGTTTCTACTGCCACAGTAATGGATCACACTCATATTAAACATTTGCCTTTTTACCCCGTGCATAATCCTACTCTACTTTTGATCTATGTTCATGTAGGACATGAGAAAGAGCTCATTTAGCTGATTCTACTAGTTTTGGTTAAATGCAAATCTCACTGCCCAACCTGGCAGCAGGTTCAGGTTTGGTAGTATTGAAACTTAAATACTTGTGCAAGCTCAGGTTGTGTTTTTTTTCGAATTACGAAATTGGTTCTGGTTAGGTTTGAACATATGTTTACGTCTACAGTTAGTACCAGATTCAACTCTTTTTTTGTTGAATGCAATTCTCACTGCCAACCTGGCAATAGGGCCAATTTTGGTGTACAGAAACTCAAAAACTAATGCATGCTCGGGTAACTCGGGTTATTTTTTTTAAAACCAGAAAGTTGAGTCTGGTTAGGTTTGAACATGTGTCCAAATGGAGCCCACCAGGAAGTCTGGAACCAACATGAAATATCCTGTTTTCATGCGCCTTATTGTTCTTGTGTTTATATCCTCACGTACCTTCTATATCATATTGTTTGCAAGGTATCAATATAGAAAAGACACAAGGAAATTTGGAGAAAAATGGGATCGACGTATCTTCTTCATTTTCTGCACTGTAGCTATAGTACCACTTCAGTTTTTCATCTTTCTCATCTGCCGCTTCTTGTTGATATGTTCATCCGGTCCTTTGAGGGGAGTGGGAATACCTAACCAACTTCAGGGGTTCAAACAAATCTGCAAACACACTTTACCCATACTTTTATTTCTTATGATGTTAAGATGTTTACAGATACATGCACACTTGGGCATGCACATCTGTACCATTAGCTTCATTAAGCTTATGCAATTGTATTGAAAAGACAATATTTTGCATTGGGATGGGTAGTGTGCACAAATTAAGATAAGTGGTGGTAAGAAATCCCCAATGAATTTGTTAGCACATTTCTCACATATGTACCATAATCCAATGTAGTTGTGCTGTATTTTATGAAGGTCGACTAGGGTTATACACCTTTGGTGCTCAATGGGGTCAACATCTTGTCATGACAATTTTATGCAGAGTTTAACTGAAGAAAAAGGAAAAAACAAGATAGCCATCTGGCATATTGCTTTAATTAAAATATTACTCGTTGATGGAAAAAGTGATGTTGAAAAGCCAGTAAAGCAAACAAACAAATCCATTGGTATTTGAATACTGACACATGGGAAACAGCAGTATCTTTAGTGGAAGAATATGATATCCTTTTTGAACATCATGTTCTAATAGACAAGTCCTATATCCTAAAGTTATCTCCTCAAGTTGATGATAAAATCCATAGAAGTTTGAGAGGACAGTACATGCTTTTGTCTGTGCATGTTAGAAGGTAGGACTCGATGTTGTAAACCTACTAGATTTACCATACAAGATAGTAGATTTACAGGGTAGATCGTAGAAAGACCAATAAAAGATAGACGATGCACAACAAATAACTTATATGGGTTCACTTGAACTCTAAGTCAAGAGGTGAAGGCCAAAAAGCTGGAGATTTACCTAATTAGAAGGTTGTTAAAAGCGATTCTTGCAAAATGAAAACCTTCTTTGCAGCTTTGGGTGGATGGAAATGTACTTAATTTACAGATCTGATGATGTAGTATGGAATACACAGAGACAATTACATGAAAGATATGATGTAGAATGGAATACACGTAGGCGATTACTTGAAAACTCAAAGGAAAACAAATGCTACATTAACTATAACATGTCTTAATTAAGATAAAAATATAAAAAGGATACATAGACAAAAGATGACCTGCAATATATACAAATTAAGCCGCTCAACCCATTGAAAGAGAGGACTTATGCAACCCTTGGGATAACTGAAAATAGATGCAAATTAAGGATTCACTCGACCCATAGAAAGCAAGGATTCACGAAACCCATGAGGACTCACTTAACCTATGCTGATACTCGGTTCACCAACCAAGAGATGACGTATATGCTCTCATATTGGAAACACCAATCATCGATTATATTATGATTATATTATTAGCTTAACTGCTCCTCTAAACATTACTACCCCTTTAAATAATAGTTCACATATAATCATTATTTTTACATAAAAACATGTGATTAATTATTAAAAAAGATAACTAATATAACCAGCGTAGCAATAATGCTATTGCCGTTTATGCTTCTTTGATTTTTGAGAACATTTGCGTCGTCTTCATCATTTACCTTTTATGCTTCCTTGAATTTTTTTGATAACATGGAACTATTATCCGAGTTACTCTTTCCTTCGTCATTCCCTCGTTCTTCAAAAACAAGGACCATCTTCGAGCGTAAAGATCCAAAACATTAATTGCTCGTGCAAAGATGTCATTTGAAAATTTTGAATCTTCAACGTTGATGGAAACCCATTCTGATACCAATTTGATGCAGGATAGAATACATGGAAGAAATGGAGGAATTTATATGAAAACTCAAATAAAAACAAATGCTACATTAACTAGAACATGTTTTAATTAAGATAAAAATATAAAAGAGGATATATAGATACAATTTGTTTTAAAAAGATACAAATTGAAAACTCACTCAACCTATAGAAAGCGGAGACTCACTCAACACGCTTAGCTGTGCTTGTGGTGGTTAATCTTTATGTACATTTATTATTTTATATTAAAAATGTAATAAAGGGCTGGCTGAGATCCTAGAGAAGTTGCAGCTAAATTTTTTATATTGCTATCTATCTAGTATAAATAAAATTATAAACTCAAATAAATTTTTTTATATAGCTAACTATATATATAATGTGCAACTGTGTATATACATATTTAAAAAATCTTCAAACCCGTCGAAACGAAACTACCGAAATTGCCGATATGAATGAAATGAAACGAAACTTCGAAACCATCAAAATGAGCGAAACGGACCGAAACCTAAGATTTCAATTCCCCGGAAGACCGAAATCGAGACCTCTAACCTTGGTAAAATTCATTTAGTTCATTGATAATTGGTGGTTTGGGGCTTTAGAACATAAAGATCAAAATGAATGGAACTAGTCGTCAAAAAAATGAGAGAGATCAGGTTGCGTGAGCTAGCTAAGGAGAAAATTTCATCCTTTGGCAAGTTGACATCCATATTGCTATACACACACATGTATAGTTTGAACTTGATACATGTTAGCTCTTTAGATAGTTTGTTAATTCTCAGTTTCCTATCGCGTGTAGTAGATCATTTTGTAAAGAATTGTATCCTTGGTGACTTTTTTTCCTTATTGATTTAACTTGAAAGAAAATATCAGCGCCTTTTCGTTGTCATGTTTCTTGTTTTACACTTATGTATACTAACTTAGTTTGTGACGTATATATGATTATTACTTTTTCTTTCTATTTAGTGATCATGATTATTTTGGCAAGGAAAAACCTCTTACCAAATTGCATGCTCCAAATGTAAGACCAAAGTATATTATACTTGACAATTCTGCTATAATATTGTTTCCATTAGTTGTATATTTTTTAAGCATGCTGATCTGTGCCCTTAGAGAGGAATTTTAGGAAATCAACTTCTATTGGTAATTGGCTTTAATGTCGGGGGAGGTCATGCATGGAGATAAGAAGCGTATTTGCGGAAAGCGGCGAAGGTAATATTCTTTACAAACTATGTAATTATATTTTTGAGAGAGATATGCCACTTTTTTGTGCAGTTAATAGTAACCGGTGTCTTCTAAAATGTAAGTAGAAGTCAATGTTGCTTAGTTGAGCATGATATATAATTTAAGTGTATACTGTAGTGAATGCATAGAATGAAATTACTGCTCGTAAATTGCAAAATATTCTCCAGGAATATGGTAATTATTCGTCTGTTGTAAAATATTGATTGGTTATGGTTGCTTTAGCTCGTAAAATACGCATTTACACCCACGTGTACAAAGCATCATTTGCATTATACACATATTCAGCATGTGTTGGGAACTTAACTTTGCATTTTTTTGGTTCATTGGAAAGTTGGAAAGCCAGCCCGGAGGCCAGGCTGGCAGCCCGGGTTCGAAACCCGAGGAGCCACTTACACTACCTACACTAGGGGGGAACTACACTAACCTACACTAGGGGGGATAGGGGTGGCTCGAACCTGCATGCCCCACAGGGGAGCGGGCTCGGGTAGCCACCCGGGCGTCCATCGCTGGGCATTCAATCTCTCTAAATTCTACTGTGTTTTAACTGCTAAGCTGCATTCAATCTCTCTACTGTGATTTAACTGCTAAGCTTTATAGCATTCGTTTTAAAATACTCTGGGAATATGATAATTGTTCTTTAGTTGTAAATTCTTTGATTGATACGGGTTGTTGATACGATCCACTAGGGGGTTGGAATAAAAGAAGGATTTTTATGGTGAAAGATGGGATTTTTGTGGGAAAGGTGGGATTTTTATGGGTGAAAAGAGGGGATTTTGGGGAAAAGATGGATTTTTTTTAAATAAAAACTCAAATACAAAGGATAAATTTTGCCTCGATTCGAGAGGAGGCCGCTCTCCTAGCTTTAACTTCAAGACTAAAGCCTAAATCTCCAAGAACTAGGGTTTGATCCTAGAATAAATCTTATTCGTCATATTCAACATCCCCTCCCCCCTTTCTCTCCTCCGTTATTTATAATAATGCTCTGACTAATTAGGTAATTAGTCAAAAGGATTAAATCACCATCCCTATTTAAAACATTGCCAAATAAAGTCTAAATATCATTCTCCCATTAAATGACATGATTCTTGAATTAAATCATTTCTAAATGAGATCACGTCCATATTTTCCGCATCGTCCGCATCCATCGTACCTTTCACGTTCGACGCACCGTCCACGTTCGTCGAACCTCCATCTGTATCAGTTGCTTTTTCAGGTAAAATATGTTAGACATTTGTCCTACACAGCCCACATGTACAAGGTATCATTTGCATTTTACCTGAATTCGGCATGTGTCTGAAACGTACCTTTTATGTGCATTCATCCTCCCTAAATTCTACTGCATTTTTAACTGCTAAACTTTATTCCATTCATGGTCCGTTGGTATTTTTAAACCATTTATGTTATTCCTCCAATTCATAAGTTTTTTGTGGTTACCTATGTCTCGTCATGCCATAAGACAATCTCATTATTGTGATTATGGCAACTGAAGTACAGTACTATTCTGCAGCCTCCTGAAAAATCACTTTGCAGTAGTAGACTATATGTTCTAGGGCTGTATTTATGGGCAACCCTTCTATAACCCATACATTCACTCACTTCATCAATGACATTAGTGATTCATCCAGTTCCTAGGTTGTGGAAGCAGCCATAATCTCTCTCTGAGAATTTCCTCCAATTTTGCTACCGTTATCAACATCGATGATTATTCTTCCAGCTCATAGGAAGTGGAAACAGCCATATACACTCCTAAATAAGTCATCATCATCATAGCCTTTATCCCAAAAATTTGCGGCATTTCTAATTAATTCAATCTTCATAGTTTGAATACAACATAACTTTTTTATATAGGGAATTGACAGAATTCTAATCCTGCAACTAATTCATGAGAGTAACAACCAAATCCAATGGCCCAAATAATCTAAAGGCTAATTAGCAAAAGGACTACCTTTATGTTTCAGCTTTTTCCAACAATACTACCTTTAAGTTCTAAAATAACAAAATGCTACCCCAAAAACAGTGAAATATAGGTTATTTTGTAACAAAACTACCTTACCTTTGAAGTTAACTTGAAAAATGAAAAATAGGATATCATTTTGTTATATTAGAACCTAAAGGTATTTTTGAGGGGGAAAGCTGAAACATAAAGGTAGTTTTTTTGATAATCAGCCTAATATAAATCTAACAAACTTTAAGGGAGGAAATATTTATCATAATCAAATTCCTTTATAATTCAAATTCTATTTATTCTCTTTTTCTAATCCCAGCCAAACTTAAATTCTAACTAAATATAAAGTCATTTCCAAACTCAAATTTTTTTGGTGACTTCAGGGCAGCTTTGTAATCCGCAATAGATTTTCTACTGCTACCAACTCTGCATTAAAAAGGAAAAAAATGGAGTTAGAGGTTGGGAGGACAAATCTTGGCAGATAACTGGATGAAGGTCAACGGATAGATAAGGGACATGGATGCAACCTTAACTCCAATTGATCATTGATTCAATAATGAAATATCTGGTTTAATAAAGAAAAAGTTACGATAAATAAAACAAAGCTGAACTCAATTTAAATCTTATTTTAACTCAAATAAATAAAAGGAACCAATATCGATTGCTAAAAGGCAAATGGTTAAATGAATAATTTCTAGCGAACTCTAACTATATAAATAGTGTTATTTGAGGTAAAGACAGTAGACGATAATTCCGAAGCAGCTTTACTGGTTTTAATGTGATTATTGACGGGAATTGATACCCTCAGGGATGAAGTCTGGCATTAAATAATAAGAAGCTGTTAACATAACAATGAAAACGTTTAGATTGCTATCAACATAACAAAGAAAACGCTTAGATTGCTTGTGATTTGTTTGGATCCCCTCTAAAATTTCAGATGAGAATAATAGATGTCAAATGATTTGAGCAGATTTTGGGTTTTTGATCTCAATAACATTAGAGATGGTGTATTTGCAACTGATTCAGACCGTTAATCATCAGGCTTTTATAGTTTTGGCTGCAGCAGTAACTTCAGACACTATCATTAGCTCTTTGTGTAGTGCAGCAGTATACTGCAAAATTTGATAATGATCTTCGAGGACATTTTTTTGAAATCTTGGATGCCCTTTTTCACATTTTCAACATGGTATTTGAATTTATTGAATTTCATTTGAGATTATTGCTGGACTTGTTTAATGAACTTCAGACTTTGCTCATTGGCCTCAATGCTACAGCATGTGCTTTAGAAATTGGAAGAAATTACCAAAATATTATGGGGGCAGAGATCTAAATCCAGAATGAGATTGCATAGGGAAGATGACGATTGGTCCCTTTCATTCCTTGCAGACGTTGTAATGTATATATTGTTGCTGTAGCAAAAATATCTGCAATAAAATTTTGTTTTCATGAAGTCAGCGAGGAAAACTGAAAGACTAGTGATTTCAAGTCTGGCGTCCTGACCAGACTATGACTTTATAACCTAATGTATGTTGAGCACTAACTTTGATTTGGGTCGGGTTTGCTATTGACTGAAACGTGAAGACTTCAATACGAAATGGAGAAAACAGTTTGGGGAATAGACTATATGGAAGAGAAGAAGAAATGAATTAGAAGAACGAAGACAAAGATTTGGGACAATCTGATCAAGGTTAGCTGCACCCACACAATCTGATCATGGTTACACACACAACACACACTAACACAGAAGAGAACTCAAAAGGAAAAATAAACTGCTATCGTAATCCTAATAACCAAAAGAGAACGCCTAAGCTTACCCAAATTCTAAACAAGACAAATTACTGCCATCCTAACTAAAATAAGTAAAAATAAAAATAAGTCCAAATAAATAAATCAAAATCTATATTCTAGATGAATAATTCCACACCTTAATAAACAAAGTCTTTGGAGGGCTTGCAGTTTCAATAGGTCAAAAGTTCTACATGGAAATTACTTGGTAAAACTGTGAAAGAAAAGGGTCGTACTACGTGGTTTTCATTTATAATGGGAAAAGACCACACCTTTGTGGTTTCAAAAGATCATTCATTGCCATTAGTACTGCATCAAAGCTATTTAATTATGTGACAGAATTATGGAAATATAATGTCAAAGGGATGGAGATTCGCGTTTGGTGATCATTTATTATGGTTTTGTTTAATATGGGTATGATTTTCAATGCGAGGTGTTTTCATGGTTTCAAATGATCTTCCCTTGCCAGCAGTCTTGTAAGGGTGTAAACAAGCCGACCTCGAGCAAGCGACATGTTTATTGATCGAGTGAGTTACGAGCAACCCAGTAAAATATTAAGCCGAACCAAATTGTTTACGACCTGCTATTTATTTGATGCGTTATAGATTTGAAGCTTTTGACATTAAGTCACAGATTACCAACTAGCATCCATAATTGACTGTCTTGAGGGAAAATGTTTACTGGTCAAAGTAATGGGGTTTGGCACAATTTGTTTTGAATTGATTGAGAATTACTTACTGGTAATATGTTAACGAACATGACAATGCATCATATTGTTAATGGATTTTATTTAATAAACCTTTTTAACATACATGTTTATGACGATGTAGATGCTTAATTTGTCTATACTAACCATATTGCTTACTATGTTGCAACAGACACTCTGATATGTGGATGACACGACCCGACACAAATAAGCAAATTTTAAAAAGTATACTCATAATAAAAGCATTATGTCCAATGTATATCTGACATGCGAGTCTGATGCTACATGGCTCCATATTGTTAGGGATCCTGAGATGGCAACTAAATAATAAGGGGGTGAATAGTGTTATGCAATAATACTCACTAATTAAAATTTTGCCCTTTAAATTTACTTAAGTTTCAATGAGTGCTATCTCTCTTGAAACTTAATTTACAAATCTCAATAAATTGCTAACAACGAAATGCAATGGAATATAAACACAATAGCAAATTAAAAGCAAATTAATGAGACGAGTATGAGACAATAGAGCAAATGCAAACACAAGAATATACACTAGTTCACCCAACCCTGTGGGTTATACCCAACATCCATTAATCATGCTCACAATGAGTTGATTACACTTGCATCTTCTCAACTAAGAGGACTTCCAACACCTCAACAACAATCGCATCACAAAGAGGACTTCAACACTTGAGGCTTTTCTCGAAGTACATCTCAAGAACCAACATCGCCAATCAATTTCACAATGAAACTTACCACCACTTTCTCTCGAGGGCAAACCTTTTGATTTAGTGTTGAACAATTTTCTATAGCCAAGAAATTGAAGCTTTGAAGTGTAGCACGGCTATGAAAAACACAAGTTGTGATCTGATCTCAAAAATATCAAGATGAAGCTTGAGGAGATCACAACAAGAAAGACCAAGAACATAATTTGCTTAAAAGCTTTTGTAAGAACTTAAAAACTTTGGCCTTAAAAAAATCTTTTGGTGAGCTTAGAACATACTTGAAAATACTCAAAAAAATTGCTCAATAAATTCATACTAAACTCATCAGCAAACCCTTTCTATATATGGTGAAACCTTTCTATATATGGTGAAAATCTGTCCAAGGCAGATTAACCAAAATACACTCCAACGTCTCTCCAACGGCTAATTGAGAAGAAAATCAAATATGCCTGTTGGGGACAACTAGTTAACCACAGTTCATCTACTGGTTGATTAGTGGCTGACTGGTCGACCAGTTGGACCATAGTGGTCGACTACTGTAGTTTGTTAGAAATTTCCGAGAGCATTAGTTGACCACTGATCTAGTACTAGTCGACTAGTTTTTAGATATTCTGATACGGCTAAACTCAGGAAATTTCTTTTAAAATGATTTTAAAATAATTTATTGATTGATTACTAAGCGTGTGAAGCTTCAATCTAAGGTTTTATAAGAATCCAAAGACATAAAAATCACATCAAAATTACCAAACTCTTGAGCTTTAATGTAGTTTTGAAGTCCATCTTCATGTCTTTGATTCTTGGATTATGGTTGCCTTGATTGAGCTTCATCAATATCTCCATCTTGATGACGAGCTCTTGAATGTCTTCATGAATTTTGGTGAACTTTATAAGTCTTGATGTGAATCACCATCCTTAGCATTGAACTCGTCACTTTTGTAATTAAGCTTTATTACCTACACACTCACAAACTTGATTAGCACACTTCATTTGTTTAATCATCATCAAGATTGCACTCGGTCTGTCTCAATATCCAACTGATACGATCTAGGTGGATTCCAGAGAATAGATTGGATTTTAAGGCGGACTTTCTCTTCACAATCAATGACCAGCCTCCTTGCCGTGCCTCCCCTTAAATAAGAGAACCTAGAAAAGACAAAAATGACAAAAATATCCCTAGGGTAAAAATATAATAGCAAATGACTCAAAAGACCCCGCATTAATTCGTGCGTCTCCTCCGCCGATGATAGGTAATGATCGTATCATTACCCCCCAAAAGTGCCACCTTGTCCTTAAGGTGGAACTCCGAAAACTGTCGCTGGATCTTCCCATATGACTCCCATGTAGCTTCATAATCCGGTAACCCTTGCCACTGTATCAGCACATTCACGCTTGCCGCCCCCTGGCGGACCCCTTTGACCTCTACTGGTTCAAGCAATACTTCCATGTCGTCCGTTAGTCGTTGGTAAGGATGGGGAAAGTATGATCTTTGATGGCCGCAACAGCTAGGACACGTGGAAAACATGATGGATGGTTGATGAAGAAGGCAACTTCAGCTTATAAGCCACCAGACATTGGCTTCGACCTCAAAAGGACCATAATAACGGGCCGCCAACTTCTCGCTGCGTCGATATGCCAAGGAATTCTCCCGATATGGTCGAAACTTCAAATATACCTGATCCCCAACCTCGAAATGCACATCTCTTTGGTGCTCATCCGCCTTGGCTTTCATGATCCGCTGGGCTCGGGTCAAATGATGTTTTAACTCCTTAAGAATTCTATCCCTCCTCCAATTGTTGCTCAACCTGGGACACCGGGGTCTAACTACGGTTGTAATGGACTAGGTGAGGAGGATCTTGCCCGTACAAGACCTTAAATGGGGTAGTCTGCGACGCCGAGTGGTAAGATGTATTATACCAGTATTCAACCCATGATAACTAATTAGCCCACTGCTTGGAGGACTCAGATGCAAAGCAGCGCAGAACATCTCTACACTCTGATTCACTACCTCCATTTATTTGCCAGTCTGTGGGTGCTAGGTAGTACTCCCCTTCAACATCGTCCCATGTACCTTAAAGAGCTCCTTCCAGAAGTTGCTTAGGAACACCTTGTCTCGATATGAGACGATAGACTTAGGAATATCATGCAGGCGAACCACCTCCCTTATGAAAGCTGCATCCACTGTGACGGCCGTGTAGTGGTGTCGTAATGCTACAAAATGAGCGTACTTACTCAGACGAGCCACCACAACGAATATGACCGTGTACCACTCGGATCGCGACAACCCCTCTATAAAGTCCATCGAAATTTACTCCCACACGCGGTCAGGTAAGGACAATGGTTATAGAAGCTCAGCTGGTGCCATTGCTGAATACTTGAGACGTTGGCAGTTGTCACACGATGCCACCATCTTGCCTATATCTCGACGCATCCCCTTCCAATACAGTTCCCGAGCCATCCTCTTATACATCTGCTGCACTCTTGAATGACCACCCACTACACTGCTGTGAAACTCCTGAAAGAATAGGGGAATATGTGTAGAGGTCTGCGTAATAACCAACCTCCCGCGATACAGCAGCCGTCCGTCCTCCAGTGCGTAATCTAGATAGTCCTCAAAACCATGTAGTACTGCCCCTCGAATCTGGATCAGCTCCTCGTCGGCCTCAATCTTTTGCCACAGAGGCTCCCAATCCAAAAGCACCTGCACTGAAATAGTTGACATCTGAACCGCCTCCTCCCGTTGTGATAGGGCGTCTGCTGTCTTGTTCTCCAATCCGGGCCGGTACTGAATTTCAAACTTGTAGCCGATGAGCTTGGACAGCCACTTCTGGTGCTCTTATGTCACTAGGCGCTGCTCCAATAAGTACTTAAGACTCCGTTGGTCCGTGCATTATGAACTGCCTGCCGAGAAGATACGGCATCCACTTCTGTATGTACAACACAATTGCCATTAGCTCTCGCTCGTACACGGATTTGAGTCGGGCACAGGTAGGGCTGTTGACGAACAGAACGTTCGACGAACTACTCGTGAACAAGCTCGGTACATGTTCGTTTACGTTTGTTCGGGAAGCTTAATGAACAATCTTGAACAGATTTTTAGAGCTCGGTTAGTAAACGAACAGAGCTTGAACATAACTATGTTCGTTTATTTATGTTCACGAACAAGCTCGCTAAGTGTTCATGAACAAGCTCGTGAACAAACTCGCTAAGTGTTCATGAACAAGCTCGTTAAGTGTTTGTGAACAAGCTCGTTAAGTGATGTTTGTGAACAAGCTCGTTAAGTGTTCGTAAACAACCTCGTTAAGTGATGTTCGTGAATAAGCTCGTTAAGTGTTCGTGAACAAGAGCTTGAGTGAACTAAAATTAAAATTAAACACTCACCTCCTCAAATTGAATTAAACACATCCACCTCTTCAACTTCCCAGCTTCCCACTCCTAGACTCGTAGGCACCTAGCTCTCTTTTGGTCCATTGCCATTGTTCGTTCGTTTGTTTGCAAATCTGTTCATGAACAAGATTGATTGTGTGTTCGTTAACACGTTCACGAACATGTTCACGAACAAGCTCGATAAGTCTTGTTAATGAACAGAACGTTCGTTCGGTAAGCTCGGTTTACGTTCGTTTATGTTCATTTACGTTCGTTCGGTAAGCTTAACAAACAAGCTTGAACATGTTTTTAGAGCTCGGTTAGTAAACGAACAGAGCTTGAACATGGATTTTGTTCATGAACAAAACCAAGCACACTGTTCAAGCTCGTTCAAGCTCGTTCGTCAACAGCCCTAGGCACAGGCGGTGAGGATCTGACTGAAGTAGGCCTCTGCTCATGCATTAATACCTAACAAATGGTATCAGAGCAAGCCATATGCTATGACCTACGTTGCGGAAGGGGCGACCCGGGGAAGGAGTGACCTAAGAGGGGGCGACATGGTAAAGGCCAGAGTGGGCCACTTAGAGTGGGCAGCCATGGACGGTGGTTGTTGGAAGCGAAAGGATCGACCTTGGGAAAGAGCGACCTAAGAGGGGGCGACCTGTTAAAGACCAGAGTGGGCCATTTTGAGTGGGCATCCCAGAGTGGGCCGCCGTGTACGGCGGTTGTCAGAAGCGTGATGGTATGTTAGGATCCAAATTAGTCGCACATCGGAAAGAATAAGAAAAAAATGTCTAAGTATTAGAGAGCCTCTCCACTTAATACCAATTGGTTTTGGGTTGGATGCTAGCTAATGCTTAACAATTGTGGTGTGAACCCAGTGTTAGGGGCCTAATATGGGATGTGTTCTTAGCAAGGCTATTGTTAGAAACCTAGTATGGGATGAGTTTCTAACAAATGTGCTAGTGTTAGAGGCCTAGAATGAGATGAGTCTAACATTACTGTTGGAACTTGGTATTTTCCATCCTCTCTTCCATAAGGTTTTGATGTGACAAATCAATATATGTTATGTTACTAACTCTATCTATGCAGATGTGCAGACATAACGCTATTTCATTTACATCACGCATATGATTAGGTTACAAGAATTCTCTGCAAAAACGGCATTGCTACTCATATTACGTTTGAAAAACGTATCTACGGAATGATATAAATTTTACTTTTTAGATAGCTTCAGAGCCTTGGCTATAATATATCATATATCTCTAAGCTCCAAATTACATCATCTTCCAACCCATTTGATCCTAAGTCAAAATTCCCATTTTTCATATTTAGTCAGCTAGGATTTTTCCTAGCATACTAAAAATATTTTCTTTTGACTTTTGACCTGAAACTTTCTGAGAAGGATCTATCCGTTGCATGATCCACGCCACCAAATTTTTGTGACCGTTTATGACCGTTTCAAAATTAGCAGGCTACGAATTTTTCTAACATGCTAAGTCGTTTTTTGGATCGAAATTTTCCAGATCGGTTTCTGACCGTTCTCCAACGTCTCTGACAGTTTCTGAACATTGTCCAACGTTTCTTTCAGAATCATTTCTAAAACCTATAAAAGGAGGGGTACCCCCTCTCTTTTCTCACACACTTTCCTCTTCTTTACTTTTATTTTGCTGAAATCAAGCCTCTGATTTTCTTAAGTATTCTGGCCATTCGTTGTTCTTTTTTTGTTATTTGTAAGAAGAAATCATTAGATTTCTCTCTTCGTTTAAGAACAGAAGAACTTGGATTTTCAACACTTTTGGAAAAGTTGTTCAAGTTCTTATTTGTAAGAAGAAATCATTAGATTTCTCTCTTCGTTTAAGAACGAAAGAACTTCAATTGTGTTTCACCATTACATATCTTGAAACCAAGGTTTTAGGTATCGGTTTCGGAGAGGGTATCGCTCCGCCCAAAATTTAGGTTTCGGTATCGGTATCGCCCGTTTCGGCGGTATCGGAAGCAAGTTTCGGTATCGTCCGTACCGTCCGTATCGGTAGTTTCGTTTCGGTATCGGTATCGGTATCGGAGATATTTTCTTGTATTTTTCTGTATTTTCCTGTATTTTTGTATTTTTTGTATTGTATACTTAGCTGTATTTTACTGTATTTTCTTGTATTTAACAGTATTTTCCTGTATTTTATATTTTGTTGTATTGTCCTGTATTTCGGTACCGGAGATACTTTGCTCTATTTTTCTGTATTTTATGCATTTTCTGTATTTTTCATGTATTTTCATGTATTTTTCATGTATTTTTCTGTTCACCTTACTCATTTGGAACAACAATTAACTAATTAATAGATATAAAAGAACAATAAATATTGATGAACCATAAATCTGCCTTCATAATACAAAAGCTGAATAAAATACATCAAAAGATACAAAATGAAGAAAATAAATAAAAAGATACAAAAATCTCATTCGTAGTTCTTATCATCCGGCTGCTGTGCATGGTAGTATGGAGGATATGAATACTGCATCTGTTCCGGGCCCAAAAAAGATATCATCATGTTATCATATGCTGAGGGCCGCCTCTGCTCGATGAAAGGCGTGTCATGACTGCCTTGACTGCTGGACTGCTCAGTCACGTTCAGACCGTACCTGTATTGACTATCATAATCAGCATAGATATCAAAGTGTCTGTATGGTGCGCAATAATCGCCTTGGCTTCCTGAGTATCCACCGGAATAAGATTCATAACCTCCATAATAATCAGAAGCGCGTTGATACCCTTGATATTCAGAGTGTCTACCGTAGGCATCGTCCCTCCGTTCTTCACTGTACTGCCTATCATGCTCTCTATACCCATGCGTATCATAAGTATGGTCTCCACGTCTCTCAGCAAGGCGAACGGATGCCGACGCACCACAACCTCCGTCTGTAGGACCTTGGTCATCGGGAGACGAACCATCATCGCTATCGTGCCGAGCTCGAGTGGGTGCCTTCTTTCGCTTGTACGTGATATTTGCAGGGGCGTGACTTGGCCGCGGCTGGTTGCTTCGTGTACGTTCTGCTTCCGCAAGCGCCTCGTCCAACCAATGATTGTCTCTGTCATCAAGCACCCTGTCTTCTGTCTCCCTGGTCCATTCCTCCAATGGATCATCCTCGTGAAAAATCTGATCCAAATCGATCAGCTGGTGATCGGCCTTATCGCTCCTCGCATGTCTATGTCGCAGTCTCATATTATAATGCACATAGACCAGCCTTTTAAGGTGTTCCATTGTTAGCCTGTTCCTGGTCTTTGTGTGAATGAGGGAGAAGGTGGTCTAGTTTCGTTCACAGTTGGACGACGAGACAGTTTGGCTCAACACACGCACAGCTAATCGTGTAAGCGTTGGAGCTTGCTCTAACCCAACGCTTAGCCACCATTGAGCTGCAACAAGTTCCAGTGGTTAGAAAAGATGGACCGTTTTATGGGGAATATATAGAAATCTAAGATCCATATAGATACCTGGAGTGACCCTTGTTATCGCCATTTCCGCCTTAGCGGAGCCGAAATAACCAACTCTCATCTTATAGGCCGCCAGCTACAATTATCAATCATAATTTTAGAATGTGAACTGCTACATTGAATCATATATCAAAATAAAAATATCCGAATTTCATTTACCTCTCTGTCAATGTCAATTTGCTTCGAGATGTCTGGTTCAAGCCTCTCGATCACGCGCATGAGGCCAACCAGCACCTCGTTGTCGTTTGTTGCATTGGAGGAGTATTGAAAGCGAGGATTCAGAAAATAGCCTGCAGCATGAATATCTTAATGTAGCTGCTTATCCCATCTCTTGTCTATCATGTCCCACCATTTTCTGTATCCCCTACCAACATTCTTCCGAATTTCCTCTTTGACACGGTCCATGGCCTCGTAGAGATACCCCATCTCGGCCTTATCATCGCTGTCGACCATTCGAAGAACCTTCACCAGGAGCTCAAATACGGCGATGACATTAGAGATACTCTGCCAGAATTCATCGCCGTGAATCAGATCGTACACGTTGTTTCCAACCTCCCTATCTTTTGGTTTAAGCCTTGGAAAGTTATCGGACCAGTCCCTGGATGTGATCATTCTCCGCAGGTCATCTCGGTGCGCGTACAGAGAGTCCAAAGCAATGAAGTGGGTCGCAAATCTTGTTATCGCGGGCCGGATCAACTCTTTTCCACCCGTCTCTCTTCTCATCAAGCTGAGCACCCATCCTTTGTTGTATATGAATCCTGTTACCATCTGACTTTGTGCGACGATATTTTTGACTACTTCTTTTGCCATGTCAGAAAATATCAAGTCGATACAATGCGCCGCACACGGGGTCCAATACAGATGCTGTCTCTTTCGCATCAGCAGCTGCCCAGCTGACTTGTAGTTTGCCCCGTTGTCGGTAACTACCTGGACTACTCTATGCTCCCCAATTAGTTCTACATATTTGTCCATAAGATCAAATATGTAAGGACCGTTCTGGAATTGGTTGGTTGCATCCACAGAGTCCAGGAACACCGTCCCGTGGGTCGAATACACAAGGAAGTTAATTATCTTCCTTCTGTTTTGTGTTGTCCAGCCATCGCACATCAGTGTGCAACCGTACTCATCCCACTGAACACGAAAAGTTTCATGAAGCAGTGTGTGGAGCAACGCCACGTCCCGATTCCGCAATAGCATCCACCATGGGCCTGTAATATGGGCTGTTGGTCACATTGTATGGGATGTGGTTGAAGTAGAAAAATTTGGCCATAGCTCGACCGACATAGGCCTTGACATTCTTCATGAAGGTATTCTTTATGGTTGATTGGGATTTACCCTTCTTCGTCTGAGAAAAAGGGTCGGCACTGGGTCTGAGAGCGCCGGCTGGTCTACCGGTTGGCTGAACATCGCGAGCAGAACCGCATGCGAACATACCGGCCATTCGGCCGACACGACTACCCGATCTGGCTAGCACAGGGGCTCCAGACCCAGACGATCCTGCTCCCATCCTTCTGCCCTCACTTCTAATCTCTTCTTTGACAAGTTCTTGCCTACTTCTTCTAAGAGCTCTTCTAAGGTCCCTCGCCTCCTCGGTCTCTTCCTCATCCTCATCTGAGTCATCTGATATTGCCTCCGTCTGCTTTGCCCTTATCTCCTCCTCTATCCTCTTCTTCTCAAATCTGGCCTGTACCTTTTCGGTCTTCTTCTGAAATATGTGCGCTCTCATCTCTTCACGCACTTCTTTAGGTACCTCGGGGCATGTCAGCACATCCCCGGTAATTCCTGCCAAGTGATCCTTAAGGCGAGACACGCCTCCATGCATTTCTTTCCGGCAATAGTTGCACCTTACTTGTCTATGGTTATCTGCGATCATTTTACAGTGAGCCCACCCAATATCCACCGTCTTCTCCTTTGGAGTTCTTCGAGACATGTTAATTACTGCACCATAAACCAAGGGTTACAATTAATCTTGAAAAGATTATTAACGTATTAGACTTATATATAGTCGACGGTGTCACATAATCATGATTTGCGTCCTTGCGGTCCAGCGGAACACGGTCAGGGAATTGACTAAGCCAGGATCACTTATACCCAGTCTAGCTAGGTTGATCCAGCAAACTTAGCCAAGCACATTGAGCCGGATCATGGTCCATTGAAGGAAACTTATCATTCATATGTTTGCCATCAACTAAAAGGCTTTTATTAAAACTAGTTAATCCTATCAACTAGTTGAATCCTAAAATTCGAATTTATTATGATTCGTTAATAACTTTTATTAGAGTCCTTATCAACTATAAAGTTTTATTTGTTTCAACGTGCTATCCTAATCATGTATTTGGATTTTAATAGATTCATAGTACAACAATTTAGAAGAATTTTAATGGCTAACCTAAGAGGCTTTCTTGAATTATCATATAATATGCAAGAAAATAGAATAATAACATAAATAATATGCAGATAAGCAACTTAAATATCACATAAATAATAACTTGCAACTTAAAAATTTATCCCATAAATAATAACATGCAATTTGTCGTATATCTATTGTATTTTTATAACCAATATGTTATAAGTTCTAACATATTTTTATTAGAAAATTTTAGTATTTTAAGTATTTCGTATTTACTATTATTTTTATAACCAATCCCTTAAGTATTATTAGAAAATTTTAGTATTTTAAGTTCTAACATATTTTTAGTATTTTAAGTAGTTAATTGATCATTAATTAATGTAGCTTCTCTTTTGTTTTTAGTATTTTTAGTATTTTAAACAAATATTTTTAGTATTTTTGTTTTAAGTAGTTAATTGATCAGTAACATATTTTTTCATTTAAGCAGTTATGAATAACAAATATGGTAATTAAATTGATGGTAGACAAATAGTATTTTTTAGGAGTCCATATAGCATTTTAGGATTTATTATGTAGTTTAAGTATTTTTCTGTATTTGTTATGCGTTTTCCGTATTTTTTCCGTATTTTTTTAGAATTTATTATGTATTTTAAATAGTATCTTTAGGAGTCCATGTAGTACTTTTAGGATTTATTATGTATTTTAAGTAGTTATCTATATTTGTTATGCATTTTCTGTATTTTTCCGTATTTATTTTGTATTTTAACTAATTTTTCTGTATTTATTATGTAGTTTAAATAATATCTTTAGGATTCCATGTGGTATTTTTAGGATTTATTATGTATTTTAAGTATTTTTCTATATTTATTATGTGTTTTCCATATATTTTCGTTTTTATTTTGTATTTTAAATAATTTTTCCGTATTTATTAGGTTTTTAAAGTACTTTTCCATATTTATTATGTTTTTTCCGTATTTTTACTTATTTTCTCGTATTTCTTACGTATTTTACAGTATTTTCCCGTATTTATATATATTTATTTGTATTGTAAAATAGCAAAACACGCAGTTTCTAATAGGGCCAGTATTTCCATTTATTTACCAGTATGCCATTCTATTTGTAAAGTGTGTTCTCCATCGAGTATTTCCATTTATTTAACATTAATTTCTGTAGTATGTTTTAGTATTTTAGTACCTAATATTTATTACCATTTATTTGTATTTTTATTAGTATCTTTCTAGTATACGGACTTAAGTACCTAGTATTTTCTGCCAATAATTCCTTTACTTCTGTAAGAATTTTTTAGTTTTTTTAAAAGTAGCATTGTTAGAGGCTTAGAGCGTGTGACCCTCATCCGGTTTTTTGACCCGACCCGAGCTCCGGGGGCGACATTTAATGGGGAATTTTTTCAGAGCTTTGTGGCGACATTTAATGCAGCTTCTCTTTTGTTTTAAGCTTCTCTTTTAATTTAGGAATCTTTCCTCTAACCACGTATTATATGGTAATTAAATTGATGTTAACCATATAGTATTTTCAGGAGCCCATTTAGTATTTTTAGGATTTATTATGTACTTTAAGTATTTTTTTCTATATTTATTATGTGGTTTTCGTATTTTTCCTTATTTATTTTGTATTTTAAATAATTTTTCCTTATTTATTTTGTATTTTAAATAATTTTTCCGTATTTTTTGTATTTTAAATAATTTTTCCTTATTTATTTTGTATTTTAAATAATTTTTCCGTATTTTTTGTATTTTAAATAATTTTTCCTTATTTTTTGTATTTTAAATAATTTTTCCGTATTTATTTTTAATTTTAAATAATTTTTCCGTATTTATTGTGTATTTTAAACAATTTTTACGTTTTTTCCGTATTTTTTTGCGTATTTCCCATTATTTTACCGTATTTATACATATTTATTTGTATTTTAAATTATCAAAACACCCATTGTCTTATAAGTCCTGAAATTCTATTTATTTACAAGTATGCCATTCTAATCTGTTACGTGTGTTCTTTATTAATGATAAACTTGTAATTATAATCTGTTACGAAGGTTAGTTTGGTAATTGTCTCAACCGCACTCTTTCAAATGGTTTCATTTTATCCCCTAACATTCAGTTTATTTACAAATATGCCATTAAACTAGATTATTAGGTTTTTGTATAATGTCAAACTTGTAAATATGCCTGTTTATCATGCGAAAGTGCGTAATTTTCTTAAAATTTTCTAACCCTTACCTTTAATACGTCGATAACGCGGCGATTACTCAGCGGCGATTCGAAAATTCCTCAGCAGCGCTCGAAATCTCCCGCTGCGAAACCCTCGACGGAGCACTCGTCGCCGCTTCCTCCTCCGAAATCGACGGCGCTTCCTCCTATATCGACGGCGACTCCTCCACTATCGACGACGACTCCTTCTCCCAGCCTCGCAGCGACGTTCTGAGTCTTCTGACGGTGCTTCCTCCTCTCTCGGAGCTCGACGACGTCTTTCATCGGAGATTTTGCTTCCTCGTCTCTCGAATCAGTCTCGATGCCGACGTCTTCTCACAGGATCCCTCCGAACTCCGAAGGCAACGACGACACGCTCGATGGGATTAGGGTTTTGATCAAAGAAATTTGGGGTTTCCTCGTTGTTTTGGTAAGCTGCAAAATCTCCCCTTCCCATCCTTTTATAATTTATTCTTATCTCTTCTTGTGAATGCTCACTGTCTCTCCGTGAATGAACACTCACTTCCCGTGAATGAACAGCACACTCCTGTGAATGGGTAATGTTCATTCACGGGGCTGTCTGTAGGGATATGGGCTACTGCTTAGGGTTAGGGGCTATGATTAGGTGTTAGGGGGTTCGTCTTCTTCTCCATCTGTGTCTTTCTTCTCATTTGTCGGCCGAAACCCTAGGGTTTCGGCCAGTTTCGCCCGATACTGGGCGAAACTGGCCGAAACCGGCCGAAACCCTAGGGTTTCGGCCGATCCCGATTTTTGGGTGACGTTTCGGACCAGTACTGGGCGGTACCGGTCCGATACGCCCGATACCTCTTGGTATCGGGCGAAACCTCACACCTTGTTTGAAACATTGAAGTTTCTCTTTTAAACACTATCCTTGAATTCATTCTTAATATTCATACCAAGGCTATATGTGTTTTTATTTCATTATTTTTTCAACAGGTTTGAATCTCTAGTTATTGAGATTGTACAAAGTTTGGGACACGAGGAGTGTCGCCATTTTTGTAAGTTTGTGCTTGCGGGGAGCAAGTGATTATAGTGGATTGAAAATCTCTACTGGGAGTAGACGACTGGAGTAGGATCAAAAGGATCCGAACCAGGATACATCTTTGTGTTTGCGATTGGTTTAATTTTCAATACTAGTCATTTCATTTCTGTGCCATCTTTGCAAATATCAGTAATGTTTTATTTGCAACAGTTTTTATTATGTACACTATTCACCCCCCTCTATTGTATTGATCCATACAGGTTAAAATTACATTTGGTATCAGAGCAAGGTTAAGATGGCAGAAAGTTTCGCAGCATCAAACATGAACGCCGTTTCACACAACTACAACAAAAATCAACATCCTGAAGGGCACTCTCAAGTTCGTCCTCCTCTATTTGATGGTTCTAACTACTCATATTGGAAAATACGAATGGAGATTCGTCTTCAAAGTATGCATTATGAGATTTGGGACATCGTAGAGACAAGATACACAAAGCCAACAACTCATGTTGCTGAATGGACCGCTAACGACAAATCTGCAAAAACCAACAACTCAAAGGCCATGAATGCTTTATTCCGTGCCATGGATAAACATGAGTTTAATCGAGTATCTCAGGCCAAAAGTGCAAAAGAAATTTGGCACATACTCGAGGTAACTCATGAAGGAACCATTAAAGTAAAGGAAACTAAGATTTCCTCTTTGGTTCATAAATATGAGTTGTTCAAGATGCAGTACAAAGAGACAATTGGAGAAATGAACACCAGGTTCACTAATATTATTAGTTCTCTTAATGCTCTTGGAAAAGCTTATTCTAATCATGATCCGGTACGCAAGATTCTTAAAGTACTCTCTCCAGAATGACGTCCAAAGATTTATGCTATTGAGGAAGCCAATGATCTTTCCACATTAACCATGGAAGATCTTATTAGTAACCTAATGGTCAATGAAGTTACATTACAAGATGAGAAAGAAGAATCCGATCAAAAGAAGAAAGTACTCGCCTTCAACAATACATAAGAAAATTAAGACTCAGATGATGATATGACATTCTTTGCCAAGAACTTCAGAAAATTCTTTCAAAAAGGTAAGTATAATAATAATTTTAAATCTAAGAATACTGATTCTTCTCTCTGCTTTAATTGTAATAGGCCTGGACATATGAAGAAAGAGTGTCCGCTTCTCAAGGCTAAGTTCAAAACTTCCAACAACAATGATCAATCTAGAAGAGGAAGGAAGTTTGACAAAATGAAGAAAGCTTTTGCGACAACATGAGATGATTCTTCAGATGATGAAGATGATGATCATAATGAAAGTGCTAACATGTGCTTTATGGCACAAGATGATGAAGCTGATGTAAGTTCTTTTAATAACGAAGAATTACTAGATGCATTAAAAGATCTCTATTCTCGTTTCAAAAAATTAAATGGACAACATAAATCCTTGAAACAGAATAATGATAATCTTCTTCTTAAATATCAAGAATTATCTTCTAAAAGCACTACACCAAATTCTATATATATTGAGAATACATCTCATCAAGTTTGGATCTTAGTAAAGAAAATGAACTTCTCAAAACTAAGAATCAATCATTACATTCACAAATATCCGAAATGGATAAAAGTATCTCATCACTAAAGATTAAATACGATGAGATATCTTCCTGTGTTAATACATTTAACAAAGGAAAGACTAATCTCGATGATTTGCTAAAAATTCAATATCCAGCAAATCATAGAAAATGATTGGGATATTCTCATAAGAATGCACCCAAGTCTTGTAACACATCTTCATCTAGTGAAAAAAACAATTTTTGTTAAACCACAGAAGAAGAATCACGCATTTATCTACACGAAGAAAGTAAACATTCCTACTTCTTCACAAAGAAATTACTAACATTTCAAAACCATCTCCTAGGAAACCCACTACGATTAGTATATGGGTTCATAAGAATTCATGCTTAAATGATAGAAATAGTTATATTTCTCATTATATACATTCTATTGTTTATTCTAATAATTATATTAGAAAGCCAAATTCCACTTGGGTTTGGCTTCCAAAAATCTAATCCCAAGGACCCTCAAACAAAGGGTACCAATGCTTAATGTTTTATCTTTTAGGTACCTAAGAAAGAAAGATGGATTTTGGATAGTGGATGTTCAAAACATATGACGGAAAATGTCAACTTGCTTTCAACCGTTAAATATAAAGATGGAAGCACAGTTACCTTTGGTGACAACAACAAAGGCAAAATCATAGGCACTGAAACAGTTGGTAATACAAATCAGCCTATCATTGAGAATGTTCTCCTGGTTGACGGTTTAAAACACAATTTGCTTTCCATTAGTCAATTATGTGATAAAAATTACAAAATAGTATTTAAACAAAATGATTGCATCATTTATGATTCTGATATGTCATCTATTTTATTCCGTGGTAAGCATAAGAATAACATTTATATTTTATGCATGTCTGTTACCACTCATAATCATTAATGATTACATCAGATGATACACTTTTATGGCATAAATGTTTTGGGCACACTAATTTCAAAAACCTAGTACGTATTTCAAAACACAAGTTAGTTAATGGAATGCCAAATATTTCTTTCAAACACAAAAAATTTTGTGATGCTTGTCAGCAAGGAAAAATGGATAAATCTTCTTTTAAATCAAAGGACATTATCTCAACAAAAAGACCATTAGAACTCCTACACTTGGATTTGTTTGGTCCTTCAAGAGTAGCCTCTTTGAATAGAAGTAGATATGCATTTGTCATTGTTGATGGTTATTCTAGATACACTTGGGTTATATTCTTACAAAATAAGAATGATGCTTTTGAAGAATTTTCAATATTTTGTAAAAAGATTCAAAAGATCAAATTCTCAAACATTATCACTATTAGTAGTAGTGATCATATGGGAGAATTTGAGAATGAATCTTTTACCAAGTTTTGTAATGACAATGATATTACTCACAATTTTTATTTTCCACGTGCTGCACCACAGAATGGAGTAGTAGAAAGGAAAAATAGAACTTTACAAAAATGTGCGAGAACAATACTTTGTGATAGTAAATAACCAAAATATTTTTGGGCAGAAACTGTCGCAACTACTTGCTACATTATGAATAAAGTTCTTATAAGGCCATTGCTTAATAAAACTTGCTTTGAATTATTCTTTAATCGCATTCCTCGTGTATCATATTTTAAAGTGTTTGGATGTAAATGTTTCATTCTTAATACTAAAGATGCACTTGACAAATTTGATTCAAAATCTGATGAATGTATTTTTGTTGGATACTCAACACGTAGCAAAGCCTACAGAGTATATAACAAAAGAACTTCAACAATTGAAGAATCACTACATGTCACATTTGATGAGAACCCCTCATCTAATTCTCTCATCATTGATGATGAAGAGAATATATTACCTTTATCTAATTCTTTAGATAATATTAAACTTGATGATATTGATGCTATTAAACCCTCTGTTGAGTCTATTTCAGATAATACAGATCTTCCTAAGGCATTTGCACAAGTTCCAAATCATCTATCAGAGTTAATCATTGGAGATATTACAGATGGATTGAGAACTCGTCGTCAAATAGAACAAATGACACATTGTGCTTTCCTTTCAACCATTGAACCAAAGAACATCAAAGATGCTTGTGAAGACAGTTCATGGATTATTGCTATGCAGGAAGAACTCAATCAATTTCAACGGAATGATGTTTGGGAATTAGTTCCCAGACCATCAGATCATTCAATTATTGGTACCAAGTGTGTATTCAAAAATAAATTAGATGAATCTGGTCAGGTAATTAGAAACAAGGCACGATTGGTTGCATAAGGTTATAATCAAGAAGAAGGTATTGATTATTATGAAATCTATGCACCAGTTGCACTTCTTGAATCTATTAGGATGCTATTATCATTTGCATGTTTTAAAGATTTTAAGTTATTTCAAAAGGATGTCAAAAGTGCTTTTCTAAATGGTTTTCTTAAAGACGAAGTTTATGTAGAACAACCTCCTGGTTTTATTCATGAAAATTTAGAAAATCATGTTTTCAAATTGAAAAAGGCTTTATATGGTCTCAAACAAGCACCTCGTGCTTGGTATGAAAGACTTAAAAGCTATCTTTTAAATTCAGGGTATTCAATTGGTAAAATAGATTCCACTTTGTTTATTAAAAACATAAAATCTGACATAATCATTATTCAAATATACATTGATGATATTATTTTTGGTTCTACTAATGAATCTCTTTGTCAAGATTTTTCTAAGATTATGCAGAAAGAATTTGAGATGAGTCATGTTACGACCTAAAGATTGTGGGAGTCCGGCTTCCGCCCAGAACCACTAATATACCTCACTGACTCGCCCCTTTGTAAACAGACTGCCGGCCCGGAGGTCCGAGGCTACATGGGAATGGGCGCACCTCGCAGCGCCCCTTTCCCGGCAGAGGCGCATAACCGCTCTCGCTCGGCCCGCCAGGGGCAGTGCTCTAGGGATATACCCGGACAGCGCAGCCTTGGATGCCGACGGAGGCACATCCGTACCCCTCCCTGCCGGCGGTCAGTGATCCGCACCCGAAAAGGTGTGCGGCCAGGCCGAACAACCCACGAACAGGTCGGCCCGACGGCCCCATGCGAACCCAGCCGTGGGGGATAGCACCGCCGGACCCTTGATTCATCACACACGACAAACAACCTAGTATAAGGACACGACTGACACTAGCGCCGCCCGACCACCTGACAAAGCACCCCCTGGCCGCTGCGCCCCCTGACACTTAATGCTTTCGGCCCTGACACCCTGACAAAAGCACCCCTGGCCGTTGCGCCATCTGACAAGCGGTGCTGACATTCCTGTTCCTGACGTCCTCGTCCAAAGCTTCCGCTGACAGCCGGGCCAGCTCAGCACGTCGAGTCAGCGTGCCAGGTCAGCCCACCTAATCGTCTCCCACCAGGTATAAATACCCCCTCACTTCTTACGGTGAAGAGGTTGGCAAATTCACTCTCAATCCCATTATCCACACACGAGAACAAAGGTCGTCCATATCTTCGTTCTCGCACACATAGCTCGTCACGTATGTTCGGCTCATCCACAGTCCGACCTGCGTGCCTAGCCTCCGCTTTAAGTCCGGTTACTGACTTAGGCATCAGAGAGGCTAAGGGTTGGACCCCAACCCGGCCTTTCTGACGAGTTGCTCGTTGTGCATGGTAGCTCGCCCCTTGGCCGAGATTCGCCTTCGGCTCCCGCCATCCGATCTTTCTCCATCGCATCCGACGAGATTCGACTCCGTGGTCTACTCCAGCGGCAAGTTTAGCCTCATCACCCCACTAATCACTTGTCAAAAAGCCTACCTAAATCCTCTTATCTATATAACCACCGTGCCCTTGGTTCCACCTAATACAAATTCATTGTACGCGAGTTCCACCCTGCAACAAGTCACATGGGTGAACTCAACTACTTCCTTGGTCTTCAAATCAAACAATTGAAGGAAGGAATCTTCATTCACCAAAGCAAGTATTCAAAAGAACTCATCAAGCATTTTGGTTTAGAAAATTCTGCAGAAAAACGTACTCCAATGAGTACATCTACTTCTCTCGACAAAGATTTAAATGGTAAGAGTATTAATCAACGTATTTACAGAGGTATGATTGGATCTTTACTTTATTTAACTGCCAGTAGACCAGACATTATGTTTTCAGTATGTTTATGTGCACGTTTTCAGGCAGATTCTAAGTTTTCCCATTTAATTGCCGTAAAAAGGATTATTAGATATGGAAAACATACTTCCGATTTTGGTTTATTTTATCCTAAAACAAGCACATTTGATTTAATATCATATAGAGATGCAGATTTTGCTGGTTGCAAATCAGACCGCAAAAGTACTAGTGGTACATGTCACTTTTTAGGACATGCTCTAGTCTCTTGGTTTAGCAAAAAGCAAAACTCGGTTTCATTATCTACAACCGAGGCAGAATATATTGCCGCCGGTTTAGCATGTGTTCACATTTTATGGATGAAACAAACTATTTCAGACTATGGTATTGATTGCTCAACATGCCCTATTATGTGTGATAATACTAGTGCTATTAATTTATCTAAGAATCATGTACATCATTCACGTACAAAACATATTGATATACGTCACCATTTTCTAGATGATCATGTTTAGAAAGGAGATATTATTCTAAAATTTATATCTACTGAACATCACGTTGCCGATATTTTGACTAAGCCTTTGAAGGAGGAATGTTTCATTAAGCTTAGAAGAAATCTGGGCATTATTAGTGAATCTGAATTTGATATATAAGTTTGTTCATTTGTTTTGATTTTTATGAATTTTTCAATAATTTTTTCGGCATTATTTATTTTTAGCCGGCTACAAATTTTCGTAGCCGGCTAATTTTGAAATCTCTTCTGTCTTCTCCGTTTTATGACTATCTTTTAGTCTATTAATATTTTACCCTATGTGTTATTTCTTTTGACTTATATCACTTCACAACTATTTTGGCAATATTTTTACAAAAAGGGGAACAAATTTTTGTATAACACTTACCCATACTCTTTTCATCCATAATTGCTTGCGTACGGTTCATTACCTTGAACTTTGATCAATTCTCATTCCTTCATCTTTGGGTTTTGGCATTTACCCGTCCTCTTTCTTCTCTCTTTTGAAAAGTATAATGGATTTCTCTTTATTTTGATGAGTCTTTTCATGCCAAGTGGCTCTTCTCCATTCGGTTCCTACACCAACCGTCCTCTTCTCTTGGGAAATAACAATGGCATTTAATCTTGACATGAGTTCTCAATTTGCCACATTGACTCTTCCAATTTGCTTCTCTCCACCAGACCTTTCTTATTCACGTTGAAAAGTGAAATGGTCCTTACTTTTTATCTTGGAAAAAGGATTTACATTTATTTTACTCTTTTCTCATTTGTTGTTTCTTCCACCAACCGTATTTATTGGGATGAGATTTTCCATTTTGGCTCTATCTTATTTACTTCCCTCACCAACGTCTACCCCATTAATTCGGCCTAGATATTTTTTCCTTCTTCAATTTCCAATGCCTTTGGGACTCCAACCTATTTATTATTATTTTAAATGCAACCATAACTACCGTATTTACTATGTGCTCTTGCTTTAATATATTTTTTGTGTTTAAAACCAACTGGCATTCTCGAAACCGTCCCTTGCGTCTCTTCGTCCCCAAATCTATTCGGTTTTTGTCTTATGAAATTTTTTTCAGTTGCTATAACCCATTCAGTTTTAGCAACCGCTTCCACTTCCTCCATCATGGCAACCGATCAGTTATCTTGTTTTCCCTTCTATTTATTACGTTTCAATTCTCTATTTGTTCTTATCTCCTGTTTCCCTTTCTTCTACCTTTTGTTCATTTCGTTCCTTTCCCCATGGCCGAAACCAATCCCCCTTCTAACTTCGGCGATCGGTTCCGTTCACTAGCCGCCAAGGATCAATACCTCTCCTTCGAGGCCACGCGCTTTCACCCAGAGCGTTATCTCGACTACGACACTGTCGCAATGATGAATGTCAAGGAGATTCTCGCCGTTGTCGGCCTTCATCAACTCCGGTCCTTGGCCAACAAAGTTCCATACTATCCCACTCTTGTAAGAGAATTTTATGCCAACCTTGATCCTTCGGTTCACTGCGGCCAGAAACATTTCACTACCATGGTCCATGGAGTTTCCTTTACCGTCACTGGAAATACTATTGCCTCCATTATCAACCAGCCACCCGATTTTGTTGGTCATCTTTCCTTCCCTATGACTGACCCCACTGTTCTTGCGAAGTTAGCCCCCAAGTACACTGCTCACATGTCGGCCACAAAGCTCCATCCTGAGGCTCGGCTTCTTCACAAAATCGTTATCCATAACCTGATGCCGAAGGCCGGCTCTCTTAACTATCTGAGTAACTCCATAGAACATTGTCTTTATGCCATTTTGGCCGGCTATCCAATACATTAGGGCCATCTCCTCCATTTCACCCGAGCAAAACGAGTTTCTACTCATTTCTTCTTGCCCTGTCTGATCACCTTGATTCGAGAAAGGGAGACGCCGTCTTTTGAAGCAATGAATTTCTGGCCGCTCTTGGAACGATGACACCCCGGAAAGGCCGTCGGAGCTCGAGGCGTGGGGGTCGGAGCAGGAGGCTCTGCGGAGGCATCATCTTCATCGTCGACGTCGTCCTAGGAGGCGGATGGAGTAGAGTCGGGATCCGGTAATCCCATACTATGAATGGTATACTCGTCGATATTTACTTCACTATGGACCAGATATTCACCATCCGTAGGAACGGCGAACACACGGAGAATCAAGGTGATCAGACAGGGCAAGAAGAAATGAGTGGAAACTCGTTTTGCTAGGGTGAAATGGAGGAGATGGCCCAATGTATTGGATAGCCGGCCAAAATGGCATAAAGACAATGTTTTATGGAGTTACACAGATAGTTAAGAGAGCCAGTCTTGGGCATCAGGTTATGGATAACGATTTTGTGAAGAAGCCGAGCCTCAGGATGGAGCTTTGTGGCCGACATGTGAGCAGTGTACTTGGGGGCTAACTTTGCAAGAACAGTGGGGTCAGTCATAGGGAAGGAAAGATGACAAACAAAATCGGGTGGCTGGTTAATAATGGAGGCAATAGTATTCCCAGTGACGGTAAAGGAAACTCCACGGACCATGGTAGTGAAATGTTTTTGGCCGCGGTGAACCGAAGGCTCAAGGTTGTCATAAAATTCTCTTACAAGAGTGGGATAGTATGGAACTTTGTTGGCCAAGGACTAGAGTTGATGAAGGCCGACAACGGCGAGAATCTCCTTGACATTCATCATTGCGACAGTGTCGTAGTCGAGATAACGCTCTGGGTGAAAGCGCGTGGCCTCGAAGGAGAGGTATCGATCCTTGACGGCTTGTGAACGGAACCGATCGCCGAAGTTAGAAGGAGGATTGGTTTCGGCCATGGGGAAAGGAACGAAATGAACAAAAGGTAGAAGAAAGGGAAACAGGAGATAAGAAAAATAGAGAATTGAAACGTAATAAATAGAAGGGAAAACAAGATAACCGATCGGTTGCCATGATGGAGGAAGTGGAAGTGGTTGCTAAAACTGAATGGGTTATAGCAACTGAAAAAATTTCAAAAGACATAAACCGAACAGATCTGGGGACGAGGAGAGGCAAGAGACGGTTTCAAGAATGCCCGTTGGTTTTAAACACAAAAAATGTATTAAAGCAAGAGCACATAGTAAATACGGTAGATAGGGTTGCATTTAAAATAATAATAAATAGGTTGGAGTCCCAAAGGCATTGGAAATTGAAGAGGGAAAAAAAATCTAGGCCGAATTAATGGGGTAGACGTTTGGTGAGGGAAGTAAATAGGATAGAGCCAAAATGGAAAATCTCATCCCAAAGCAAAAATCAATACAGTTGGTGGAAGAACCAACAAATGAGAAAAGAGTAAAATAAATGTAAATCCTTTTTCCAAGACAAAAAGTAAGGACCATTTCACTTTTCAACGTGAATAAGAAAGGTTTGGTGGAGAGAAGCAATTTGGAAGAGTCCATGTGGCAAATTGAGAACTCATGTCAAGATTAAATGTCATTGTTATTTCCCAAGAGAAGAGGACGGTTGGTGTAGGAACCGAATGGAGAAGAGCCACTTGGCATGAGAAGACTTGTCAAAATAAAGAGAAATGCATTATACTTTTCAAGAGAGAGAAGAAAGAGGACGGGTAAATGCCAAAACCCAAAGATGAAGGAATGAGAATTGATCAAAGTTCAAGGCAATGAACCGTACGCAAGCAATTATGGATGAAAAGAGAATGGGTAAGTGTTGTACAAAAATTTGTTCCCCTTTTTGTAAAAATATTGCCAAAATAGTATGTGAAGTGATATAAGTCAAAAAAATAACACATAGGGTAAAATATTAATAGACTAAAAGATAGTCATAAAACAGAGAAGGCAGTAGAGATTTCAAAATTAGCAGGCTACGAAAATTTGTAGCCGGCTAAAAATAAATAATGCCGAAAAAATTATAGAAAAATTCATAAAAATCAAAACAAATGAACAAACTTATATATCAAAGGACAATTTTTGCATTTAGTCCAATTTTTAAAACATTTTAACAAAACAGACCAACTTCAAAACATTTTACCAAAACCGACCAAGTTTTGGTCGCGCGCGTGTGGGGAGCGATTTGAGCTTTGGACGCGGTTTGCAACCGCGTCCAAAGCCCAAGATAGCATCTGCCGCCAGCTGCTGCCCTGGATGAGCTTTGGACGCGGTTTGCAACCGCGTCCAAAGCCCAAGATAGCATCTGCCGCCAGCTGCTGCCCTGGAGCATCTTACTTTTCTTTGTTTCTTCCTCGGACAGAAGCGATTTTTACTCCTTGGGCGAAGTAAAATTCTAACCATCTTAACCCAAGATAGCATCTTACCTATTTAGTTGTATGGAACGTCGTTCATGTTTGATGCTGCGGAACTTTCTGCCATCTTAACCTTGCTCTGATACCAAATGTAATTTTAACCTGTATGGATCAATACACTAGAGGGGGGTGAATAGTGTACATAATAAAAACTGTTGCAAATAAAACGTTACTGATATTTGCAAAGATGGCACAGAAATGAAATGACAAGTATTGAAAATTAAACCAATCGCAAACACAAAGATGTGTCCTGGTTCGGATCCTTTTGATCCTACTCCAGTCCTCTACTCCCAGTAGAGATTTTCAATCCACTATAATCACTTGCTCCCCGCAAGCACAAACTTACAAAAATGGCGACACTCCCCGTGTCCCAAACTTTGTACAATCTCAATAACTAGAGATTCAAACTTGTTGAAGAAATAATGAAATAAAAAAACACTTATAGCCTAGGTATGAATATCAAGAATGAATTCAAGGATGGTGTTTAAAAGAGAAACTTCAATGTTTCAAGATATGTAATGGTGAAACGTAATTGAAGTTCTTCCGTTCTTAAACGAAGAGAGAAATCTAATGATTTCTTCTTACAAATAAGAACTTGAACAACTTTTCCAAAAGTGTTGAAAATCCAAGTTCTTCCGTTCTTAAACGAAGAGAGAAATCTAATGATTTCTTCTTACAAATAAGAAAAGAACAACTAATGGCCAAAATACTTAAGAAAATCAGAGGCTTGATTTCAACAAAATAAAAGTAAAGAAGAGGAAAGTGTGTGAGAAAAGAGAGGGGGTACCCCTCCTTTAATAGGTTTTAGAAACGGTTTTGAAAGAAACGTTGGACAACGTTCAGAAACTGTCAGAGACGTTGGAGAACGGTCAGAAACCGATCTGGAAAATTTCGGTCCAAAAAACGACTTAGCAAGCTAGGAAAATTCGTATCCGGCTAATTTTGAAACGGTCATAAACGGTCACAAAAATTTGGTGACGTGGATCAGGCAACGGATAGATCCTTCTCAGAAAGTTTCTGGTCAAAAGTCAAAGAAAATATTTTTAGTAGGCTAGGAAAAATCCTAGCCGACAAAATATGAAAAATAGGAATTTTGACTTAGGATCAAATGAGTTGGAAGATGATGTAATCTGGAGTTTAGAGATATATAATATATTATAGCCAATGCTATGAAGCTATCTAAAAAGTAAAATTTACATTATTCCGTAGATACGTTTTTCAAACGTAATATGAGTAGCAATGCCGTTTTTGCAGAGAATTCTTGTAACCTGATCATATGCGTGATGTAAATGAAATTGCGTTATGTCTGCACATCTGCATAGATAGAGTTAACAACATAACATATATTGATTTGTCACATCAAAACCTTATGGAAGAGAGGATGGAAAATACCAAGTTCCAACATTCTCCCCCTTTTTGATGATGACAAACAATTAAATATAAAATGTGAGTTAACGTGTTTTAATGTGATTATTACTCCCACTGAAAATATGCCTTAAATTCTCCCCCTTTGTCATCCACAAAAAGTGGAAAAGGAAAATTGGCAGGGTATGTTATTTTGTGTAGTTGTCCAATTTCGAAATTGAGAAAACTTCACAGAAAAGTACTAACAGAAGGAAGAACAAAAAATAGAGAAGTGAAACAGAGATTTAGTGGAATATAATAATGATTGAAGCATCAACAGAAGGAAAATATATGCCAACATACAAACAATACAAGAGACGAATTTTAAAAACAGAACGAAACTTTAATAAACAGTAGCTGATTACAGAGAGGTCATAACAGAACTAAAAAACAGATTACATAGATTTGTAGAACAACATTAACCATGAGAACATTACAGCATAGTAGGCAAAGCAGCCATCATACAAAATACTGACATACAAAGTACTGAAAAACAACCATCTAGTCAAAACAACCGAACAACATCAAAACGCGACAGGAGACCAACCACGGAAAAGGGAATCAACCAAGGGCAACCGAAACTGAAACATGAAATCAACCAAAGACAACCAACGGAGGGTTGGGGGAAAAGAGCACGCAAGTGGCCAACTGATCATGGACGGTAAAAGGAAGACCCTGGGGAGGATGGACGGGGACGGGTGCGGCGAGTATGAAGGATAAGTTAGGCCTCTAGTGCGGAAACGATTTGGGACTGACTGGTTTGGATCTGATCAAGGACTTCAGAATGATGTTTGAGTGAGGCATCATAAGAGCTCATTTGTATTTGGATCCAAGCGAAACCCTCGAAGACTTGTTCGGTGAGGCGGCGGAGTAAAACAGCATTGGTTTCTCGAGAACGACGCATAGTAATTAGGATCAAATGGGTTGGAAGATGATGTAATTTGGAGCTTAGAGATATATGATATATTATAGCTAATGCTCCGTTCCCACGGATGGTGAATATCTGGTTCATAGTGAAATAAATATCGATGAGTATACCATTCATAGTATGGGATTACCGGGTCACGACTCTACTCCATCTGCCTCCGAGGACGACACCGACGATGAAGATGATGCCTCCGCAGAGCCTCCTGCTCCGACCCCCACGCATCGAGCTCCGACGGCCTTCCCGGGGTGTTATCGTTCCAAGAGCGGCCAGAAATTCATTGCTTCAAAGGACGGCGTCTCCCCTTCTCGAGAAACCAATGCTGTTTTACTCCGTCGCCTCACTAAACAAGTCTCCGAGGGTTTCGCTGGGATCCAAATTAAATGAGCTCTTATGATGCCTCACTCAAACATCATTCTGAAGTCCTTGATCAGATCCAAACCAGTCAGTCCCAAATCGTTTCCACACTAGAGGCCCAACATATCCTTCCTACTCGCCGCACCCGTCCCCATCCATCCTCCCCAGGGTCTTTCCATGATCCGTTGGCCTCTTGCGTGCTCTTTTGCCCAACCCTCCTTCGGTTGTCTTTGGTTGATTTCCTGTTTCAGTTTCGGTTGCCCTTGGTTGATTCCCTTTTCCGTGGTTGGTCTCCTGTCGCGTTTTGATGTTGTTTGATTGTTTTGTCTAGATGGTTGTTTTTCAGTACTTTGTATGTTAGTATTTTGTATGATGGCTGCTTTGCCTACTATGCTGTAATGTTCTCATGGTGCATGTTCTACAAATCTATGTAATCTGTTTTTTAGTTCTGTTATGACCTCTCTGTAATCAGCTACTGTTTATTAAAGTTTCATTCCGTTTTTAAAATTCGTCTCTCGTATTGTTTGAATGTTGGCATATGTTTTCCTTCTGTTGATGCTTCAATCATTATTATATTCCACTAAATCTCTGTTTCACTTCTCTATTTGTTGTTCTTACTTCCTTCTGTTAGTATTTTTCTGTGAAGTTTTCTCAATTTCGAAATTGGCCAACTACACAATAACATAGCCTGCCAATTTTCCTTTTCCACTTTTTGTGGATGACAAAGGGGGAGTATTTAAGGCATGTTTTCAGGGGGAGTAATAATCACATTAAAACACGTTAACTCACATTTTATATTTAATTGTTTGTCATCATCAAAAAGGGGGAGAATGTTAGAACTTGGTATTTTCCATCCTCTCTTCCATAAGGTTTTGATATGACAAATCAATATATGTTATGTTACTAACTCTATCTATGCAGATGTGCAGACATAACGCTATTTCATTTACATCACGCATATGATTAGGTTACAAGAATTCTCTGCAAAAACGGCATTGCTACTCATATTACGTTTGAAAAGCGTATCTACGGAATGATGTAAATTTTACTTTTTAGATAGCTTCAGAGCCTTGGCTATAATATATCATATATCTCTAAGCTCCAAATTACATCATCTTCCAACCCATTTGATCCTAAGTCAAAATTCCCATTTTTCATATTTAGTCAGCTAGGATTTTTCCTAGCATACTAAAAATATTTTCTTTGACTTTTGACCTGAAACTTTCTGAGAAGGATCTATCCGTTGCATGATCCACGCCACCAAATTTTTGTGACCGTTTATGACCGTTTCAAAATTAGCAGGCTACGAATTTTTCTAACATGCTAAGTCGTTTTTTGGATCGAAATTTTCCAGATCGGTTTCTGACCGTTCTCCAACGTCTCTGACAGTTTCTGAACATTGTCCAACGTTTCTTTCAGAATCGTTTCTAAAACCTATAAAAGGAGGGGTACCCCCTCTCTTTTCTCACACACTTTCCTCTTCTTTACTTTTATTTTGCTGAAATCAAGCCTCTGATTTTCTTAAGTATTCTGGCCATTCGTTGTTCTTTTTTTGTTATTTGTAAGAAGAAATCATTAGATTTCTCTCTTCGTTTAAGAACAGAAGAACTTGGATTTTCAACACTTTTGGAAAAGTTGTTCAAGTTCTTATTTGTAAGAAGAAATCATTAGATTTCTCTCTTCGTTTAAGAACGGAAGAACTTCAATTATGTTTCACCATTACATATCTTGAAACATTGAAGTTTCTCTTTTAAACAGCATCCTTGAATTCATTCTTGATATTCATACCAAGGCTATAAGTGTTTTTTATTTCATTATTTCTTCAACAATTGAGATTGTACAAAGTTTGGGACACGGGGAGTGTCGCCATTTTTGTAAGTTTGTGCTTGCGGGGAGCAAGTGATTATAGTGGATTGAAAATCTCTACTGGGAGTAGAGGACTGGAGTAGGATCAAAAGGATCCGAACCAGGACACATCTTTGTGTTTGCGATTGGTTTAATTTTCAATACTTGTCATTTCATTTCTGTGCCATCTTTGCAAATATCAGTAACGTTTTATTTGCAACAGTTTTTATTATGTACACTATTCGCCCCCTAGTGTATTGATCCATACAGGTTAAAATTACAATTACCACATAGTTGATGTGTCTATGCTACCGATGTTGCTTATGCTTAATATATAAAATTTGTACACATTTATAATATGGGTAATAACTCAGAATACATCTAATGTTTCCTCAAAAACAACTAAGGTATTTCTAGTGTTTTTATCATTTAGCACCTTTAGGTCGTGAACGCCTTTACCCAGTTAGCCATGAGTTGTGCCATTAATAAATTCTCTTCCAAGTATTCTCTTTCATTGTTGCCCTCCCTCCCTCCTACACACATGACTCCGGGTGTTGACTAGCTGTCTTTTTTGGTTTCTACATATTAATTATAAGAATTTTTATTTCTTTAATTACTTGTGATTTGTTAGGCTCCATATCAATGCCTAATGTTTAATCTCAACCCAAAATGAAACCTAACAAGTGTATATTGAGGATCTTCTTGTAGTTCACCCCGAACAAATATGTCATTAGACTTAGTCATATACTCTTTTACAGACATGCTTCCTTGATGTAGGTCGTTCAGTTTTAAGAGAGGATCTAGAGAGGATCTGTATAGGTAGGAGGTAGATATTTTTCTTTAAGTTTGATTTTCATTTCATTTTGTCTGATTAGGATAAATGCTCTCTCTCGCTGTTTTTCTATTAACGTCCTTTAACTTTTTGCTTGTTTGATAACTGATATCATTCGAATAAATGTTTCATTTTTGCTAGCTAATCTGAGGATGTCTGAGGATAATATGTTCCATAAAAGTTGTAAGCATTTATCTTAATCCAGCATATGATGTTATTTTACCCAAAGTTATTCTTAAAATTATCATCTTGTCTTCTATTATTATGATTTTATTATTCCCATTTCTAATCATTTTGTTATCGGGTTCTTTGTCAATATATTTGGTGCGTCATTCTCAAAATTTCGTTCCTTTCTCAACTTATTTTCTAGGGCTTCTAGGTGATCTCATGTTTTGGTTTATTTCAATTTTAAATTCTAGGTATACTTTTTGAAGTTGATTTTCTAACATTGAAGTATCCTTTATATCTGATCCTAGAGGTTTACTATTACATTACAATATGTAGGGGAGAGCATGGTCTCAAACCGACGGTTTGGGACCTAAACCGAACCAGACCGTATAAGTAGCCGTTTCTTACAGGCCAGAGCAAACCAGACCGTCAGACCGACGGTTTCTGGGCCGACGAAAACCGCTTGGTGTGGTTTGGTTTGGTTTGGAACCGCGGTTCAGACATATGATGACGGAAGATCCCATCATATACCCAATTTTGCTAAATATACGACTTTGTCTTTAAAATAATTTCATGACATGGCGTTATTAAACCCCAACCAGCAGATCTGAGATCTGAATTAGCAGCTTAAACGACTCATTACCTCAGTTCCTCGTTCCCCCAGCGAACCCACTGTGACCACCGAAGATGGGTTGCGCGACTGCGTCGGACAGCTTCTCAATGCCGGCGTCGGCATGCTTCTCAACTGAAAGAGAAGAATAAATAAGAAGATGAATACGAAGAAAAACACCAAGAAGAAGAAAGAATAAGAACGAGGAGGGGTTTACCTGGTCCTGGTGTTGGCGATGGCCGATGGGCTGACCGCTGATGGAGAATTAGCGATGCTCAAACGGAAAAAAACGAATGCAGTCTGAACTTTGAAGAGTGAAGACTGGAGATTGAAGAAGGCAGATTGCCAAATAGGGCCGGCGCGGCGCCGCTCAGTCTAAAGGCCTTAGGCTAGGGTTCATAGGCACTGGGGTTAAAATCCCAACAGATTTCCAGCACAATATATAATATATGTTAGAAGTCGGTTCGATTCGGTTTATGCGGTTTCGACAGGGTGAAACCAAAACAGACCATATAAGTGGCGGTTTCCAACGATTGAGACCAAACCAGACCGATGGAGAGCGGTTCGGTTCGGTTTTTGGCTCGGTTTGGTTCGGTCCGATTCGGTTCGGGCGGTTTGAGCAAACCGTGCCCACCCCTAACAATATGCAATGTCAATTATTCACACAAATACACAGATGTCAGATCTTAAATACAAAACCATATGCGTGCATTAATTATGCAAATAAACAAAATTAAAATCTTAGTATTCAAATATATCTTATGCTAATACAAGTCCAAATATAATGATGCAACACACGGATGGAGATTAGAAAATGAATCAAATATCAACGATATTAAATAATCTGAACAAAATTAAATAGAAATTTTTTTACATCTAACAATTATTGATTTGATCAATTAGATGATAAATAGAGTAAAGATCAGCTTTGAAGCACAGTGTGAGGTCTTTAGAAATTGTATAGATTTAATTCCGATAATCATTGCAGAAAATTTTATACGAAAAGCTTGAAATAGATAAAATATGCTTAAAATATGCTAAAATGCTGTAGAAATATGGAGAATAAATTAGAAATTATGAAGCCGCACTATAACAGTAGAGGCTTGGTTCAGTCAACGGCTGATTTGAGTTGATTGATCAACGGCTCAGTGGGCTCAGGATTGGCTCGGGTCCGCTTTGGTCGGCTCCGCTTTAGTTCAGTCAGTTTAGCTGAGCCAATGGACTGTCTATAGCTGGAGATCGGCTCAATTCGTCGACGCGATTTGACGTTGGAAACAGCTCGTCAGAGCAGTTATGTTAGATCAGCGTTGGCGATGAAATCGATCAATTTTATTGGCATTTTTCATCCAACCAGGTGTTGCATGCTCGTCTTGATGTGTCACAACTGCTAGTTTGGTCAACAAGGGTTGTTGATGTTGGGCGACAATAAAGCATGACTGAAACTGGCAGCATTGACAGTTGATGACATAGATGTTGGCGTTCGAAAGTAGAAATGGTGTTAACGGCAAAGACGACAATGACGGGAGAGGGGGTGACGACAACAAAGATGGGCGGCGATGGCTCGGGAAGATGTATAGCAAACTTTTTTTTCTCTTGTTTCACTCTTTTGAATTTTTGTTTCGTTTTTATTTTATTTTATTGATTTTTGTCTGATTTTTTTTGTTTTAAACTAAAATCCTAATAAAAAGAAAAAAAGGATCATGATGAAGAATACAAGGAAAAAAAATTAAAAGCACAGGATTTGGTTTTGATACCAAATATAATCCATGACGAAAAAGGGAAATTATTGTTGGATTTGGAAAGAACTAAAATTAAGGATTCCGTGAGTTTAGGAAATATTTAGGGATTTGGTAAAATTTTGGACATCACACCCCGGAGATTTAATAATCAACAACTCACGTCTTGCACGCGAAGATTTTTTAGACCTCACACTTAGGCAATTAAGTAGGTTCTCACATTCCAAATTCAAAAGATATAATTTTTGGGAAATACAAAGTTTACATCGAACTTTTCAAATTCTATTTAACTATAAAAATAAATCTTAAGGTCTATATATATGCTTACAACTTGACTCATCTTATAATGCATCTGACGTGGGATTAAAAGATCAAAATAATTAAAAGACTTAAAAGACTCAAACTCTCATAAATACTTAACTAAAATAAAAAAGATTAGAAAACATAATCTAAAAAGACTCAATCTCGAATCCAAATTGGATCCGAATCGGAAGAGTTCTAGCTAGTAGAAGCTATGATTATGAAGAAAAAGAGCTACAACCTGTTGAAGAAAAGGAAATGAAAATGATGACTATCAACGACTCTAATGGACATCGTATCAATGGTAGTGGTTGGTATTTCAAACCCATTTCAAGTTCCTTTATGAATCATTTTGTTCCTTAATTTTTCATGCTTATCTTAAATCTAGTTCTATTGGTTTACATCAATGATCGGCTTTGATTTACATTCTCTTTGCTATAGAATTGATCATCTTACTAGGTATATTCAAGATGTGGTGCCTTGGCATATGTCATTTACTATATTATATTAATAGATGAGATCAATAGTGGTGTATATACAAAGTTAGAACGTTAAAGGCAACCATTGGAGACTCAAAATTTCAGAATTAATAGGAACAAGATCGAGTACATGGAATGTGAGCTATGTATAAAGATCATATCATGATGAAGTTGGGTGATGTTAGTATATCGGTAAGTACTTTAAGTATCTTAGGTCTGTTATCCATTATTATGGTGATTAAGGAATATAAACAGGTTAAAGTGGAGTCACAACATAAGTGTTGTGTGATTAGAGTGTATTGTTGTTGTTAAAGGGTAAATTTTATAAGATAATGATTAGATTGGCTTTGTTATGAGGTACAAAATGTTGAGCTATTATCAAAAAGCATGAACATTGTATGAGTGTGGTAGGATACAAATGTTACCGTGGATGTATGGAAACATTAGATAGAAATGGGGATATTCGAGCAAGAGTAAGCATGACCCCCAATAGAGGATAAGATGATGTAACAAGCTTGAAATGGTTTTGTCATATACGTCGAAGATCTATTGATGCAAAGAACATAATGTTGAGATCAAGAGAAAGAGATGTAGACCAACGAAGACCTGGAATGATTGACAACATCGTATATGAAAGATCTTGGTTGGATGGAAGAGAAAGTTTTAGATCATAAAATTTTAGAAAGTTTTAGATCATATTGCGTGGAAACAAGTAATCTAACATCACGATCCTATATGATTTTTAACTTAATTGTGATTATTTGTAATTATTAATTCATGTTATTCTTATTATTTTCTTCACGTTATTATTATTTAAATATTACTACTACTACTATCGTTATTATTATTTCTTTTTTGTTATTATTATTTAATTATTTTTTATTTCCTCTTTCTATTTTGTCCATGAAGTCGCCCCCATAATCTTGGGATGAAGGCTATGATGATAACGACAATGACGATTACAAAATCTAGCCCACTTGATGCCCAAGAGACCACTAATGTTTTCTTTAGAGGATGGGAAAAACCCTTATAGAGAGATGGGATCAATGGGTTACTACGCTCAGACTCATTTACATGGATTTATGGAAGAAAGTTCGCATCTTTGGTTCTATCATTGCTTTTACTTGCAAGTTTAGGAAAGTAATCTTCTCTTTTGGGTAACTTAGCTTATGGCATGAAAAAATTCTTTAAAACAGAGGAAGGAAGAGTTTGTAAGAGCAGTGAGGTGATAATTTGGGTTCTAATAGAAACTTGAAATTATATGGATGAATAAGAGTAAGAAAGGACAGCTTAGTCATCAAACAAATTAAATCTTATGGGGTGAGAGGAGTTCACGACTCAAGGATGTTAATTGATTAAAATAAAACTATATGTGCCTAGGTGATTTTTAGGAAATATTAGGGGTGTTTTTAGTTATTACCTCTTTATAATATTTATATTATATTGATAGGATTGTGCACGAATTTTAGGGCAAAAGATAAGATTTTTATTTGATAATAAGTGGGACTACATGATTCGGCCTCAATTCGAGAGGAAGGACACTCTCCCAATAACCTAGGGCTAACTAATCTAAATAGTTACTACTAATCTCTCACAATTATTGGCATATCCCCACTCACAATCCTTGCCCTCTTATTTATAGTAAAATCCTTCTAATGAGTCGTCACCTTAAAATTACAAAACTGCAACTCCCTAATGGTTTGAGGCACCGCCCCTTGTTTTTTCTTGTGCCGGTCTATCATTACTCCCCTCCTAATGAGACACCTTGTCCTCAAGGTGGAATTTCAAAAAGATGTACCAGATTGCTCTTGGTCTAAAAAGAGGTGCCTGATTGGTCTCGGCCTAAGCCTTACGGGCCTTCCCCGTCCTCATCGAGGCATCGGCATCCTCACCTGACCTCGCTGTAGCCCCGCCTGCGTCCCCTGTTGTCGTCGAAGCACCGTCGGCCTCCACTGTTGTCGTCTAAGCACCGTCGTCCTCCCTCGGCTTCGTCGTTGCCAGCCAAGAGCCCGTTGAGGCCATATTGGCCCCCTTACTCTGTCGACCCATGTAAGAGTCGAGGGGTCGTTTGCTAGCCACACGTCGTGGAAATCGCCTACCAGACATCCCCTTGCATGGGCCAGGCGCGTGGGAAGCGTGCACCGCCCTCCCCTAGTGCACAGAAAACAATTTCCATGTGCCCTCGTGCGTGATCAAGGCGGGCGCGTCGCCTACTCCAATGGCTCTAGCCCACCCATGCAGGTATGGTGCGTTGCTTGTGCCCTCGCGGGCACCCAGGCAGGCGGGCTGCCTACGCCAGCAGGTGCGGCCCAGCTGAGCGCGTCGTCCGCTCCAGTGGTCGTGACACCACCCTTGCGGGAAGGGTGTGCCGTTTGTGCCCTTACAGGTGGCCCAGGCGGGCACGCCGCCCGCGCCAGCGGGCACGCCGCTCGTGCCTGTGGTCACGGCCCATCCGCACGGGAAGGGAGCGCCATCGAACTCCTCTGGGGCCTTTTCCGCCCAAACACATTCGTTGCACGTGGATCTAGTCTGATTTGGCCAGATGCAGCCGCGTTCGAGGCCGGTGTGTCCCGTCATCTCAGATCCGTTGTTTAGTTTGTTTTCTTCCTCAACGACGAATGCATTTTCTTTGACATTGGTGCTTTCCGTTGTCGTGACGCCCTCTCCGGCGTCCCCTCCGTTTAGATCCGTCTTGGTAGTCGTTGCCACGGTGGTGGGTGGACTATTCATCTCTAACAACTATCTTGGCTTCCAGTAACGAGAACCGTTCTTCCTTCATTCTCTTGAGAATTTCCACCTTTTAATTTTTCCTCCAAAGCATCCACTTTTCTCGTCGCCGCCATTGATTTCCAGAATCGGCTACTCTGATACCAATTTGATATGATTGAGGAAGAATTTTAGAGTAAAAGATAAGATTTTTATTTGATAATAAGTGGAACTGCAAGATTCGGCCTCAATTCGAGAGGAACGCAACTCTCCCAATAACATAGAGCTAACTAATCTAAATAGCTACTACTCATCTCACAATTTTTTGCATAACTTGACTCATAACCCTTGCCATCTTATTTATAATGAAATCATCCTAATGAGCCGTCATCCTGAAATTACAGGATTGTCCCACCCTAGGGTTTTGAGCCGCCTCCATGAAATTACAAAATTACCACTCCCTAGGGTTTTGAGCCGCCGCCACCCTTGCTTTGCCTTGTGCCGGCCTATCACATACATATGTAATATGGATCTTATTCAAACTGAACTTGAGTGAGCCGGCCTCGTTGAGATTTCGGCCAGCTTATGAATTTGAACGAGCCAAACATTGACCCAAAGCCGAACAGTTCGTGAAGAGTTTGTTCATTTGACAGCCCTACAATTCTGAACATAAGTTATATAGTTATGAGAGAAATTGATGAAATCTTAGGTGAAAGAAAAGTAGATATACTTATGGTTAAGGAAAATTAGGTCCATGGTATGGGGATTATGGGGATTATGTAGTGGGGTTTTAAATGAATCAAGAGTGAGATAGTTTCAAAACTTATATGATGTTATTAATGATGTGTATGAAGTGGTCACTAGCATGAAACAATCAGAGGTGAGTAAGTCCTTTCCTGTCAGCATTGCATACCTAGAACTAATTTGTTTGAGAAGATTTATGACTAGATCCCTTGATTCATATTATTTGCAGACAATTTTCTATTACTTCAGGAGACTAGTGAGTGTGTTCTGAAATAGACAGGTGGAGAGAGATATTGTATCTTAAAGATTTAAGATTACCATGTCAATGAGAGGAAACATGCATATGGTAAGATGAGGATTTTGATCATCGAGTCAGAGACATGATGGTCAATAAATTGGAGTGTTTCTGAAGTATCCGAATGGAGGATACACATGAACTGAAAGGAAACTTTAATTGTCTAAGCACATTATTCTTTCTCCATGTACAAATTATTTTTTGTGGCCAATGCATTAGGAATGTGTTTTGTTGTCTTTTTTTGTCTGCATTCTTTCCCATGCTCCATGTTATTTATAGGTCTCAGAGAATTTTGGAGGGTTGTTCCTGCACTCAAAATGCATGATAACAAGGTAGAAAGCATTTGAGAGTATATTTTATTTTCCTCTATGTTTATGTCATTTCCACTCTAGTTTCTTTCTTGATCTTGGATAGTTTTTTTGGTGGGCTGCTCCTTGGCTTCACGTTAAAGCACGTGATGGACATGGTATGTTTTCCTACCTCTGCAGAAATTCGCTCACCAATCGTGGCCAACATCATGTTGAAAATCTTTCAGAGAGTTTTTAAGTATTTAGTCTTAGCTAGACAGCCATCCCCACTTTGATAATGAAATATGTGGCTCCAATGACATTCATGGCACATAGATCCGGTAATAGTTAGAGCGTTGATTCATCGCCCTCAAAACTTGATCTTAGATTACCCTCATGACTGCTTCCATTACCATGCTATTGTTTTATGTTGTTAGATGGGTGTGCCAAAATTTGCAAGTTCATAAGAAATGCAATATGACTTTCTTGCACCAATTATAGGGCACTTCTTTCAGAAGTACAAACTGATGATTGGGATTGTTCTTGTGATGTTCTCTGGGATCCGAACCATGCTGACTGTGCAGTTCCTCAGGTAATTTAGTACTTCTTTATTTGCTCCTTCAATTGTCATCATACAGGAAATGAAAACAGAGCTTGTTTGTTCTCTTTTCTTTGGTTCTACATATGTTTATGTTATATATTCCTGTGATGTTCAAATTGTTTAAATGTATTTCTCCATGTGCTCAGTCTGCTGCCTTAGGAAACGTCCTTTCAGAGGGAAATAAGATTAAGATTTTCTGAACTATAGTGGACAAAGCGGACATTTTAATCTTACCCCATATACATCTTCCATGGATCTGTCCATGCATGGTAAATTTGTTTCCAACTTATCGTGGACATGTTCACCCAATTTCCATTTTTCTTCTTCAGGCATCTCGTTACAATCAAGATTTGAGAACTCGGGTTTGGTTTGTAAAGACCCGTCCAAACAACAAAAAAATTAGTTAAACTCAACAACGCCCCCCTCCTCTTTGTTTGACAAACCAAAACTCACACTATCCCCTCGCTCTCTCTACCAACACACACACACATCTTCATTATTATTCCAACACACCTCCCCCACTCTCATTAATTCAAAGGAAGAAAAAACAGAGAGGGATCCTCTCCCTCACTATCTTTCTTTCTTCAGCCGAACACCCTCTCTCTTTCTCTCACGTCTCTCTCCTCTAATTGCCGACAACCTCAAAAGCCATCCTCACTTCTTCCTCGCGTTCCACGCAAGCGTGGGTGTTCGTTTGTCATTATTCATTAACTCCTCCGACGAATTTTCTCCATCCTACTCGATGACGTTCTCATGCCCCCCTCCTCGCTTCTATAAATCACCTCTTATCTTTCTCAACGGAATTTTATGTGATAACAGATTCTTTTCTCAAAAAATTTCGGAGTTCTTTGCTTAGTGGATTTCCTATTTTCTTTGGATTTGGTTCGGATCTTCTATTGAGTTCATTTCTTTGTGAATCAAGCAACTGCCGTTGGTGGAAGTCTTGAACGGAGAATCCTCGGAATTTTCGTCGTATACAGTGCATGATAAATCACTTTAATTCTTTTATTTCGTATTTTATTGCTACTCTAGGAAATTTCCTTAATTCACTTATTTCAGATTAATTTTAAAGAATTTTTCTCGTAAATGCAAATGATGATTTGAACTAGGTGTTTCATTTTCTCCGAGAGATTGGATCCTGAAGAAAAAATTGTTTCATTTAAAAATAATAATAAACAGAAGTCTTTTGACACGTGTATTCAAACAGGGGCTCTGCCCCTGCATTTCCGCAAGGGGGAGGCCCCTGCTTCCTTACAATAGGGGGCAGAGCCCCAGGCCTGAAGTATGCAAGGGGGAGGCCCTGCTTCCTTACAGCAGGGGGGCTCCACCCCCTGACTGTCATAAACCCATGTATCTTCTATAAGGGCGGCCCTTGCGCAATTACAGCGGGGGAGGGCCCCCTGCTCTGTTACGCCCACATGGAGCTTGTCCCCTGGACCACTGGGTTTGTCTTCCACCTCAACTTGCAGATGCGTAATTTCCTTTGGGAAGAACAAGAACTCGTGGTATTTCAAGTGATAAGAAATTTAAAGGGTCCTACTTGAAATTGGAGAGGCGGAGGAATTGAAAAAGTGTTGAACGCATCATATCGTTACGTCATCATGTTGTTTGTCAGCTGCGGCTAATCGCAGCTAATGCTGATGTTTTTACGGGTGTTTATCAGAGAGAGAGAGAGAGGATGGAAGATCGGAGAGCGAGGAAGTTCGGTCAGAGAAGGAACTAGGCTTAGGGTTTTAAGTAGGAAGAAGAGTCGGGGTTACTGGGAGAAAGGAGAGTGGAGAACATGGTGGCAGAGGAAGAGGAGAGAGATCGGCCATCGGTTACACCAACATGAATTATTTTAACAACGAGAGGGAGAAAGGGGTCGGGATTTTGCTGATGAGAATAGAGAAATCAAGGAGCATGAGGCGGTAGGCTTGGGAGAGAAAAAGAAAAGAAATAAAGGGAGAGAGCTACTGGAAATTATGTTAGGGTTAAATAGGGTGTTAATGGGTAGGATTTAAGGGTTAACGGCTTATGGGTTGCGGGTTATTGGATTTGAGATCAAAACATACTCAAAAAGTTTCTAAAATTATAGGAAAATCACCAAAAATTCATAATAAAAACTTGGAACATAATTGATATTTTAAAATACTTGTATTACATAAAAAAACCATAGTAATGTGTTAGGACCATTACATAGGGTGGAAAACATAGATATGGATTCGATTCCTTGCTGAAACTAAACATGGACCCTTAAGAATCAGACCTGATAACCTTATAATCCAATTGATACCTTTATACTTGTAGCTTAGCTCACTTAATTTAAATGTTCTTTTTTTACATGCACATAACTTATACAAGAATATTTGGGCAATCCAGTATTTCTAAGGAAATAAAAATAAAGCGCATCTGAACAAGCGACATGCTTAGATGTGGCTATATATTGACCCTTTTCCATTCATTATTAATGAACTTTATCATATTTGGTTAGAAAAGTAGTCTGAAACCCAAACTTGAATCTGATAGCCAATTTGGATCTAGTAGATCATTTATTGTTTAGCGGATATGAATCAACCGGCTGATCTTATGAATTTACAACAGATATGCTTGTTGATCAAGTATGATACGACCCGAATCATGCTCATTGCCGCCCTTGTCTCTAAGCACGTTCTATTTCATATAACTGTTTTCAGCATTTTTGCATATTTTAGTCTTGTTGTGCCATTGTGGTCAGATAATCTTCTTCCCATGGTAACCGACTATGAAGGAAGATTTAGTGTTGACTCAAAATTCTTGAAAATTTCTGACAGCATTTTCAGATAGTTGATGCTTCTTTCATGTTTGATATGAGAGCTAATAATGCTTGAATATGAAAATATAAAACAACCAAATATCATCACAACTTCAATTTTTTACCATGATATCAAGTAGTCCAAGTGTAAATTTCACCGAGCGTGCAATAAAAAGCTTATTTTTCTTAACAAAAGAAAAAAAGCATATTATAAGGGAAAAAGACTTTGGATTGTTAACATAAAAATAATGCTCGACAGAGAAGAGTGGTGTAGAATAATATGGAACCATCAACCCACGTCACAACTTTGGATTGTTAACATAGTTGCAAAGACGTTAATAGTGGCTTTTGTTCAATCGACTCAGTACTGCATTTTCATTTATAGGTAAAAGATATGCCATGCATATCAATTGGGTGCTTCTAGATTCTTTTATAAACTGGCATGGTGAATTGCGACCCTGGGTTCTTAACTTAATGTTCCATTTCTCCTTGCAAATTTCAAGAAGTATGTTGAGGCAGGCTTTGCAAGCAATAGAGTGGGGTTTTTGGCAAGAAGCCTTGGGGTTTTAAGCCTTTCTCTTTAGCGCAGCTTATGTTATTGATGTCATCATCAAGGTTAGAGGTCTCGGTTTCGGTCTTCTAGAAAATTTTAGGTTCCAGACAATTTCGCTCTTATCGGTGGTTTTGAAGTTTTGTTTCGTTCGTATCGGCAAATGTGATAGTTTCGTTTCGGGTATCGGTTTCAGAGATTTTTTAGATATGTATATGCACATTGTTACATATTGTATATATAGGTTTATAGTATTTGAGGAGGGATCAAATGACCCCCAAAAATAACCCCCAAAAATAACCCCTATCAAAAATCCTATGCCCCCCATTTTTTCGGAAGATCCGAACCGTTCATCTTGATCTCCACCCTCTAAATACCTGACCCACCAATTTTCAACCCGATCCCATGTGTTTTGCCCGTTCATCAACCATTCGCAAAAGTTCTGTTCATGCGAAACCGTTAAATTTGGGTTGGATGGATGAACGGGCAAAACACATGGGATCGGGTTGAAAATTGGTGGGTCAGGTATTTAGAGGGTGGAGATCAAGATGAACGGTTCGGATCTTCCAAAAAAATGGGGGGCATAGGATTTTTGATAGGGGGTTATTTTTGGGGGTTATTTTTGGGGGTCATTTGATCCCTCCTCATATTATTTTATACATATAAATACATCGATAATTTTTACTAGATATATAGTTGTATAAAAATTTTAGCTGAATTTCTTTAGGATCCTAGCCAACCCTTTATCATTTCATTAATATAAAATAATAATAATACTTAAATTGATGATACAAAAAATGAAGAAAATAAAGCACAAGATAAAAAAATCTTTTTAAAACGACCCGCCACCGCGTAACAATTGCTCACTGTATTACTTATTTAAAAACTTACCATTTTATTTATTAAACATGTATAGTTTAATGGCAAACTTGTACATAAGTTTAAATGGGTTAGTGTTTTGTGTACTGATCAGCCGCCCGCCCTCGTTTGTTAACAAGGGCACATCAGCTTATTCGTCTTTGTTGAGCGAAATTTCTCAAAACTCACTCGACTTTAGGGTTTTTGATGAACGATACCGCCCTCGAGCTATACTTCGCCGCTTCCTCTGTTGTCATCGTCTCTGCAACCTCCTTTGCAAATCAATGGAGATCACCGCCTCGTCTTCAAAATTGTTCGCCAATCCTTCGATTGAAGTTGAAAATTGTATGAAAAATTAAATTTTTGTTCCAATTACTATTCTCACAAAAACTATAATACCTGTGATTTTTATGCCTGATGATACTTCTCTTCGAATTTTATAGATTTATTTTCGTTACTGCACAATCATTGGATTATCATTGTTTCTCATGGAATTTTCTGTATATTCTCATGAATATTTATTTGAATCTTCTTTTAATTTTAATTAATTTAGTTTCCTTTTTATTCATCATTTGCTCATTGGTTTCGTCCGGAATTGTGCCGTTTCGGCCAGTTTCCGTCTGTTTCGAGCGAAATTGGCCGGAACTTCAAGCCAAAACCAATAAATGGACACCGCTTTGTCTTGGTTAGCTTCGAAACCAAGACGAAGCCTCCGATAGCAAATTGTATCTTAATCCACGGTTCGGTATCGGGCGATACCTTGATCCATGTTTTATTGTGTCTGTTTTTAGATCTTTGGGTATTTTAGGTATAATTCTATCTCTTTTGAAATATTGTACGGTTTTTATAGCATTCATGGGGTTAAGTGCTCTGGTTAGTAGTTCTGTTTTCCTTAATAGTTGTAGAAGTGATGGCACTCTTCTTGTTTGATTATTAGTTAATTAAGGAAACCCTGAATCTATGGCCACGAAACCGATAATAGTCGTCACTTCTAGTAGGCACCTGAACCGTTCAAAAATGGATCGATTTGGGTCAGACACAAATTTTTCGTTCAACGTTTTGGCTTATCTAATCTTACCCTTCCATGTGGCTTTTTGGTCCTATCGCACAATCTAGGTAAGGATGGATGCACATATTCCTGAGCGCCTACTAGCCATCTTGGGTTTACCATGTGCTTGTTGATATCTGGATTTCTCATGTGCATTCTACACATAAATAAGGCCTTTTTGAGGTGATTTTCATTCATGAAAAGACATAACTTATGAGATAGTGATTGCATTTTTTTTGAACCAACATGCATTGCTATTTGATAAGATCAGAAATACCATGGGAGAGCAAGTCAGAAAGAGCATGTAATTTCACTTTTAAATAAATAATTAATGATAATATTATTAATTAATTAGCAATATTACTAGTATTATCATCATTGATAATTATAGAGAAAATCTTATCGGTGACGCCATATATAATGTCCTCATGTCCGCCACTCAGACTCTGGCTAGTAAATGATCATGGTAACACCAATATACAGTTTAGGAATAATGTTGTGTTGGGTAGATACCTAATTGTGCTAAATATAATGGAGCAGTCAATACAATGCCAAAGTAGGTTTTTTAGACTATACCTTGGTAGCTTGCGATCAATTAATATATCGTTTTTGTAGCCACTGCTGAAGCCAAATAGTCTTGTTGCTAGTTTAGGTTTCCCGGTAGCATAATTTTATCTACAATGACAAATTACATCTAGATTCAATTCATAAGAAGCAGAGCAGTTGTAATTATATAGTTGGAGTTACCAGCATGTATACTTGTCCAGTATGTTGTGCGTCAAGCGGAAGCAATCAAATAGAGAAAAGCATACAAAAGATCTAGGTCGCTTAACGACCAAGGGAACACTTCTGTTGATTTCAATTAGGAGATACAAAAGGCACTCAACTACTCCTAAGAAATATTCACAATTGGCTCTCTCAAAGATGGCTCTTAATAATCCTATGGAACTTCCAATAAGACCTCATACAAATTTTCCCAATGCTTCAGTAGAAGCTCAATTGGTTTTCCAATGTTTCGATGCAAATAACCAAAGCCCGTGCTCTCCTTATATGGATGAAGAGGGGTGGGGTTTGTGCACCAATCCCCCTTGACAATTCAAAGGGCTACCATATGGGGCTGCTGAAAATTTCCAGCAGCATGCTAATTTCTTGAGCCAATAAGCACAAATCTCTACCTTGGCAAGATATTGGGTCTATATCACACAATCGACTGTCAGCACTCGATGAGAATCATCTTGTGGTCCCGTCATCTTGTCTTGAAAGGCTCATATGACTCTGCAGAGCCTCGTTGCCCAAGAAGGGGCCACCGAAATCATCTCATATCGTTAACATACAAGTCCGGCCATACTCGAACTTGACTCCAATATCAACCTTCATAAGCTCGTTCGACAAACAATCACTAGTGCCAAGTAGCTCCACCCGATCCTTGGTTTCATCAGTCTTTGATTCCATCTCATCACACCAAACTTTTCTTCGTCCACATAGGTCGCCATTGTACTCCACCTCACCGAATAAGGTTAGAGACTCATCACACCTGAAAAAGAAAGCAAACGAGACCTTTCTTGCAGGTTGGCATCTCTCATACCTTGGTCTCCAAAATTTGATAAAGTACATCTGCTGTGCAACTTGTGGGGACAAGGTATCTCTGCCATACTGACTTGAACCATCGTCTCTATTAGAACTAACTCTCCGGAGATCATCCAATGACGTCGTCTTTGGTGCGTGCGAGCTTGAGTCGGTAGCTCGCTTATCTGGAACTCTCGTCTTCGTCATCACCATACCATCCAAGTAATAGAGATTGCTTTCACGCTTTCCCTTCATCGGGATCATTATTCCTCGTGTCACCTTTAAACCACTGTCCTCCATAGTCACTTTGCATCCTTGTGCTTCTAATGAACCAAGCGATATCAAGTTGTATTTCAGGTCGGGCACATAATGAACATCATTTATGTCCAGTGTGACACCATCACTCATCTTTATGCAGACCGTGCCAATGCCTGCTAGCGTGCATACTCCATCGTCTCCAAGGACTTTACTCTTACTACCTTCATGGAAAGTAGTAAATTACTCTCTGTGGGGGGTGTCATGGAACAAGCAACCCGAGTCGAGCATCCATCCCCCTTCATCACCCCCTCCGTCGCACCAACTGGGACACACTCATCCACCTCGCTTTTGACGACGTTCGCTGTAGCATCCTTCGTATTGGCCTTTGGGCATTATCTCGCCCAATGTCCTCTTTCCTTGCAAAAGGCACATTGATCCCTCTCGATGTTTGTGCGCGAAGCTCTACTATTTGTCCATTGTCTCGGATCTATGGTTCCCTTTGCGGCCTCCACCTCTTTCATTGCTCCGACCTCTAACCACGGTAAGCGCTTCGAACCCTTGGGCCCTCGTCTTCTCATCATCCGTATTTCTAAATTCATTGTTAGTAAGAGCGTTAGAAACTTCATTGAAGGTGATAGATTCTTTACCATAGGTTAAGATCGAAACGATGTGCTCATAGTCTTTATGCATGGAGTTGAGGAGAATCATCGCCTTGTCCTCATCTTCCTCTTTGACGTCGATGTTCCTCAAATCTGTAAGGATTTTGTTGTAATAGTCAAGGTGTTCTTCAACTGAAACTTCTTCCTTCATCTTGAGGCCAAAAAGCTTCTTCTTTATGTGTAGGAGATTCTCCATATTGAGGCCAAAAAGCTTCTTCTTTATGTGTAGGAGATTCTGAATGTTCTTCATGTACTTCTCATCAAGTACATCCCATAACGTTTTCGTGTTCGTCTCCTCCATGAAAGGGTACTTCTTCTCCCTTGGCAAGTAGAGCCGGATCGTGCTGCAAGCGGTCTGGTTCATCATCTTTCACTCCACATCCAACGTCGTAGTCGGCCTCTCATATAGTACTTGATCTTGACCAAGTTGGTTCAAGATGTCAAGTACTTTGCATCTCCACATGTCGAAGTTGATACATTCATTGAACTTCTCAATTTCAAACTTCGTACTTGATACGATAGTTTGCGTTGTTGAAGATTGCGTCATTGGAGTAGAATGATTATCATCACCATCTTTGCTCATCTTCTTAGTCTAGATCTTCGTCGCCAAAGCTCTGATACCAATTGTTGTGCGTCAAGCGAAAGCAATCAAATCGTCGAAGTATCTAGCTCGAAGAACAAATAGAGAGAGTATACAAAAGATTTAGGTCGCCTTAACAACCAAAGGAAGACTTTTGATTTCAATTAGGAGATACTAACGGCACTCAACTACTCCTAAGAAATTCTCACAATTGGCTCTCTCAAAGATGGCTCTCAATGATCCTATGAAACTTCCAATAAGACCGCATACAAGTTTCTCCAATGCTTCAGTAGAAGCTCAATTGGTTTCCCAATGTTTCGATGCAAATAACCAAAGCATGTGCCCTTTCAAGGGGCTGCCATGCAAGGATTCTTGAAGAAGTACCCTTGAAGTGGAGGGGGTTGGTGCACCAACCACCCCGCAATTCAAGGGGCTGCCATATGGTGCTGCTGGAAATTTTCAGCAGCTGGCTGCTGAGATAACAACCACACAGTAACCATGTTATCGGATTCCTTCACCTTTCGTGAATTTAACCAGTAAGCATTCTATCAGCTATCATAATTTTTATACAGAATATATGCGTGCCATTTGGAAATGATGTGATGCTATCGGCAAATTTTTCCAAGATGGGTTGTGGGTCAATTATATATATGGGGGAAGCCTTTCTTCTTCAAGAATCCAACTTGATACATTTGTAACTTTTGGTTGCAGGAGCTATCCACACTGGAAGTAAAGAAGCAATTAGAATTCGTAAAAATGGTACGTGAGTAGACCCTGTGATCTCCCTTTTTGCATCACTGCAGCTTTTCATATTGATCCTTTCCCTACATCTTTTCCCCACTTCGCTTAGCTTATTTTCTTCCAAGCTGCACGTCACTCAGAACAAAACCAAGCAGAAACCAAACTACTTCCAATTTAAATTGTAACCAGATATCTAAAAGTGAACCTCCTGTTCATATGCAATGTGGCGGGGATGCTTCTTGGCATCTTATACAACTAGTTTCTATGCAGATAAATGACCGTCTCGCCTCAAGGCAGCTGGAGAAGGCCATTGGTCCTCATCATCTAGCAGCAGGGGAAGGTCAAGATTGAAAAAGGTTCATGCATTTTAGTAGGAGCATGCCAGCATATGTTTTTAAAATATACTACGAGTGTATGTCTACCATTTGGTTGCATCATTTTATAATCATCGCCGAGGAGGGCTTTTTGATTCATCTTCTGTAACCCCCTTTGTATCCAATGTTGTTTTCTTTTGGGAGAGAAACCAGGCCCCACCTCTATCGCCATTTTTGTAGTAGTGGCGGTTCAAATGTTTTACCCATTTTCGTAAGTAATTCATTAGAATTCGCAAGGTAGACCCATATGTGCTAACTGAACCATGGTGACTATTCTGTTCTACACGAAGTTCACATGAAACCAGCAGTATCTTCTATCGAAAAATATCATAAATAATGGTACATAAATAGAGTTTGTAATTGTATTGATGGGGCGAACGTACAAACAGCTAGAAAATAGAAAAAGGATGAAATCTCACAATTATCAGCATGCTCCCAGATTCAGAGCGTCTAATGATCCAAGATATTTCAGGTTCATCTTATTTGCATAATATGTCTTCGGTTACAGTGGGCATATGATTTAGCTAGTAATTCAGCTCTGGACCTACCGGTCTGTTTCCCCTCGCGGGAGGTGGCGGAAATGGAGGCAACAAGGGGCTATAGTTTGGGGGTCGCCTTGGCGGAAATGGAGTAAGGGGCTTCCGGCCTCCAAGCTTCCTAGCGATCACATCTGCAAGCAACAACATGCACAAGTCGGGGGGAAAAAATCACTGACAGTTAGAGAGGTAAAAGATCAGGAGCCTGCTCTATGAGAAGAGCTGAGAGCACGTACCTCCTCCACGAGCAAGCTCAAACTGCATAGGGCAAAGTGCAACAACCAGCAGTGCAACGAGAAGTGAACGAGCAAAGGATTTAGTTAGTGTAACCATGCTTGGCTGCTTCTTTTGCTTCTCTCTTTTTGCTGCACTGGGTTTTTATATAGAAACTGAATGTCTTGAAGTTGAACCTCTGACCTATACCCACCGCGTCATCTCTTAATTGTTCTTCATTATCTGACTTGTGAAGTTGTAATTGGTGCACTACAAATCATAAAACTGAGTTGAAATATGCGCCATTGACACTCGGCATCAAATATGACATTCAGAAGTCTGCAAAAAATTTCCTGTGCCTCAATTTTCCCGGCTTAAAACTGCAGACAAGGACTATAGTAACCGTGTTGAATGATTCCTTCCTACGGGGTCTTGACTTGATTGCAGTCGTCTCCCGTTGCTGCAATGAACCATTTGATGGGTTATTTTGTCAACACTGTGGTGCCCATACGTTGGACTCGTACGTTTATAGGCAATTGAATCGATGGCATTCGTCACAAAATCTAATTATGCACAGATGCAAACTAAATTGAAGAACATTAAGAGGGGGCAAAGTTCATCACAAAAACTGGGAAGTGCATAAATACATGATTTGAAATGGCAGGGATTGAGAATAAATGATACAAGCCTTTTAATTCAGCTGAAGCCATGATCATGCCAAGTAGTATAAAAACAGCTGAACCCAAAAGTTTTTAATGGCTTTGATGTTGCCAGTGTAGAGCCATAGCACGTTTTTTCACAAGAAAATTCGAGCAAACTGCACCGCTTCTCTGTAATAATTTATGCTGACAGTGCTAATGTTCCTTGGATTTTCAATCAACATGTAAACTTATAATCCAAATGGCTGGCACATTTAGATACCCAGATAACCAAAACATACCAGTCCACAATAGACAAAATTTCAAGCATGAAACTATTTTCAGAATAAAATCGTTCTGTTTCGCAGCACATAGGCTACCGGCTAAACAGAAGAAGTTACAGCATAATTGTCCAGATGAAACTCAATTTATTTCTGAAGTCCATGAGAAATAAAACATAGGAAGGCGGCGATTCCTTAGTCACAAGTTCAGCCACCAAATACCTGCAGCCTGATCATCCCTGCAACCAAAATATAGCTCAAGGTTAGAAGGTCCATTTTTTTGAGTTTTTGCCGTGAAATATTTCAGAGAAAAAGGCTTCCAATGTTGGTTTTTGGCCCGTTCTACAATAATAAGACAATCATAAATCACTGTGAATCATATGCACATGCACAAGGGATTCCCCTGGATGCTACAAGAAACACACAAACACGAGAGAGGCTTGCTCTATAGAACACACACATGAACATACAATGGACTATTTGAAAAGGCAGAATTTAAGTTTTCAATAGAAATTACATTTCAAGTTCTCGATATTATTGGATTTTGAACAATATACCATTATGCGTTCATGGAAAGTTACTGTAACATTTATTACCAAAGGGTTAAGTCAGAGAAATTTCCTCCGATACCTTGCTTCACAAGATGCTACTCCGTACAATATTTATTTGTGCAATATTGATCCGACTTTAGCCTATTCATTGAACCAATCACTCTTGTGAGTATATTGTGACAATAAATATTCCTGATTAATCATTGTAATAAGTTTTCTTGCTTTTTTTTCATGATGCTCATATCTTTATATTCATCCTTTTTCAAGCTTCACCTTCCCTTCTAAATGCACAGTTTATTGTTTTGTCCATTCCCCTAGAATCACAATGATTCACCATCTCTTCCAACTGCATAACTCACCACACCTCTGAATGTGAATAGACAACCAAGATGATCTCAAAGAGACAAAGTTTAGAAAGGACCGAGACATCCAAGAACTTGCAATAGATTTAGTTGAAATGTATTTCCTTATAAGTCACAACGAAATCTTCAACCTCTCCCCATCTGTCCAAATTGGTAAACCCCAAGTAAAATAGAATTTTTTGCTGCATTTCCTTGGAAATCCAAATCGGCAAAGATAATGATTTTTCGGTTCCTAAATTTAGTGTAAACCAAGGATCTGAAAGCTTTTTCAGCCAAAATCAGCCACGGCTGAAACTTGCGAGGGGGAGGCTAGTTTTCCTTTGAAAGCGGAGGGTAGACACTAATCTCTAAACCACATGAGGTATTGTCCTGCAAAGTATCAAGTTGGAGCCGTGGATGAGTTTCTGGTATAAGAATGGACAGATTCTTGCAATCCAAGCAGTCATTGGAGTTAGTTCTATAGCACAATTAAGAATAATAAATTTTATACGTCAAACTTTCCATTTGCCTCTTACCAGGTTCCTTATTACACTACACTGCCCAGACGTTGTCAATTCAAGTAGCTCGAAACCTAGTTTATGAAGTTGGAGCAAGAGGGTGAATAACTTTCTCATTGACTCTTGCCGTGATTATAGGATATGTATTACCAGAGAATTTGTCGGGATAGGAATTAACATTAGATTATAATTAGAAACTAGAATCTGATTAGAACCATACAAATGTTAGTGAAAGATGATCTATACTTCAATTTTGAATGTTTAAAATGAGTCCAGGGATTTTCTGCACCACAATTTTTTCAGTATAATTTTACATACAATCCGTAGATTTCTGATCTTTGCTGATCTAAAACTAAATCAAGTACTAAAATCCATAGAAGACTTAATTTGAATTTCATCCTCAACAAGGTCCTCCTAATTCAATGTTTAATTTTCATTCAACGGCGCTGTATTCAACTGAACCTGAGCAAAATCAATTATGTATCAAAACGAAAAGGAAAGGAAAGACATACGAACTTAACACAATATCCCATCACTCTACAATTAAACTCATAACATCAAATTAATGCAATTATTTTATACTAAGAAAATCAAAGCGATTATGCTCGTTCCACTGTACTCGCATTTTTTCATCACTATACAAAATTTCAGGTTGTTTATTTGCAAATAAGATTATATATATGACAACCATATATATAAGATTATATATACCTGAAATTTTTCATCACTATACAAAATTTCAGGTTGTTTATTTGCAAATAAGATTATATATGACAACCAAAAAATCAGATTTTTTTCAACAAAAACGAAAATATTCATTCCTTCAGACAATCAATTACCACTACACATCCAACTAAACCCATCAATTGTATACTCACTTCAAGCAAGCATTCTATCCACTGGATCAAGATCTAAACCACTCAATCTTCCGCGATTCCAACCAAATGACTGCCTAGGGTTTCGGATCGATCGGAAACGCACCTGAGGCTGGGATCAGTGGTGGCCGGCGGCGTGCTGCTGCTGATGTTCGAGGTGGCGGCGCTCATGGGGGAGGGCGACGAGGTAGGAGAAGATCATCCCGCCGATGCACACGTGGAAGAGGGGCTCGACGGAGCTCGTCTCGATGTACTTCTCGATGTAGCGGTCGACGGCCTGATCGGTCGTCTTCTTGATGTTCTCCCAGGAAAGCTTCGGCTTGATGTGGCCCGGCAGCTCGCGAACCTTCAGGCCCTTGATCTCGTTGTAGAAAGCTCGCATCGCCATTGAAGATCGAGATTGAGATGAGTGAATGTGAAACGCTAACCCTAGCTTTTATTTCTCGTTACTTTTGGGAATTATTTTCGGGATCGAGTCGGAAAATAAATGATTATTTTGGGCTTCCTAAATTTTTGAATCGGCCCAATAAATAGTCAGGGGCCCAATCTGGCCTTGGCCCACCTTAACCAACCTGGGCTGTAAATTCTGGCCTTCTCGGGTCCATTTTACCCCGAGTTGTGGTGAATAATTATTAATAAACAGCGGCAGTGTATGATCAATAGGTTTGCCCCTAGCTTTTTTGTCCCAAGATCACCTAGGCTCTATGTCCTTTTATCATATTGGGCCATTTGGATGCTTAAACTCAAGACTCATGCTAGGCCAAGCAATCAAAATCTAAGGTGTACAAAATACAACACTGTTAGTTATAGCATCACACCTAGGTTAGTTTTGATAATATGCAAACAATTAATGTTGCTAATAAGTTTCTATCGGATTTGAGTGTAGGAAACAAAGTCAACCAATCCACCCAAGCTTACTAAGAATTGCCCGATTTGGAGGCTGGAAGAGTCAATGGATATGGAGCTCAACCTGAGGATCAGTAGCTTATCCAAGGACTTGTTGTGTGCATAGGCTTCTCAAGACAAGTCAAGAGCTAAAGAAGACACCAAAACTCCAAGACATTGTGTGTGTAATGGGACATATTTGTAACTTGTTTAGAATGTTAAGGCCATTAGTTTGAAGCTTGCACACACACAGAAAAATATTTTTATCACTTTGAAACATATTTTTATTGCATAAAATGTTTTGAAAATGCTTTAAAATCATTTAAATTGAGTATCATACTGTTTTCCGATAAATATCCATGTATCAGAAAAGTAGTCGGCTCTCAAATATATAGGAGTAGACTACTATAGCTTGGTTGCTCCAGTGTAGGTGCAGACTATGTTAGGCAGTCAACTGCTTCATTGCATGGAGTTGACTCCTGAGCGAGTAGTCAACTCATTAGCATACAGGAGTCGACTCCCAAGTCTTTAACAGTCATGTTTGACTTTCTCCTTGATTGACGCAAGGTGTCGATTTGGAGCCATTAGAGATCGATATTTGGGATGTGTTTAGTGCAGAAATTATCTTTATTTATAGGGGTTTTTTTTTGCATATTCATCCCTTAAAAATGCGTATTTTGATATTTATCCTTTAAATATGTGTATTCGCTCTTAAATCCCTCAAATATTAAACTTTAACCTTCATAGTCCCTCCATCCTATTTCTGCTAAAGAATTAGCCAAACTTAAATTAATTAACGCTTAAATAATTATTAGAATTAATTAATTAAGAATTAAACAGTAATTAACAATTAACCAACACCCAAATCATCCCATCATTCGTTTTGGGTGGAGGCGGCTCCGCCTCCTCCTCCCCGTCATTTTTTGGAGCGGGGGAGCACCGCTTCCTCCCCTTCTACATCAAACAAGGAGGGGGAGGAGGCGATGTGAAGGGTTTTATGGGACCCTTAGGGCACAAAAACTCTATGCCCGTCCTAAGTCGGACGGAACATAGACAGAAAAGCAGCAGAAAAATAAACATGTTAATCTAATTAACATTTAACACTAAGGTCCAAGACCCTAATTCAAGATCTATGCCGACTTGGGATGGGTCTGACCATCCCAAGAAGGATCTAGCCTACTGCGATTAAATTAAACTAATGCTAATAAACACATACCCGGAATCTCAACCCTGGGGCAGGCGAGATGTTCCGCACCGTCTTCCGAGCCGCTCCCGTCCCACGCCGAGCCGCTCCTCGAACCGCTCCCCGAACTGAGGCGATCAATCCCGTGTCGCCGAGCCAACCACGCGCTGAAGAAAGTTTCACGCGAGTGAAACCTCCGCCTAGATTTCGGATCTGAATCCGAACTCCTTTGCGGCTTTGCTAGAGCCGTCAGGAGCTAGGCCGAAATTTATAGGGAGAGGAGAAATATTAATTTAGCTTAGATCCGAGCGTGCTCCAACATTTACGAGAGCCGCTCAGATCTAGAGCTTGGGACGAGTTATGAGGAAGGGGGAGGGCATCTATTTATAGAGGCGACCGACTCTCCCCTTTTCTCCACAACCGAGGTGGGACTATTAATTTGGGATTAATTAAATCAAGTTAGTTTGCCTTTCACAAAAGGCAAACTTCCTCGAATTTTAACCCCCTCATCGTTGAGCTTCAATGTTGGTACAACCTACCAAATCAAAGAGGGTTCAACGGTGAACGCGTAGGAAAAAACGGCTCGTCAATCCGAGTCCGTTTGACCCTTCAAACAATTGTCCAAAGTTAGCCAAAAGTCATGCTTCTCTTAGAAACGTAGCCGTCAAGAAAATCCCAGGTTTCAAAAAACCATAACCAGAAAATTCGGGCTTGGTGGGCCTCCATTTTCGCTGGTTTCAGCCCAACAGTTTGGGCTCACTTGTTTTGGCTATAACTTGTGTATTTGGACTCCGTTTTTGACGCGGTTTGAACCTGCGTTTAGAGCGGGACGATCCCGTCATCTAGGTAACCTTTTCAAAGCGTTTATTTAATTAAATATAGTCTTAAATAATTTAAGACACATTTAATCTCTTTTGCATCATATGCAAATTAGTCCCTATCTAGGCTTAAATTTTCATTTGCATCAAATACAAATGATCAGAGGGCATATTCCTCTACATCTCCCACTTGCACTCAGGATCATTTATCCCGAATGCAGGAGATGATTGCAAACATCTTTTGCAATATTTTATCCCTTGCATCAAATGCAAATTATTCTCCCTAACAAATTTCTACCTATTACCAGACGAAGATCGCACTCTGTGTGAGACCCTACAGCCTGACCCTTACAACAGGTTGGGCTCGAAGCCCTATACGGCAGTGACCACGAGCAGTGGTTGCCGTCCCTGCTTCAGGAATCATCATTATGTGGTTGACTCATTGACATGAGTCTTGTCGGGACCACCCTGACTGTTTCCGTGATGAATTCCGTAGTTATAGTCTCTTCATCTTAACTATGTCGTGCAGATCAAGTCTAGGGTACGGTCAAACTGTCAACCCCAATAACTTGACTCCGGTTAGTTTCTATCGATCTTTAGTCAAATAATGTTGGACTTCTTCCAACATACTCTGGCAAGAGTTTTTACTAAAGACCGAACTAACCCTACGACACTAACTCCCATTGATCGGGAGAGATGAATCCTCTCTTGGTCATTACTCTCCTCATGCGCTTCAAGTGTCACCCAATCAAAGACCTTTCGACAGGCCTTGCCTCGAAGCTAGGTCATTTGATCTAAGTGGCACCGTTCACGCACAGGTTCGTCAAAATGACCTCAAGTCAAAAGACCAACTAGCCTATCATCACTCAGAGTCATCATTGACAGATTGGTCAATATAACCATATGGTAACTCTTGTGGATCGTTCAGTGAACTCATTCTCTAATGAGCACCTGTGTCTTGTCTACGACTTCGCCAAGTCAAGCGATCATGAGATCATCGCCACCGCTAAACGGTGAAGACTAAGACACAATGGTCTATCCGATGTTTCGATATCCTTGTCTCGAAACATCTACGACCACGAACCCTTTTAGACTTATGTTACAGATGGTCAAACATTTTTCCATGATCGAGATACTCATCTCGATACCTGTTTGACCTCGCATAAAGTCTCAGGACTTTACCTAAGTTAATATCTAATGTTAACTACATTATAACATAACTTAGATAAATTATTACCAAACAGCTTACTGTTATTTTGAACAAGATGTTTGTGTTATTCACACACAGAGATAGATTGCCTCGAATGCATCTTCTCTCAACATCTCCCACTTGCACTCAGGCCCATTTATCTCGGTATCTTATACCGTTTTATACATAAGTTTTCACGACTTCATGTGATATAGCCGTCATGAGTGGATCTGCTAAAACCATCTACACTATAGACTTAAGGGGTTTCTATGTTCATGTTAGACCAACCATTTGAATCTCATTCAAATAATTCACTTGGTCTTACGGAATCTATAATATTTTATTTACTTGGATCTTATCCAGTTCATCGTACCTTACGATAATAATTTAAATTTGTTAATGGTCATTTCAAATGGCTCATATCTATTTCTGATAAAGTATCAAACTTTTGATAACTTTGTCAAAATAAATGATGTCTAACATGTAATTTATACGCTCCCACTGACCTTGAAAACTTTCTTGGTTAATTCATGTAAGTTGGTCTGTCTAAATCATATTTAGAAAAACGAACTTATAAGTGAATGTTCCAATTTTCATGGTCAACTCTGAGCGTTTTACATCGAGCTTGGTCCGAGTAGATCTGTGCACATCTGCTGGCGAGACGGTTTCAACATAATCCATTTTATAGGAATTAGGATGAAAACCATTCTCGACCAACATGATTGCACTTCTCTATTTTCCTTTCTGCACAAATCTTTCAACTTAAAGATTTACTTGTAGAAAGTGAGGAAACATTTTCCTTGGGCACGTAAACTAAATTCCAAAATTTATTTACGCACACGGACCTATTCTGATTGCATCAAATTTTAAATCGGAGTTACTACTCCGAATTTTCATCCTAGAAGTTGGCTAAGTAATCATCAATTATGATGTCTAACTCGACTCTTCGTCTCACGAGATTCGAGTAATTATACAACTTCTTAATGATTGATTTTATGAATATCTTATTGATAATGTCCTCATAGAACATTATCAAAACCTAGGCATTACTATCTGGGTCTTAACCCAGAGGGAGGACTTAACTCAGAGTCACTTGCTATGGATCGCACCAAGTCTAACTCAGTGTGATTCATACCTTTTGACACACGGATGTGTTAACAGACTTGACCTGAGAGAAAATCACATTTTCTTTTAATTACGCAAGATTTAATGTAGCTAAGTATTTGACCATTCGATCTAATCGAATTAGTTTAAATACTTTAGTTATTTCGTTCTTTATTTTATCAGACTTGTGTTTCATCAAGAACACGTGTCTTAATAAAATATACGAATAACTTAATTTGGTTAATCTAGACTCGGGTTCATCAGTATGTACCAGACTGAGTTCGACAACTCATTCTCCCACTGTCTTACAGATGGGTTTCGGCCATTTTATCTAAGAGGATAAGACTCACAAGTGTCTGTAGACTTCATAATACGAGAGGTCAAACCCCTGTTTATGTGACTTGTGAAGCTTAGTCTCTCGATACGGCATAGTCTATTTTTCCATATAAGTTTGCTACTATCTTGTGTATTTATATATTAACATTTAATATATTATAGTTATTACAAATTACTAACAGAAAACATTGCTTCGGAAGCAAGGTGACGACATTCGTCACAATGTGTTAGAAATCTTTCGTATAACAATTATTCTGAAATCGTGACATCAAAATATGTCACATTTTCATTTCCTCTTACTTATGCCTTTACTAATGACAAATTAAACTAACTTCCTCAATTGACTTTCCGGAGTGCATTCTTCCTTTTCTAAATCACATTTAGATATTAAATAGCCCAAAATAAATAAATAGCTATGCAAGCATCTTATGTATCCAAACGCTTGAGCTTTGCAATTTGAGTGTAGCTCAAGAAGTTGTTTGTCTCAAGATCCGGTTGGGATACATAGTCTTGCATCGCTCATGCACTCGTATTCGACTCAAACGGTTTGATCGAATTTTCGAACTTTGCGGATCAAAAATTGTTTGTCCATACAACCTTGAGTGTAGCTCGACAAGTTGTAGGGAGAAACACACTTCGAATATCCTATATGTTCAAGCTGTCTCATATAGAGACGAGTGACATGTAGCGTGAATTTATTTGTTGGACCCAGAACTTAATGAAATCATATTTCTTAAGTCTGTTCTTTAGAAGGTCATTTAAATGTCAACGAGAATATAGTTTTAATTCTATCAATTAGAATTTAACTTTGATATTCAATTAATCAACCTATTTGACCAATTAACTAATTCCATTAAAAAATTATATTTTGATTCCTTCGGTAAACATAGTCTTGCCCTAGTTTTGGCATATGTTCAAAATTAAATATAGGTAGAATGGCTTTTATCTATCTATATCCTCCCACTATTTTTACGATCGTTTCAAAGCTTAATAACGAACGATTTAATCGAATTAAAATATTTAAAATTTAGTGAAAGAGGGATCCAATCATCCTGAACCTCACAACCTTGAGGAGACTCAACAAGTTGATTGGTTCCATGATTGGTAGACTAACTCTTAGTCAATCACATCACATGTGACTCCCTATCGTTTTTTTACCCACAGTCACTTATGATCTTGAGGAAACTCAACAAATCATAATGACTGGTCTAGTCAGACCCTTGATTTCGTGTCCAGATTTGACTTAGATCGATACTCGAGGAGACCCGACGTATCGATTTGGGTCAATTCTAGACTACATCACATGTATGTTGGAGTTTATTCCTTAAAGATAAACATGTCATAGCTTGAGGAGACTCAACAACTATAATTGTCTTCTTTGAGTTACCAAGCTCCAAAATCAAGGAGGGATACGGATTAATCTTTAATAAGATTTATAACGCATTGACTAGATATAGTCCAGGGTGTCATACAATCATGATTCGCGACATTGCGGTCCAGCGGAACACAGCCAGGGAATTGACTAAGCCAGGATCACTGCCCCTTGGACTAGCAAGGGTTGATCCAGATCTCTTAGCCAAGCACATTGACTGGATCATGGTCCATTGAATGAAGCTTGTCATTTTTGTATGTGTGCCATAGACTAAATAGCTTTTATTAACAACTAATTAATCCTATCAACTAGTTGCATCCTTAAATTCAAAATTTTAGGATTTGTTTAATAACTTTTATTAAGTCCTTATCAACTATAAGGTTCACGTGCTATCCTAATCGTTATTAGGATTTTAATAAATTATTAACAACGCCAAAAGCGAAGTCCTTTAATGAGAATTAATATCATAACAATTATAATTTAAAAATCATTAAAGGGACTACCCTAATCAGGAATTAGGTCTTGAAGTGTTGTTAATGTTTTATTAAAACAGAGCATGTCATTAAAATTCAATTAATAAATTTTAATCATTTCTTAATGGCTAACCTAAAATGTTGTCTTGTGTTATCAAATAAGGGACAAGATTATGCATAGCCATTAACATAAGATTACACTAATTTTATCGCATAAAATAAAAGTGTACAACTATTTAACAATTTAAATAGAACAATGTCTATCACATAAACAATTTTAGCATGCAAACATAAATTTAACATTTAAATTTAAAATATGATTTTAAAATAATTTATTTTTATCTCATAAAAAATTGTTTTTAAAATCACAAATTTGCATGCTACTTTAAAAAATTTATCGCATAAAAATTTTAACCTTTAAAATCAGTTTTAAAATATCTCATAAAATTAAAACATCATTTTAAAAACTTTCATGCTTAAAATTTTATCATATAAAATTTTTAGGCACTTTAAACTTATCGCATAAATTTTAAAAGATTTAAAATTAGTTTTAAAAATTATCACATAAATTTTAAAACGTTATTTAAAAATTTTCATATTCAAAAATTTATCACATAGATTTTTAAACATCAAAAACATTTTTAAAATTTATCTCATAACTTTAAAAACATATTTTTAAAAGTATTTAAAAGCATTTTAAAGTTTAATAATAATCGCAGGCTAGATCGTTACGCAGACCTCGCTCTGATACCACTGAAGGGTTTTCTGGGACCCTTAGGGCACAAAAACTCTATGCCCGTCCTAAGTCGGACGAAACATAGACAGAAAAGCAGCAGAAAAATAAACATGTTAATCTAATTAACATTTAACCCTAAGGTCCAAGACCCTAATTCAAGATCTATGCCGACTTGGGATGGGTCTGACCATCCCAAGAAGGATCTAGCCTACTGCGATTAAATTAAACTAATGCTAATAAACACATACCCGGAATCTCAACCCTGGGGCAGGCGAGATGTTCCGCACCGTCTTCCGAGCTGCTCCCGTCCCACGCCGAGCCGCTCCTCGAACCGCTCCCCGAACCGCTCCGCATCCCGAGGCGATCAATCCCGTGTCGCCGAGCCAACCACGCGCTGAAGAAAGTTTCACGCGAGTGAAACCTCCGCCTAGATTTCGGATCTGAATCCGAACTCCTTTGCGGCTTTGCTAGAGCCGTCAGGAGCTAGGCCGAAATTTATAGGGAGAGGAGAAATATTAATTTAGCTTAGATCCGAGCGTGCTCCAACATTTACGAGAGCTGCTCAGATCTAGAGCTTGGGACGAGTTATGAGGAAGGGGGAGGGCATCTATTTATAGAGGCGGCTGACTCTCCCCTTTTCTCCACAACCGAGGTGGGACTATTAATTTGGGATTAATTAAATCAAGTTAGTTTGCCTTTCACAAAGGGCAAACTTCCTCGAATTTTAACTCCCTCATCGTTGAGCTTCAATGTTGGTACAACCTACCAAATCAAAGAGGGTTCAACGGTGAACGCGTAGGAAAAAAACGGCTCGTCAATCCGAGTCCGTTTGACCCTTCAAACAATTGTCCAAAGTTAGCCAAAAGTCATGCTTCTCTTAGAAACGTAGCCGTCAAGAAAATCCCAGGTTTCAAAAAACCCTAAACAGAAAATTCGGGCTTGGTGGGCCTCCATTTTCGCTGGTTTCAGCCCAACAGTTTGGGCTCACTTGTTTTGGCTATAACTTGTGCATTTGGACTCCGTTTTTGACGCGGTTTGAACCTGCGTTTAGAGCGGGACGATCCCGTCATCTAGGTAACCTTTTCAACGCGTTTATTTAATTAAATATAGTCTTAAATAATTTAAGACACATTTAATCTCTTTTGCATCATATGCAAATTAGTCCCTATCTAGGGTTAAATTTTCATTTGCATCAAATACAAATGATCCGAGGGCATATTCCTCTACATGATGCTCCTCTGTCCCAAACAATGACGGGGAGGTGGCAGCACCGCCTCCTCTGCCTGTAAAAACTGAGGAGGACGTCGGAGGCTGCGGCAGCATCGCCTCCTCCCCCTCCTTGTCATTTTTTGGGGACGGCGACGGCGACACCGCCTCCCCCCTCCTCCATTGTTTAGGAGGGGGAGGCGGCGGCATTGTCGTTGTGTAACGGCCTTTATTTTTAGACGTATTTTTCTGATCGTGCGTATCAGTATTTTATTCCTGTCGTCCGGATAATCTTTCGTCAGTACGTTCTTTGCTACAAGTCGATGCGAGCGCGTCTCTGTTTTTCGTTTTTAACGTATCCTAATTAATTGACTATCAAGTTTAACAAATTACTTTAACTTAATTATCTCACTAATTACAAATTTTCTAATCACTTTTAACTTCCACTAATTACTTTATCTATTTTTAGTAATTACATCTAATTTTATTTAATTACTTAATTACTTTAATTAAAAGTTAATTACTAATTAACTTTTTACTATTGGCTGAAACTTAAATCACTAATTGACTAAACTACTTTTAACCTAACCATACCCTATTGAATCCCACCGATCAGGCAGGTGAGATCCAACCATTCTCTTCACTTCACTCCCCCACAACCAGCTCCTCCCCCTTCAATTGGTCTCCCACACTATTCTTTTAACAGTAACAACAACCACAGCAAAGGAACACGAATTCCTCTTCCCTCTGCAATCAATCAACCCATTTCAAATTCAGCTCCAAAATCAACCCATTGTTCTGTGTTGTATCTAACGTTACAACATTAGTCACAACATGAAGTGTTTTCTCTGAAGCTGTAATGTTCTTGTTGTATAATTCAGACTTCTTGACCCATTGCTTCTTCATCTTCATATCAGGATGTCTAACATTTCTTCCTTCTGACCAATGTCGCATGTGACTGTAGCAGTTTCTCTCAGTATGGCCTATGAACTTGCAGTAACTGCATACAGAATGAGCACCTTTAATACCTCTAATCTGCTTTTTCTTCTGATCATGGCCCTTGTGCTGACCCATTCTTTCAAGTTCTTTGCTAACTTGACTTCTTTTTTCAGCAGACACATCATCAAAAGCTCCTCTATTGTATCCCACTCCGGTGCGATCTCCTGAAATCTTACCCATGTTTAAGATATCATCCAGCTTTGCTTTTCCAGAATTCCACTTCTCCAAAGTGCATTCAGCTTTCTCTGCCCTAAGAAGAACATTTCTGAAGTTTCTTTCCAATTCTCTACAGTTTCCCTCAGCTTTCAGACATTCGGTTTTGACCTCCTCCTTCTCTTTCTTCAGTCTATTATTCTCCTCCTTCAGGACTTTGTTGATATTACAGATTTGCATCCATTTCTCAAACATCATCTGGTATGCTGTACAGATATCATTGTCACTAACTTCCTCATCGCTGTCAGCTTCAGAATCTGATTCGGTTGTAGATGTTGTACATGATGTTGTACAAGATGTTGTACATAATGTTGTACATAATGTTGTAACATTCTTTCTGACATTTGCAGTTTTGTTCTCTAATGTTGTACTAGTTGTTGCAACATTAAGTCCAACACAGCTAGGGGTGTACCCATCAGATTGATCATCAAGAATAGCCGGAAAAGCCACATAGTTGCTGGTGTTGTCTTCATTTCCAGAACTTCCTTCTGAATCTTCATCACTCTAGGTACTAGCTAATGATTTCCCCTTTTTCTTCTTGAGGGTATTAGCACATTCGGCCTGTATATGACCGAAACCTTCGCACTCCCTGCATTGTATTCCTTTACCTTTACTCTTTGGCTCATACCTCTGTGCGGGATGACTGATTGCCTTTCCAGCAGTATGAAGATACGGTCTTGATTCCTTTTTGGTAGATCTGTAATTCTGTCCCTTGTCGCTCATCTTCCTAATCATTCTGTTGAAATTCTTAGTCAGCAGATCAATGTCATCATCAATATCCGCGTCATTTTCAGGCTTAGATGTTTTACTGACTTCAACCTTTAGAGCCACCCCTTTATCCATGTGGTTCGTCTTCAAATTCATTTCATAGGTCTGAAGAGATCCCATGAGTTCATCCAATCTCATATTGGATGTGTTTCTCACCTCTTCAATAGCTGCAATCTTTGCCGAAAATTTGTCAGGTAAAGATCTCAGAGTTTTCTCTACTAACTTCTTTTGGGAGTACTTCTTCCCCAATTGAAATGCTTGATTTGCTATATCACGTAATCTTCCATTAAATTCAGCCACAGATTCATCATCATTCATTCTAAGATTTTCAAATTGAGAGGCGAGAATTTGAAGTTTAGAAGCTCTTACAGTACTTGTCCCTTCATGAATATTCTGCAGTATATCCCATGCTTCCTTTGCATACTCACACGTAGAGATTAACTTGAATTGCTCTTCGTCGACAGCGGAAAAAATAGCATTAATTGCTTTAGAATTGCATAAGGCTGCATGTTCTTCAATCCGACTCCAATCTCTTGCCGACTTGATGTGTTCTTCGCCATCTTTGTCAATTTCGGTTGGCGGTATCCATCCTTCACTGACAGTGATCCAGGCCTTCTCATCAATGGACTTGATGAATACACGCATTCGAGACTTTCAGTAAGTGTAGTTTGTACCAGTGAGTAGTGGAGGACGAACAACGGAGGCACCTTCTCGTGTAGCCATGATTCAAGTACTGAAATCCAAGATCACACCTTCTTTGTTAACAAAGAAACACAGGTGACCTGGTTTGATACCAATTAACACGATAGCTCCTATCTTCAAATTAACAACGAGCCTTATCCTCAATCAACCGTTAAAATCAAACAACAACAAAGAAATCCACGGGAACAGATCTCAGAAGATAGAACAACACGTTCAACATTTCATATGACATTTTGTACAACATTTCATAAACATTCATTTGTTAGTGGATCTTTCATACCTCGGTTGTGGATTGATCCTTTCATACACCTTCGTCAGCAAATCTTATGCATACCTGCATCCAACAGCGTATCTGGAGAAGATCTAAACAATACTGTAAGATCTGAAACCATTCATTTAAAAAATCTTCAACCGCACAAATCGTCAATCGCACATACCATTCAGTTATGAAACCAACCAGATTTTGAAACCACTATATCCTGGTAAATAACTTCCTTTTTAATGCAGAATATCTGCCAATATTTGTAGGATCACTTTGGGTAAGGAATCACATATTCAAGGAACCACCGAATCTATTTCGGGTAAAAAGATTAAAACAAATCTCATGCGGATATTTTGCCCAAAGAATAAGAAACTATTTCTGGTAAATAAAACCAATAAATCTCAGCAAATATTTCCTTCCATAAATTTAGGAACAAACCAGATTCCCAAAATTCTCAACAAACCTCCATCAATTAAGGAACTAATTCGGGTAAGAAGGAGTATAAAAATCTCACCAATATCTGGAATCAAACAAATCAGGAACCTCCGATATTCTAGGCTACAAATCAGATCTGAGATCACCATGACACATTTGTAGACCAACGCAGCGTTTCTGAATACGAACAATTATTCCAGATCCGAATGTTGAACATAATGTCGTTCAACATAATGTTCAACATTTGGCTCAAACTGCTCAAAAGCAATCCAGACTCCACAAACTGAACTCTCCAGATATAGTGCCACTAATGCCAACAAATATCAACAGAAATTCAACCCTAACAATTTCAAATCAAAACCATTCTGCAAACCCTCCTCCTTTCCTGCAATCTTCCTCTTCTCCTGCAAACAAAACAAACCAAATACAAACCCAAACAACTCTTCCCAAATTCTATTCATCATCAACCCAACTCAAATCTCCCACCAGATTTCCCAAACCAGCAAACAAGTGTAACCCTCAAACAAATCTTCCCCAAATCAATACAAACATCATTTACCAAACACAACCCCTACTGATTTCGAAATCAGAGATCAAGGAAGAGGAAAACACCCGAATCTGAAACAACTTCAGATTGAAAAATCAAACCTATTCTTCATATCAAAACCCCAAACCATTTCAGATCCATTTTGAACTCAGAGAAACAACTTCAGATCTGTAAATAAATCAAAACTGAAACAATACTTCAGATTCATCAAACCTCACACTCAAATCAAACAAAACAGTTCAGATCTCCCTCTCCTCAAACCGAATCTCCTTTCCTGCAGCCTCTCCCCTCGCGCATCCGCCCTAGCTCCGCCCAGCAATCGCCGGAGGCCGCGCCGCGCTGCGCCGTGAGCCCGCCCCGTGCGCCGCCTGGAACCACCGCCGGAGCCGCCTAGAAAACCGCCGTGAGGACGTCGCCAGACTCCACCTCGCACGCGTACGTAAGACCCCCTCTCCCGTGCGTGGTCTCCTTGTTGCTGCAATAGATGAAAACGAAAAAAAAGAAAAGAAAAGAAACGAGGAACAGACAGGGAGAGAAGAGGAGCCTGGGAGAAATTAAGGAAAGGAGCTAAAAGAATAAAGAAAGAGAGAAGTCAGAATGAGGTGGAGAGTTAAAGGTAAGAGTAGGTAGAGAAGTGATAAATCCATTTTGGGTTTGAAATTCTTAATGTGTATTGGGTTTAGCCCATTGGTTTTAAGATTATTGGGTTTTAGGGGTATTATTACTATTGGGTATTATTCTTATTTGGTATGTGCCTATTGGGTTCTAAATTGTTGGGTTGGGATGTAATTAGCTTATTGAGCTTTTAATGTGTATTGGGTTGTTAACCATGTAATCTTGACCTCATGTTAACTATATAATTAGCTTAGGGTAAATTAGAATTAGTAGGGTGTTAGTGATATGTTTAATAGCAACTAGTTAGTTTAATTTCAACGTGATAAATGACTATTAAATAATGTTAGGTTAACAATATCAGAATAAAATGGGGCGTATAATGTTAGCGTAACACAATATATACGTTACACTAGCCGGAGAACCCGATAAAATTAGACGAACCCACTTTAGAGATTAATTTAATAATGTGTTTGTTTCACGAAATATCTAATTCATTAATTTGTTTAAATAAAACAGAGAACCGGACGTACCGATACATAGTACCCGTCGAGACGAACCCAACGGCACCAAAAACACTGAAATCAGGCAAGTATGCAATTTATAGTGAATTTGCGAAGGTAAATGCTCTTTTAGCTTTCTGCATTAAAGTTACATAACTCAAAACCTGCACGTGAAATGACGCATGCAAATACTACCACGATATCCGTGGCTAAAAATGTGATCCAATGGCATATAATTTGATGTATCTTGCTTTAGAACATTAGCGAAGAAAAATCAGTTTTCATGTCATACTTGTTAAATTCTCATACTCAGCACTTTTGTTAAATTGTTGTAAATGTTGCTCGATACTCTCGTAACCATATAAATTGTTGTGTAAAAGATAAATGATCATGTTACTTAATTTCTGCATGTCTTAAAATGACTAACCGGAGTGTGACATCATGAAATCGTGCACCTCAAAGGCGAAATCGTGACTTTCGTGATGTTATGTGAGTTGACTAGGCTGGCTCGTGTTCCAGCACAAATCTTGGGGTGGGGTTAGGGTTGAGCGGCTGCTAGGCGTATGAACGAGTACTCTCTTCAAGGACATCACCCGTATGCGGTGGGTTAGCGCCAATCACGGTAAGCCCCCGTGAGAAGAACGACTCACTCATCACGTCCTAAAGGCGAGAACCCTATTATAGACGTGTGACACTAACTTGAAACTTGCCAAGTGAAATTGACATGCTTTACTTTACTTGTCAGATTGTTTAGAACTGCATGATAAGGTGTATTACTTTAAAATCAGCATCTTTAAACTTTTGTTGCTATCTCGTTTAATTTATAATTGCCTCTTAAAATTCAGTATAAATTTGTATATCTTGCCTTGGGTTCTAATCTCTACTTGCAGACCCTTGCTGACATACATTCATGTTTTTGGATGTATGTCAGATCCCGAGCTTTAGAACCAGGAGGACTAGTTGAGATAGCTGAACCAGTGGACCAGGAACTGTCAAACTAGAGAACCTTCATTGTAATTAACTCATTTGTTGTACGGGTCATAAGACCCTCTCTTTTCTATTCCTACATCGTTGTAATTTTTGAGACGAAGGAGATTGTAATAATTTTTTTATCTGTGTTGTTTTGAGTAATGCAAAACAAGAACCTGCAGTTTTCACATAGACGCTTATTGTGTTAAGTCAAGGGGGAAAGAAAAGAAAAAGTACATCCTCTTGACTTGCACAAGCAGGCACGTTCACGTCCTCGCTCCCAAGCCTAATGGGAAGCTGGGCGTGACAGGTTTTAGTGGTGGCCCATGCAGGTCTATGCTCATGCAAAATACTTTAAAACAACATGGATAATATTAAAATCTTAATTCTCCTACAACACCTTCCCTAGAATCTTCTACCCTGATCAAATTCATTAGAACATCTTAGTCTTAATATTCCTGATCCTTAGTCAACCAAATCAGTATATTCTTGATTTTTAATCTCCTTCGTTTTACATTCCACTTTATGACCTTAAGAATCTATTGTAGTCCTTTCACAAATCATCTCCTACCCTTACTCACATTTGACCAACCTATTCTAATCCTTGCTTTCGAAACCACGTGATCTTCCTGACAGCCGTCGTTCTCTTTCTGAATCATCCACATTACTATATTAATTCTACTGTCAATGTCCTTTCATGGAATTCCTTGCCCAATTTAACTTCTTTGAAAATCTTCAATATGTTCCATATTTTTCAACTGACTTAAAATTATTCTTTGATTTTGAGTTACTTCGCTGAAACTTTTAGTCACTAGATTTTTATTGATTACTAATCTATACTGTCCTATTTTACTTTCTACATATGGTGATCTTTATCTTTAAACTCTTTTGCTAATGGCACGCATATAAATGATAAACTTCCTTCAATGGACCATGATCCGGTCAATGTGCTTGGCTAAGTTTATTGGATCACCCTAGCTAGACTTGGGGTAAGTGATCCTGACTTAGTTACTTAGTTACTTCCCTGGCCGTGTCCGCTGGACCGCAAGGACGTGATTCATGATTATGTATGGCATTACTATACTCCAACGGATTTCGAAACAACCGACCATATACAAATTTTAAATACTTTTAATGCTAAATATTAGTTCTGTATTCATCGTATTTATACTTTAAAATTTTGAGAAAAAAAAATCTAACAAAGCAAACACTACATCTCTACACTCATGGCTCTTTCGTCTTTTACTTATCTACTATTTTAACTTATACCATACTCACTGTCCTTATATACATTATTGGGATATTGCCACATTTTACCCATGCCTCAAATTCTCCCAATAAATCATTCATAACATCTCTATGCCATCTGATCAATCTAACTCTTGTCACGACTACCGATTTGATACCACTGTTTTACAGACTAAGTCGAGATTACACGAACGTGATAGAACGGTACAATAATAGGCGATCTTAAATTACTACTAGGATCAATGTCTAGAAAGGAATGGGAAAGGGGTTGGTCAACCAAAGGACTTGTCCTGCGATCTTAGAAGTGACATGTGCCTTCAAGCCCTGACTGCCTCACTGATTTGGGAGTTAAACTATACTTCTTATTATTAGTCTAGCCTACGCTATTAGAAAGTCCAACGACGTTTTCCCTCATGCTAGCTCATCACTTGTCATTTTCAGTGTTACTGCATCTACCTGTTAGTCTTCATATTGTCATCACATTGCCTGTTGGTTAAAACATTGTTGCTACCATCTGCCATGTCACCGTCATTACTTTTGCATTGCACAGTCACCTTTACTTTGTATATTACATGCACTTTACTTACCACACTTAAGCAGCCACCAATATTTTACTTTTCGCTCGTATATGCATGTCTGTTCTTACTTTACTTCTTGCACCTGTAAGATCATCTTTTGATTAAGCTAACTCCATATCCTTGCCTCACCTAAACCCATTCGTCGCAAACTTGATTCGTTACATCAAACAGCTCTGTATCCTACACAAACTTCTGGTTACCACATTAGTGCATCAATTTACTTATTACCTCTTTAACGAGATTAGTTTAAATTTGCGCGTTATAACATTTTCTTTAAAATGTTTACTTCTACTTTTATTTCTATCATCAACAGTGTTAAATTTTGTTATTTTGTTATATTGTTAGAATGATTAGATATAATTATTGTTATTATTAGGGGATTATAATGATGTAAGGTGTAGTTGTGTTGATTATTTACAATATGATGGATGGAATAATGTGCTCAAGAATTATATCTCAAGAATTATATTTCACATTTAGTATATACCCATTCATAATGGCTTCAATAGGAATCCATATTATGAGTGGTGCACATGAAGACGAGTACATATTGCGGATTTGGAATTCATTTAATAGCAGCTGAGAGTAGCCTTGTAGATATTACATGATTTATGATGACGATAATAGAGTATTTAACGTAACAAGACTTCATCGTACGGATATCAAGATGGAGACGTCGAAAATGATATGATAAGTTGTTGCGAATGGATGGTTGCGTTAATTGATCTAAGTTGCTTGAGATAAGATTCAATGAGAAATGATGAGATGTGATTCAAAAATTTGTTAATTAGGTGTTTAAATTTATGAGTTGTTACGAGGAAAAATGTGTTGGGAGCAGGACAATTATTTGATTGTAAATAGTGATGTATACTAGGCGTATTTGTAATTGTCATCATACATTAGTAATTGGTATGTCATCAGATATAACGATAAGATTGGAGTTGGAAGATGTCTCCATTGTAGTGTTACAAGTTAGGTTATACAATGGACAATGTGATGATATATAATGGATAAGACCACTTAGGAGAATAAATAATTTTGGAGAATTTAGCTACAGATGAACTATACATTAAAGATTTCATAGGAGATGTTATTGCTCTAATATCAATGATAAGTGAAGGGTGAATGAATTTGCAATAATATTGATTGAGGATATTTAGCGTTTACCTTCAAAGATTATTTTGCACAAAGTATAGATTATTTTGAAGCGAGAACCTTGGGCTAGAATTCAAACGATGAGGTCGGATCTGTAGCTAAGTTTTATGATATGCTTATAGTTGTAACATGATTCGGCGATGAGACGAGTAATGATGATCTATTTTAGTAACACTGTTTGAGGTTATGAGTTTAACAACATGTGTGTTAAGATATTGGGGGTTGCTGTTAAGAGGATACGCATATACATTATTAATCACTCATCCGCATCCTACACATCTTGGGTATCCATCCCTAATCTTTTCTCTTGCCCACTAGCGATTAAGGCCATCGATGGTGCTTAGTCATCCGAACCTCTCTTGAAACTCGACCCTAACCACGTCACTTTTCTTAACCGATTCCATTTCATCGTCTCGAAGTACTTCAGGTCATAATTTACCTCATAGAAATACGAGAGCGTTATCCATACTTGTTTCCTGCTCACTAGTTGATAAGAATTCCGAGGACGGAATTTTTCTTAAGGTGGGTAGAGTGTAACGGCATGTATTTTTAGACGTATTTTTCTGATCGTGCGTATCCGTATTTTATTCCTGTCGTCCAGATAATCTTTCGTCAGTACGTTCTTTGCTACGAGTCGACGCGAGCGCGTCTCTGTTTTTCGTTTTTAACGTATCCTAATTAATTGACTATCAAGTTTAACAAATTACTTTAACTTAATTATCTCACTAATTACAAATTTTCTAATCACTTTTAACTTCCACTAATTACTTTATCTATTTTTAGTAATTACATCTAATTTTATTTAATTACTTAATTACTTTAATTAAAAGTTAATTACTAATTAACTTTTTACAATTGGCTGAAACTTAAATAACTAATTGACAAAACTACTTTTAACCTAACCCTACCCTATTGAATCCCACCGATCAGGCAGGTGAGATCCAACCATTCTCTTCACTTCACTCCCCCACAACCAGCTCCTCCCCCTTCAATTGGTCTCCCCCACTATTCTTTTAACAGTAACAACAACCACAGCAAAGGAACGCGAATTCCTCTTCCCTCTGCAATCAATCAACCCATTTCAAATTCAGCTCCAAAATCAGACTTCAGTTTCCATATTCTTCTCTGAACCAAATTCGAAGCCAAAACCCAAAATCTGAAACAAAATTTCAAATCAAAGCCATTCTGCAAACCCTCCTCCTTTCCTGCAATCTTCCTCTTCTCCTACAAACAAAACAAACCAAATACAAACCTAAACAACTCTTCCCAAAATCTATTCATCATCAACCCAACTCAAATCTCCCACCAGATTTCCCAAACCAGCAAACAAGTGTAACCCTCAAACAAATCTTCCCCAAATCAATACAAACATCATTTCCCAAACACAACCCCTACTGATTTCAAAATCAGAGATCAAGGAAGAGGAAAACACCCGAATCTGAAACAACTTCAGATTGAAAAATCAAACCTATTCTTCATATCAAAACCCCAAACCATTTCAGATCCATTTCAAACTCAGAGAAACAACTTCAGATCTGTAAATAAATCAAAGCTGAAACAATACTTCAGATTCATCAAACCTCACACTCAAATCAAACAAAACAGTTCAGATCTCCCTCTCCTCAAACCGAATCTCCTTTCCTGCAGCCTCTCCCCTCGCGCATCCGCCCTAGCTCCGCCCAGCAATCACCGGAGGCCACACAACACTGCACCGTGAGCCCGCCCCCGTGCGCCTCTTGGAACCACCGCCGGAGCCGCCTAGAAAACCGCCGTGAGGTTGCCGCCGGCCTCCACCTCGCACACGTGCGTAAGAACTTCTCTTCCGTGCGTGGTCTCCTTGTTGCTGCAATAGATGAAAACGAAAAAAAAGAAAAGAAAAGAAACAAGGAACAGACAGGGAGAGAAGAGGAGCCTGGGAGAAATTAAGGAAAGCAGCTAAAAGAATAAAGAAAGAGAGAAGTCAGAATGAGGTGGAGAGTTAAAGGTAAGAGTAGGTAGAGAAGTGATAAATCCATTTTGGGTTTGAAATTCTTAATGTGTATTGGGTTTAGCCCATTGGGTTTTAAGATTATTGGGTTTTTGGGGTATTATTACTATTATTCTTATTGGGTATGTGCCTATTGGGTTCTAAATTGTTGTGTTGGGATGTAATTAGCTTATTGAGCTTTTAATTGGTATTGGGTTGTTAACCATGTAATCTTGACCTCATGTTAACTATATAATTAGCTTAGGGTAAATTAGAATTAGTAGGGTGTTAGTGATATATTTAATAGCAACTCACGTGATAAATGACTATTAAATAATGTTAGGTTAACAATATCAGAATAAAATGGGGCATATAATGTTAGCGTAACGCAATATAGACGTTACACTAGCCAGAGAACCCGATAAAATTAGACGAACCCACTTTAGAGATTAATTTAATAATGTGTTTGTTTCACGAAATATCTAATTCATTAATTTGTTTAAATAAAACAGAGAACTGGACGTACCGATACGTAGTACCCGTCGAGACGAATCCAACGGCACCAAAAACACTGAAATCAGGCAAGTATGCAATTTATAGTGAATTTACGAAGGCAAATTCTCTTTTAGCTTTCTGCATTAAAGTTACATAACTCAAAACCTGCACGTGAAATGACGCATGAAAATACTACCACGATATCCGTGGCTAAAAATGTGATCCAACGGCATATAATTTGATGTATATTGCTTTAGAACATTAGCGAAGAAAAATCAGTTTTCATGTCGTACTTGTTAAATTCTCATACTCAGCACTTTTGTTAAATTGTTGTAAATGTTGCTCGATACTCTCGTAACCATAGAAATTGTTGTGTAAAAGATAAATGATCATGTTACTTAATTGCTGCATGTCTTAAAATGACTAACCGGAGTGTGACATCGTGAAATCGTGTGCCTCAAAGGCGAAATCGTGACTTTTGTGATGTCATATGAGTTGACTAGGCTGGCTCTGTTCCAGCACAAATCTTGGGGTGGGGTTAGGGCTGAGCAGCTGCTAGGCGTATGAACGAGTACTCTCTTCAAGGGCACCACCCGTATGCGGTGGGTTAGCGCCAATCACGGTAAACCCCCGTGAGAAGAACGACTCACTCATCACGTCCTAAAGACGAGAACCCTATTATAGACATGTGACACTAACTTGAAACTTGCCAAGTGAAATTGACATGCTTTACTTTACTTGTCAGATTGTTTAGAACTGCATGATAGGGTTTATTACTTTAAAATCAGCATGTTTAAACTTTTGTTGCTATCTCGTTTAATTTATAATTGCCTCTTAAAATTCAGTATAAATTTGTATATCTTGCCTTGGGTTCTAATCTCTACTTGCAGACCCTTGCTGACATACATTCATGTTTTTGGATGTATGTCAGATCCCGAGCTTTAGCACCAGGAGGACTAGTTGAGATAGCTGAACCAATGGACCAGGAACTGTCAAACTAGAGAACCTTCATTGTAATTAACTCATTTGTTGTACGGGTCATAAGACCCTCTCTTTTCTATTCCTGCATCGTTGTAATTTTTGAGACGAAGGAGATTGTAATAATTTTTTTATCTGTGTTGTTTTGAGTAATGCAAAGCAAGAACCTGCAGTTTTCACATAGACGCTTATTGTGTTAAGTCAAGGGGGAAAGAAAAGCAAAAGTACCTCCTCATGACTTGCACAAGCGGGCCCGTTCACGTCCTCGCTCCCAAGCCTAATGGGAAGCGGGGCGTGACACGTTGTCTCCGTCGCTGCCGTCGTCGCCGCCACCGCCCTAAAAAATGACGGGGAGCGCCTCCTCCTCCCCCCGCAAAAACCAACGAGGAGGTCAGAGGAGGCGGCAACACCGCCTCCTCACCCTCGTCATTTTTTGGGACGGTGGCGGCAGCACCGCCTCCCCCTCCTCCATTGTTTAGGAGGGGGAGGCGGCAGTGCTGCATCGCCCCAAAAATGACACGGAGGCGGCGGCTCCACCACCTCCTACTTCTCATGAGCTCCCTAGATCCCCCTAATGAAATGCCCCCCAAGCCCTAACGGAATATTCCATCTTCTGTTAGATTTTAACAGAAAATTTGAGAGAGAGACTATGAATGTTAAAGTTTAAGATTTGAGGGACTTGAGAGAAAATACCCATATTTAAGGGATAAATATCAAAATACGCATCTTTTAAGGGACTGATACCCAAAAACCCCTTATTTATAAAGAGATTGCATATGGCTTTCATAAGAATCATAGAAGAATTTTAAGCAATTTCTAAAGCAATTTTCTAGTGTTTTCAAATCTCTTTAATCTCTCTATTGTTTTCTTTCTTGGCCAAAAAGTTTCAATCTTTCAAAGCTTTTAAGCATATATATTTTGGCCATTTTATTGTGAATCTCATCTTGCTTTATCTCGATCATTTTTGATATCACAATCAAGTTTTTATTTGATCTCTGAGTTTTAATCTTTATTATTGTGAAGGAGAAATAGGTTTGGAGAAGGTTGAGATCTAGGAAGCCCCTAGCCTCCTTTATATAGTATTCATATTGGTTACTCATGTGGGTGGATACCCAATAGGCCCAATAAGTCCTATTCATAACACTTTCCCTTATCCAACCAACGTGGTATACTCGACTTACGAATATTGAATGATTCATTAGTACTAATGAGTATCTTAAAGGGTGGATACTTCTAGATCCAAGTTAGGGATGACTACCTCGATAACCCCCTTTAGCTATGTAAAACCATGTGGGAAAAACTAATATCGAATGGAAAAGAGTACAGCACTCCATAACTTCCCCTGATTTGGGGATGTGTTGAGGGGTGGATACTTCTGGATCCAGAGTCAATGTTTTTGCATCGTTAAAATCTTGACTATGGAAAACCCTGTGGGAAAAACCACTAGCCAAGGAAAAAGAGTACAACTCTACAGTTGACTCCCCCTTATCTGATCAAGCTTCAGGCTTGCAGATTTCCTATATATCTATACATTAATCTCCTATGTGTTTATACATCCATCTCATCTACAACATTCCGAAAGCAAATGTAAAGTACAAACATCACTCATTTATACAAGTTACACTCATATAAGGTAGTAGCTGACACTAAAGGAGCGCTGGAACTAGGTAGACAGCTCCATGTTTCAATCGTCATTGTCTGCGAGGTACTTCATGACCTGGCTTTTTATATTCTTGAACTGCTTCTTGGATGATGAGCTTCTCGGGATGGTAGAAGGATGTAGACTTGGGAGGATTCTGTGTAGATCTTTAGGAGGTGGACGTCCCTTTTATGCTATTCATTGCGATGATCTGTAACCTGCATATGCAAATACATTTAACATGGAGGATTTTTCCTCGACCCTTGGAAATAGTGCAGAAGCAACATATCCCTGGTCCAGTGGTGCGCTGCAGGTGCTGCACTGTACCTGGCTAATAGCTATTCTGTTAACGATCAAAAGAGACGCATGCAAATGGCCAGGTAAATGAGTGTTTCAAAGATACTTAAGGTACTTCTGGACCTTATATATTCTTCCCCTCTTCCAGCTAACAGAAAGGGGTCTTTTAATGTGTATCCATACAACCAAATAGGTGTATTTAGTGGAGAATGATTTTCATGTTTCTTCATCAATCGTCATTGTATGAAGTTTTCATCTTCGGGGTAATTAATAATAGTTCATCTTCAGGATGATTAATGTCATCTTCAGGATGATAGTTCATCTTTATGATGATAGTTCATCTTCAGGATGTTTGATTCTGTAAGCCAATAATTTATTCCTAGCTAGGACTTTCATATCATATCATATCATATCATATTTGATAGATAGGCTTTAACAGATATTTCGATATTTTCTCTTCAAGAGATCCAATAATATTTTAAGTTATTAAAATAATCTCAATTCTTTTAATTTGCTCTCTTAAAAATAATATTGTTTTTAAAAGGTGCAAACAACAACCTTTTAGTATGAGTCCTTTAAGGATCTCTGTCTAGGTTGTCTTTCCTTTAATCATTTTTTTAATATATGTCCCAGAAAAAAAGGAAAGTAAAGAAAACTTTTATACATGCAGTTGAAGAAATTTTATATAGGTAATGTTGTCACATCCAATAGCAACATCAACCAAAAAATTCCCTCTTTTTGCCATTCGTTGGGTTACGCCTTGACATAAACCAGTCGATGCATCAGATTCATCTTGTAAGTGAGTTCAGCTCATCTTACTTGATTACTTCCTGATTTGATCGATTTATATCTCTAAAGCTATAGCAAATTAAAATGCTTATAGCTAACGATTTTATTATAATTCTCCTACAATACTCAGTTATCCCACAGGATTCGATATCATTTTTATATCAGGACTTCAGGTCCATACACCCCATATTTCATAAGTGAGTCCAGCTCACCTTATTATTGCCACATTCCAGATTATTATAATTTGGCCAAATCTCTATGTTTGCTTCAGGCAAAGCAGAGTTGTGGAAACGATATTTTATATATAACTGGCAAAATGAAATATGAGAGAATTTGTCGACAAAATGTGTTCTTTCTTGCTCAAAACTCACCCCGTACATACTATAATCATTTGATTTCTCTCAGAAATGTCTCCTTCACGACACGTTGAAGAAGTGAAGGTTCTGTGACAGGTAAAGGATATGGACAGATCCAGAATGAGTCTTTAGCAACCAAGTTGCAATAAGGTTCTGCATTTGAGCTCACTTTCCTGTGGTGGTATTGCCTTTTTGGTCTCCAGGAGTAGATTTCTCTCTTTGGAGCCTAGTGGTATGTCCTCTCATCTCTTAAGGACACCCCCTTCTACAGCTAGTGGACTGCATCTATGTCAATCCTAGCTGGATTATTTGCAGCAGGGATGTGAAAGTTTGAAAATATTTAATTTTTCAATCTGATTATAACCAGATCGTATGTATTTACTTTTTAAATGGTCAATTTGAGCTTCAGGCTCATAGATGATTTGAACCAAATAGGGAATTGAAGGCTCTTCAGGATCCCTATTACCATCAACACACAATCTATAAGATGTATACTAATGCCTTACTCATACGAGATCTCTAAATCTATTCATCAAAGATGGTTAGTCCTGATGTATGTGTTCACTTTATGGCATCATGACGGTTTATGCAGTGTTGCTTCAGAGACACGTGCACAACGTTGCAGACATACCATCTTTAAGGTCTGCTCTAAACCCATTCTTAGAAAATGTTTATATGGAGTTGATCGGGCTGATATAAAAAAGGTTCTAATGGTGTGTTTAGCTGAGTGTACGCAACCACTGTTGCTAATTATTTATGATTTCCTATTTTTATCCAATGTTACCACCATTTTTTTTAAATAAATGTGGTTGGATAATGACCATTTTTAGAGGATATATTGATGAGTACACTAAAGGTACATCATCAGTCCTATTAATGGAGTGGACAAAGCCTATTTATATCCCTTAAATACTCTCAAGAGGCCTAAAGGTCTTCATTATATTTACTGATGATAGTAGATATATCTGTTGGGGTTTTGGCGGACCCCCAGAGCTCGGATCCGTATCCGTCCTAAGTCGGACGGACCACGGAGGCACAAAAGCGCAGCGGAAAAACCAGAAATCAAATTTCTACACTAGCTAAACTATTTAGCTAGGCTCTGGGGAGCCAGAACTTAGCCCGATCTATGCCGACTTGGAGTGGGTCTGACCACCCCAAGAAGGATCTACACTAAGCGACTAATTAAAATCTACGCTAGAAAACGCTTAACCACATACCCGGAATCTTGGCCCTGGAGCAGGCAAGATGTACCGCACCGTTTTGAGAAGCTCCTCGTAGCCGAGCTGCGTTGACCCGATCTCCCTGAGCCGCCTCGCACCCTCGCACCGATCCGCCCGAGCTGCTTTCGCCTCCGAGCCGATCACACGCGGTAGAAAGTTTCACTTGAGAAGAACCATTGTCTTAGACGTCCGGATCAGATCCAAACCCCCTTCGTAGTCGTGCTAGGACTACTCAGGAGAATAGGAAAATAGAGAGAGAGAGAGATTAGTCGCGGATCGAGCTTGCTCTAAAAATCTGGAGCTACCCGATCGTTGACTGGTGTGTTTTTCAACGAGGAGAGTGCACCCCTATTTATATAGGGAGTGAGCACTCAACTTCTCGTTGCGGGCAATGTGGGACAATCCACATGAAGAGAAAAACAAATTAAGTCATTTGGCTTAATTTCAACTTTAAAGTTAGCCTTTCACAAAGTCCAACTTTAACGAATTAATTCTCCTCACATACTAAACTTCAGACACCAAACAAGCTATCAATCAGAAAAGCTTGGAATGGTGAACGCGTAGGAACTGACGGTGACGAATTTCGACTTCGTTTGACCCCTCAAACAATTGCTCAAAGTTTAGCAATTTACACAAAATTCGTAGCCGTCATTAGGGTTTTCAAAAACCCTAATTTGACTTAAGTTGCGGGCGCGCCCGCTAGACTTAGCGGGCGCGCCCGCCCAAGGGGGCAAGGGCGGGCCGCCCGCCCGCTGCCGCAGCGGGCGGGCGCCCGCTGCCGCAGCGGGCGGGCGCCCGCTGCCGCAGCGGGCGCTGGCCCGCTGCAAGCAGCGGGCCGTGCCCGCTGCATCAGCGGGTGCGGGCCCGCTGTGCAGCGGGCCGTGCCCGCTGCTGCAGCGGGACACGCCCGCTGTGCAACGGGTGGGCGCCCGTTGCAGCCAGCGGGCGTTGCCCGTTTGCCTTTGCACATGGGCCTTTTGGCCCAGTGGGTCTAACCCACTTCCCCTTGAACTCTTTCTGCGTTTCTGGGCTCGTTTGAGCTCCGATTTGGACGCGGTTTGAACCTGTGTTTAGACCGGGACGATCCCATCATCCAGGTAACCTTTTCCAACAAGTTTGTTCCTACTAAATTCGTTGTAACTAATTTACAACACGTTTAGTCAAAGTTAGCATCTAATGCAACGTTGTGTCCCTATTGCTAATGCGACTAACTTTCACAACTTAACTTGTGAATATCATCAAATGACATTTCTCTCTATTCTATATTCCTATTACTAAGACACGAGCACTACTCGGTGTGAGACCCTACAGCCTGACCTTACTACAGGTTGGGGCTCGAAACCCCTAGACGACGGTCACTACGAGCAGTAGCTGTCGTCCCTGTTTCAGAGTCATCATAACGTGATCGACATTTTGACAAAAGTGTCATAGGGTTTGCATTGGCTGTGTCAGTGATGAATTCTGTTAGCTAAAATCCCTTCGTCAAGACTGTGTTATTGTTGGCCTAGGGTATGGTTTACTGTCAACCCTATTAGACAACATTGGTCAGTATACGGCGGTCTTTATTGTATACACGTTGTACTACTTGCAACGTACCCCAGCCGAGGATTAACATAAAGACCGTACTGAGCCTATAACACTAACTTCCCTTTAATGGAAGTGACGAATCCCATCTTAGTCATTTACTCACCTTGAGAGCTTCAGGTGCAACCCAACCTAAGATCTTTCATCAGGACTGGTCCTCGAAGCTAGATCATGGGTCTAAGCTACACCGTTCGCTCATAGGTTGGTACAGATGACTTCAGGTCTTTAAGGATCAACTAACCTATCATCACCCTAGAGTTATTAAAGACAGATCATGAAAGTTAGCCATTTAATAACTCTAACTTGGTCGTTCAGTGAACTCATTCTCTAATGAGCACCTGTGTCTCGTCTCCGACTTCGCCAAGTCGAATGACTATGAGATCATCATTACCCGAAGGTAAGACGAAGACACAGTGATCTATCCGAAGTGTCGATATCCAGTTCTCGACACATCTATGATCACGAACCGTTTAAGACTTACGTTTCTATTCGGTCACTTACTTACTCATAATCGAGATCTCATCTAGATATGTAAGGACCTAACTATAAGTCTATGGATATTATCTAAGTATATTAATACAAATCCTTTTATACTTAGAATAATACGTACCATATACGGTATGAACAAGACGTATAATCAAGATAAATTGCCTTATGGGCATATATCTTCCTACATCTCCCACTTGCACTTAGGCTATTTATCTCGGTATCTCATACCGTTATAGCATATCAGTCACTTTGACATTTGATATGGCAAACCTAAGAATGGTTCTACTAATAAGTATCTACAACGAATTTTAATGGATTGAAATTTCATCTCTTAATCACACAGGGTTGATCCTTTGGAAAAATGATCTGGATCAATTTTCCTAACTTTGTATAGCTAACAGTTAGCTTATACGATTTAGATGTGGGGTCTAACATTTCCGTAAGTCAGTTCTAGCTCACTCCACTTTATTGTGTCAATATGTCAAGTACATATTTGACACCCTAAGTCTATATATATATACTATTAAATCAAAACAATTTTGACTTAATGATTTATATAAAAGATTCATTAAAGTGAAAAATCCTTTTTACTTAGTCCGAAAAATGGAACTAAGTATATGAGCTTGCTCCCACTGACTTTAAGAATTACCTGGTCAAATTTCTTCAACATAATATCTAAATCATATTTAGATTTATGTGCAAAATGTAACCTTTTGGTAAGTGCCTCAGATGGAATGTACAAGTGTCAGATTCGGTTTGACGAATGAGTCAAGTCAAGATCGTTTTAAGGAATCTTGACATTGACTCGTTCAATCAAAACGTACTACACTGTACTCATTCCTTTAACCACATTTAGTATTAACTCTTTTAATAACTAAATGCAGATAATCAAGAATTAATCTTGATATGCGTATTATTGTGATCGCACACAATTTATACGCCCCCCTGGAACCTACATTTAACTACTGATTGACTTCTAACATTTAGTCAGCTCCAAAATCAATATTATCGAAGCTATACACCATTATTCGAAAATATACGCAACCATCACAGAAAAGCCACATCCACAGAATTTTAAGCCAATTCAATTTCAATTGCAACAAACGAGACATCCATTCCAAAACAACGGGTTCATAAAAGGAACCTTAATTTGTTTATCAAAAATAAACGTTGAGTGCAAAGCACTCATTCATTGTTTTCGATCCTTAAAGATGATACATTTTATTCAAATAAGAAAATATCATCTCCATCACGATCAGCGTCTCCAGAAGTCTTTGAGCGGTCCCAGCAGCAACTGTTGCTTTGATTGCCGACCGATCTCCGTGCTTCTCCAATCTCCAGTTCTTATCAGCCACCTGTATACAGTACATAGATGTCTATAAGTGTCTCACACTATATGAATGGAAATAATTGCATTTAATTGAATTTTAATTTGTACCTGAGGTAGAGGCATCAGTATGCCCCTTCTTCTTCTCTGCAAGATAGATCTTGCAGTTCCTCTTCCAGTGGCCAATCTTGTGGCAATGGAAGCACTCAGATTTCGACGGGGCCCCTTTGTTCTTCTTCTTCCCATTCTTAGCCTTCGCAGGTTGTGGGACCTGCCTCTTCTTTCCTTTGCCTTTCGGCTGGTCGGAAGTAGCAGAGCCAACAACCAGTGCAGTCGGCTTCTTCTCAATCTCCTCAAATTGCCGGAGCATATTGAGGAGACCAGGAAGATCCGTCTCAAGGCTGTTCATTATAAAGCCAGTTATAAAGGGCTTGAACTCGGGAGTTAAAGACTTTAGGATAATGTTTGTGGACATCTCATTGTCCAGGACAAATCCTAACTGGGCGGCGTCCTCCATGTACCCGATCATCTTGATAACATGATCTTGCACAGGTCCTGTCGTCATCTTCGTGCCCCAGAGGTTACTAGTAGCTTCGAACTTGGCAGCTCTGGATCGCTTGCCATACAACTCTTGTGCATTAAGGAGTATGCTCTGAACATCCATATGTTCATGCTTCCTTTGCAGCTCGTTGGTCATCGAAGCTAGAGCAAGGCATCTTGTCTTCTCAGCATCCCTCTGGTACAACTTGAAGGCTTCTTTCTCTTCGTGGGTCGAATCCTCATCGGGCTTATCCGGAGCGTCCTCGAACAATATGTATCCAATCCCAGCTAGGGAAAGGACCAACTTAATGTTCCTAAGCCAGTCTTTGTAGTTGGTTCCATCCAGCACGTTCTTTTCTACCATGTATTTTAGACCTGAGTCCATTCTGCATTTTATAGATACTTTAGTTAGTATATGTTCGTAGTATAGTTTTAATGGTTTTAATAAAACTATATTCTCCCACTAAATTTATTTAAAGCCATAATAACAAACGATTTATTATAAAATAATATTTGTGAGAGAGGGATCCGACTACCCTGAGTCTGACAACCTTGAGTGTATCTCAACAAGTTGTCCGACTCTGTAGTCGGTAGATGAACTCGTCATCAATCATATTTACTATGATTCCCTATCGATTTTTACCCCTAGTCATTTGTGATCATGAGTGTGCTCAACCGGATCACAATGGCTAGCCTAGTCGGACCCTTGTCTTCATGTCTAGCCTGACTTGCCCCTTTGCTCGGTGTATGCACGACGCGCCGGTTTGGGTCAGGTCTTAGACTACATTCTTGGTTAGACTTACGCCGAAGCTCAAGGGATGAGACAACGGTTTCAGTCAGGTTAAGATGTCAATCAAGAAATCGGTTTCTATAAGATTGACATGTCACGGCTTGAGTGTAGCTCAACAACCGGAACATGTTTCTTACAGTTGCCAACTCCTAAAACAAGGAGGGCTACGATTTATCTTGAACAAGATTATTATCGTATTGACTTAGGTATAGTCGATGGACTTACATAGTCATGAATCGACTCCTTGCGGTCCAGCGGACGCGGCCAGGGAATTGACTAAGCCAGGACCACTTGTTACCCAGTCTAGCTAGGTTGGTCCAAAAACTTTAGCCAAGCACATTGACCGACATCATGATCCATTGAAGGAGTTGTCATCAATCTTATGTTTTCCAAATAACTAAATGGCTTTTAATTTAGAGAACTAGTTAATCCTTATCAACTAGTGGATCCTAAAATTCAAAATTTTCAGATTGGTTGAACAGCTTTTATTAAGTCCTTATCAACTATAAGGTTCTACGTTGAACTTGCTACCCCAATCTAATTAGGATTTTAATAAAACAATTCAACATTGTCTTTTTATGAAAATCATTTAATTGAACGTTTTAATGAAATGATTTACGAAACAAAAGGACTACCCTAATCAGGTATTAGGTTCGATGTTGTTTTTTTTATCAAACATAGCATGTCACTATCATGTTTTAATGGCTAACCTAACAAGGTTTGTGAATACATTATTCAACATGAAATGAAGCAACTAACTTTATCCGCATAAAAGAAAGTTTCATTTTTAGTGACATATAAAATGTATTTGCAAGTTTTAAAAAATTATCTATATAATACAAACATGCAAATCTAAATTTTAACACTTAAAATTAAAGATTAACATTTTTTAAAGTCTTCATAAAAATTTTATCGCATAAAACTAGGTCGTACAAAATTATCTAATAATTTTAAACCTAGGCTCTTAAAATTTTTAATCTTATTTCTAAAATTAAAATATCACATAAAAATTTTAGAAACAATTATGTAATAAAAGAAATTAATTTATGTTTCATCTCATGAAAATAAAACATTTCTATTATTAACATATATTAAAATGATTTTAAAACTCTTTTAAAACTTTTAGAAATCCTTTTAGAAGCTTTCAAATAAAGTTTTAAAGATCTCTAACTTTATGTAACTAAAGAAAAATTCTTAAATTTCAAAAATAAAATTTTTCTAAAGTTTACATAAACTTTAAACACTCTTTAAAATTATTCATATCTCATAAAAAAATTTTTATACAGTATTTAAATGTTGGATACCTATTTAAAATTTATCGCATAAAGTAAATAGTCCAAAATAAAATTTCCGTGTTGCATAAACAATTTTTAAAAACACGAAACAATTCTTAAAACTTTTTAACATTAAGCAAAAAAGTTTGTACATGAAAGCTAAGCATTTTTAACGATTTTAAAAAGTCGCTATAGTAGATCTATAGCATAACCTGGCTCTGATACCACTGTTGGGGTCTTGGCGGACCCACAGAGCTCGGATCCGTATCCGTCCTAAGTCGGACGGACCACGGAGGCACAAAAGCGCAGCGGAAAAACCAGAAATCAAATTTCTACACTAGCTAAACTATTTAGCTAGGCTCTGGGGAGCCAGAACCTAGCCCGATCTATGCCGACTTGGAGTGGGTCTGACCACCCCAAGAAGGATCTACACTAAGCGACTAATTAAAATCTACGCTAGAAAACGCTTAACCACATACCCGGAATCTTGGCCCTGGAGCAGGCAAGATGTACCGCACCGTCTTGAGAAGCTCCTCGTAGCCGAGCCGCGTTGACCCGATCTCCCTGAGCCGCCTCGCACCCTCACACCGATCCGCCCGAGCTGCTTTCGCCTCCGAGCCGATCACACGCGGTAGAAAGTTTCACTTGAGAAGAACCCGTGTCTTAGACGTCCGGATCAGATCCAAACCCCCTTCGTAGTCGTGCTAGGACTACTCCGGAGAATAGGAAAATAGAGAGAGAGAGATTAGTCGCGGATCGAGCTTGCTCTAAAAATCTGGAGCTACCCGATCGTTGACTGGTGTGTTTTTCAACGAGGAGAGTGCACCCCTATTTATATAGGGAGTGAGCACTCAACTTCTCGTTGCGGGCAATGTGGGACAATCCCCATGAAGAGAAAAACAAATTAAGTCATTTGGCTTAATTTCAACTTTAAAGTTAGCCTTTCACAAAGTCAAACTTTAACGAATTAATTCTCCTCACATACTAAACTTCAGACACCAAACAAGCTATCAATCAGAAAAGCTTGGAATGGTGAACGCGTAGGAACTGACGGTGACGAATTTCGACTTCGTTTGACCCCTCAAACAATTGCTCAAAGTTTAGCAATTTACACAAAATTCGTAGTCGTCATTAGGGTTTTCAAAAACCCTAATTTGACTTAAGTTGCGGGCGCGCCCGCTAGACTTAGCGGGCGCGCCCGCCCAAGGGGGCAAGGGCGGGCCGCCCGCCCGCTGCCGCAGCGGGCGGGCGCCCGCTGCCGCAGCGGGCCCGCTGTGCAGCGGGCCGCGCCCGCTTGCAGCGGGCGCTGGCCCATTGTGCAGCGGGCCACGCCCGCTGATGCAGCGGGTGCCCGCCCGATGCACACAGCGGGACACGCCCGCTGCTGCAGCGGGACACGCCCGCTGTGCAATGGGCGTGCGCCCGTTGCAGCCAGCGGGCGTTGCCCGTTTGCCTTTGCACATGGGCCTTTTGGCCCAGTGGGTCTAACCCACTTCCCCTTGAACTCTTTCTGCGTTTCTGGGCTCGTTTGAGCTCCGATTTGGACGCGGTTTGAACCTGTGTTTAGACCGGGACGATCCCGTCATCCAGGTAACCTTTTCCAACAAGTTTGTTCCTACTAAATTCGTTGTAACTAATTTACAACACGTTTAGTCAAAGTTAGCATCTAATGCAACGTTGTGTCCCTATTGCTAATGCGACTAACTTTCACAACTTAACTTGTGAATATCATCAAATGACATTTCTCTCTATTCTATATTCCTATTACTAAGACACGAGCACTACTCGGTGTGAGACCCTACAGCCTGACCTTACTACAGGTTGGGGCTCGAAACCCCTAGACGACGGTCACTACGAGCAGTAGCTGTCGTCCCTGTTTCAGAGTCATCATAACGTGATCGACCCTTTGACAAAAGTGTCATAGGGTTTGCATTGGCTGTGTCAGTGATGAATTCCGTTAGCTAAAATCCCTTCGTCAAGACTGTGTTATTGTTGGCCTAGGGTATGGTTTACTGTCAATCCTATTAGACAACATTGGTCAGTATACGGCGGTCTTTATTGTATACACGTTATACTACTTGCAACGTACCCCAGCCGAGGATTAACATAAAGACCGTACTGAGCCTATAACACTAACTTCCCTTTAATGGAAGTGACGAATCTCATCTTAGTCATTTACTCACCTTGAGAGCTTCAGGTGCAACCCAACCTAAGATCTTTCATCAGGACTGGTCCTCGAAGCTAGATCATGGGTCTAAGCTACACCGTTCGCTCATAGGTTGGTACAGATGACTTCAGGTCTTTAAGGATCAACTAACCTATCATCACCCTAGAGTTATTAAATACATATCATTAAAGTTAACCATTTAATAACTCTAACTTGGTCGTTCAGTGAACTCATTCTCTAATGAGCACCTGTGTCTCGTCTCCGACTTCGCCAAGTCGAATGACTATGAGATCATCATTACCCGAAGGTAAGACGAAGACACAGTGATCTATCCGAAGTGTCGATATCCAGTTCTCGACACATCTATGATCACGAACCGTTTAAGACTTACGTTTCTATTCGGTCACTTACTTACTCATAATCGAGATCTCATCTAGATATGTAAGGACCTAACTATAAGTCTATGGATATTATCTAAGTATATTAATACAAATCCTTTTATACTTAGAATAATACGTACCATATACGGTATGAACAAGACGTATAATCAAGATAAATTGCCTTATGGGCATATATCTTCCTACAATATCATCTAATTTATTTTTGAGGATGTTATGAGGGTCAATGTCCACATGAAGTGGAAACGATTTCATAATCTTTTTGCCCATTTATATGGGATATAGAGAATGCACTCATCTGAATAAACATTGTTTTCTTCAGATATAGTATTTGTGTAAACAAACATCAATCCTGGACAACATGTTCATCGTTCCTAAGTTAAGACCTGGACGATTTTGGACACTTCAGGTGTTCCAATGTTTTCCTCCTTTTAAATTTATTTTGGGACAAAGCTTCAGGCTTTATTTATTTGAGAGTAATAGACATCCTCTTTTTAGAGTATTTAGGTATAAAAAGTCCTGAATCTTAAAACAGAAGTCACAGAAAATATTTTCTAAATGACTTATACTGTAAAATACTTTTTAAAAAGTATATATAAACACTTAAACTCACTAAGAAATATATTATATCAACAGAAATATGCTATATATATGAGGGCAAGTGGCTCCTTTATATATTATTCATATTGGTTACTCATGTAGGTGGATACCCAATAGGCCCAAAAGGTCCTATTCATAACATTTATATTATTATTGAGATTAAAAAGATTTTTCCTTAGCCATATTTCACAATCACACCAAGCTTCGACACATTGACTATAGGAAAGTTTGTACTCCTCATCTTCAAAGGCAAAAGTGTAAGTGAAAGCCACACAAGGGTGTGCTGGTAAATCTACTTGGTGAAAGCCTCCTGAGTAAGGTTCTCACTTGGTGATGTTATTGTTGTTATTGAACAAGCTCTATTATTGGAGAAGAGGCACGGGCGTAAGAAATCCTTGCATTGAGACAAGGTGTTGGGAAGCCCTCTATTTGTTAGAGGCAAGGTAGTGGAACTGCATGTAATGCTTGGGACTAAATTAGCCCACTGGTGGGTGAACACGTATACATCTTATGTGTTTGCGATTGTCATTGTCTCTTGTCTCTATTATTCTCTTTACTTGAATAATATTGTTTATTTCCATTGTGCACTAATCTTTGATTGCAAATAATTGAGTTGTTGATTAAGTACCTAGTGAGGTTACACTAATATGAGACTTAAGCAAATACTTAGAAGGATTTATTTTTTAATTAACGCTTAAATTTTGACAATACTATTCAACCACCCTTCTGTATTGCTTGCCATCTACCGGATCCCAACATATGGTATTAGAGCCAAGGTATCTCAAGCCAAACATGATACCAGTGTTTCCCACCATTTTGCATAAGAACGAAAAAGATTAGATGGTGTCAATTTCATCTCACTTCGAAGGACTCTCCGCCACCCGTCCACCCCTATTTGATGGAACCAACTATGCAAGCTGGAAGACGAGGATGATGATCCAACTTCAATCAATGGATATCGATATTGAAGGGTTTTGAGAATGCTTCCATATAGCTTTTTCCATCGTCTAGTCTTAGGCTTATCAGACGTGGGAAGCAGGAGAACAAGAAAAATCTTTAAAATGCTTTTTATGATAAACCATACAGAATGAAAAACCCTTTGCAGGACCATTGCTATCTAAGGAAGGAGGCGAACTGACCTCACAAAAATAGATCTAAAACCAACTGCTATTAAAATAAAATGCTAAAAAGAACTTACCTTAGTTTTGATAGTCGCAAAACAATTTCCTTATGGCGATGTCCCGAAGTGATGCAATGCCTTGTCTCAGAGCGACCATTTACCCTAGAAGATTTCATCTTAGATGGAACATCCACCTCAAGCTTCGGATCAGATCCAAAATCCCTTCAGGTTTTGCTAGAACCGAAAAGAGGGAATAAATAGGAAAAAGAGGAACTAAAATTTAGTCGCCTTTAGATCTAGGTTTGATCACTTAATTAGGATGAGCTCACTTGATCTGGGCTTGATGTAAGTTTAGGAGGAAGAGAAGGACCCTATTTATAGGTTGAGCAGAGCCTTCATATCAATGATATATCTGGTATGGTACTAAAAAGAGAATCCCTTTTTAACTCAAGTTTTCCCCTTTAAGGGCTAATTTTTGAGCAATTGTTTCTCCCTCTCTGATAAACGTTAGGAGAAAAATAATATATCATTTCGAAGAGCTTCATATGAAGATCACATAAAAACTGAGAGACTCATTTTCGAGATCGTTTGACCCTTCAAACAAGTAGTCGAAGTTGCCCAAAACCCATGCCCTCAAAATGAGCTGAGCCCAATTCGAGTAGCACATGAACGCACGCTTAGGTCGAACTCGAGCAGCGCTTGAGTGTTGCCCGAGCCTCTGCTTTGACTGCAACAATCCGAGGCTTACTCAGGCTGCCTATAGCCCGAGCTCGGGGCATTGTAGCATTGCAGCGCCTGAGTACTCGGGCACACCTGAGCTAGCGCTCGAGTGTGCCCAGGTTCGAGCATGCACTCGAGTTCGGGACCATGCCTGACCTGGCAGCCGAGCATGCCTGGGTTCAGGTACACGACCAAGTTGGCACCTGGGTGTGCCCAAGCAGGTGCCTGGGCGTGCTCGAGCCCAAAACTCGGGTTGAGCCCGAGTGGCACTCGGACTAGCCCGAGCCCTAATATGGGATTGCCTTAAGCCAATGCTAGGGCTAGCCCAAGCCATAAGGCAGAGCTAGCCCGAGTCCAAGATTGGGCCAAGACAGTTGGGTCTGGGACATTCCTGGACACCGGTTGGGTATTTTCTTTGCTTTTCGGATGGCTCATCATTCGTGGCATATCCTATGTGACCGAAATCCCATTCACAACCAATTACAACCTTATTAGTTCACATGCATCATATGCATTCAACTTTTTTCTCTAATTACCTGGATGAGGATCCAACCGATGTGAGACAGTACAGCCTACCCTACTACAGGTGTGACTCATATCCCCTGACGATAGTAACCATGAGTAGTAGTTATCATCCTTGGTTCGATAACATCATTATGTGATCTGCCCCTTAACATAAACATTGTCGGGACTACCCTTGGCTATGCCAGTGATTAATTTCGTAGTTTTAATCCATTCGTCAACACTATGTCCCCGGGAAGCCTATGGGATGGTTGACTGTCAAACCCATTAGCTTTGTAATCGGATTAGTATCGTTCGGGCTTAGCTTGTCTTTGTTGGGTCATATCCAACACACCTCGGTCAAGGATTTTTGCTAAGGATCGTACTGATTCTGTGACACTAACTTTCTATAACGTGAGAGATGAATTCAATCTTGGCCACTACTCCCCTCGAATGCTTCAAGTGTCTCCCAACCAAAGACCTTTCAACAGGCCCTGACTTGACGCTAGGTCAGTTTCATACAATGATCTCAAGCCAAATGACCAGCTTACCTATCATCAATTGAGAGATACTATTGACAGTTCGGTATGTGCATCCATGTAGCAGCTCTCGTTGGGTCGTTCAGTGAATTCAATCTCTAATGAGCACATGTGTCTCGTCTCTGATTTTGCCAAATCGAACAATCATTAGATCATTGCCACCAACACTTGGTGAAGATAGAGAACACAATAATCTATCTGAAGCATCGATGTCGTTTCTCGATGCATCTATGACTACGAACAGTTTTAGACTAATGCTACAAACAGTTGAAACATTTCTCCATGATCGTGATCCTCATCTCAATATATATTTGACCTCGATTAAGTCTCGGGACTTTATCTAAGTATTAATATAGACAAAATATTTATAAATATACTAAGATAAACGGTACTGATTTGGGTAAATATTGCATAATTAAACCCTCAATTAGTGCCATTTTGTGTGTATATGATGCTTATTTGACCCTTAATACGATCATATTTAGAATATTCTTATTTATTAGAGCATATCCTTATTCTATGCACAAAATACGATTTTATTGAACATTTTGGCATTCTCGTAATTTCATTGTAGATCTCGATCTCATAATTCCAACGACTATTTATTCATATTTTCTGAGAATTGTGCTAATTTCTATGAATTTTTGAATGCAGAATACCACTTAAAAGGCAGAAATATGATGAAATACGAAGAATATAGGGCCGAAATACGGTCCGTATACACACCCTGCTTGCCCTTGCCACATGGCAGCCATCAACAACCCCCCGCTTTCATCTGATGCTCTCAACTTCAAGGAGACATGGCAGCATATCGATCGTTGATCGATGATCCAACGACAGAGAATGACCCTGCAACGCAATTGAATTCGAGCAGGATTCATACCCGCTAAAGCCACGTGTCATCATCTTATCCATTCCCACTAGATCGAACGGCTGGCGAGAGTTCGAATCGTAGCAAAGCGAAGGGCTCATAAGTGGGGCTACGTGGCAACATCGCTGCCGCTCACAGATTGATCTGACTGTCCATATTGAAGATCGAAGTGTACTCGTATTTGAGCGGGTGGCGACCTGGATCCGTGCCCCGTGTCATGTCCACAGCCCATCCTGCCTAAGATCGACTTTCGAAAGCTTCCAGCACCTTGCAAAATTGGGGTTTTATGCTATTGGACGCGGTTTTGAACCCGTAAACTTCCTAAAACCCACAATATGTATATATAAGCGTATTTTGGCTTAGGGCTTGTTATTCTTTGCGTATTCTGAGATCTAGAGAGCGTATTTAGCCGTGAGTTTTAGCGTCCCTGGAGACAGAGACTAGGAGCAACTTCTGAAGGAGATTTGGGGCTAATTGGAGAGTTTTGGTGATAGAATTCTTAACTTTACTCTTTTATTTTGCGTATTAAACACGTATTTTTACTATTTGAACATGTATTTGTCAATGAATATGATTTTATTAGTTTCTACATGTATTATTCAAGTATATTCGTTGTTGGTGTACTTGGATCGAATCTGATCTTTGCAGACTTATTCGTGGCATGATCCTTGCGGACATTGTCGTGACCCTTGCGGGCACATGAGCATGTGTTCTTTATGAAACTAACAATCTATTCGATACTTTTGGCATTATTTCATGTTCGTTAATGTTAAATCTTCCAACGTTCACATACCCTTGCGGGTTGAAACGTCGTGCTATTTGGGTTAAGCAATTGTTTCAGATGTTTTAGATCTTGATTCACACACATACTGTGAGGATTTCGAGAGGATGACGTACTACGAGGATATGTCTTTGTATGCATACCTGGAAGGACCCGAGAGTGTGATGATCCGCGAGGCTCGTCTATGAATCTTGATTGCGAACATTACGAACAAATTGATTAACCAAGACATCAATAACCATTGATTGCAAACTCCTAACGAAATCACGACCAACACATCATGTCCACATTGGTACCCAATATCGACTTCCACGTAGTATCGTAGGATTTCTTTTTATTTCTTAAAACCTTTACACAACTATTCTCGCCTTTGAAAGGTGGTCATTTCTTATCGTTTTGTACTCTTTATAAACTGAAATTCATGGTTTTGTAGGTCAGTTGTCCCGTGGATACGTTACCTGGACTCACCAGGATTATTACTTGTTCGATCTTCTACACTTGGGAGTAGCGCTCACATCTTTTGAGACGAGTCAAGTTTTTGACGTCATTGCCAGGGACAATAGTACTTGTGATCTACGATTTCATTTTGAATGGAGGAATATTCGATGAGATCCTTCCATCTTATAGCTTAGGACTTTTATTAGTTTGTTCTTGCTTTTGTTTTTGGTTTTTATATTTAAAAAATCACTCAAAAAATTTATTATATGGAGTTCTATGGCACAGACTATTGGTATGATGCAGAGTACGATATTACACACAAGCATAGAATGGAGAAGCTCAAGATCGTTAATTTCAATCAGAGAGACTGTGAAACTTTCTTTTAGGCTTGGAGGAGGTTCACAAACCTAGTATTGAGATATCTGCAGCATGGGTACACAAAGAAAGAGCTTATGGAGTCCTTCTTATTTGGACTACGACCACAGCTGCAGGAATTTTTGGGAGTCATGGCACCAACAGAGGCATGGAAGTACATGGAGTCTTTACAAAAGAATGATCAAATCACGAAAGGGACTTCAGAGGGTGATTCAACGGATCCTTCTTGTGACGACACTAGGACATGCCTTATTCAAGGAGAGCAAAGCGTAGACGTACCATTGCAACTCTTGAAAGAGGAAGTTCATTTGCTCATTCATTCATAGGAGGCTAAATCCCATTAATTTCAAGAAAATTTCCTTGCTCGGAGTCTACAAATTCAGCAATCCATTGAAAATCTTACTCTGATTGCCACTTTCATAGAAGAAAGTAATTCTTTTGAAATTCAACTTCAAGAATCTAATATGAGTCCATCTTCTATTGTAGGTATATCGAGTGAGCCATGTCACGATGAAAGCACAAATCAAAATATTAACATGGCTGGAAGTGTGTACAAAGGAGAGAACGAGCAAGCAATTTTGGATGGACAGGAGGATGAGATAACAAGGGACTTGAGTTTAGAGATTATCGATATGGAACCCAAACCATCATTTCCTCCAGTTTTTTCCCAAAATCCTTCATTCCTATCCCCCATGACCGAGCATCATACATAGAGTAGTGCAATTCTTTCAGGGACTAGTCATTAACATGGTTTATTTAATTTTAAGTATTTTGATGACTACATTTGGAATGTGTTTATTAAGAATAATTTTAGACTTAATTGGATTGGCATAACTCATTTCTTGCAGGTTACATGTAAACACTTTATAGAGATGCTGGTAGTTACGTTGCTGGGATCCAATTTAGTCAATGGAGGAAGGTTACTCGTCGATGAGCGCAAAGAGTAGATAGAACAACTTCCTCCATCATTAAAGATCCATGATCCGACATTTGACCACAGCGTGTTCTTTCCATTAGGGTAGATTTTTAAATGCTCTTTAGGATGTTTGCTATTGAATAAACTCGTACCCTTTTCGACATTGAGGACAATGTCCATCTTTAGTTGGGGGGTGTATGAGTCCTAACGATTTTTTTAAAAAGAAAATGAGAGAAAAAGAATCGGTCACCAATTCTCATCATTTAAGACTCCTTCACATATCATTTTATTAGATGATCATGCATTGATTGGATTCTAAAAATTGTTTATGTCCTAAATTAATTATTTTTCCTTTATGAAATTAATCATTAATATGATGTTTATAAAAAATTTCAATTGCCTTGATTAATATCTAGAAATAGTTTGACTTTATTTCATGCATGCTATTGTGATGCATAAGCTTAAGTATACACGATTTATTAGAATAGTCTTCATGTTGAAGGGAATTTGGCCTTTGTTAATAAAGTTTATGTCCGATGAATGTGAATTGAATTGCTTCCACACAAAAAAAGAAAAAGAAAAAGAAAAAAAAAGGAGAAAATAAAACTTTGATTATTCAAGTTATTAGGTTCGAGGGTCTTTTCTAAGCCTAATGCCCGAAGGTCGTCTGGCCTAGGAGTCATTAACTGAAAGCTCGTTACATGGATCATTCTATATTATAAAAAAGAAAAGAAATAATAAAAACTTAGATAGTTTGAGTTATTAGGTTTGAGGAGCTCTTCTAAGCCTAATGCCCGAAGGTCATCTGGCCTAGAAGTCATTAACTGAAAGCTCATTAAATGGATCATTCGATGCTATAAAAGAAAGAAACAGAAAAAAAGAAAGAAAGAAATGGTGAATAAAAGACGCAAACTCAATACTCATGCATCGACCGATTTTTATGCGATGCCAATTCCTTGGAAATAGGAAAACTAGGATATAACGTCGTGTTATACTTTCGCTTGCTCAAAACGATGCTTATACGTTATTTATTCAAATTAAATTAGAGAAAATATCATGTGATTGATCTTCTTCATGGATTGTGTATATAAATGGTCAAAATCATGTTGGAAAGTGTATTATTGAGCCACGCCATAGACGATCGATAGGATTTAATATTTTCACTAAACATCCGATTTAATCGCTCTTTTTGCTAGGGACTAGCAAATCACTAGTTGTGGGTGTGATCCGGGGTAAATATTGCATAATTAAGCCCTCAATTAGTGCCATTTTGTGTGTATATGATGCTTTTTTGACCTCTAATAAGATCATATTTAGAATATTCTTATTTATTAGAGCATATCCTTATTCTATGCACAAAATAAGATTTTATTGAGCATTTTGGCATTCTCATATTTTTCATGTGTAGATATCGATCTCAAGATTCCAACGACTATTTATTCATATTTTTTGAGATCTGTGCTAATTTCTATGAATTTTTGAATGCAGAATACCACTTAAAAGGCTGAAATACGATGAAATACGAAGAATATACGTCTGAAATACGGCCTGTATATGCACCCCGCTCACCCTTGCCATGGGGCAGCCATCAACGGCCCCTCGGTTTCATCTGACACTCTCAACTTCATGGAGACGTGGCCGCATATCGATCGTTGATCGATGATCCAACGATGGAGAATGACCCTGCAACGCAATCGAATTCGAGTGGGATTCGCAGCTACTAAGGCCACTTGTCATCATCTTATCCATTCCCGCTAGATCGAATGGCCGGCGAGAGATCGGATTGCAGCAAAGTAGAGGGTTCATAAGCGGGCCTGCGTGGCAACATTACTGCTAGTTACATATTGATCCGACGGTCCATATCGAAGATCGAAGTGTACTCAGATTTGAGCGGGCGACGACCTGGATCTGTACCACATATTGCATCCACAGCCCATCCCACCTGAGATCGACAGTCGAAAGCTTTCAACGCCTTGCGAATTTGGGTTTTGATGCTATTGGATGCAGGTTTGAACCCGCAAACTTCCTAAAACCCACAATGTGTATATATAAGCATATTTTGGCCTAGGGTTTGTTATTCTTTGCGTATTCTAAGCTCTAGAGAGTGTATTTGGCCGTGAGTTTTGAAGGCCCTGGAGACTGAGGCTAGGAGCAACTTCTGAAGGAGATTTGGGGCTAATTGGAGATTTTTGAGATAGAATTCTTAACTTTACTCTTTTTTTGGTAAGTAACTTTACTCTTTTATTTTGCGTATTAAACATGTATTTTTACTATTTGAACATGTATTTGTCTATGAATATAAGTTCTTTTCTCTCCATGCATGGCTAGTACCTTCATGTGTTGGTTGTGATGTAGTAGGGCTATATATTCTCTGGTTTTGATGTCGTTACGCCCTATTTTGCATGTAAAATTGCGTATTATTAGTTTCTACATGTATTATTCACGTATATTAGTTGTTGGTGTACTTGGATCGAATCTGATCTTTGCAGACTTATTCGTGGCGTGATCCTTGCGAACATCGTTGTGACCCTTGCGGGCACATGAGCCTATGTTCTTTACGAAACTAATAATCTATTCGATACTTTTGGCGTTATTTCATGTTCGTTATCGTTAAATCTTCCGATGTTCTCATACCCTTGAGGGTTGAAACGTCGTGCTATTTAGGTTAAGCAATTATTCCAGAAGTTTTAGATATTGATTCATACACATACTGTGAGGATTCTGAGAGGATGATGTACCACGAGGATACGTCTTTGTGTGCATACCCGGAGGGACCTGAGAGGGCGATGATCCTCAAGGCTCGTCTATGAATCTTGATTGCGAACATTACGAACCAATTGATTAACCAAGACATTAATAACCATTGATTGAAAACCCCTAACAAAATCACGACCAACACATCCTCTCCACATTGGTACCCAATATCGACTTCCCCGTAGTATCGTAGGATTTCTTTTTATTTCTTAAAACCTTTACACAACTGTTCTCGCCTTTGAAAGGTGGTCATTTCTTATCATTCCTACTCTTTATAAACTGAAATTCATGGTTTTGCAGGTCAGTTGTCTCGTGGATATAATACCTGGACTCACCAGGATTATTACTTGTTCGATCTCCTACACTTAGGAGTAGCGCTCATATCTTTTGAGACGAGTCAAGTTTTTGACGTCGTTGCCGGGGACAACAGTATTTGTGATCTACGATTTCAGTTTGTATAAAGGAATATTCGGTGAGATCCTTCCATCTTATAGCTTAGGACTTTTATTAGTTTGTTCTTGTTCTTTTTTGTTTTTTATATATTAAAAATCAGTTAAAAAATTTATTATATGGAGTTCTATAGCACAGACTATTAATATGATGTAGAGCACGTTATTGCACACAAGCATAGAATGGAAAAGCTCAAGATCGTTAATTTCAATCAGAGAGACTGTGAAACTTTCTTTCAAGCCTGGAGAAGGTTCACAGACCTAGTATTGAGCTATCCGTAGTATGGGTATACAAAGAAAGAGCTTATGGAGTCCTTCTTATTTGGACTATGACCACCGCTGCAGGAATTTTTGGGAGTCATAGCGCCAACAGAGGCATGGAAGTACATGGAGTCTTTACAAGAGAATGATCAAATCACGAAAGTGACTTCAGAGGGTGATTCAACGGAGCCTTCTTGTGACGACACTAGGACATGCCTTGATCAATGAGAGAAAAGCGTAGACGTACCATTGCAACCCTTGAAAGAGGAAGTTCATTTGCTCATTCATACACAGGAGGCTAAATCCCATCAATTCCATGAAAATTTCATTGCTCGGAGTCGACAAATTCAGCAATCCATTGAAAATCTTACTCTGATTGCCACTTGCTTAGAAGAAAGTAATTATTTTGAAATTTAACTTCAAGAATATAATATGAGTTCATCTTCTATTGTAGGTATATTGAGTGAGCCATGTCACGATGAAAGCACAAATCAGAATATTAACATGGCTAGAAGTGTGTGCAAAGAAAAGAACGAGCAAGCAATTTTGGATGAACAGGAGGAGGCGATAACAAGGGACTTGAGCTTAGAGATTATCGATATGGAACCCAAACCACCCTTTCCTTCAGTTTTTCCCAAAATCCTTCATTCCTCTCCCCCATGGCCGGGCATCCTACCGAGAGTAGTGCAATTCTTTCAGGGAGTAGTCATCAACATGGTTTATTTAATTTTATGTATTTTGATGACTACATTTGGAATGTGTTTATTAAGAAGAATTTTAGACTCAATTGGATTGACATAGCTCATCTCTTGTAGGTTACATGTAAACACTTTATAAAGATGCTGGTAGTTACGTTGCTGGGATCCAATTTAGTCAGTGGAGGAAGGTTACTCGCCGAGGAGCTCAAAGAGTAGATAGAAAAATTTCCTCCACCATTAAAGACTCTTAATCCACCATTTGACCACAGTGTGTTCTTTCCATTAGTGTAGATTTTTATATGCATTTTTGGATGCTTGCTGGTGAATAAACGCGTACCCTTTTTGACATTGGGGACAATGTCCATCTTTAGTTGGGGGGAGTGTATGAGACCTAAGGATTTTTTTTTAAAATAAAATGAGAGAAAAAGAATCGGTCACCAATTCTCATCATTTAAGACTCCTTCACATATCATTTTATTGGATGATCATGAATTGATTGGATTCTAAAAATTGTTTATGGCCTGAATTAATTATTTTTCCTTCATGGAATTAATCATTAATACGTCGTTTATGAAAATTTTCAATTGCCATGATTAATATCTTGAAATAGTTCGACTTTATTTCAGCATGCTATTGTGATGCATATGCTTAAGTATACACGATTTATTAGAATAGTCTTCAAGTTGAAGAGGAATTTGGCCTTTGTTACTAAAGTTTATGTCCGATGAATGTGTATTGAATTGCTTCCACACAAAAAAATACAAATAAAAATAAAAAAGGAGAAAATAAAACTTTGATGATTCGAGTTATTAAGTTCGAGGGGCTTTTCTAAGCCTAATGTCCGAAGGTCGTCTGGTCTAGGAGTCATTAACTGAAAGCTCATTACATGTAACATTCTATATTATAAAAAAGAAAATAAATAATAAAAACTTAGATGGTTTGAGTAATTAGTTTTGAGGGGCTCTTCTAAGCCTAATGCCCCGAAGGTCGTCTGGCCTAAAAGTCATTAACTGAAAGCTCATTAAATGGATCATTCGATGTTATAAAAGAAAGAAAAAGAACAAAAAGAAAGAAAGATATGGTGAATAAAGGAAGAAAACTCGATACTTATGAATCGAAAGATTTTTATGCGATGCCAATTCCTTGGAAATAGGAAAACTAGGATATAACGCCGTGTTATACTTTTGCTTGTGCAACACGATGCTTATATGTTATTTATTCAAATTAAATTAGAGAAAATATCATGTGATTGATCTTCTTCATAGATTGTGTATATTGATGGTCAAAATCATGTTGGAAAGTGTATTATTGAGACACGCCATAGACAATCGATATGATTTAATATTTTCACTAAACATCCGATTTAATCGCTCTTTTTGCTAAGTACTTGAAAATCACTAGTTGGAGCTGTGATTCGGGGTAAATAATTCATAATTAAGCCCTCAGTTAGTGCCATTTTGTGTGTATATGATGCTTTTTTGACCTCTAATACGATCATATTTAGAATATCTTATTTATTAGAGAATATCTGTATTCTATGCACAAAATACGATTTTATTGAGCATTTTGGCATTCTTATATTTTTCATATGTAGATCTCGATGTCACGATTCCAACGAATATTTAAATATATTTTTTGAGATCTGTGCTAATTTCTATGAATTTTTGAATGCAGAATACCACTTATAAGGCAGAAATACGACGAAATACGAAGAATATACAGCCAAAATACAGCCCGTATACACGCCCTGCTCATCCTTGCCACGTGGAAGCCATCAACAGCCCCTTTGTTTCATCCAACACTCTCAACTTCATGGAGACGTGGCCGCATGTCGATCGTTAATCGATGATCCAATAGCGGAGAATGACCCTGCAACGCAATCAAATTCGAGCGGGATTCGCACCTGCTAAGGCCACGTGTCATCATCTTATCCATTCCTGCTAGATCGAACGGTTGGCAAGAGATCGGATCGCAGTGAAGCGGAGGGTTCATAAGCGGGGATACGTGGCAACATTACTGTCGCTCACAGATCGATTCGACGGTCTATATCGGGGATCGAAGTGTACTCGGATTCGAGCAGGCGACGACCTGGATCCATGCCACGTGTCGCATCCACAGCCCATCCCACCTGAGATCGATGGTTGAAAGCTTCCAGTGACTTGCAGATTTGGGTTTTGATGCTATTAGATGCGGGTTTCAACCCGCAAACTTCCTAAAACCCGCAATGTGTATATAAGCGTATTTTGGCCTAGGGTTTGTTATTCTTGCGTATTCTGAGATCTAGAGAGCGTATTTGGCCATGAGTTTTGGAGGTCCTGGAGACAGAGGCTAGGAGCAACTTCTGAAGTAGATTTGGGGCTAATTAGAGAGTTTTGGTGATAGAATTCTTAACTTTACTCTTTTATTTTGCATATTAAACACGTATTTTGAGAATTTGAACATGTATTTGTCTATGAATATGATTTCTTTTCTCTCCACGCGTGGCTAGTACCCTTATGTGTTAGTTGTGATGTAGTTAGGGCTATGTATTCTCTGGTTTTGAAGTCGTTACGCCTTATTTTGCATGAAAAATCGCTTATTTATTAGTTTCTACATGTATTATTCAAGTATATTCGTTGTTGGTGTACTTAGATCGAATCAGATCTTTGCAGAATTATTCATGGCGTGATCCTTGCGGACATCGCCGTGACCCTTGCAGGCACATGAGCCTATGTTCTTTATGAAACTAATAATCTATTCTATACTTTTGGCGTTATTTAATGTTCGTTATCGTTAAATCTTCCGACGTTCTCATACCCTTGTGGGTTGAAACGTCGTGCTGTTTAGGTTAAGCAATTGTTTCTATTGTTTTAGATCTTGATTCATACACATACCATGAGGATTCCGAGAGGATGACGTACCACAAGGATACATCTTTGTGTGCATGCCCGGAGGGACCCGAGAGGGCGATGATCTGTGACGCTCATATATGAATCTTGATTGCGAACAATACGAACCAATTGATTAACCAAGACGTCAATAACCATTGATTGCAAACCCCTAACGAAATAACGACCAACACATCATCTCCACATTGGTACCAAACATCGACTTTCCCGTAGTATCGTAGGATTTCTTTTTATTTCTTAAAACATTTACACAACTATTCTCACCTTCGAAAGGTGGTCATTTCTTATTGTTTTGTACTCTTTATAAACTGATCGTGGTTTTGCAGGTCAGTTGTCCCATGGATATGATACCTGGACTCACCAGGATTATTACTTGTTCGATCTCCTACATTTGGGAGTAGCACTCACATCTTTTGAGACGAGTCAAGTTTTTGAGTCAAATAACATATTATTATTTTGAACAAGATTTTCCAATTACAAATAATTGGCCTCGAGGGCATACATTTACCATCATCTTCCACTTGCACTCAGGCCCAATTATGATGGTATCACATACCACTTTTACACATGAGTCTCTATAGACTTAATGAATGGATCTGCTAATTTATCTTCTGTTGAGACCTGCATGAGTTTTATGTCCATCCTCGATTCTATATCACGTAAAAGGTGATATCTTCGAAGAATATGCTTGGACTTCTTATGCAGACTTGGTTACTTAACCAAAATGGTAGTCATCACTTCCAGTTGGTCCATGAACTTACACATCCAGACTTGCTTGGAACCCTTCTATCTTGCTCCCCTCCTTTGAGGGTAAAAACATAGTCTGAAATAGACTTGCTGTCATCCGAGTCACTCTGGAAACTAGAGCCCGTGAAGCCCTCAATTTTGAGTTATTCACCTTTACAGATCCAGACCAAATCTCTAGTTCTTCGCAAGGACTTGAGAATTGTCTTGACTGCTTTCTAGTTTTCTTCTGCATGGTTAGACTAATATCGACTTACTGCATCGAGTGCAAAAACAACATCCGGTCTGGTACAAATCATAGTAGACATGACTGATCCAGTTACTGAAGCATATGTGATCCTTTTCATGTTATATTTCTCCAAGTCAGTCTTTGGAGACATCTTCTTGGAAAGATATACCATGATTGGCAGGTACAAAACTACCTTTGCTATTCGCCATGCTAAACCATTTTAGCACGGTATCATTATACTTGGACTAGGAGAGACCTAGCATCCTTTTAGATCTATCTCTATATATCTTCACACGGAGTATAAAATATGCTTCCCCCAAGTCCTTCATGGGCAATTGGCTCAACAGTCCTCCTTTGACAGATTTCAACATCTATATGTTTTTTTCTATCAAAAGAATGTCATTCACATACAGTATGAGGATGACTAAAGAATTTCCATTGGTCATGTACAATATACATGCTTTCTCTTCACTCCCACTAACCTCGAAACCTTCTGGCTGAGTCATGTAATTTTTACATCCATCTGCCAGATTTTGTAGTCATAATAGGCAGCGATAGTGAGAATAATCTGAATAAACTTGTGCATGACTACTTGTAAGAAAGTCTCGTCATAGTCTATACTTAGACTCCGACGATAACATTTCGTAACCAGCCCAGCCTTGTACGTTTCTAACTTTTCATCTATATTGATCTTTCTCCTAGAAGATCCATTTGTAGCCAGTGAGAACAGTTCCTTTGGGTGCGTTTTTAAGGTCCATATCTTATTAATGCACATGGAATTCATTTCGGATTTCATTGCTTCAAGTCATTTATCAAGTCTCTACTCGCAATGGCTTTATAGAAGTTAACAAGTTCATCATCAACTATGTTTCTATCCACAACCTCTCGTCTACGAGCAATCTGTAGTACCTCTCATGGGCCCGATGAATCCAGCTAGACTTCCTGACTCTAGTTGGGAATATCATGGGTTGCCTCTTCCACTGGTTCTGACACCTGTTGGGAATGTAGGTAGCAGTTCTAGGGCATGGCCGCAGAGGGAGGTTGGTTACTGATGAGTGGATATTTTACATGTTATTGGTGGGGTCTTTACATGCATTATCATCACGGTCACAGTCAGAGTGATCCTGTCGGCACTCTTGCCAACGAGTCAATCATGTAATCGATGATTCTGAAACAGGGACGACACCTGCTGCTAGTGGTTACTGTCGTCTAGAGACTTCGAGTCTCAACCTGTAGTAAGGTCAGGCTGTAGGGTCTCACACCGAGTAATATTCACGTCTTAGTAATAGGAAGATCGTTAAAGAGGACTGCATTCGATGCAATGGAATGATTAAACTCACAAGTCAGTTGTGAGATGAAAAGCTAAAGAGTTTAGCATTTGGGACATATTAATACTTGGTATTATATTAACTTAGATGCATGGAAACGAAGGGGACTTCCTGAGAAATCCACAGGAAGAAACCGCGTCCAAATCGGAGCTCTAACGAGCTCAAAAACACAAAAACAGCTGATGATATGTTATTTCCTGGCGGGTCACACCTAGCGGGTCAGACCCACCAGGAAATAGCATATTTGTGCTGTTTTTTGCGAAAACGAGATTTGGAGTCTATTTTCGACATTTGAGGGGTCAAATGATATCGGAATTGGATGCCTTTTTTCTATGCGATCGTTGTCTCGAGATCTTCGATTTGACAGGTTGTTTGAAATTCGAAACTCAGAAATGGATTTATGGTTGATTTTAGAAGTTTATACTTCTAGTGAAATCAATCCATATTGCCCATTTTATTGTTCCACATTGCTCGTAGCAAGAGAGGAGGGGCCGGCTCCCTATATAAATAGGGGGTAGCCCTCCTCATTGAAAAGTGCACCAAATCTCTGATTAAGGAGCTCCGGAAAATTTGAGCAAACTTAATCACAACTTAAAATTATTCTTTTCCTCTATTTATTTTTTCTTTCCTCCAACCGAGTCCTAGCAAGGCAACGGGGAGGTCCGAATCTGATTCGGAAGTCTATGACGCGGGTTTACTCAAGTGAAACTTTCTACGGCTAGTGATGGGCTCAGAGGCAAGGTGCGGCTCGGGAGCTGATCCAGTTCGCGACGAGGAGCGACGCAACACGGTTCGGGATGCGGATCAGATTTTAGAGCGCAAGACGGTGCGAAACATCTTGCACGATCCAAGGCAAGATTCCGGGTGAGTTATATTTATATATTTGCATTTCATTTTAAGTTGTAGTTAAAACTTTCTCGAGTTGGTCAGACCCAACTCGAGTCAGTAGATATTCCTGGCTTAGGGAATTTTTCCTTAGGACATTAATTATTAAATAGTTTAATAATCGTATTTCCGCTGCTTATTTAATTTTGTTCGTCCGACTTAGGACGAATATGTTTAAATTAGCCCTAAGGGACCTTGAAAATCCCTTCAGGTGACACATGCAGTCGCGTTGCCTAAAACCAAGCCATCTTTACGTGGAGCTGAGGATATATTGATGCGTTTGCATGGCCTCGTCAAACGATCGCGTCGAAGGAAGCCAAGGGAAGCCCAAAGCAAGCATCTTTGAGCGATTGACACGATCGCGTGGACCTATCGACGCGACCGCGTCGATGGTACCAAATCTTTGAAAATATTGAGCCAATATCTATGCGACCGTGTCAATCCTAAAGCTACTATGTAGAAGAGCTCATCCCAAGCCAAAGAGAAGAGTAGCCATGCGGTCGCGTGTGAATTCCACGCGACCGTGTGGAGAAGATGACATAGAAAGTGCACAACCTTGCAAAAGACTGAGAACTTCTCACAACTCTATGGTTATTTTCAATTTATTTTATTTTTCTAACTAAGAGAGTATTGTTACTATTCCAATGCATATTTTATTTGTACTTTTCTGAGATCGGAGCGATTTATACATTTTGTGGAAGACAAGGCGTCGTTGTAGAAGTTGAAAGTGCGTAAAATTGTGTTCTGGAGTGCAGAATTGCCTCGACCGCGTGGAGTAACCCACCGGTCGCATCGGGTCGGGTTTTGCCCGACCCATTAGGGTTTTTTGGGTTGTATAAAAGGTTTTTGGATGTCATTTTGTAACGGCCTGTTTTCATAGTGCACTTAAACCTGTAACCAAAAGAGTTCAAAAATGAATAAATGATTTTATTTCTTTTTTTTCGTAACTCAAATCTAAAACCAGACACCACTTTCGTTCTATCTCCTTAGCCACATCCATTCTCAGCCAAGAGGAAATCGCAGCCGTCGCCTCGTGTTTCATGCATCAAATCTTCCAAAAATTTAATTACAACCCACCTCTCCTATTTTCCCCTCCACCCTCTTCATTCGACAGCACATACTTACACACACACTCACTCACTCACTCACTTATGCATAGGAGAGAAGAGCCAAAGGGAAAACACGCACACAACACATTTTTCTCATCTCAAAACTCCCATCCCCACATTCTTGATGGAATATACTTATATACCACACACACACATGCAATAACACTTTCCACTGTTCTTAAGCCCCACACCCCAGATTCAACCCCCTTCATTTTTTAAAATCGGTATATAATTCTCCCCCTTCTTCACTATCATCCTTAATCCATCCCATAGCAGCAAACCAATCCCCTTCCCTCAAGCTCCTCCTTTCTCCTTCAACCCAACCCCTTCACCCCAAAGGCCAAACCAACAACATTTCTTTTTCATCAACTTCAACAACATCATCATCCCCAAGCTTCACCTGTTAGGGATATTTCTAGATTAACAATTAAGCAATACCATGCAAAAGAATAATCTAGATGTACAACATGTCATATCTACGAGAATTAATAAACTGATTCTGAAACGTAGCGGAAGCATACCTGAATCCATAGCAACTGAAAATTGATGATCAGTGTGGATGGCCTTCCAGATCAGCACGTATCCCCGTGAGAAATCCTTCGGCTTTCTCAGGCTCTAATATGTCGATAGGATGCAGAAAAGACGGCTCTTCGTACGTGTGATCCGGGGACCATGACCACATATAAATAGGTCTAATGCATATTGGGTTTCGGGTTCAGCCCATCATTAAACCAGAAAACCCATCGTCTCCACACATTAAAGGTCCACACCTTATTTAAATACATGAAAGCCCACTTAATTAATTAATTAGATCACTTTATTGGGATTTAACTTAATTCGACAGCCCGCATACATAATTATTTAACATATAAGCCCAACGTTGGATTAACGATCCAACAATCTCCTACTTGGGCTATATGTCAACCCTTATAATTGCATGGACCCTAGCTAGAGGAAAACACTAGAAGGGGGGTTGAATAATGTTTATAAAATTTAAACGATAGTTATACGAATTTAAATACCTAACCAACAATAAATGTGGAATTATAAATTAACCCAAAAAATGAAACAAGCTAACAAAGAGATGTTTCAAGGGTTCGGATTACCCAAGTCCAATCCCGACTTGTCCCCGGTAATCCTATGTACCTTCCACACGGATATCTCCGGATGGATACTCAAGTTAGAATACAAACTTGAGGTTTCCTTTAAACCCACTTGTTGCAACCCTACAAGTGTAATCGAATAACAAACCGAGAGCGAACTTGAAATACGAGATAATTAAATTTGAAATGAAAACACTTACAAACACATATGCCTTGAAGTAGAACTTGAAGGTGCATGTGTGTGTGTGTGTGTGTGTGTGTGTGTGTGTGTGTGTGTGTGTTGATGTCTCTTCCAAGATAAGAGAAAGCCCGTGTACTTGTCTTCACCAAAGCTTGAAGCTCAGATTTGGTTTTAGGTGGGAAGACAAGATTAGAGTTGAGATTTCTAAGGCTTGAGAGTTGAGGAAGAGAGAACTTGAGATATTGAGCTTATGAATGAATGCAAGATTTTCTAAGTGTTCCAAGAAGTCTCCAAGGAACAGTAGGAGACCCTTTTATAAGTTCTTTAAACCCCTCAAGCAAAATACCCAGAACCCCCTTTGAAATCCATCCGAAAAAAGCCAATGGATAGAAAATATATGTCAGACTGTCGACTGATGAAGAACTCACAGTCGCCTGTTGCACTGTCAGAGGGTAGGTGAGAATTCAAACGGTAACTTACCACGTAGGACAGTCGACTGATGAAGGTCGGACAGGTGCCTGTAAACCATCAGGCAACTGAGAAACCTTCTACAGACGACTGAATTCCTAAGTGCGTAAGTGGTCAAAACTCAGGAAATTTCGGAAGACATGATATGCGACTGTAGAAGCATATACAGGCAATTGTGCCATAAGCAGGCACATGTAAATCCTTCATACATCGCCTGCAGACGGAAGTGCAAAAGTTGCCAAAACTTAGTAAGTTTGACAAACTGGGATAGGTGACTATAGGAGCATATACAGGCGACTGTGCCATGGACAGGTGCCTGTAAATCCTTCTTACATCATCTGTGGACGTAAGTGTGAAAGTTGTCAAAACTTGGAAAGTTTGATAAGCTGGGACAGGCGGCTGTAGAAGCATATACAGGCAACTGTGCCATGTGCAGGCGCCTGTAAATCCTTCTTACATCGACTGCAGATGCAAGTGCAAAAGATACAAAAACTTAGAAAATCTGGGCAAAGACAGACAGTCGACTGACTAACGAGTCACAAGCACTTGTAGCTGGACATGCGCCTATACATAGTACATCAGTCGACTGATGAGAGTAATATCAGAAAGCCCAGAAGAGCAAGTGAAGAAGTATGTGCATAACAGACGACTGGAGAACAAATCTCAGGCCCCTGTATAGAGATAGGTGTCTTAAAATCGTTCAGCAGTCACCTGTAAGAACTCCAAGATGCACATGCTTGAGAATTTAGAATTGGATGCCTAGGAAATGAGTTCTAATTCTTTCCTGGGATAAAATGGAAGATGTGTGTGTGTGCTCTAACATAATTCTACTTCTAAGGTATATTCTAGTAAGAAAGAAGAAGAGAATAAAAAGATTACATTTGTTTTTGCCTCTCTTCTTTCTATTGAATGATCTTGAAGTCTTCTTGAAGCTACAATCTTCATCTTCGATCATCCAATCGACTTTATGAGCTTTGATTGATCCTTGAGCGACATCCATTGCTAATTGATCTTTCTGATATGCTTAGGCAATGGATTAACTGCTAGTATGGGATTAGTCACAAGTATTTATGTTTGCTCATCATCAAAACCAAGTAAGGAGAAGTCCAATACTCAACATTCTCCACCTTTTTGGTGATGACAGACAAAGATAAACAAAATATAAATAATTGTGCTTAAAAATACTTACTCACCCTACATAGATGCCAATCAAGTTAGTCAATATAAGTAAGGGCATCCACTGATCAATTAAAGCAAATATGTAAGACATGCATGATTGAAATGATTTCAAAATCAGAAATTTAGGATTTTAGAATCCAAATTCATTATATCTTACTCACACTGAATCTAAGACAACTTCAATCTTAGATTCAAGTTTAGATTATACTTAGCACAAAATTATGATTTGTTTATTTTTCTCCCTATATGGCATTATCCAAAAAGAGGGAGTAGTGAAACAATAACAATAGTGCTAAATAAAACTAAAACAATCATAAGAGTGTAAAGAATGTGATGCATATTCAATGTGATACCAAAATAAAAATCGAGAAAACGTGAAGGTGCATCACACTAATACATATCAACAACTCATCAACAATAGAAATTCTAGTTGACTAATGGAATGAGAGTCCAATATCAACATTACTCAGGCAAAATGTCTCACCACATATCATATAAATAAAAGAGCACACAGAGAGACAAAATTGCACAACATATACACATAGGATTACATCAGAGAGTAAAGAGTCAAAATGTGATATCATATATATATATATATATATATATATATATATATATATATATATATATATATATATATATATATATATATATATATATATATATATATATATATATATAGGTTAATGGGCCAATGCTGACAGCGCTGGAAATTTTTCCAGCGCTGTCCGCATTTTGGGCGAGATAAAAATATTTTTTTTGAAATTGTTTTTTGCAGTAGTTAGATATACGTGTTAGGAAGCTCCCCACAAAATTTCAGCTCGATCCGACACCGTTTAAGCCTCCGTTCATCGATTTCAAAAACGTTACGCAAATCTGTCCACAGTTTTGCGTAACGTTTTTGAAATCGATGAACGGAGGCTCAAACGGTGTCGGATCGAGCTGAAATTTTGTGGGGAGCTTCCTAACACGTATATCTAACTACTGCAAAAAAAATTTCAAAAAAAAATAATTTTAGGTCGACCAAAATGCAGACAGCGCTGGAAAAATTTCCAGCGCTGTCAGCTCTTCTCCATTTTTCACACACACACACACACACACACACACACACACACACACACACACACACATATATATATATATATATATATATATATATATATATAAAACGGATACATGGAGTACAAAATGAATTAACAACTCCATATACAAACAAAAGTATATAACCATCCACCATACAGATCCAAAAGTATGACTAACATCTATATAAGTGCTATAAGCACCAATACTTAGCATCCAAAAAGATACACACATCCGTAGACGGACATTCAAACCCTAACAAAAATAAGTCCTAGGGTGAGTAGTATCTGAGCTCCTTCAGTCAATGTGGATAACAGTAGGATCTGAAGGTCGGCCAGAACAACGAAACATCAGTCTAGCAGAACGACGAGAAGGGTACACAGTAGCCTTCCTCTTTGATGATGATGCACCACCACCAACAGGGATCTCCACATGATCGTGCACAGAAGACTGGCCAGTAATAGCAGTAACAGGCTCTGAGAGCTGAACAGCAGCAGGAGGGGGCTGGGTGACCTCAGAAGGAGGGACCTGAGCATCACCTGTAGGATGATGAATATCAGTATGTGTAACATCCTCGGAAGGTGGATGCCGTGATACAGAAACTGATGGATTTTGAGGGACCCTTAGTGCACATTTCTATGCACGTCCTACGTCGGACGGACGATAGATGCAAAAGGAAAAGCAAGCAACGGAAAACATTAAACTATGTAACGACCAAGCCTTAAGGATTTCAAGACCCTAGCTAGGATCTATACTATCTTGAGGTGGATCTGACCACCCCAAGATAAATCTAAGCTACTGCAATATAATAAATGAAATGCTTAATTAAACTACATACCCAGAACTTTGCTTGCAACGGCAAAATATACCGAACCGCGTCCCGAGCTGCTCCTCGTCCCGAGCTAAACTGCTTTCCGAACCGCACCGCATCCCGAGACAAGCAACCCCCTTGTCGCTGAGCCAACCACGCACCGAAGAAAGTTTCACCTTGAGTGGATCCTTTGCCAAGACTCCAGATCGAATCCAAGCCCATTCGTGGCTTTTCTATAGCCCTTCAGGAGCAAGGAAGAAATATATGGAGATGAAAATATTTATTTTAAGTTTAGATCCAAACGTGCTCCAAACTTTTTGGGAGCTACTCAAATCTAGAGCTTGGGTCAAGATATGAGGAGGGGGCAGGCCCCTATTTATATATGCGACTGACCGCTCCCCTTTACTCCACTTCCGATGTGGAACTAAAGGTTTTTGGAGAAAAAATTCAAGTTAGCTAGCCTTAAACGAAGGCCAAACTTTGACGAATTTTAACTCTCTCACTGTTGAGATTCGCAGTTATACAACTTATCAAATCAAAGAGCGCTAAACAGTGAACGCGTAGGAAAAAACGGCGAGCCATTCTGAGTCCGTTTGACCCCTCAAACGTGTGCTCAAAGTTAGCCCAAAAGTTGTTTTTTGCAAAAACTGTAGCCGCCGCCAAAATTTGTTCATATGGTTCAAAACCCTAAGTATGGGGCCCACAGGGTGAGCCCCACAGTTGACCTAGCCCAGATGGGCCACGCGTGCAGTTGGTAACAAGCACCCACGCGCCCCTACAAGCAGCACCCCAATTTGGGACGTTGCTTGTAGCGCCCCCATGGGCATTGACAAATTTCAGCCCGGCCCAAAAAAGGGGCAGCATTTTTTTTCTTTTTTTCCTCAAAAAAATGTTGTTGGACCTTTTTCTTTTGGGTCAATTGAGTCCTATTTTATACTCTTTTAAATAGACTTACTGGGCTCTTTTGGCCTCCGATTTTGACGTGGTTTGAACCTGCGTTTAGACCGGGACGATCCCATCATCCGGGTAACCATTTCAATGGGTTTATTATATTAAATAAGTATGTAAACAATTTACGACATATTTAACTCCCTTTGCATCATATGCAAAATTTCCACATCTTTAATAAAAAATCATTTGCATCAAATACAAATGATCTGAGGGCGTACATCTGCCAACATCTCTCTCTTGCACTCAGGATCATATATCCCGAATGCAGAAGAAAATTACAAAATCTTTGTCGTATTCTATCCCTTGCATCAAATGCATATTCTTCCTAATTTCTACCTATTACTTGACGAATGTCTCACTCTGTGTGAGACCCTACAGCCCGACCCTACTACAGGTGGGGCTCGAAACTCCAGATGGCAGTAACCGCGAGCAGCAGGTGCCGTCACTATTTCAGTATCATACTTATGTGGTTAACTCATTGACATGAGTATTTTCGGAACCACCATGACTGTGTCCGTGATGAATACCGCAGTTTTAGTCTCTTCGTCAAAACTATGTCGTTTAATCCAAGCCTAGGGTACGGTTAAACTGTCAACCCCAATAGCTCGAAGCCGGTTAGTCTCTATCGATCTTTAGTCAAATAATGTTGGACTTCTTCTAACATACTCTGGCCAGAGTTTTGACTAAAGATCAAACGAACACTACGACACTAACTCCCATTGACCAGGAGAGACGAATCCTATCTTGGTTATTACTCTCCTTGCACGTTTCAAATGTCACCCAACTAAAAACCTTTCAACGGAGCTTACCCGAGGCTAAATCAGTGATCTAAGTAACACCGTTCATGCACAGGTTCATAGAATGACCTCAAGTCAAAAGGCTAACTTGTCTATCATCACTAAGAGTTATCATTGACAGATTGGTCAATCATAACCATATGATAACTCTTGTTGGGTCGTTCAGTGAACTCATTCTCCAACGATCACATGTGTCTCGTCTTCGACTTCGCCAAGTCAAACGATCATGAGATCATCATCACCGCTACACGGTGAAGATTAAGACATAATGGTCTATCCGATGTTTCGATATCCTTTTTTCGAAACATCTACGACCACAAACTTTTTTAGACTTATGCTACTAATGGTCAAGCACTTCTCCACGATCGAGATCCTCATCTCGATACATGTTTGACCTTGCATTAAGTCTCAGGACTTTACCTAAGTTTCTAATGATTACAATATTTCTATTAACTTAGATAAATACTTACCAAAGAGCTTACTGTTATTTTGAACAAGATGGCTGTATAAATACACATAGATGAATTTGCCTCGAGGGTACACATCTATCAACATCTCCCGCTTGCACCCAGTCCTATTTATCTCGGTATCTCATACCGCATTTACACATAAGTCTTTACAGACTTCATGTGTTAGGGGTTTCCATGTTTATCTTAGACCACATATTTGAATCTCATCCAAATAATTCATTCGGTCTCTTGGAATCCATAATTAATTTCTTGACTGGATCTCATCCTGCTCGTTGTACCTTACGAAAATAATCCATAATAAGTTTTATTTGTCATTTAGACAGTTTATAATTATTTTTGATAAAGTGTCAAACTCTTTGACCACTTTGTCAACACATATGTTCTGGCTCCTTGATGCCTCGCATACTTTTATTTGCTCCCACTGACCTTGAAAACTCTCTGGCCGATTCATATAAGTTCGTTCTTCTAAGTCACATTTAGAAAACAAACTATACATGAATGCTCCAGTTTTCATGGTTATCATGAGCATTTACATCGAGTTCGGTCCTTGTAGATTTGCACACATCTGCTGGTGAGACAGTTTCATCATAATCCTTTTATAGGAGTTAGGATGATAATCATTCTAAATCAATATAAGTTTCACTTCACTATTTTCTCTCTGCACCAATCTTCTGTCTTGAAGATTTACGTGCAGCCAATAAGAAACACTTTCTTTGGGTATGTAAACTAAAGTCCATACTTTATTTACGTGCACGGACCTTTTCTGATTGCATCAATCCATTTCTAAGAGTCACTACTCTGATTGGCATCTTGGAAGTTGTCTAGGCCATCATCGACTATGATGTTTAACTCGACTCTTCGTCTATCGAGACTCGAGTAATCCTTTAACTTCCTAACGATTGATTTAATGAATATCTTATTGATAAGGTCATCATAGAACCTTATCAAAACCTAGGCATTATTATTTGAGACTTAACTCAGAGGGAGGATTATAACTAGAGTTGCTTGCCATGCATCGCACCATGTTTAACAAAGTGCGATTCATGCTCTCTAACACACCGATGTGTTAAGAGACTTGACCTGAGAGAAAATCACATTTTCTTTTTAATTTACGCAAGATTTATACATCTAAGTATTCGACTCTTCGATCTGATCGAAGCAGTTCAAATATTTTTGTCATTTTGTTCTCTATTTTATCAGACTTGTGTTTCAGTAAGAACACGTGTCGTAATAAAATAAGAACAACTTATCCTGGCTAATTTAGACTTAGGTCCGGGTACATCTGTATGTAGGAGACTATGAGTTCCACAACTCATTCTCCCACTGTCTTACAGAAGGAGTTTCAGCCATCATACCTTTGAGACAAGATTCACAAGTGTCTGTAGACTTCATAATACGAGATATCAGACCCCTCTTTATGTGACTTGTGAAGCTTAGTCTCTTTGGTACGGCCTAGTCTATTTTACCATATAAATTTTTTTATTATCTTGCGTATTCATGTATTAACATTTAATACATTATCGTTATACAAATTACTCACATAAAACATTGCTTCAGAAGCAAGGCGACGAAATTCATCAAAAATGTGTTTGACGTCCTACATGGTCCAAGAAACAACAATTGTTCCTTTTTCCAACACGTAGACAATCTATTCTTTTGTATAACGGTTATCCTGAAACCGTGAAACCAAATATGTCACATTTTCAGTTCCTCCTACTTATGCCTTTACTAATGATAAATAATACTATCTTTCTCAATTGACTTTCCTTAGTGCATTCTTTCTTTTCTAAATCTCATTTAGATATTATACGTCTCAACAAAAATAATAGCCATGCAAACATCTTGTAACGACCTGCTCTCGGGGCCCATTACTTATTTGATTTATTTGCAGGTCTGCAGTTAACCAGTGAAATTAATATAGCCACGATGCAGAGACGTACAATAATACTCAAACTAGCTTACATTATTACAGTCCAAATTTAAAAGTACAACACCAAACATCACTCTCTCACCAAATACATGAAAGCTAAAGCGGAAAGGAAATACATCGAAAGTACATCACACATACACTCCAAAGCTAAAAGTCGATAGTCTCAGGATCGAGCGATGGCTCTACGAACTCGAAAGTGCCTATGTCAACCTGTGCGGTGTCTGCGGTGCCACGAACATGGAACCATAGGTAAGTCACAATAATTCTAAATATAGAAAAGAAGCAGTGCAAAAGATGGAACATGCTATTGTAACAAAAGATGACCATGCAAGCGCAAAAAGTAAAGTAAAAGCAGATATGTGTGTAAGAGCGATACGTAAGTACTAGTGGCTGCTCAGGTGTGGAAATTAAAGTGCATGTAATGCGTAAAGTAAAGGTGATGGTGCAAGTACAAAAAGTAACGTACAAGTGCAACATATGTGGCATGGCATATAGTAGCAACAACATTTCAACCTGCATGCAATGTGATGACAATAGTAGGACAACCAGGCAGATGTAGTAAAAGGAAAGCAGGCAATAATAAAACTAGAAACTACGTGAGTTATATAGGAAAGTACAGTGTGCAACCATTGAGCTCATCTCCTGCCACGAGGGCGCTCACCCGGGCGGATCTCAAATCACTTTAGACGGTACATTTCATTTAGACGGACGGTACGGTACGGTGCAATGTGTAGATGGCTTGCGGACGCTCCCACACTTTCTCTAATATAAGTTACCCCAAAACACCAGTGCTGTGCCAACTACTTTTAAGCATTCAATTTCAATAGGATGTTCCCACGGTATATCATTCAATCATTATGTTAGAATACGGTATGACAATTCGTTGTTCCAAAGTAAAGATGGTCAAATGCACTAACACACTCCAAAGAGCTTCATTTGTTGAAAAATCAAGGCAGAAACCTCAACAGAGAATGTCAGTCCTGAGCAATGTTTTGAAGTCCAACAACTATGATACCGGTCCATGCTTCGAGCATGCAGTATTTATTCCATAAAGTACACTATCTAAATTTCTAAAGTTAGAATTCTTTGTGACTTACTTAATCAGGATCGTCGTAGTGAGCTGGGACTAGATCTAGGGCTTCCGAGGATGCTGATGTATGAGGATTGGTGCCTGCAAACACAAGAAATCTTACAGACTACTCTATTTTCTATCTATTTAACTTGATCATTTCGGTTTTTAAAACCGATTGAAACAGTGTCGGGAAACGTTCTAAATTTTTATATAGGCTGAAAATAAAGATTATAATTTTATTGCAAGAGGAAAATATTTTCAAAAGTCTCTATTAATTTTTATAATTTTTAAAAGCTCAAAAATCAATTTAAAAATAATTTTAATTTGGTAACGTAATTATTCAACAATTTATTCTGGGTGCAATACATATCGGAATGGTTTAAGTGATCTGGCAAAATGACCGTCTCGAAGAATGCTACAACATATTTTTTTCACGTATCAATTTACGTGAAAATACGAAATTACGGATTTTTAAAAGAAATTTACGTATTTAAGTTTTAGGGTTAAAAATTTATTCTGGAAAAATTAAGCGTCTGATTGAGATGAGACCAGTGCCATTGGATCCAGAACGTTATTTCTGATTTTCTGGAGCTGGCCTTGTAATTTTCTGGTCTCTAGATTATTTACTGGAAATTTTAATCTAATTTTCTCTCTGTTATAATATATATATAATTATTTACACTATTTATAATACACATATACTGGTATTTATACCAGTATTTACTATATTATATACTTATAATATACCATTCGTAGACCCTCCCCTTACCTCTCCCTCTCTTCTCTCTTCGACGTGCATAGGGGCGGGGCTTCGTGTGCTCTCGGACGGCGTCGGCGTACGGCGGGGGAAGCGACGAGGTGGTGTCGACGGGAGGTAGTAACGGTGAGGCTCACGGTGGGGGTGGGAGGCAGAAAGGTGGGGTGGAGCTCGGTGGAGGGACAACGAGTGGCGGCGGACTACGAGAAGGCGACGGGCTTCACCGGCGTTCTTAGGCGGTGACTGCGAGCTTCGGATGGAGCTTCGTCGGAGGTGGCGAGGGATGTGTGCCACCGTGGGGGTGCTGGGGAATGGAAGCGACAGACGGGGAGGGTGAGCTTAGAGAGTGGCGGGGGTTTGTCGGAGCTTCGTGCACGCGGGGGCTGGGGCCAAGCGGTGGTGCACGACAGTCTTGGGTTTGTGCTGAGGAGCAGTCAGAGGGAGCTCTGGTGGTGGTCGGACGTCGGGAGCAGGGCGAGAAGGCTGAGGAAGGTGGGTAGGCGAGCACTTGGAGGTAGTGTAGGGGATTCTTGGTGGCGGGGAGGCCGGAGCAGGGGCCTCGTCGGAGGTCGCGGCGGAGGCGGGGTGCAGCAAATGCAGCAGTTGAGGCCGTCGGTGGAGGAGAGGAACGCGGGGAGGGGGGGGGGGAGAGAGAGAGAGAGAGAGAGAGAGAGAGAGAGAGAGAGAGAGAGAGAGAGAGAGAGAGAGAGAGAGAGAGAGAGAGAGAGAGAGAGTCTGTATGTGTCGAACAGAAGAGAGAGGAGGAGAGTGCATGGGTTTGTAGCGGGCGGCGGAGGGAGGAGGCCGCGGCGGTGAGCGGCGACGACTCGCTTGGGAGAGAGAATGAGCGTGAGAGGGGAAGAGTGTTTGAGAAGGAGGGATGGGTTCGGGCCTTAGTGAGTGTTTGTGAGGAAGAGATTAAGAGGCTGAGGGAATGGGCTGAGTGCGGGCCTTCGGGCCTGGTGGAGGAGAATGGAAGCTCACAAAAAAATGAATGGGCTGGGTTTGATGCGTGGGTTTCGGGGAGAGATGAATGTGAGAGAGGAGAAGATGGTTTCACTGAGAACAAAAAGCAGGGGATAGTGGGTTTCGTTTGAATGGGGGCTTCGGGGTTGAGAACGAAGAGTGGGTGTTTGCCTGGGCCATTTGTGAGTGAGAGGAGATAATAGGAGGGGGTTTATATAGGTTAATTGTAAGTTAATACCTTAGCTTAGTCAATTGAAATTAAATAGGTTCGGTTTGTGTTTAATGCAATTAGGTATAACTTTAGACTAGGTTAGGAAAATGTTAAACATTTCTCTCTGCATGTGTTAGTCATGGTTAGGGTATTTAGTAATTAGGTTAATGTAATTAATTAGTAAGGGCAAAAAGTGATTAGGGGATGTAATTAGTAAAACGGAGGAATACAACCCCGTTTTTGCATATGTCTCCGAAAAATTACGAAAACATACCCACAGGATTGTATCGTCGCGAGGATCGCGAACACGAGATCCATTTTGGGGTTTGAGCTACGGAGATACTTGTTTCAGGCCAAAACATTTAGGAAGCGGGTTTACGGGTTCTCTATTGATTTGAGTTCAGAAAAATTAATATGGGTAGCCCTAAATGATCATAGGATGATACTGTAGAAGTTTGAAAACATTTTGAAGATGTTTGTATAGAAAATTAATTCATTAAGCCAAAATAGTAATAATTGAAAATAAATTTTGTCAAGATTACTTAGAGGTATCTGATGAAATCCGAACTTACTGAAATACACTATAATTAGTTTACTGCTTCAAAATATTTTTATTAGAAAATTTTAAAATCGGGTTTAATATAAAACTTTTGACTAACCATTATAAAGAAAAAATTTAAAATGTTGAAAAATACGTTAAATCTGTAAATTGATGTGTTGAAAAATACAGGCCGTTACACATCTCATGCATCCAAATGCTTGAGCTTTGCAACCTTGAGTGTGCTCAACAAGTTGCTCGTCTCAAGATCCGGTTGGGATACATAGTCTTGCACCGTTCACGCACTCATTTTCGATTCAAACAATTTGATCGAAGTTTCGAACTTTCCAGATCGAAATCATTTTCCATACAATCTTGAGTGTGCTCAACAAATCGTATGGAGAAACATGCTTTGAACATCAACATGTTCAAGCTGCCCCTCATAGAGGCGAGTAACAGGTAACGTGCATTTATTTTGTTGGACCTAGATCTTAAGGAAATCATTGTCCTTAAACATGTGCTTAAGAAGGTCATTTTAATATCAATGAGGACATGGTTTAGTATATCACTTAGAATTTGAGTTGATGTTCAATTAACCAACTATTTGGACCAGTTAACTTATTCTATTAGAATACTATGTTTTTGATTCCATCGATAAACATAGAAGTATCCTAGTTTAGCATATGTTCTATTTTAAATATAGATAGAATGAATTTTATCTAACTATATCATTCCACTATTTTTGCGATCATTTTAAGCCATAATAATAAACGATTTAATTAAATTAAATTAATGGGAAAGAGATCCAACCATCCCGAGCCTCACAACCTTAAGTGTGCTCAATAAATTGCTTAACTCTGTGATTGGTAGATGACTCTTCATCAATCATATCATATATGATTCTCTTATTGGTTTTTACCCCAAGCCACTTATGATCATGAGTGTGCTCATCGAAATCACAATGACTAGTCTAGTTGGATACTTATTTTTGTGTCTAGCTTAACTTACGCCGACGCTCGGTGTATTCACGACACGACGATTTGGGTCAAGTCTAGACTACATCTCATGTATTGAGAAGTTGGTTTCCATAAAGGGTCTATGTCAAAGCTTGAGTGTGCTCGACAACAATAATAAAGAATCTATAGTTGCCAACCTCTAAAACAAGGAGAGATACGGGTAATCTTGAAAAATATTTTTAACGTAATTGACTTAGATATAATCGACGATGTCATCATAATCATAATTTGCATCCTTGCGATCTAGCGGAACACGGCCAGAGAATTGACTAAGCCAGGATCACGTATCCCCAGTCTAGCTAAGATGATCCAACAAACTTAGCCAAACACATTGACCGGATCATGGTCCATTGAAGGAAACTTATTATTATATGTGTCCCGTACGATTATTAATGGCTACATTAAAACTAGTTAATCCCATCAACTAGTTGAATTCTAAAATTCGAAATTATTAGGATTAGTTAATAACCTTTATTAAGTCATTATCAACTATAAGGAATGATTTTTAAGATGCTATCCTAATCGTGTATTAGGCATTTAAAACAATTTTAAATCATAGCAAAGAAATCTAAAATTATCTCATAATAATTAGATGGCTTTTAATGGCTAACCTAAAAAGCTTTCTTGAATTATCATATAATAAGCAAGAATTTAGAATAACCATTAAAAAACATAAACTAACTTTATCGCATAAAATTAGCATGCATATTTTTAACTTAAATATCGGATAAAAAAAGTTTCTAACTATTTAACAATTATCAAATAATTATTAAACATGAACAACATATTAAAATGTATCCTATAAATAATAATATGCAACTTAAAATTTAACACTTAAATTATAAGTATGATTTTAAAACATAAATTTTTTTATCTAATTCAAATCAATAGTTTCATAAAAATTATCACATAATTTTTATTTCAAAAACATTTGTTTTAAATTCATCACATAAAATTAGCATGCTACTAAAAGGATTTTATCATATAAAATAATTTTTTAAAGCATCAAATAACAAGTGGTCTCATTTTAACATTATCTCATAAAGTTAGAATAGATTTTGTATGTATTTTAAAAAGCATACTTGCATATATAAATATTGCAGTCCTTAGATCAGAAGTATACCTAAAGCTCTGATACCAATGATGGGTTTTGAGGGACTCTTAGGACACATTTTTATGCACGTCCTACGTCGGACGGACGATAGAGGCAAAAGGAAAAGCAAGCATCGGAAAACATTAAACTATTTAACGAGCACGCTTTAAGGATTTCAAGACCATAGCCAGGATCTCTACTATCTTGAGGTGGATCTGACCACCCCAAGATAGATATAAGCTACTGAAATATCCCGAGCCGCTCCTCGTCCCGAGCTGAACTGCTTTCCGAACTGCACCGCGTCCCGAGGCGAGCAACCCCTTGTAGCTGAGCCAACCACGCGTCGAAGAAAGTTTCACCTTGAGTGGATCCTTCGTCAAGACTCCAGATCGAACCCGAGCCTCTTCGTGGCTTTGTTAGAGCCCTTCAGGAACAAGGGAGAAATATATGGAGATGAAAATATTTATTTTAAGCTTACATCCGAGCGTGCTCCAAACTTTTTGGGAGCTGCTCAGATCTAGAGCTTGGGACGAGATATGAGGAGGGGCAAGCCCCTATTTATATAGGTGGCTGACCCCTCCCCTTTACTCCACTTTCGATGTGGGACTAAAAGTTTTTGGAGAAAAAAATCAAGTTAGTTTGCCTTACACGAAGGCCAAACTTTGACGAATTTTAACTCCCTCGCCGTTGAGCTTCGCAATTGGTACAACCTATCAAATCGAAAAGCGCTGAACGGTGAACGGGTAGGAAAACACGGCAAGCCATTCCGTGTTCGTTTGACCCCTCAAACGTGTGCTCAAAGTTAGCCCAAAAGTTGTTTTTCGCAAAAACTGCAGCCGCTGCCAAAATCTGTTCATATGGTTCAAAACCCTAAGTGTGGGGCCCACAGGGTGGGCCCCACAGTTGACCCAGCCCAGATGGGGTGCACGCAGCTGGCAGCATATGCCCCAACCGGTGCGTGCCAGGCACGCGCCCGTTGGGGTGCGTGCTACCACCCGCCCCCACGCAGCGCCCCCTTGGGCGAAAAATTTCAGCCCGGCCCGTTGGACCGGGCCAAAAAAAGAGGCAGCAGTTTTTGTTTTCTTTTTTCCTTTTTTTCTCAAAAAATTGATGTTGGGCCTTTTTCTTTTGGGCCAATTGTGTCTTATTTAAAACTCTTTTAAATAGATTTACTGTGCTCTTTTGGACTCCGATTTTGACACGGTTTGAACCTACGTTTAGCCCGGGACGATCACGTCATCCAGGTAACCATTTCCACACGTTTATTATATTAAATATGTATGTAAACAATTTACAACATATTTAACTCCCTTTGCATCATATGCAAAATTTCCACTTCTTTAATAAAAATCATTTGCATCAAATACAACTAATCTGAGGGCATACATCCCCAATATTTCCTCTTGCACTCAGGATCATTTATCCCGAATACAGAAGACAATTGCAAAATCTTTACAGCATTCTATCCCTTGCATCAAATGCATATTCTCCTTAATTTCTACCTATTACTTGTTGGATGCAATGATCTAGGATTTTTAGTTTGATGATGACAAACGCATGTTGCTATTAACGTGTGTGCTAAGTGTGTTTCAAGAATGGAAAAATCGTAGTTCTAAGCGTTGGCGAAATTGCCATTCATATAGCATATTGGGAGAGAGGAAGTGTTGTCTACAAAGCAAGGTGGACTTGGTCCTATATGGGATGAGATGGATTTGGTCAAATCAATTAGCTAGATTTGTAATGATCTTTTTTTCCATATCCAATTTGAATTGCAAATCAAATCCCATGGCAATCTATTTCAAAATTCATGCTCAATACAAATCCTTCTTGGATTCCTATTCAAGTTAATTTCAAAATTCGAATTCCTTTGATTAAGGGATTCACCTATAGCCTAATTGATCCCCAAGCTCTCCTACTTAAACCCCTAGCCTAAGGGATCAAAGAGGGCACGGAAAAACAAAGAGAAAACCCTAGTGCTATACTTTATTGTCGCAACCGCATACCAAAATACACGAAAAATTTCCCAAGCAATTTTTACATTCAAGCAACCCACGCACACAACCCATGCATGAAATTTGTGAGTCTCCAAGGCCAAAGAATTCATCCCCCATTGCTGAAACATCTCCATATCACATCTTCAAGCCATGGAAGCGCTCTCATTGCCAAAACCCTCATGCCGCTATGTTTCGATTGATGCCAAGGAGATCCTCATTGCCTCCGATGTTCTCGTGACTGTCAACTTCAACCTCCTTTGCTGCCGTGGTTTCTCCTCCCCAACGCCACCATATCCACGCCACCAAGAGCCCAGTGTCAGAGTCGACATCGACAATGACGCAAAGTGATCAATGCCATTGATTGTCACTTGCTTCAAGCTTTGCGACCCCTTAGCCAAGGATCTCATCTCCAAAGCCTTCATCCATTGCTTTCGCCATGATCTTCATCTCGCAACAAGCAAGACTCCATCGCATATCTCCATTGCCAAGGGTGACTCAAGGTTGGACGCCAAGGCTGAAGAGCTCACCGCCAAAGCTGCTAGCTGCATCCTCTCGTCGTCGATCCATTGTCAAAAGAGATCTCGTCACCGCCAAGAGTGGATCGCTGAAGTCACTGTGAAGATGAGGTCTTCTTAAACTCAAATACACGCCACCACTGGAGGTCATAATCGAATTCGAAGTCACCATTCGTGCCGCCGCCGTCGTTGAGCCTTCATCATCGTCATCGAACATTACAGTCGAGAGAACGCTGTCGACCCATTGTAGGAGAAGTCCACACTCCTGCTGCCGTCGAAGAGTTGTCGCCGTGAACTCGTGTGCTCACTGTCACCGTTCCCCGAAGGAGTCGTTGCTGCCGTAGCTTGTAGACACTGTCGAGTCAGAGAAGCCATCGTCGTCTCGCTGCTGAAGCACACAGAAGCTTGTCGCCATTGAAGTGCACACTGTCGAAGAGAAGTCAGACGACGTAAGTCATTTTGTTTCACTGCATGCACTAGGATTCTAAGGAGACGAGCTGACGTGGACATTTCCCACGCAAACGAAAGTGGGCTAATCGAAAACGAAGGAAATTGGTTTAATAAGCTGCTGACGTGTTTTAAGTGAATTGACGTGTGCACCAACCGCTAATTATTTTGATTTGAACTGCAATTGCTATACGCACAGACCAGTGTGCTATTTGAGATCCAGGAGTCGGATCAAGCCACCGTGTGTGTCAGATTGGAGCTGACGACATGCTAATTGACAGAGACGACTACACGGACACGAACTGAGCATTTCTAAACCCTTTACTCCTTTTATTCATGTATTAGTGTAACGTTCTTTGTAGGGGAAACTTTACCTATTTTGTGACTATTTTGGACTTGTCTGGTTGGAGCTAGACAAGAGAGTCTTGACGTGTTGTAGCAGTCAAGATACGCATTTACTAGGTTGATAGAGTTCTGCACTTTGTTGAGTGTGTATAGTCTAGGTGGAGAGTTGAAGCTAGGACCCTATTGTAGGTGTACAGAAGGAACTTATTAATGCTAGTATTTGCTTGGGGCTAGACGTTGGTCGTTGTTGCGATCGAACCAGGGTATATCTGTGTGTACTCTGTGATTGTCTCTTATTTACTCTGGTTGTGCTTTTTACTGCATGTGACTTCTCGTGGGTTGCGCGAGAATTTTTTTATTAGCCTATTCACCCCATAGGCTAGGATCCAGATCCAACAAGTGGCACCAGAGCAGGTTTTAGGATCTAGCCTAGGATTGACCATGGATCACATTGATAGTGCTTTTGCTGAGGGTCAGTCTATTTCACATTCACCTAGATTTAATGGAGTAGATTATGCTTATTGGAAAAATCGTATGAGAATCTACTTGATTTCTATTGATTATAAAGCTTGGCAAATTGTTGAAAAAGGCTATAAACCACCTGTCATTAAAATTGAAAATGTAGAGATTCTTAAACCTGATGATAATTGGGATGATAATCATTGGAGGCTTTATTCTCTTAATGCTAAAGCTATGAACACTCTCATTTGTTCATTAGATAAATCTGAATTCAATCGTATCTCACATTGTCTAACTGCACAGGAAATATGGCATACATTGGAGGTGACGCACGAGGGAATGTCACAGGTGAAGGAGTCTAGACTTGCACTTCTGAGCACAGAGTACGAGGGATTTCGCATGCTACCATCAGAGACCATATCAGAGATGTTTGCGAGATTCACCAATATCGTCTACAAGTCGAGCTCACTCGGTAGGCCATATTCTAGCCTTGAACAGGTGAGGAAGATATTAAGAGCACTGCCAAACACTTTCAGGCCTAAAGTCACTGCCATCCAAGAAGAAAATGATCTATCACAAATAAGGGTGGAGGACTTGATAGGTAATCTAATGTCCCACGAGCTTGAATTGCAAAATATTGAAGAAAGAGAGAAACCGGAGGAGAAGGAAAAAGCTTCAAAGCCACTTGCTCTAAAAGCTAGAGAAGATGAAGATAATGATAAGGAGAAGGCGCTAATGGTCAAAAATTTCAGAAAGTTTGTCAGAACTCCTCAAGGAAGATCAGAAATGCATAGAAGGTTCATTCGCTCTAACACTTTTAATTACGATAAAAATTCTTCTGAACAAGATTCTGCTAATAGAATTGAATGCTTTAAATGCAGGAAAAAGGGACACTTCGTAAAGCATTACAGACAAGAGACTGCTCAGGTTGCTAAAGACAAAGGAAAGACCAAGATGTTAACTTGGGATATGGACAGCGAAGCTGAGGATGAGGATGAAGAGGTGGTAGCCCACTCCGCTGTCGTCTGTTTAATAGCAAAGAGCGATGAGGTAAATTTCTTCACTAAAGCCGAATTGTTTGATGTTTGTAAAGGAATGCAAAGTGAAATTAATGAGTTAGAACTCACGTTCAATGACTATAGGGATGATAGCTTTAAATTACAAAAAGAAAATTGTGACATTTCTAAAGAAGTTGACATCCTTAAAGAAAAACTTAAAGGACGTGATTCTACCATTGCCATTATGAAAAAGGAAAAATCATGCTTTAATGAAGAAGTTGTTTATCTTTCTTGCCCTTCCTTATTGAACAATATTAGTATGCTTAAGCAGGATTTGATTAAGCTCGAAACTGAAAAAGACTATGTTATTAAAGAGCTTAATGATAAGTTATGCATGCTAGATTATGATTTGAAAAAGAAAATAATTGAACTGGAAAAGGAGGAGGAGGAAAATAAGAAAGTATTTATAAGTAAATGCACGTTGCTTGTGGAAGAAAATAAACAATTAAAAACCAAAGTTTCTTATCTAGAATTGTCTTTAAGAAAATTTTCAATTGGTAAACATTTGTTGGATACCATATTTGAAAATCAATTATATGGCAATAATAGAAGAGGACTTGTTTTTGGATTAAAAATGTTGAAAAGCCAAAATTCAAGAAATTTCACAATGTACCCTCTATTGCTAAAAACATACATGCAAAGTGCTTTACTTGTGATAGTGTAGGCCACACATCATACTATTGTAAATTTAGGAACACAAATATCAAATTTAAACAAGTGTGGGTTCCTAAAACAATAATGGCTAACATTAGTGGACCTTGTTGGATTTCAAGGTCACACTTAACACCTTTCATGCAGGTGTGATGGAGATTTGGCGAGGAGTGATGAATTGAAAGTCTTATTCTTTTAGCTCCTTAGACAAATAAAGACGCGAAGGTATATTTCGTTTCCCTCTTTGCATTCATTGCAAACATTCATAGCTTGTGCGTGTGTGTCGGTCCATATTTTACACCTTTTTTGCATGTTTGCACGCCATTTCGATTGCTCATATTGCGATTTTCATGATTATTCGACGATATTGTTTTACTTTTCACTATTTCTTTTTTTTGTCGGATTTCAGGAAATATGGAGCAATCGTGAGCAAAAATGAGCTTAAGGGACTTGCACGCGTACCGAAGCGTCGCTCATGGCCTTATTGAGGAGCTAACGACGCTTGACGATGAGCAGAAGAAGCAGAACCTCGAATGAATTGACGAGGAAGCAAGGAGGAGGAGAAATGAGCTCTGAAACAGGCCACTCGGCCGAGCAAGGCAGTTCACTCGGTCAAGTGAAGCAGCCTACTCGACCGAGCAAGATTGACACGACATCTGCCTGCCTAAGTGCCACAATGCACTCGGCCGAGTAGAGAACTCCACTCGGCCGAGTAGAAAACTCCACTCGTTCGAGTGAGTCAAAATTTCTGAAGGAAATCAAAGCAAACTATCTGGAATTCTGGGGAGCACAATAGAAGACACACTCGGCCGAGTGATGCAGAGCGCCAGAGTGCACAAACCCCAACTTCAAAGAAGACTCTCTGGATTTTTGGAAGAACATTATCCTACTCGGTCGAGTCACACTTCTTACTCGACCGAGTCATACTTCCACTCGGCCGAATGACATGAGCGCCCAGATTTTCAGACAGCCTCTCACTCTTTTGAAATCTGCTATTATTTCAATTAGCAAAGTATTTTTATCATATTTTTTATGGATAGTAGACTTTATGAAGGTTCCAAAACCGCCAAGAATGCACCAATCTGAAGTCGGATGAAATCTGGAGAATTTCTGCAAGTTGATACTACAGCGCTGGAATTTCCACTCGGCCGAGTCATATTCCCACTCGGCCCGAGTGACTGCGGGCCCAGAACTTAAGTTACGGCCAGAGCTGACTTTGGGTACAAATTGTAGAGGTTTTATAGGGTTATTTGCTAGGTTTTTAGGGGGTTATATAAGAGGTTTGTAGCCGTCATTAGAGGGGGGTTCCGTTATGTTTTCTTAGGGATTATTTTAGAGGTTAGGCCATGCCCTAGGCGCCCTCTTGGATCTAAAAGCTTGTATTGGGATTGAAGTTCTTCATCAAAGCTAAGTATCTTTGTATTTATTATTTGAATCTTTGATTTGATATCTTTATATATGCAAGCAATGGTTTTTATCGATTTCTCTATCGTTATTGCTATGCTTGAGTAGATTCGCTGTTCTAGGTCAAAGGGATGAACCATATAGATCTAATTTCAGATTTGTGATGAATGAATCTCTTTGTTGCTGGAATTTCTCAAGGGGTTAGGTTGTGATTGATTTATTATGGATAGCAAGGAATTTCCATCGATTTGGGGTTTGCAAGAGATTGGATTCCGATCGATGGGATGGCCTAGATATTCGATTTAGGTTTATAATCGAAATCCACTAGACTTGGTTTGCAAGAGATTGGACCAAAGCTAGCATTTTTATTATAAATCTATACCCATATTCGTTTGCAAGAGATTGGATGAATACAATTGTAACTCGAGTTTGCAAGAGATTTGGTGGTATGGATAATTGTTGAAGGGGGGCATGGTATTATTTGATGAACGGTGGGCTTGGAAATAGGGGGAGCATGCTTATTCCATTTCTATATTGTGTGCATGCTTACATCTCATTGTATTACTCATATGCATTACATCCTTCATCACACTTCACACCGCCCACACACGCCTACCTATTTGCTCAAATCTTTCATTTGGTTGTCATCATCAAAAGGGGGAGATTGTTGAACGCAACGATCTAGGATCTTTAGTTTGATGATACAAACACATGTTGCTATTAACGTGTGTGCTAAGTGTGTTTCAGGAATGGCAAAATCGTAGTTCTAAGCATTGGCGAAATTGCTATTCGTATAGCATATTGGGAGAGAGGAAGTGTTGTCTACAAAGCAAGGTGGACTTGGTCCTATATGGGATGAGATGGATTTGTTCAAATCAATTAGCTAGATCTGCAATGATCTTTTTTTCCATATCCAATTTGAATTGCAAATCAAACCCCATGGCAATCTATTTCAAAATTCATACTCAATACAAATCCCGCTTGGATTCCTATTCAAGTTGATTTCAAAATTCAAACTCCTTTGATTAAGGGATTCACCTATAGCCTAATTGACCCCGAAGCTCTCCTACTTAAACCCCTCGCCAAAGGGATCAAAGAGGGCACAGAAAAACAAAGAGAAAACCCTAGTGCTATACTTTATTGCCGCAGTCGCATACCAAAATACACGAAAAAATTTCCCAAGCAATTTTTACATTCAAGCAACCCACGCACACAACCCATGCATGAAATTTGTGAGTCTCCAAGGCCAAAGAATTCATCCCCCATTGCTGAAACATCTCCATATCACATCTTCAAGGCGTGAAAGTGCTCTCGTTGCCAAAACCCTCATGCCGCTGTGTTTCGCTTGATGCCAAGGAGATCCTCATTACCTCCGAGCTGCTGTCAACTTCAACCTCCTTTGCTGCCGTGGGTTCTCCTCCCCAACGCCACCATATCCATGCCGTCGAGAGCCCAGTGTCGGAGTCGACATCGGCGACGATGCAAAGTGATCAACGCCATTGATTGTCACTTGCTTCAAGCTTTGCGACCCCTTAGCCAAGGATCTCATCTCCAAAGCCTTCATTTATTGCTTTTGCCACGATCTTCATCTCGCAGCAAGCAAGACTTCATCACATATCTCCATTGCCAAGGGTGACTCAAGGTTGGACGCCGAGGCTAAAGAGCTCACCACCAAAGCTGCTAGCTGCATCCTCCCGACGTCGATCCATTGTCAAAGGAGATCTCGTCGCCGCCAAGAGTTGATCGCCGAAGTTGCTGTGAAGACGAGGTCTTCTCAAACTCGAATACACGCCACCACCGGAGGTCATAATCGAAGTCGAAGTCATCGTTCTTGTTGTCGTCGTCGTTGATCCTTCATCATCGTCATCGAACACTACAGTCGAGAGAATGCCGTCAACCCATCGTAGGAGAATTCCACGTTCCCGTCGCCATCGAAGAGTTGCTGCCCTGAACTTGTGTGCTCGCTGTCGCTGTTCCCTGAAGGAGTCGTCTCTGCCGTAGCTTGTAGACGCCGTCGAGTCAGAGAAGCCATCGGCGTCTCGCTGCTGAAGCACGCAGAAGCTTGTCTCCATTGAAGTACACACTGTCGAAGAGAAATCGGATGGCGTAAGTCATTTTGTTTCAGTGCATGCCCTAGGATTCTAAGGAGACGAGCTGACGTGGACATTTCCCACGCAAACAAAAGCGGGCTAATTGAAAATGAAGGAAATTGGTTTAATAAGCTGCTGACGCGTTTAAGTGAATTATTGTGCGCACCGACTGCTACTTATTTTGATTTGAACTGCAATTGCTATACGCATAGACCAGTGTGCTATTTGAGATCCAGGAGTCGAATCAAGACACCGTTTGCGTCAAATTGGAGCTGACGACGTCCTAATTGACAAAGACGACTACACGGACGCGAACTGAGCATTTCTAAACCCTTTACTCCTTTTATTCGTGTAATAGTGTAACGTTCTTTGTAGGGAAAACTTTACCTATTTTGTGACTATCTTGGACTTGTTTGGTTGGGTCTAGACAAGAGGGTCTTGACGTGTTGTAGCAGTCAAGATACGCATTTACTAGGTTAATAGAGTTCTGCACTTTGTTGAGAGTGGTACAGTCTAGGTTGGGAGTTGGAGCTAGGACCCCATTGTAGGTGTACAGAAGGAACTTATTAATGCTAGTATTTGCTTGGGGCTGGAAGTAGGTCGTTGTTGTGACCGAACCAGGGTATATCTGTGTGTACTCTGTGATTGTCTCTTATTTACTCTGGTTGTGCTTTTTACTTCGTGTGACTTCTCGTGGGTTACACAAGAATTTTTTTATTAGCATATTCACCCCCTTTAGGCTAGGATCTAGATCCAATATTACTTGACGAGGGTCTCACTCTGTGTGAGGCCCTACAGCCTGACCCTACAACAGGTGGGGCTCAAAACCCCAAACGACAGTAACCGTGAGCAGCAGGTGCTGTCCCTATTTCAGTATCATACTTATGCGGTTAACTCATTGACATGAGTATTGTCAGGACCATCCTGACTGTGTCCGTGATGAATACAGCAGTTTTAGTCTCGTCGTCAAAACTATGCCGTTTAATCCAAGCCTAGGGTACGGTTAAACTGTCAACCCCAATAGCTTGAAGCCGGTTAGTCTCCATTGATCTTTAGTCAAATAATGTTGGACTTCTTCCAACATACTCTGGCAAAAGTTTTCACTAAAGATCGAACTAACACTACGACACTAACTCACATTGACCGGGAGAGACGAATCATATCTTGGTCATTACTCTCCTCGCATGTTTCAAATGTCACCCAACTAAAAACCTTCAACAGAGCTTACCCGAGGCTAAATCAGTTATCTAAGTAACATCGTTCACGCACAGATTTGTACAATGACCTCAAGTCAAAAGACCAACTTGTCTATCATCACTAAGAGTTATCATTGACAGATTGGTCAATCATAACCATATGATAACTCTTGTTGGGTCGTTCAGTGAACTCATTCTCCAACGATCAGCTGTGTCTCGTCTTCAACTTCGCCAAGTCAAACGATCATGAGATCATCGTCACCGCTACACGGTGAAGACTAAGACACAATGTTCTATCCGATGTTTCGATATCCTTTTCTCGAAACATCTACGACCACAAACTTTTTTAGACTAATGCTACTAATGGTCAAGCACTTCTCCACGATCGAGATCCTCATCTCGATACATGTTTGACCTTGCATTAAGTCTCATGACTTTACATAAGTTCTAATGATTACAACATTTCTATTAACTTAAATAAATACTTACCAAACAGCTTACGATTATTTTGAACAAGATGTCTGTATAGATACACAGGGATGAATTTGCCTCGAGGGCATACAGATCTCTCAACAGAAACAACTTACAATAAAGCTCAAGCAGAATAGAAAGCTTCTAATCCATGTCAGAGACTAAGAGCATTCACTCGCTTATTCAACTGAATAAGGAGGGGATCTGAAGAAGGAGCTAAAGGATGTAGAGTCGATGGGTCAGCAGGATGTGAAGGAGAGGCCTCAGACTCAGATCTTAAGGATACAGAAGGAGGAGGGCCAGAGACAGATATCCCTAAAAATTCATCGGGGGAAGAAAAGGATCAAGCACTCTAAGAGCAGGGTGTGGATATGGAAGTCATAGGCGAAGGAACTTTGAATCGACGTATGTAAGAGTAACGCGAGGGAGGCTTCCTCAAGGGTTAAAAGCACGAAGTAGCAGTTTTTTTTGGGGGGGGCATAAGCAAAAAATCGATAGAGATGATCGATTAGAGCTCGAAACGACAAAAGAAATGAGAATTAATATACCACACGGTGGTGGATGAGGAGATCCAAGCTTTGATCGATAGTACTGAAGGAGAGTCAACAGCCAGTGGATGGGTTTCAACGGTGAAGGAAACAAACGGGGCTCTCGTTTTGAAGGAAGGAGAAACGAGAGAAGTCGATCAGATGTGAGAGAAAATTAAAGGGACACGATCTCTTAAGTGGAGGGTTGGTTGAGATCTGGGCCGTTGAATCAAAAAAACGGCTCAGATCGTGGGCTACGAACTGCCAAACTCGGTATAGTTATTGGGTTTTGGGTTTTGGGTTATTAGCAATGACCACAAATAAATAGGTAAATCCTAATGCCAATTGGGTGATGGGTTCAGCCCATCATTAAACCAGAAACCAATCGTCTCTACACATTAAAGATCCACACCCTATTTAGATACATGAAAGCCCTCTTAATTAATTAATTAGATCACTTTATTGGGTTTTAACTTATTTCGATAGACCGTATACATAATTATTTAACATATAAGCCCAATGTTGGATTAACGATCCAACATCACCATGCATAATAACATCTCTCTCCCCCCAAGTCTTTGTTTCCCTCTGCTAACTGAGCCCATCTCCCATTCGGCCAACCCATCCCATCGCGGAGACACCCCCAACGCTCCACCCCTCAACCAAATGCCCCTGCGCGAACCCCTGTTGCTTTCCCTCTCCCTGAAGCCGCCAAGCCACTATGCCTTTACCCTCTAATTGAGACCCCAGTCGCAAGCTCCACCATGCGCCCTAGCTGCTCAGGCACACGAGCTCCATCAACCTCCATCGAGTCCCCTGCACGAGCTACACCGATCTAAATCTCAGCCTGATCTCCGTGCACCCCTGTGTGCAGCACCCAAGCACCGGTGCCATGAGTTCCATTCTCTCCCTTGTGTCTCCATGTCCCATTATGCTCATCGGCCCTTCCGTGAGTAATACAGTCCCCATGTCATTGGTAATATTTTGTTATTATCATTGTGATGCTTAGGATTTCACAGGCTGTGTAATTACAAAGGCAGTGTTGGCCAAACTCACTCATATGAATTTACCCATAATTACTCAGGATTAAACTAACATTTGTGTTGCTCTCGGATCCCCTCTTCTTCTGCTTCCAGCACACCCACGCCACCACTCCACAGCTTCGCTCCCATGAGCTCCGATCGAACCGCCTCACTCGGACGACGAAACCATGAGTCTCTCTCCGGCCACATCCCCACCTCCTTCATTTACCGTCCATCGCGCAACACCCCGTTACCATCTTCCATCGTCGGTGAACCTAATGCTTGCCCTTCTCCTCAGATCCAAGCAATGTAGGTTCCCATTTCCCTTGCAATTTCATTTTGAGCATTGGATCACTAGCATGCATATTGATACACAGTTGTTATGTATAGGCTATCTCCTTCAATTTGAGATTTTAATGGGTATAGTTATAGTGTATATGAATTATTAATATAATAATTTATATGAGGAGGGTGCTGTGCGTGTGTCTCAGGTATTGATAGTCACATGTTCATAGTATTATATATAATACATTGTATTAACTTCATTAGTACATGATACCATCATTATTATCAATCATTATGTTATATGCTAGTAAGTTGTGGGCTTTAGCACATCTTAATATATTTTATATGTTATATTCAACTATGTTTAGTAAAGTATACATTATTTATATAGTGAAATAATGTATCACATTGTAATTACTGTCATTTTATAACTTGTTAATAATAATTAATTATGTTAATATTACTAATCATGTTTTATATACTTGTAGATATAGTTAATTATATATCTACTGGTGTAATACTAATTATAGTTATATAGCTATATATAATAATAGTATAACCTTTAATCGGTGATTCCTTATGTTTGCAGGTACCGTTTCTTGTACGCGAACATCCATGATAGTTTTAGCTCAAACTCGTCTTCCTACGAGGATCTCGAAACCCGTAAGTCATCCTAATTTTAAATTTAGAAAGTTAGATAGTGTGCTAGTATGAACTATCTCATATAGACTCAGAACAGCTATTGACTTAAACAAATGCCTTGCCAACTAGAGACCTAATTAAATAAGGAACTTCTCAATTGCAGAATGACTGTTGACTTGAGCATACGACATTGCCAACACAAAGACTAAAATAAACCGGAATCTACTCTGATGTTTGTTAATATAATCGATGGAACAGATATGATAATTGGAATTCTTAAAATTGGTACCACCCGGTGTCTAGGATCATTTCTGTCCAAGTCTGGAACATCCTACCCGGGGATAGTGACTTGCTTGGCCAAACCTGACTGGCCGTGTTTGTAAGGATTAATGTTAAAATTCTAATTTTCATCAGTTTGCAAACAATGATTATAAATACTTTTAAATGAGTTACTTCGACTTGTCATCGCACGTAAACTCATATTCACCATGTTAGCTCCCTTGTCTCGTTCACCCTTGTCTACCATGTCATGTTGCTTGTCACTTGAAAACTATGCATGAACTTTTGATACTCTTGTTGCACGATTGCTCACGTTTATGTACCGCTTCCTAAAATATGATGGAAGCGAGAACATTACAAAGGTCTGTATGAACTGGAGCGGTGAAGCTCGAGTTCACTAAGCGTATGTGATAACAACATATCAGGTTCTTGCATGCAATCAGAACAATAGAATATTATATCATTCAATAGCCACATCTGGAGTTCGTACATGAAATAAAACGACAAGGCCTCGGTATGGCCAAAAGAACTACAACAAGCAGCATACCCTAAAACAAGGTACTAAAGCAAAACTACAGAAGGCAGAAACAGCAGTAGTCTCTAGTCATCCACAGGGAACGACTCAGCGTCAACAGCAAACTTCTGGCTCCAGGTCAGGCGTCTCAAACAAGTCTTTCTAGTACTCTGGCTCGTAATATGACATACATTCCAGAAACACGAATGTATGTCAGCAAGGGTCTGCAAGTCAAAGTAAAACAACCCCGGGCAAGGTGTACGAATAGTAATAAATTATGAAGCATTAATTGTTTGCACAAGAAGTCAACAACATGGTTATAAACATGGAAATTTTAAAATAAGGTAAAGTACTTCTAAGCATGGCAGTTCTAAATAATTTAAACAAGCAGTTATGACATGACAGTTCTAATGAATTTAAAGTAAACATGGCAGTTCTAAAGTGTGAAATAAAGTAGCAACAATTATTCTGGTTCCATGCAAATGCTTTCTAAATGCTTAGGGTTCTTGCCTTTAAGACGAGATGAGTGAACCATTCTTCTCAAGGGGGTATAATCGTGATTGATGTCAACCCACCGTATAGGTGGTACTCTTAAAGAGAGGATCCTTTCATTTGTTTAGTGGTCGCTCAACCCTAACCCCACCGAAAAGATGAGCTGAAACACGAGCCAGCCTAATCACGAATGCACGAGTTCACGAATTCAAGTTGTTTGCCTACGAGGGCATGAGTTGACGATTTCAAGAGTTGCCGTTAAGGCATGTTGTGCTGGAACACGAGCCAGCCTAATCTATTTGCATGAGTTTATGAATTCAAGATTTCCAATGTGTTCCGTCAATGTCCATACTGCTAAGCAAGTTTAAATATATTAAAAGATTAGATTCTAACAAGTGTGTGTACCAGCATGAGGTGTAGTATGGTGACATATTAATATTCAGCATGGCATTTAACCATTTTAAAACAAGAATTTAATAAACATGCTGCCAATAAACAATTTCCGTAGATTCAGTTTTAAACGAAAATGTTATTGAAACATTAACACTTCAGTAATTTGTATAAATTCGCACACTTGCCTGATTGGTGACTACGGGTGTCCAGGTGATCGCAATGAGGGCATGATTTATCTGCGTCATCAGATAAACAATATCAACTTAAAGAATTATATTATACCCACCTATGAAGGCACTGCTTATCTAGTAAGTATGCTATACCGTTCTTATAATCTAAATTAAGGTTACATATCATATAACATGTTTTAATATTAGAGCTTATTATATACATACTATAAACCTGCTATATATATTTATAACTTAACATATATACGGTATACTTATTATTAACATCTTATAGTATGCATTATAACTAATGTGAACTCCGTACTATATAAGTATGGCAATAAGAACAATGCAAAAGACGTGTATATTATAAAGTAATATATTTATTGCAATTTTAGTCAGCAAAGAGTTGTCATCCCACTTCAGTCATAAAGATAAAATAAAGATGGTAACTATATATATATATATACTAGTCATAACCCGTGCCCGCGGGCACGGTTCATTTAAGATATTCCCCGCGAAATCTTTGTTCCGAAAAAAAATTATTTCCACAGCCAAAATTGCACGGAACAAAAAATTAGCAAAAAAATATTTAGCGGCACGTGCGCCTTCGGTGCGGAACAACAAATTCGGTGCATGCGAATTCGACACGGAACAACAAATTCGGCGCAGGTGCCTTCGGGGCGGAACAACAAATTTGGCAAGGGCGCCGTCAGTGCGAAACAGCAAATTCGACGCAGAACAACAAATTAGCCTAAAAATTTAGCGGAGTTCGGCGAGGGCACCTTCGATGTGGGCACTTTCAAAGTAGAACACAAATATATTATGTTTTCTTTGTTAGCATTTAGATTCACAGTTTCATCCTACATCTCAGTACCAAACATGCTTCTCTTTAATAGAGAACTCGTTGCTTGAATCCACAGAAGTAAAATAGTTGGTACAGACACGTTACTAAAATAACTTCCAACCGAAAAAAATAGATATCAATTTGGCTCACTCAAGGAACAGCTAATATAAAATTACCAGAGTTTGGCATACAATCCAAGAAGCATAACTCATATGCCCCATGCTTCAGTCCACATGAATTACTGCTGCCATGCATCAGAAAACTATAGCAACAATCTCCAAACATAGACCTCAAAATTGCAAATAAACAGCCAGGCATTCCTTCTTCCCTCATAGGAGACACTAATCCAAGGAACAAAAGAAAAAAACTACTTGATACAATCAATCCATGTGAGTACCAAAGCAAGATCCAAAGCCTAGTCAATGTGGAAGAAGGCATGGTATATGACCATATGATGTGGAACCCACCCACGTAGAGGGAATGACAAAAATATGAAATCAAAGAAAATAGAATGATTCCATCTTTTTGATTACAACCCATTTTCCAAATTAAAACCTGTTTATTATGAGAGTAACCCATGATACAATATAGTACACAATAATTGTGGTCACTGATGATTTTACAGAGGCATTTCCCAATTGGGTTATGCAATTGTTACATGCATGAAATAAATATTGGCAAATTACTCATCGATGCAATGGACAGACCTCTGATGGATTGAGCTTTGGATGTGTGGGTGACCAAAATAAGGCGACGGTAGAGTCCAATGCCTTGATTACTCTCAGGTGCCATGTAGCAGTCTCTGGGTCAAAATTCAGCTACCAAGTAGGCCAATAGTATAGGCCTTGCTTCAGTGTCATCACACCGAGTTTTCTGTTCAAGTGGATCGGCCTTACCCAAACGAAATCTCCATGCTCCAGTTCCTGCGATAATTACAAAAAATAATAAACAAAGAACACCTATGTACTGGACTCCCATGACACCATTTATGTAAGGAAAATAATTAAAAAAGGTTCATTAGAGCACGTGCTTCTGTAAATTTGAAAAGCAAATACCTAATGATAATTTCACTGAGGAGCTTGAGCTATTGGTTTATATGACATGTCTGAAACCTATAAACCCATTAGCCAAAATTTGTTGTTGTTCTTTTAAACAATTGAACAAACATATGACGTGCGAGACAAAGGCGAGATTTTTACCCTAAAAAAATTGAAATCTCAAAGCCGAGAAAGAGGCTCGTCAAGATTCCCATGGTAATGAAGCAAAAAAGCCGAACCCAAATCCGGACCTCCCTTGAATCCGTACAGAGTGCTCCCCTTTGCCTTTTCATGCAAGTAATCTACCAAAAACCAAAGGAAATTCATCAGATCATCACATATTTTGGAGACAACTTCATGGATGGAAGGTATGTCCATCGAGATTGCATGCTTAATTGGCACAAACTGTAATGCCCTGCTAAGCTAATGCACAAGTACTAAGGGGGGTGAATAGTAGTTAAATAATTAAGAGGCTAATTCCTAATTACTTGCAAACTCTACCAAATAATGCGGAAATGCGGAATAGTAAATAATCGACAACAAATAGAATCAATCGCAAACAAGTAATATTACTGGGTTCGGATCCACCCAAGTCTCCCCGACTTGTTCCCGGTGATCCTACGTCCCAACCACCCAGATCCCCTCCGGATACTTGAGTCAGAAATCCTAACTCAAGATTTCCACTATGAAATACTTGTGAAAAACCTCCACAAGTCAAATCATACACAAAGTAATTTGTGACTCCCACAACCCGGGATCACAACCACACTCTCACAACCGAGAGTGAAACTTACAATTGAAATTGAAATGAAATAGAACTTCTTACCGACAAAATACCTATGCCTTGAGTAATGCATACGAGTTAGGGCAAGGATGATTTTGAGGAAGAAGAAGTGGCACCAAACCCTAGCTCCAAGATGTAGATCAGCGATGGAGAGCTATGGGGATGTTGGTGACCAAGAATCAAGCACTTGGCTTGGAAGGCTTCACACTCAATGAATCTCTCTTTGGAAGTAAGAGTGGAGAGAGATTATTGAATGGAATGAAAGAGCTTTGAATGAGCTTGGAATGATTTCTCTTGATCTCTAAACTTGCAATAATATCAGCCTTGACTGCAATGAATGCAACCCATCAAGTATATATAGGTTAGAGGAGAGAGAGAAAGAAATTCGAGTCATTAAATGCTCCAACGGCTCTTTTCTGAACCTAACTAGTCGGTTAAAGAACAACCACCTACCGACTAGTTCATCAACTAGTCGGTCGGTCAATTAACGTATACCGACTAATCGAAGAACAGATAAAAGGTTGAAGCACAGACAAAAGGAACTAGTCGGTCCAAGAAGAGTAGCTGACCGACTAGTTTCACAACTAGTCGGTCGGTTACTCAACTGAGACCGACTAACAGATAAAACTGAAGTCTGAGCACAAATTGACTTAGTCGGTCCAAGAACAAATGTTGACCGACTAATTCATCAACTAGTCGGTCGCCAAATGAGCATAGACCGAATAACGATAAACATCAAGTCAAGTGAAAATTAGCATGTACAATAAAACTCAACTAGTCGGTCCAAGAAGGAAAGTTGACCGACCAGTTCATCAACTAGTCGGTCGATCAATGAACACAGACCGACTAAAGATAAACAGTAGCTCAGGCTCAAAGTTGCATGTACAGGGAAAGCTCAACTAGTCGGTCACAGTAGCATCACTGACCGACTAGTTCACAAACTAGTCGGTCGGTGAGTCAACTTAGACCGACTAACTGTAAACAGTAAAGAGCTTGGAAATGACTGACAGAAACTAGTCGGTCCAAGAAGCTTTGCCGACCGACTAGATCACCATCTAGTCGGTCAGTTCTTCTTCTTGAACCAACTAACATGCACAAGAAGTCCCGAATCGAAGCGCGATGCTTCGGGGAAGATTGTATGGACTTCAACTAAGATCCTAGAGCTAAGATATGAGCGTTATGAAGATTTAAACCGTAAGACCTACTCAAGGCTTAACATTCTACGAAAGAAGCTTAAAGACTATAAATAAAACTTGACGATACCGTCTTCAATAGCTTCAATCGAATCTTCATGACTTCTAAATTGGTCCATAAGCTTCAACGAAGCTTTAGGCATAGTACCACGCGCTTTGAGAAGTCTTGAGACGTCGTAATTGATATTCATATGAATTTGGCGACGATCTCCATAACTGCGCTCACAAAGTGTTAGTTCACGATATATTTATGTTTGTTCATCATCCAAAACCAAATCCGGGGAATCCAATATCCAACATTCTCCCCTTTTTTGGTGATGACAAACCAACATAAATAATAATCAAAAATAATAATTCAAATTAAATTTACTTACTCCCCCTGCATTGATGACACGTTAATTCCAAATTAAACAATAAGTATACGCATCAAGCAGACGAGTAAAGTATTTAAATGAGAATCGATTATTGAAATTTCGAATACCAAAAGTTGGTTATTGAAATATCGGATTTGAAAATCCATTTATATATCTTAACTCCCCCTAAATCTAACATATCAAATTAGATTCTTGGAATAATGCTTTAAATTATCATTTAACACATCGTTATTATTATATCTCTCCCCCTTTGGCATTAGCAAAAAGAGCGGGAGGAGATCAACGACAACAACAATGGCTTTAAATAAAAGCACGGGAGTCGTAGAATACGACGGCGGTTCAAGTGACACCAAAGAAAAAAACGAATAAAATCAAGGCGTGTCAATGATACCATATTCGAAAATCGTAAAACGAAATCATCAAAAACTCAAATCAATTTTACGGATTGAGTTGTGGAATATACTCTCCAATATCAACATTCTTGGTTAATTTAGTGCATGGAAAACAATTCTATGTTTCCATAAAATAAATTTCTATTAAACCAAGTTATTTTCGTCGAGCGACGAATTCAAGCATCAGAGACAAAAAAAATATAATGTGCACAATAGAATGAAATGTCAACGTCGATGTATATATATAAAAAATATGAACCAGAGTACATCAAAAATATACATCACTGACATACAAAACATCGAACCAACGATCGGGGCACAAAATACATCATCATATCAAACAGATATCAGAGTGTCACACAACATACAACATCATCAAAGTACATCAAAATACATCATTAAAATGATCCAAAAATCATAGCCACCCACACTATCCTACCCAACATCTCTCACAACTAGATATGTCATCCAATGAGCATCGGGAGAGGCCTCTAAGAAGCTCAAGAGGCAACGGGAGGATCAGAAGCAACTGCAGGCTCAGCAGGAGCGGAGGTGGTAACTGGATCAGCTGGAAGGTCAACTGGAGCGACGGCAGAAGTCTCAGGCACGACAGAAGAGACGATCTCAGGAGCAGCGATGGTAGTGGCATCGGGAGCACCAGTGGTAGTATCCACCACAGGTGTGGTGGCAACAGGTGTACTCTCGGGGTCACCAGCAGAAGAGACAGCAGCAGCACCAGAAGTGCCCTCGGGTGCACGAGTAGAAGCACGACAAAGCTCCTCAATATCCTCCTCATCTAACTCATCCTCGTCAGAAAAAGACGGAGGGATCTTAATATCATGGTGTCGAGCGATACGGCAGAGAATATCCTCAGAGCGAGCCTGACGAGACTCCAAACGACGGATCAAACGAACGACATCGGCAAGAGTGGTAGAGGGAGCAGCTGAGGCAGAAGCAGAGGCTGACGCTGAAGGTGTCGTCCTCTGAACATGACGGAGCGTCGCAAGAGACTTCTTGACGGCCGTCGTGTTCAGGGGAGGACCAAGTGGATGCTCATCGTCAGGAGGCAATGTGACACGGAAGTGGCGAAAAACGAGTGTCAGGAGGCACGGGAAAGGAATATGAGCCGACTTCGTGGACTTGCGAATACACTCGAAAGAGTCCATCTTATCGAGTATAATGCGAGCCCAGTTAATCAAGATCCCCATGAAAATAGCATAAATCAACTTCAAGAAGGGCTGGGACGGTAGAGATGAGGAGCCGTACTTGGGAAGCAAGCACGACTTCAGAATCAAATTGAGGACCCAGGCGTTAGGCTTGAAGGATTTGGAGGGTACGCCAATCATGGCGGGAGGAATCTGGTGGAAAATCTGAGAGAGGACGACCTGATCAAGGGAGGTGATATCATCAACAGAAATGTCAGAGGGGAGGAGGCCAGACGAGGAGATACCCAAAATCTCTCCTAAGATTTCTGCTGTGAGGACTATAGGAGTCCCCAAAACAGTCGTCTCAACAGAGTGGGTCGCATCGTACTGACCCCGGATCCTATTGGCATAGAATAGTTTTACTAGGCGAGGGTAGGGGCGAGGGTTCGCGTTCGGGTCATATCGAAGGTAATCGAGAAGAGCGGAGGACGAAAGAAGATCGGCGAGGCCTAGGAAGTCACTGAACTAGACGAAATGCTCCAGAAGCAGTGGGCAATGTTCGATACGGTTGTAAGCCGCGAGACACAAAGGATCGTCGCGACACAACGAGATATCGACACCGCCTACCGGCATCGGAGCCTTTCCCTTAGGCTTACGGGTAGACGTACGAGGTCGGGAGCTAGACTCAGGATGGGTAGGAGGAGTGGGTTCCCTATGAGTCTCAGGCTCGGGTCTATACTCGGTATCGGAATCGGTAGGAGTATGGAAAGAGGAGGGAGACGCAAGTTGCTTGGGCTTGGGCTTAAGCTTGGGTTGTGTACGGGGCTTCACTTTCGTCGTCCTCTTACGCTTAAGAGGAGACGAAGAAGAAGAGGGTTCGGTAGGCTTCGAACGGCGTTTCGGAGGTGGAGGGTCCGAGGGTGCCGAATCGACGGTCATGGGCAAAGGGCCAGAGGGAGTGATCGGGATACGTGTACAGCCATAAGCGCGGCACGACACGACGTAAGAGATCGGAATGAAGCCCTAAGCACAAACCCTAGAAATCGAAACCAACTAGAAATGAAACCCTGGCCGCTGAAAAACTAACCCTAGAGAGCAAATCCGAACCCTAGGGAGCTAGGAGAGGGAGGAGAGTCACCTAGGAGGAGAGGGTGATGGTCGGCGACGGCGGGTTTGGTCAGAAAATGGCCGGAAGTCGAAGGGTCAGAGCGGGGGTCGGGGGATTTGAGCTGGAGAGCGATCGACTAAAATGAGAGATAGTCGGTCGAAATAGGTTTAAATCGACTGGAATTCGAAAAGACAAAACAGCCCCTGGCACAACTAGTCGGTCACAGTTCAAGCACTGACCGACTAGATCACGATCTAGTCGGTCGGTCAATGAGCTTGAACCGACTAGTTGCAAATAGTGACTGAACCCAAGTTTACTGACAAGAATTAGTCGGTCTGTGTTCATTTACTGACCGACTAGATCTCAATCTAGTCGGTCGGTCACTGAACATGAACCGACTAGAGAGGTCCAAAAATTGAAAATCTATGAAATTTGATTTCTCTCCTAATCACACTTGGATGAAACATCAAAATACTCTCATTAATCATTATACTACCCCAGTAAACATCAAAAATCTGAAATTTGACGATTACGCACAAATCGAGCGAAAATTCCGAAAATTCAACAAAAATCCGGAAAATTTCAATACTTCAAGCATGAGCAAATATAACGAATAGAATAGCATGCAAGAATATTGAATAAAAATGAATCCTATATCTCGGATTCACCCATAATCCCCAATTCTCGATGCAACCGCACAAAGGAGTCCTCCTTTAGGGGTTTCGTGAAAATATCAGCGATTTGCTTCTGGGTTTCAACGTACACTAATATGATGTCCTTTTTAGCAACATGATCATCTAATAAATGGTGTCGGACATCTATGTGTTTCGAACGGGAATGGTGTACCGGGTTCTTGGAAAGACATATTGCACTTTGGTTGTCAACCATGATAGGGCAAGTATCACAGTTTATACCAAAGTCTTTAAATGTGTGTCTCATCCAAAGAACTTGAGCACACGCGGCACCGGCAGTAATGTATTCCGCCTCAATGGTTGAAAGTGATACGGAATTTTGCTTCTTGGAAAACCAAGAGACAAGAGAATTTCCTATAAAATGGCAAGTGCCACTAGTACTTTTCCTGTCGGATTTGCATCCCGCATAATCAGCATCACTATATGAGATTAACTCATATGTGCTAGATTTTGGATAAAGTAATCCAAAATCAAGTGTATAACTTAGATAACGGAAAATACGTTTTACCGCTACTAAGTGAGACTCCTTAGGTTGAGACTGATAACGAGCACATACGCATACGGTAAACATAATATCGGGCCTACTTGCGATAAGATAAAGTAAACTACCTATCATACCTCGATATAGACGAATGTCTACATCCTTACCGCCCGTATCCTTATCAAGATGCGTAGTCGTGCTTATTGGAGTCTTTTCCCGGAGGCACTCTCCATTCCAAATCGCTTTAGCAACTCCATCGTATACTTCGTTTGGTGGATGAAGATTGCATCGTCCATTTGGCGAATTTGAAGACCTAAGAAATATTTGAGCTCACCCATGTGGCTCATCTCAAATTGTTCCTTCATCACATTAGAAAACTCTTCGCAAAGAGCAAAGTTAGTAGCACCGAAAATGATATCATCAACATATATTTGAACTAAAATTATATCATTATTCGAATGCTTAACAAAAAGTGTAGAATCGGCTTCTCCCATTTTAAAATTCAAATCCAAAAGAAAATTCTTTAGGCGATCATACCAAGCTTGAGGAGCTTGTCTTAAGCCGTAAAGAGCTTTCTTTAGTTTAAAAACATGATTTGGAAATTTTTCATTTATGAAGCCCGGAGGTTGAGAAACGTAAACTTCCTCAACGACATCTCCGTTTAAAAATGCACTTTTTACATCCATTTGAAATAGTTTGAAATTTTTATGGCTTGCAAAAGACAATAATAATCTAATTGATTCTAATCTAGCTACCGGAGCGAAGGATTCTTCGAAATCAATACCTTCCTCTTGACAGTAGCCTTGAGCAACTAACCGAGCTTTGTTCCGGACGACGACATGGTTTTCGTCGGTTTTGTTCTTGAAGATCCACTTTGTCCCTATGACTGTGTGATTCTTCGATGGCAATGGAACAAGCTCCCAAACCTTGTTCCTCTCGAATTGAATGAGTTTCTCCTCCATGGCTAAGATCCAAGCACCATCTTCGCACGCTTCATTAACATTCTTTGGCTCTATCGAGGAGGCAAAGGCATAATGATCGAAGTAGTTCACTTGTGATCTCGTCTTGACACTATCATGGATATTGCCAATGACTTGCTCATGAGGATGGTCACGAACGGTATGAAGCCGTTTGGGAATACCTTGATCACTAAGAACATTCTCAACAACTTCATTAGTTGGGTTAGTCTCAATAGAATCAATAGACTCATTAGAGTTAGAATTACCAATTGAGTCACATAAGACATCCATAGAGTCATCATCATTAGTAATTCTAGTTGGAACAAATCCTTCATTAAATGACACATGAAGCGATTTCTCGATCGTTGAGGTTCGTTTGTTGTATATCCGGTAGGCTTTGCTACGCGAAGAATATCCAACAAAAATCCCCTCATCGGATCTTGGATCGAATTTGTCCAAACTACCATACGTGTTCTTAATAAAACATTTTGAACCAAAAACACGAAAATGTTTAACTTGAGGCAACCTACCAAACAACAATTCATAACAAGTTTGTTTAGTGCCGGGCCTCAAAAGTATTCTATTAAACACATAGCAAGCGGTGTGTACCGCTTCGGCCCAAAATTGATGGCCAAGTTGGCTATCATCAAGCATAATGCGCGTCCTATTCTTTCTCTCAACTACATCATTTTGAGGAGGTGCACGAGGGAAAGAGAAGGTGTGTGAAATACCAACTTCATCACAAAATGTCTCAAAAGACTCATTCTCAAATTTCCCTCCATGATCACTACGAATAGTGACAATGGTGGTTCCAATGAGATTTTGTACTTTCTTAACAAAAATTGTGAAGTGTTCAAAAGCTTCATTTTTATTACATAATGAAAATACCCAAGTAAACCTAGTAAAGTCATCAACGATGACAAGTCCATATCTAGCATTACCTAATGAAGCAACTCTAGTTGGCCCAAATAAATCTAGATGTAATAGCTCTAGAGGCCGCTTAGAGGAAATGCTTTTCTTAGGTTTAAATGAAGATTTTGGAAGCTTGCCTCGTTGACACGAGTCACAAAAGATTTTCTTTTGAAAGACAAGCTTAGGGAAGCCTCTAATAGAATTTAACTTGGAAAGCTTAAAAAGTGTTCCAAAGTTCACATGACCAAAACGTCTATGCCATAAGTGTTGTTCACTTGTGTTGGCAATAAGACATTGTTCATGTGATCTTGGAAGATCTAGGATATATATATCCTTATGGCGTGTGCCGGAAAACAATAATTCATTATTATCTTTTTTTAAAATATGGCACATTCCTTTCGCAAAGTTAACTTTGTAACCTTTCTCACAAAGTTGACTTATTGCAATAAGATTGTGGTTTAATCCTTTAACAAGGTAAACATCACATATAAGGGGTTTAGAAGGATTACCCACTTTACCAACACCTATGATGGTTCCGCTCTCGTTGCCTCCAAAGACGACGCGATTCCCATTTGCAATGGGCACCACTCCGGAGAGCAATTGAGCGTCACCCGTCATGTGTTTTGAACACCCGCTATCGAGTATCTAATTCCCCTTGGAGCTAAATTTAAATTTGTTGCTCCTTTTCTTTTTCTTTTCCTTGAGTACCTAAAGATAGAAAATTTCATATCATGGTACCCAAGGTCATTGGGTCCAAAAGATTAGACCTTTGGAAGCCAAGTCCAATTGGACTTAGACTTCCCCACATAATTTCTACTATGCACAACATCCGAAAAATAAGCATTCATGTAAACTTGTTTTTCATCCATGCTTGTGTCCTTTGGGCTCCAAATAGTGAAAATCTTGGGAGCCCTCATCCTATTGGGTGCATGCATGCGACGTTGATTTCTACGTGATGCATGTTGTGGATAGGCATAAGGAACCTGATGGAATGGTGTATGTGGATAATTATTCATACGATGATGTGGGTGAACATATGCATGTGGAGGAACACGTGCATGAGGGTGTCTCACATTGTGTGCACGTGGCCGTGAACGTGTAGCATAGAAATCATCATATGTGTGAGCCGGTGGAGTAGGACGTGTGTTCCTACGTGGCATAGTATTGGTGTACATAAAAGCATGCCCCTTCTTTGGAGGTTCACCCAAAGTGGGTTTCTTTCCAAAAGAGGGTGTGAACGAGGTGGAACCACCATTGGTAGAAGAACTACCAATAGAGTGTTTGCTACCACTCGTTGAGTCACCAGAAGTTGGCCTAACAAAAATAGTGGCCGATTTGGATGAACTTTCCATCGTATACCCCAAGCCAATATGGTGATTGGCCGGAAGTAAGTCACTTAGGATTTTATCCAAATGACCCTTACCTTTATTGAATTCATTGATTCGGCCTAATGTGTTCTCATATTTCTCGGTGAGAGAACGCAAAGAAGTATCCAAAGTGGATACTTGCGATGTGAGCACATAAACACGAGATTTAAGATTCTCATTCTCAATACTCAAAGTCGAGTTTTGAGAAGTCAAATCCGCTATCTTATGTTCTTTCGGATCCTCGATGCTAACATGTTCAAGTTGAGTCTTGAGATTAACAATCTCATTCTTCAACTCTTTAACAACGGTGTCGTTGTTGGTGATGATAGTTTTAGGCGCGGTTTGGATGCTACCTAAATCATCTTTTACTTTAGTATACCTATTTACTAACTTAGAGTATTTAGACCATAATTGCTCATTAGCATTTCTAAGGTCATCCATAGTTACCTCATCGCCTTCGTTGTCGCTATCATCGGAAGAGGAGGATCCTTGATCATGCTCCTCTCTTGCCATGAAGCACATGTGCGCTTGCTCCACTTGCTCATCATCCGACTCTCCGCTTGAGGAATCCTTGGAGTCGGTGAATGTTGCTCCGACAAGTCCCTTTTTGTATCCCTTTTTGTACTTCTTGGACTTGTCGAACTTTGGCGCCTTCCACTTCTCCTTTTGCTTGTTTAGAGGACACTCCGCTTTCATGTGTCCTGGCTTGTTGCATTTGAAACACAAAGGAGAGGAGGCGTTAGATGAATTAAACTTCGATTTGTTTTTGAAGTTACCTTTCCGGAAGAACCAGTTGAACTTCTTTGTCATGAGTGCCATGGACTCCAAGTCCAACTCGTCTTCCGAGTCTTCATCATCGGTTGATGTGGATGTGGATGGAGCGGCCTTGAAAGCAATAGCCTTCTTCTTTGGCTCGTCTTGCTTTAGGTAGGACTTCATCTTTAATTGCAACTTCACCTTGCTATCATTGCGTACCTCGTAAGACATCAAGGTACCCATTAGTTGAACAACGGTATATTTGTTCATATCGTTACCTTCCTCGATGGCGAAGGTGCGCTTTTCCCAACTAGAAGGAAGTCCTTCTATAAGCTTCGAACATTTCTCCTTTTGGGTGTAGGATTTGCCGAGAGCCTCTAACTCGTTTATGATGTCGACGAAGCGAGCATAATACTCCTTCATCTTCTCACCATGTAGCATATGAAACATCTCGTAATCTTTATTAACAACAACGAGTTTAGAGTCTCTTACCCTACTCGTCCCTTCATGTAATATGAGGAGGGAGTTCCATATTTGATATGCACTCTTACATGTGCATATCTTGTTGAAATCCTCGGGCTCCAAAGCACATTGCAAGGCGTTCATTGCCTTGGCATTGCTTACCTCCGCGGCGACCTCCGCGGGAGTCCACTTCTCAAAGTCTTCTTCGGCGGGCTCGACGTATTCCTTCATCGTGGTCCTCCATAGAGATGCACTCCGGAGGAAAGTTTCCATCCGGTATTTCCAGTACCCGTAGTTGGTACCGTTGAAGAATGGAGGCCTCGTCGAGGAATGTCCTTCCATCACCGAAGACGCTCCTTCACGATTTCTGAAGGTGTTGTAGTCGGAAGGTGGACGAACGGCTTTGTTGTCGTTGGCAGACATAACTATAGACTTGGCTCTGATACCAAATGTAATGCCCTGCTAAGCTACTGCACAAGTACTAGAGGGGGGGTGAATAGTACTTTAAAATAATTAAGAGGCTAATTCCTAATTACTTGCAAACTCTACCAAATAATGCGGAAATGCGGAATAGTAAATAATCGACAACAAATAGAATCAATCGCAAACAAGCAATATTACTGGGTTCGGATCCACCCAAGTCTCCCCGACTTGTTCCCGGTGATTCTACGTCCCAACCACCCGGATCCCCTCCGGATACTCGAGTTAGAAACCCTAACTCAAGATTTCTACTATGAAATACTTGTGAAAAACCTCCACAAGTCAAATCATACACAAAGTAATTTGTGACTCCCACAACCTGGGATCACAACCACACTCTCACAACCGAGAGTGAAACTTACAATTGAAATTGAAATGAAATAGAACTTCTTACCGACAAAATACCTATGCCTTGAGTAATGCTTACGAGTTAGGGCAAGGATGATTTTGAGAAAGAAGAAGTGGCACCAAACCCTAGCTCCAAGATGTAGATCAGCGATGGAGAGCTATGGGGATGTTGGTGACCTAGAATCAAGCACTTGGCTTGAAAGGCTTCACACTCAATGAATCTCTCTTTGGAAGTAAGAGTGGGGAGAGATTATTGAATGGAATGAAAGAGCTTTGAATGAGCTTGGAATGATTTCTCTTGATCTCTAAACTTGCAATAATATCAGCCTTGACTGCAATGAATGCAGCCCATTGATTCGGAGTGAATATTGCATATTTAACCCCCTTATTAGTCCTATTTTGTGCCCATATGATGCTTAATTTATCTCTAATACATTCGTATTTTTCTCATCATAATTTATTAGAGAAATTACTCTATTTGTGCACAAAACGTGAATTTGATTGTTTATTTCTGCATTTTTATATTTTTCCTAGCATCGTCTCGATCTCACGATTCCAACGACTATTTATTTGTATTTTTCTGAGATCTGGGCTAATTACTATGAATTTTTGAATGCAGAATACAATTTAAAAAGAAGAAATAAAAAGAAATTTCGGCCGCACGAATCTTGGCGCACACGTGGCGGCCATCTGGCCGTTCCCGCTCAAATCCGACTGCAACGGGGAATTATCGAGCGGGATTAATAATGGCCGTTGGATTGAGATCCAACGGCCAGATCCACGCCCATATGAAGCTGAAGCAGGCGACTTTGCAGTCGTTCGATCTCGATCGAACGCTCCGCATCTCGCCCGCTCGAACTCGCAGCGGAGGAGAATCCGAGGACACGTGGCGCGCATCCATTCATTTGCCACCGCATCGAACGGATGACAGCGAAGCCGCCTTGAATCCGAATTCGCGAGCGGGCAAGATCTCAAATGTTCGATCTCTCGATCGAACTGTCCATATGCATTACGAATCGGATTCGAAGAAGGAAGTCGGATCGGTCGGTGCACGAATTTTGGAGCGCACGTGGCGCTCCGTGAGACGATCCCGCCCAGATCGGATGGCCAATAATTGATGCGGCTGGCGGATCGGGTTTAAGAGCAAATGGGTATGGTTTTTGCACCCTTTAAGCCCCCAAACCCGCAATGCTATTATATAAGCGTATTTCTAGGGTTTTGGGGGAGATTCTGGCGTATTTTGGGACTTTTGGAGCGGCTGCTGTGCGTATTTCTCCAGGGGAAAATTCTGAAGAATCCCAGAGGCTATTCTTCTACTTTCCAGGGAGTTTTGGGCTTTAAAGAGGAGATTTGGTGATAAATTCTTGAACTTATACCCCGTATTTGGTGTATTTCTTTGTATTTTGGCTATTAAAACGATGTATTTGGCCATGAAACTTGATTGTTTTTGCACCATGCATGGCTAATCTCCTTGTGCTATGGTTGTGAAGTAATTAGGAGTATTTAATTGATGAATTTCATGTCTTTAGCCCTATTATCACGTCCAAATTGCTAGTAATGTTGATTTCTACAACGTATTTGTTGGGTATTTGCTTATTGTCGATATTATTTACATCCCGTATGGCTAGGCCCTGACAAGGCTGGCCAATTTATGTTCACTAATCTGAACTTATTGTTGATTTTAACGTTTAATGAAATCAATGTTGCTAGTGATACGTATACGGCTATTTTGACTAGTTTTCATCGTTTCATCTTCCGACGCCTTCGTGCCCTGACCGGACGAAGCGTTGAGCTATATAAAAGATATGATATTTCAGCGATTATTATCTCCTAATGAAATCACAACCGTAGCACATCCACTTCATACGTGTTGGTGTTGACGTAGTTAGGGTGTCGTAATTATTGGTTTCTATATCTTTTCGCCTTATCTTAATTGTATATCCTTTGGCACGTTTTTATATACTTGATCGCCATACTTTCTGACGTTCTCGTGCCCTGACCGGATGAAACGTTGAGTTATAGAAAAGGTATTGATAATCATTGGTTGCACACACCCTAAAGAAATCAAACCCAACACAAACTCCCCATACTTGCACCCCTCTCCAAGTCACCGTAAATATCGTTTTCTTTTGCTATTTGATACTCTTGATCCTATATCTTCGTGTTTGATAGGTGGTTGGTTAACATCGTATTATTACTCTTCTCAGATTGACGATCGTAGTTTTGCAGGTCAGTTGTCCCGCGGATTCGATACCTGGACTCACCAGGATATTACTTGCACGATCTCCTGCGCTTGGGAGTAGTTCTCACATCATTTGAGACGAGGCAAGTTTTTGGCGCCGTTGCCGGGGATAACAGTACTTGCAATCTACGATTTCAGTTCGTTTGGAGGAACATTCAGTGAGATCCTTCCATCTTATAGTCTAGGATTTTTTTATTTTATTTTTTTGCTTTCTTTTTAAAAATGGAGTATATGGAATACATGAAATTCTATTGCACGAACAATTTGTATGATGCAGAATATGATAAGGCACACAAACATAGGATGGAGAAGCTCAAGATCGTTGGTTTTAATCAGAATGATTGTGAAACTTTCTTTCAGGCCTGGAGGAGGTTCACAGACATAATATCGAGCTATCCGCAGCATGGGTTTACAAAGAAAGAACTTATGGAGTCCTTCCTAGGTGGAATACGACCACAGCTGCAGGAATTCTTGGGAGTCATGACACCGACTGAGGCATGGAAGTACATGGAGTCTTTACAAGAGGACGAAGAAATCATGAAAGAGACTTCAGAGTGCGATTCAACGGAGCCTTCAAGCCTTGATCCAGAGGAGCAAAGCGTAGACGTACCTTTGCACCACTTGAAAGAGGAAGTTCAATTGCTCATTCAGACACAGGAGGCCACATCCCATCAATTCCAAGAAAACTTCCTTGCTCGGAGTCGGCAAATTCAGCAATCTATTGAAAATCTTACGCTGATTTCCACTTGCTTAGAAGAATATAAATCGTTTGAAATTCAATTTCCAAAATCTAATTTGACTTCATCTTCTATTGCAGGTATATCGAGCGAGCCATGTCACGATGAAGTCACGAATGAAAGCATTGACGTGGCAGGAAGTGTGTGCAAAAGAGAGGACGAACAAGCAATTTTGGATGAACATGAGGATGAGACGACTAGGGACATTGGTTTAAAGAATATCACTATTGAGCCCGAACCATTCCCTTCCCCAGTTTTTTCCCAAAATCATTTACCCCTCTCCACATTGACCGAGCATCATACCGAGCATAGTGCACATTTTTCAGGGAGTTGTCATCACTATGCTTTATTTTACTTCAACTATTTTGATGACTATATTTGGAATATGTTCGTAGCGAAGAATTTTAAAACAATTTGGACTAACATAACTCATCTCTTGCAGGAAATTGGTAAACAGCTTATAGAGATGCTTGGAGTTGTGTTGCTGGAGTCCAAATTAGCTAAGGGAGGAATATTAATTGCCGAGGAGCGCAAGGATCAAATTGAACAACTTCCTCCACCATTAAAGATTCGTGATCCGCCATTTGACCACGGTGTGTTCTTTCCAGTAGTGTAGATTTTTATATGCTTTCTAGGTTGCTTGCTTGAATAAACTCGTACCCATTTTCGACATTGAGGACAATGTCCATCTTTAGTTGGGGGGTGTATGAGACCTTAGGTTTTTTTCAAAAAGCATGGCATAAGGAAAGAATGAACCACCAATCTCACCATTTTAAACTCCCTTTTATTCCTCAAATGCGGATGATTATGCATTAACGAAGTTCTAAAAATTGTTTATGGCTTGAATTAATTTTTTCTTCCTTCATGAATTACCATTAATATGCTATTCATGAAAATTTTTCAATTGCCATGATTAATATCTCGAAATAGTTTGAATTTATTTCATGCATGCTAATGTGATGAAAAAGCTTGAGTATACGCGATTTTTTTTGAAAAGTCTTCAAGTTGAAGAGGAATTTGGCCTTGGTTATTGATGTTTATATTCAAAGAATGGGTGTTGAGTTGCTTACAAAGAAAAAAGAGAAAAAGATGAAGAAGAGAAAAGAAAAAAATTGAATGAAAACTGAATGAAGAAAATGAATAAGTATGGCACTAATACATAACTTGGTTGGCTCGAGAAGTACAGTCCGAGGGTTCCTTTTTGGCCTAATGCCCTATTATCGTCTGATTTGGGAGCCATTGACAGGAAACTCACTCATTTGATGGAGCGATCCAAGTTATACATTTTTCTGCGAATGTTGCTTGATGCGCGTTACGCGGAACGAATAAAAGAAAAGAAATGGTGAAAATACTAAGCAACTTCAATACCCATGTCTTGAATGATTATTTTAATATGCCAATTCCTTGGAAACAAGAAAACTAGAGAAAAACGACGTGTTATACTTTCGCTTGCGCAAAACGATGCTTGTATGTTATTTATTCATACTAAATTAGAGAAAACATCATGTGATTGATCTTGGTCATGGATGTGTATATTGATAGTCAAGATCATGTTGGAAAGCGTATTGTTGAGCCACGCCATAAGCGGTTGATAGAATTAATTTTTATTGATCATCCGTATTTATCGCTCTTTTTGCTAGGGACTAGCAAAACGCTAGTTGGGGTGTGTGATTCGGAGTGAATATTGCATATTTAACCCCCTTAGTAGTCCTATTTTGTGCCCATATGATGCTTAATTTATCTCTAATACATTCGTATTTTTCTCATCATCATTTATTAGAGAAATTATTCTATTTGTGCACAAAACATGAATTTGATTGTGTATTTCTGCATTTTTATATTTTTCCTAGCATCGTCTCGATCTCACGATTCCAACGACTATTTATTTGTATTTTTCTGAGATCTGGGCTAATCACTATGAATTTTTGAATGCAGAATACAATTTAAAAAGAAGAAATAAAAAGAAAATTCGGCCGCACGAATCTTGGCGCACACGTGGCGGCCATCTGGCCGTTCCCGCTCAAATCCGACGGCAACGGGGAATTATCGAGCGGGATTAATAATGGCCGTTGGATTGAGATCCAACGGCCAGATCCATGCCCATTTGAAGCAAAAGCAGGCGACTTTGCAGCCGTTCGATCTCGATCGAACGCTCCGCATCTCGCCCGCTCGAACTCGCAGCGGAGGAGAATCCGAGGACACATGGCGCGCATCCATTCATTTGTCACCGCATCGAACGGATGACAGCGAAGCCGCCTTGAATCCGAATTCACGAGCGGGCAAGATCTCGACCGTTCGATCTCTCGATCGAACGGTCCATATGCATTACGAATCGGATTCGAAGAAGGAAGTCGGATCGGCCGGTGCACGAATTTTGGAGCGCACGTGGCGCTCCGTGAGACGATCCCGCCCAGATCGGATGGCCTATAATTGATGCGGCTGGCGGATCGGGTTTAAGAGCAAATGGGTACGGGTTTTGCACCCGTTAAGCCCCCAAACCCGCAATGCTATTATATAAGCGTATTTCTAGGGTTTTGGGTGAGATTCTGGCGTATTTTGGGACTTTTGGAGCGGCTACTGTGCGTATTTCTCCAGGGGAAAATTCTGAAGAATCCCAGAGGCTATTCTTCTACTTTCCAGGGAGTTTGGGCTTTAAAGAGGAGATTTGGTGATAAATTCTTGAACTTATACCCCGTATTTGGTGTATTTCTGTATTTTGGCTATTAAAACGATGTATTTGGCCATGAAACTTGATTGTTTTTGCACCATGCGTGGCTAATCTCCTTGTGCTATGGTTGTGAAGTAATTAGGAGTATTTAATTGATGAATTTCATGTCTTTAGCCCTATTATCACGTCCAAATTGCTAGTAATGTTGATTTCTACAACGTATTTGTTGGGTATTTGCTTATTGTCGATATTATTTACATCCCGTATGGCTAGGCCCTGACAAGGCTAGCCAATTTATGTTCACTAATCTGAACTTATTGTTGATTTTAACGTTTAATGAAATCAATGTTGCTAGTGATACGTATACGGCTATTTTGACTAGTTTTCATCGTTTCATCTTCCGACGCCTTCGTGCCCTGACCGGACGAAGCGTTGAGCTATATAAAAGATATGATATTTCAGCGATTATTATCTCCTAATGAAATCACAACCGTAGCACATCCACTTCATACGTGTTGGTGTTGACGTAGTTAGGGTGTCGTAATTATTGGTTTCTATATCTTTTCGCCCTATCTTAATTGTATATCCTTTGGCACGTTTTTATATACTTGATCGCCATACTTTCCGACATTCTCGTGTCCTGACCGGATGAAACGTTGAGTTATAGAAAAGGTATTGATAATCATTGGTTGCACACACCCTAATGAAATCAAACCCAACACAAACTCCCCATACTTGCACCCCTCTCCAAGTCACCGTAAATATCATTTTATTTTGCTATTTGATACTCTTGATCATATATCTTCGTGTTTGATAGGTGGTTGGTTAACATCGTATTATTACTCTTCTCAGATTGACGATCGTAGTTTTGCAGGTCAGTTGTCCCGCGGATTCGATACCTGGACTCACCAGGATATTACTTGCACGATCTCCTGCGCTTGGGAGTAGTTTTAACATCATTTGAGACGAGGCACCCATTAAGTATATATAGGTTAGAGGAGAGAGAGAAAGAAATTCGAGTCATTAAATGCTCCAACGGCTCTTTTCTGAACCTAACTAGTCGGTTAAAAAACAACCACCAACCGACTAGTTCATCAACTAGTCGGTCGGTCAATTAACGTATACCGACTAATCGAAGAACAGCTAAAAGGTTGAAGCACAGACAAAAGGAACTAGTCGGTCCAAGAAGAGTAGCTGACCGACTAGTTTCACAACTAGTCGGTCGGTTACTCAACTGAGACCGATTAACAGATAAAACTGAAGTCTGAGCACAAATTGACTTAGTCGGTCCAAGAACAAATGTTGACCGACTAATTCATCAACTAGTCGGTCGCCAAATGAGCATAGACCGACTAACGATAAACAGTAAGTCAAGTGAAAATTGGCATATACAGTAAAACTCAACTAGTCGGTCCAAGAAGGAAAGTTGACCGACTAGTTCATCAACTAGTCGGTCGATCAATGAACACAGACCGACTAAAGATAAACAGTAGCTCAGGCTCAAAGTTGCATGTACAGGGAAAGTTCAACTAATCGGTCACAGTAGCATCACTGACCGACTAGTTCACAAACTAGTCGGTCGGTGAGTCAACTTAGACCGACTAACTGTAAACAGTAAAGAGCTTGGAAATGACTGACAGAAACTAGTCGGTCCAAGAAGCTTTGTCGACCGACTAGATCACCATCTAGTCAGTCAGTTCTTCTTCTTGAACCAACTAACATGCACAAGAAGTCCCGAATCGAAGCGCGATGCTTCGGGGAAGATTGTATGGACTTCAACTAAGATCCTAGAGCTAAGCGTTATGAAGATTTAAATCGTAAGACCTACTCAAGGCTTAACATTCTACGAAAGAAGCTTAAAGACTATAAATAAAACTTGACGATACCGTCTTCAATAGCTTCAATCGAATCTTCATGACTTCTAAATTGGTCCATAAGCTTCAACGAAGCTTTAGGCATACTACCACGCGTTTTGAGAAGTCTTGAGACGTCGTAATTGATATTCATATGAATTTGGCGACGATCTCCATAACTGTGCTCACAAAGTGTTAGTTCACGATATATTTATGTTTGTTCATCATCCAAAACCAAATCCGGGGAGTCCAATATCCAACACAAACCCTAATGACGTCCAGGCCCATCTCAGTTGCATTGGTTACCAGCAGTTCAAACTGGATGTCGTCATCTTATCACTCAAGATTTCCTCACAATATTTGAGATTTGGTACTATATCAGCAAAGAAGCAAACCATTTCAATTCTGTGACAAAATCATACCTGTGGGCATTTTCAATTGCAGGAAGGAGAATCATCACTCTCCACGGCCTTCAAACGGCCAAAATGACCTCCATTCTTTCAGTTCTTGGCCAGTTTCCTTCTAATTCTTCCCACTGCATTCATCTTTCGAAAAAAAGAATTCATCAAAGGCCCATAATTTACAGAATCTATTATCAAAAAAAGAAAAATGGGTTTGCTAAATATAGTGAAATATATCTAGAACAAAGAATCTGCTTTGACCCGCAACACTGAATTTTAGTCATATTTACAGAATCTACCTTTGAAAATTCAATGAAACTACTAAATTTCTCAATACTGAATTCAAAATGATATATTCATCAAAATGTTCATCAAAAATGAATTCAGTGTTCATCAAAATGAATTTATTGTTCATCAAAATGAATTTATTGTTCATCAAAATTCTCATCCTGAAAATGAGTTCAGTTGCTTGATATAAGAACTCCCATTTTTGTTATATCAACACTGCCTTTTGTTATATCAACACTGACTTTTTGTTATATCAAGAATTTTGTTCATCAAGCATTTTCCAAAACAAACTGAATTCAAAATGAACTCCAAGTTTTGTTATATCAAGCATATTGAATTTTGTGTACTCCAAAAATATTGTGTGTAAAATAACTCCAAAATGAATTTTGATCCAACACTGAATTTTTAATTTTGGATTGATATAACAATATTGATATAACAATATTGATCCAAAAATATCAGTTTTTAATTTATCATGCAACAGAGAAGGGTTAAAATTATGGACAGGAAAAACGATTAATATGACATGCAGATATGCAATTTAACAAAGATATATCACACTCATATTATTCACTGGATCCAACTATCCTAATAGCAAGCCCAAATAGATTTAGCCAATAGGAATATTTGTGAAATATGTTTTTACTTCTTGTCCATGTTTCTCTATTACTTCTTGTCCACCAGTTTTTCTATTACATAGTATATTCCCTGCTTTTCTAGTCCACAATTTTAATTCGTTATGTGCACTTTTTTGCTGGCAAGCTGGCGTATCCAAATAAAAATTCTGGAGATCCAAAAGATGCTCATAAATTCCAAGTATGCATGATGAACTTACATTACACTCCGACATAATTATTTAAGAATATGCAAGTTTTTAAAGAATGTTGCTTTAAGTTCTGCCAAATTTTGCATATGTATTTTTCTGTCTTATAAACATCATGCATGCTTTCACAGTCGGTAAGTTAGATCAACACACTCTAGGTAGCAATTACTCAGAGAATAATACTGTCAATAGGGAAACCACAAACATTAAACTCGGACGAAATTTTGACATGTTTTCTCTTTTCACATTGCACAATGTTATGATCTTTCCCTTAAATATGACTAAAATGTTCTTAAGTTGGATCCATATTAATTTGTGGTCCATTACTTGGTAGTGTAATCCATTTCAGTTTAGGTGGTTGTGTCCTAATTCCAAAGCAATTTCCGAAGGGTTCAGAATATTTGAATCCCTAAACCCTTTTATCCCCACTCCAATTAATATAAAATATCTTGTTTTCTTCTGCATTTTACTTTCTTCAGGCTTTTTGACCAATTGTGATTTTGAAACTATTCTAATGATCTTGTAATCGGTTGTTAATCGATTACATTGGGAAAGTTGAGTGATTTTCATGGAGCTTATTTTTTTCATTGTGGAACATATTTTCTTTGCTCTTTTTCATGTTTCATAATTGGCATTTCAAATTCTTTCTTGTCAGTGAATTGCAGAGTTTATATTGTACCTTGAATTAATATACCTGTTCTTGAAAAGGGGGGACATTAATCCAAGTTTCTACTAAGTGAAGCTTATTCCTATTAGTGCATTAATCCAAGTTTTTCCATCAAGCAATAATCAAAAGCTTACAATTTTTTTGATATCAATCCAAGTTAGGCATGCCGATGTTCTATTGTCCCATGTTTCTTTGGATATTCAAATCTGTCAAAGTTTATTCAAATCTGTCAAATATTTTGAACATATTTTTCCAAAGAAGCATGCCAAATATTTATTCAAACTGTCAAACATATGCTTGTAAGGTGCTGCAAGGTTCTTGAACAGAAAAACCGCCAAACATGCTGATTTAGTGTTCTTGAACAAAAAAACTGTCAAACATGCAGATTTAGTGTTCTTGAACATATTTTTCCAAAGAAGCATGCCAAATATTTTGTTTTGGGCGTGAACATCATTCAAAAAATGATCTTGCTAAAAAATGTTCTTGAAAAGAAAAACTGATGCCGCACCTTAAGACCTTGCGATAAAATGAAATAAGCGAAATAGGCGAAATATGCAAGAAAACAACTTTCAGCCTTCCAGAAATAGGCGAGTAATCCTCCAGAAATCCATTCAATTCAACTTTTTATTAACTTTAAACTCATTCAATAATTATAAAGTCGAATAGACTCTAAATGGAGTTCTCAGTATGATCTTTGCATGGGTTGATCTTTGGGGTACCTTAAATAAGATGTGCAGGCTGGCACTCATTTGGGCATTCCTACAAACAGGTCAAGTGCACATTAAAGTATATACAAACTAATAAAATCGATTGAAGTTACAAATCTGCAGCAGAGAAAGGAGTACCTTCGATAAATTAAGAGAGACGCGGTTAATATAGCTACAGAAAACTAAAGATGCGACCTTTGAAATCGAGAATGCTGCGCCCTAGGGGTGCTTCAATTCTGGTTAGCCCATCCAACTCCATCTGTGCATTACATTATCACCTGGACATGAGCTGAAGATATACTTTATTGTGCTCCTATGCTATTAGATCCTATGACCCAGATATAACATCCACTGCTAACACAGGGATATGAAAGGTAATAAAAGATTCTCAAAACATCTCCTGCAATGAATGATTCTCAAACATCTCCTGCAAAGAATATATAGCACACTCAAGGATGAAATTTACTGAAGAATTATTGCGGTGCCATCAGCTTCAAACATAGAGGATTTGCCCAATGCAAGGGCAAAGGGGTTCTGTTGAATCCTTACCTGAAACACTGGAATTTGATCATATGTCTAGTTCTAGCTCCGCTGGTATGGATCATGATATTTATAGCAGTGGCATGCTTCTTCATCCAGCAAAATCCTCGAACTATTTACTATCTCCTAGTGGTACAAATATGTCTACCGAAGGAAGTTCTAGCCTGAATGAAACCAAAATGGAGCTGGGATGGCCATCTTCTCCAATATGTGGTAGCTTGGCTGATGCTGAGAATATGATATCTCTGGAAGATGTAGACATTAATCTCAATAGCACTCAAAATGATGATGAGCAGCCATTTTCTTTTTCCCTAAATTCCAACTCAGGATCTAGATCGCAATCCATCCCGTGTAGGTGATTAGGCTTCTGAATCCAGTTTGTTTACTCATCCTTATGTTCCAAACATCTACTGTAATGAAATAATTCAAAATTCTTAAAACCAAATAAGATTCTCTGTGTACAAATCTAGGGTTCAAAATTCCTAACTCAAACTCTGGTTTCAGAAACAAATAACCAAGTGAAAACATGGAAACCGACCTGGATTATGATGAAAACGGTGAGAGCGAGGGTGACGAAATGGCGGAGGCGACCCTCCTCCTCCCCGCCGCCAGAAAGCTGGCGGAGAATCGTGACGGCAGAATCCGGCCTATGCTGCACCCAGGGGGTGCTTTGATTCTGGTTCGATTCTGGAATCCGGACTGTGTTGCACCCTGGAGATCTCGGCATCTCGGTGTTTCCTAGGGGATGCGGTTCACTTGCTTCTCGGCGCCGTGGAGAGCTTGGAGAGCTTGGGGATGCGGTTGATTACTTGCTGCTCTCCTCATGTTTTGGGGAAGAGCAAGAGCCAATTTTGCTCTTCTCAAAAACCTGTTGCTCTTCCCAAAAACCTGTTGCTCTTTCCAAAAGCAAGAGCCAAGTGGGACTACAATCAACGGCTGTTTTCCAAGAAAAGCTATCTTCAAAATACAAAACCTTCATCTCAAAGTTTCATCTAAACCGTTGATTCCTCAAGAATTAATCCTGGCCCTCTTTCTATCAACCTGTTTGTCCTAGTCAGCTTGTCCTAGTCAGCCCTAGGATTCAAAAATCACTGTTAAATGTATAATAGATAGATAGATAGATAGATATATATATATATATATATATATATATATATATATATATATATAATATCAACATATAGCCATCAAATACCTAAGCCTACTGTTCATCAACATGAAAAATATAACTTACGTGTTTATTATAAACTACATTGGGATTTGCATGCAGGGGTGACGGGTCGACAGACAGCGGCGGGGAAGCGGCGGTTGGTCGGCGACTACAGTGGAGGCTGCGGTGGTGGTGACGGCAACGTGAGGGGTCATCAGAGGTTAGTTTGTCGGAGAGCGGAGGTGTGGGGTCACTGGGCTTTGCGTGGAGGGTTGAAGATCGGATGACAGGGGAAATGGCAGAGGGCGAGGCGAAGGGCTGTCGAAAGAAGGGAGGCAGGCGCTGGTGATTGGAAGGCGGAAGGGAGAAGGATGGCGGTGCAATGGGTGATCAGGAAGGGGATCATGGACATCGAAGGACCAGCGAGGTGTGTGCGGGGGCTTGTGGGCTGCGAGGGTTGGCTTGCCGGATGGATAGCTGAGCGACGGCGGGGAATGGCAGGCCAGCGGTGAGGAGCTCGGTAGCGGCAGCAGTAGCAGGGGAAGGGTTTCGTCGGGCTGTCAAAGTCGGTGGTGGAGGGAGGTGGAGCGGGGTTCGGCATGGGCATTCATATGTTTCTATTGTGAAACAAGGGAAGATGGCGGCTGATGGGTTAAGGGGACATGGTCACTGCCGTCGGGGAGGGTTTGGGTGTCGAAGTCTGTTAGAAGTCGGAGGGAGGAAAGGTGGAAGGTCTTGTAGTGCCCTGCTAAGCTATTACACACGTACTAGAGGGGGGTGAATAGTACTAAATATAATTAAGAGAGTTATTCCTAACTATTGTGCAATAAACAAACGACAATGCGGAATAAACAACAATCAACAAGAGATAGTCAAACGCAAACAAAACATGTAACGGGTTCGGATCCACCCAAGTCTCCCCGAGTTGTTCCCGATGATCCTACATCCCAACCACCCGGATCCCCTCCGGATACTTGAGTTAGAAACCCTAACTCAAGATTTAGCACTATGAAATTCTTGTGAAAAACCTTCACTAGACCAAATCATACAAATGACATGTGACTCCCACAAACCGGGATCACACCCTCTCTCACAATCGAGAGACACAATTCAAATAACAATTGAAATGAAATATGAAACACTTACCACAAAATCCTATGCCTTGAGTATAACTTACCAAATTAGGGCAAAGATGGATTTTGGGGAAGAAGATGTCACCAAACCCTAGCTCCTTGAAGATGACCAGTAGTGGAGGCCTAGGGTGGAGTATGGTGACTAGAATCAAGCTCTTGGCTTGAATGTCTCACAATGGAGAGAATCTCTCTTGAGGAATTAGGGCTCAAGGTGTTGAGGGAGAGATTCTTGTGAGGGAGAGAGAGCTTTGAAATAGCTTGGGAGAGCTCTTCTCTTAGGTCTGAAATTGCTTGGAAATAGGACCTCTGACCTTGCCTCAAACAAATCAGGTTTGTATTTATAGAGGCAAGAAAAATCGTGCTCAAAAGATTCCCAACGGTCATATTTCTGAAGGAGTTAGTCGGTCTAAGAAGGATCACTGACCGACTAGATTGCCATCTAGTCGGTCGGTGATTCTTCATGAACCGACTAACAAGCAAACAGCCAAACAAGAAAGTTCCAGGCAACATGAACTAGTCGGTCTAAGAAGACTTGCCAACCGACTAGTTTACCAACTAGTCGGTCGGTGAGTGTTCTTTGACCGACTAAGAGTGAAATGCACGTAGCTGAATACAAGTTACACTAGTCGGTCTAAGAACAAATGTTGACCGACTAGTTTCACAACTAGTCGGTCGATGAATGTTCTTGGACCGACTAACTATAAACAGTAACTCAGGCTGTACAGAGGCAAGCTCAACTAGTCGGTCTGAGAAGGATTCCTAACCGACTAGATCGTCATCTAGTCGGTCGCTAAACCTTCTTTGACCGACTAATTGATCGACATGGCTGAGCTGAAATGAGTTAGGGCATCTAGTCGGTTCATGAAGAGTTACCGACCGACTAGATCGTCATCTAGTCGGTTGGTGACTCTACTTGAACCAACTAAGATGCACTAGAAGCCGAGGGAAGAAGCGATAGGCTTCGGGAAAGTTTCTAATGGCTTCTATGATAGTCCTAGCTCTAAGATATGAGCGAAATGAAGATATTAATGTAAGTCCTACTCAAGGCTTAACATTCTAATCTTTGAAGCTAGAAGACAATAAATAATACATGACGAACCGTCTTCGAAGCTTCAATCTTCATTCTTGACTTCAATAAAACTCCTTGAGCTTCAACAAAGCTTCAGGCACACGATCACGCGTATTGAGAAGTCTTGAGACGTCGCTTTTGATATACATATTCTTTTGGCGACGATCTCCATAACTGCGCTCACAAACAGTTAGATCACAATATTTATGTTTGCTCATCATCCAAAACCAAATCCGGGGAATCAATACTCAACATTCTCCCCCTTTTTGGTGATGACAAACCATCATAAATAATAATCAATAATAATGATTCAAAAGAAATTTACTTACTCCCCCTGCATTGATGACACGTTAGTTCTGTATTCAATAATATTCATACGCATTAAGCAGACGAGGGAAATATAAAATATGAATCCTATTATCGTAATTTAGGATCTAAATCCATTTTATATCTTAACTCCCCCTGAATCTAACATATCAACTTAGATTCATGGTAAATTGCTTTGAATTATCAATTAGCACATTGTCATTATTAATTCTCTCCCCCTTTGGCATTAGCAAAAAGAGCGGGAGGAGATCAACGACAAAATTTCAATGGCTAAGAAATTAAAGCAAGAGATTCTAAGAATACGACCACGGTCCAAATGACACCAAAGTAAAATACCAAATGTAAAATACCGAAGAAAATCAAGGAGTGCCAACTTGACCATAGTCGAAAATCGAAAAACGAAACCATCAAGCCATAGGCGAAAATCAAAATACGAAACCATCAAACCATAGGCAAAAATCAAAATACGAAATCATCAAACCATAGGCGAAAATCGAAAAACGAAATCATCAAGCCATAGGCGAAAATCGAAATCTCCAAAAATCAAATTAATTTCACTTATTAAGTTATGGAACATACTCTCCAATATCAACATTCTTAGTTAAATAGGTGCATGGAAAACAATTCTATGTTCCCATAGAAAGAATTTCTATTTAACCAAGTTAATCGTCGAGCGACGAAATCAAACATCAGAGACAAAAATCCAATGTGAAAACCAAGTGTAGCAAATATGATTACCAAAAATACCATGCAAACGTGTTATGCCAAACATAGATAGAACATCATAAATCTATGGCATACACAATTCTAGCAAACACATTGAAACAAAATGATACCAATGTAAATATTCTAACAATGCATGCATTCAACCTACATGGATACCAAATGTATATTAAATGTAAGAAGATACTTACAACATTAAGCTCCCCCTACTTTGGTGCATCACTTAAGCACCATCAACTCCATTTGAATGAAAATCCTTTGCAAATCAAGGAGTTGGTAGGGTTGGTATCCCAAAGTGGATTGAACCTAGAGAATATCATTTTGGTATCCAAAAATCTTTTTGGATCCTATGGGTTAGGAAATAAATTTAGCGAAATTAGATGTAACCCATATCCTAACTATATTCAAATTAACATGCACATCCACGATTAATATGCAAGTAAAAAATAAACCAATTCTTACCACAATTGCGTTGGTACCCATAAAATGAAATTAAACTTATGGTACCAAGCAATGAAGGGTCAAAGGAAACTAACCCTTCGAAAACCAAGTCCAAGAGGACCTTGATTTCCCAACATAATCATCATTCAAAATAATATCATTAATAAACGATTGCACATACATATTCTTATTATTCATGCTTGTGTTCTTCGGACCCCAAATGGTGTATGTCTTGGGAGTCCTAATCCTATTGGGAACATGCATACGTTGTTGATGTCTATGTGATGCATGTTGTGGATAAGCATATGGCATATGATGCAATGGTGCATGATGATGATTATTCATATGAGAATGAGGATGAACATATGCTTGTGGTGGAACACGTGCATGAGTGTGTCTCACATGGTATGCACGTGCTCGTGGGTGCGGAGTATAAAAATCATCATTCGTGCCAACATGTGGAGTAGGATGTGTGTTCCTACGTGGCATGGCATACATGAAAGCATGGCCCCTCTTTGGAGGTCCACCCAAATTGGGTTTCTTTCCAAATGGGGGTGTGTACCTAGCGGAAGCACCGTTGGTAGAAGAACTACCAATGAAGTGTTTGCTCCCACTAGTAGAAGCTTCGGAAGATGGCCTAACAAAGGTCGTGGCCGATTTGGATGAGTCTCCCATCTTACACCCCAAGCCAATGTGGTGATTGGCCGGAAGTAAGTCATTTAGGATATTATCCAAATGGCCCTTACCTTTATTGAATTCATGAATTCGGCCTAATGTGCACTCATACTTCTCGGTGAGAGAATGCATCGAAGCATCCAAGGTGGACACTTGCGATGTGAGTGCGCAAACACGTGATTTGAGATTTTTATTCTCAATACTCAAAGTTGAGTTTTGAGACGTCAAATCCGCTATCACATGTTCATCCGAATCCTCGACATGAACATGCTCAATTTTAGATTTGAGATTTACAATCTCATTTCTCAACCCTTCAACAACGGTGTCGTTGTTGACGATGATAGGTTTAGGCGAGGTTTTAAGACTATCTAACTCATTTTTAGTCTTAATAAATCTACTAGCCAATTTAGAAAACTTATACCAAAGTTGTTCGTTGGCTAATTTAAGTTCATCCATGGTTACCTCACCGCCTTCATCCTCGCTTTCCTCGCTTTCATCGGAGGAAGTCTCTTGAACACGTTCCTCTTTTCTCATGAAGCACATGTGTACTTTCTCCACGCGTTCATCATTCGACTCTCCACTTGACGAATCCTCGGAGTCGATGAATGTCCTGACAAGTCCTTTCTTGTGCTTTCTCGACTTGTCGTGTTGGGATGCCTTCCACTTCCCCTTGTGTTTGTTTAGAGGACAATCCGGCTTGATATGTCCTGGCTTATTACATTTATAACACACGGGAGTAGAAACATTAGTAGAACCAAACTTAGATAAATTCTTAAACTTACCTTTTCGGAAGCATCGGTCGAACTTCTTTGCCAAATCGGCCAAAGTTTCCATGTCCAACTCATCTTCCGATTCTTCTTCCGATTCTTCATCATCGGTAGATGGAGCGGCCTTGTATGCAATCGCCTTTTTCTTTGGCTCGTCTTGCTTCAAGTACGCCTTCATCTTCTCCTTCATCTTTATCTTACTCTCCTTGTGTACCTCGTAAGACAACAAGGTACCCATTAGTTGTACAACCGTGTACTTGTTCATATCGGTACCTTCCTCGATGGCGAAGGTACGCTTTTCCCAACAAGCGGGAAGTCCGTCGATTATCTTCGCGACTTTCTCCTTTTGGGTGTACATCTTCCCGAGAGCTTCCAATTCGTTGGATATGTCCACGAAGCGAGCATAGTAGTCCTTCATGGTTTCACCCTATTCCATGTGAAACAACTCAAATTCTTTGTTAGCGACAACGAGTTTAGAATCTTTTACCGTACTCGTTCCTTCGTGCAAGATGAGGAGTTGGTTCCATACTTGATATGCACTCTTACATGTGCATATCTTGTTGAAGTCTTCGGGCTCCAACGCACATTGCAAGGCATTCATGGCCTTGGCATTGCTTACCTCCGCGGCGACCTCCGCGGGAGTCCATTTCGCGAAATCTTCTTCGACGGGCTCGACATACTCTGTCATCGTGGCTCTCCAAAGTGAAGCGCTCCGGAGGAAGGTCTCCATCCTGCATTTCCAGTACCCATAGTTGGTACCGTTGAAGTGAGGAGGCCTGACAGAGGATTGTCCTTCCATAACTGAAGAAGACCCATGACGATCCTTGAAGACGTTGTAGTCGTTGTTCGTCATATCTTTGAACTTGTAGCTTTAACCTTGGCTCTGATACCAATTGTAGTGCCCTACTAAGCTACTGCACACGTACTAGAGGGGGGTGAATAGTACTAAATATAATTAAGAGAGTTATTCCTAACTATTGTGCAATAAACAAACGACAATGCGGAATAAACAACAACCAACAAGAGATAGTCAAACGCAAACAAAACATGTAACGGGTTCGGATCCACCCAAGTCTCCCCGACTTGTTCCCGATGATCCTACGTCCCAACCACCCGGATCCCCTCTGGATACTTGAGTTAGAAACCCTAACTCAAGATTTAGCACTATGAAATTCTTGTGAAAAACCTTCACTAGACCAAATCATACAAATGACATGTGACTCCCACAACCCGGGATCACACCCTCTCTCACAACCGAGAGACACAATTCAAATAACAATTGAAATGAAATATGAAACACTTACCACAAAATCCTATGCCTTGAGTATAACTTACCAAATTAGGGCAAAGATGGATTTTGGGGAAGAAGATGTCCCCAAACCCTAGCTCCTCGAAGATGACCAGTAGTGGAGGCCTAGGGTGGAGTATGGTGACTAGAATCAAGCTCTTGGCTTGAATGTCTCATAATGGAGAGAATCTCTCTTGAGGAATTAGGGCTCAAGGTGTTGAGGGAGAGATTCTTGTGAGGGAGGGAGAGCTTTGAAATAGCTTGGGAGAGCTCTTCTCTTAGGTCTGAAATTGCTTGGAAATAGGACCTCTGACCTTGCCTCAAACGAATCAGGTTTGTATTTATAGAGGCAAGAAAAATCGTGCTCAAAAGATTCCCAACGGTCATATTTCTGAAGCAGTTAGTCGGTCTAAGAAGGATCACTGACCGACTAGATTGCCATCTAGTCGGTCGGTGATTCTTCATGAACCGACTAACAAGCAAACAGCCAAACAAGAAAGTTCCAGGCAACATGAACTAGTCGGTCTAAGAAGACTTGCCAACCGACTAGTTTGCCAACTAGTCGGTCGGTGAGTGTTCTTTGACCGACTAAGAGTGAAAGGCACGTAGCTGAATACAAGTTACACTAGTCGGTCTAAGAACAAATGCTGACCGACTAGTTTCACAACTAGTCGGTCGATGAATGTTCTTGGACCGACTAACTGTAAACAGTAACTCAGGCTGTACAGAGGCAAGCTCAACTAGTCGGTCTGAGAAGGATTCCTAACCGACTAGATCGTCATCTAGTCGGTCGCTAAACCTTCTTTGACCAACTAATTGATCGATATGGCTGAGCTGAAATGAGTTAGGGCATCTAGTCGGTTCATGAAGAGTTACCGACCGACTAGATCGTCATCTAGTCGGTTAGTGACTCTACTTGAACCAACTAAGATGCACTAGAAGCCGAGGGAAGAAGCGATAGGCTTCGGGAAAGTTTTTAATGGCTTCTATGATAGTCCTAGCTCTAAGATATGAGCGAAATGAAGATATTAATGTAAGTCCTACTCAAGGCTTAACATTCTAATCTTTGAAGCTAGAAGACAATAAATAATACATGACGAACCGTCTTCGAAGCTTCAATCTTCATTCTTGACTTCAATAAAACTCCTTGAGCTTCAACGAAGCTTCAGGCACACGATCACGCGTATTGAGAAGTCTTGAGACGTCGCTTTTGATATACGTATCCTTTTGGCGACGATCTCCATAACTGCGCTCACAAACAGTTAGATCACAATATTTATGTTTGCTCATCATCCAAACCCAAATCCGGGGAATCAATACTCAACAGGTCTATGGAAGGAGAGGGGTCGGCGTGGGTCGGAGGCGGCTGTTGAGGTTTTGATGGGTTTAAAGGGGAGGAGGAGTGGGTTCGTTCGTCGGTGATAGGGAGGAGGGCGATGGGTTTCGCCTGGGAAGGTGAGGTTGGAGGCGACGTTGCGAGGCGTGGGCTGGAGGGGCTGAGGCGTGGGCTATTCGGTGGGGGTTGGGTTGCCGGAGGTGATGCGAAGCTGGGCGCGTGTGTGGCTTCGGGCAGATCCATGTCGAGGACTGGTCGGTGGTGTGGAGTTGCTCGGAGGAGAGAGGTAGGGCTCTCAGGGTTTTGTTTGGGTTTTGGGGTGATGTTTCGGTGAGAGGCTGAGTGAGTTTCGACTGAAGTTGAGGAGAGGAGAGAGTTGTTCTCCACTAGGGTTTCGATGAGAGGGCTTAAGAAGAAGAGGAGAAAAATAATTAAGAAGAAGAAGGAGAAGAATAAGAAGAAGAAAACGAAAACGAAACGTGGGGGTTGCAATTGCGAGATCGTGGGGAGGGGATTAGCCACATTGTAAAAGCTTGTGCATGGGCTGAATGTGGGGGATGTGTTGGGTTTAGTTAGGATTATAGTTAAGTTTTTGTTTTAAAAAGATTAGTTAGTTAAGATATGATAATAACAATAATAATTTAGAAAATTAGTTTGATGAGGTACGTTAGTAAATAATCTTAAATTTGAATTTTAAAAGTAACAAAAAATAATAACAGTTGAATTGAAAAAATAAAATATAGTTAAAGAAATTCTAATAATAATAACAAGATTATTACAACTTTACCCCTCGGCATCCAAAAGTAATAAACAAAATATCGGGACGATCGCGCATCCGAGAGGGGCGTGAATACGGGGTCCGATCCTGCATAAGAGCGATCGAATTAAATAACTAAAATCAACCGCAGGAATACACACATAATAACAGGATATGTATTAAATACGTACGACCGGAAAGTGGCCGTTACATCATACCCACCTTAAGAAAAATTCCGTCCTCGAAATTTTTATCAACTAGGGTGCAGGGAAAAAGATATGGATGGCGCTCACGTATTTATTCTCTCGATATACGCACACCACACTCTTTATCATATGCTCGCTCACTACCAATCAATAACAACTACGCCATCATGCGTAAACGCTCAATCAATATTACTAACACTAATAATAACAACAATAGTAGTATCATTATTAGTAATACTAATTAATAAACATGCTAGTAATAATAATAACACACATACATACATCATTTATTCATATCAATACTATTACTACTATACCATAACTATAACACATCACCATTAATGTCAAGCCATCATACAATACATTTATAATTAAGGCAAATATTTTAATATACACACCCATCAATTTATTAACTGCAAGTGTGCCAACACCTTGCACGCTCACATTGTTATTAACACTATCATATGTATACAATCATACCCCTCAATCATATAGTACTATATGTCATAGAAACACCATACTCAATACTAATACATAAGTATAATTGTATTCAGCCATGTAACACCGCAATATTACAATCACTTCACACACACTAGGTAATACGCTACACACACCACCTAATACACTTCACTATATACGTGCATATGCACACAATATATTACACAACACACAACAATAGACATGCTCTACTATAATGTTAGGGTCATCACGATCTACCCACCTTAAGTTCAAGTTCGTCCTAAGACTTCCTCGAATAGGGCTAACTTAGGGTTGGGCAGACTAGGGTCGCTCTACCCTAGACTTACGTACATCATAATAAGTGCACACTCATATGCATACACTTACACACATACACATACTTACATTATTATACACTTACCTCATATCTACACAAACATAACCATGCATACTATATGTTCACACAAGCATACACAACCATAGTAATTTACATAATCCAGTATACTATTACATACACATATCCATACATATTTACAAACATGTGATTATGTATACCCCCTAGTATACACATTCACGTACATCATTCCATAGGGGAAGTAATACAATATTATAACCTTACTACTATACGTAAATCACGTATGTTCATACAATATGTATAGATACCTATAGCTAAGCACATACCTATCCACGCATGAGCTCACGCCCATACTCAATAATATATTGATCATACATTAGATATGTACACCAACTATAAGTACATCTATTGTCATGTATATTACACCTAACATGTACTTACTTTACTAGCATACAATTACAAACATTGATAAGTTCATCCAAAATACATACACCCATAGTAGACAGTCAAACTCCAATTCTAGTACACACAGATATCCCTATAGTGATGTAGCTATTCGTACATATGTATAAACATAACACTTACTACCTTCACACGACTATATATATATATATATATATATATATATATACTAGTCATAACCCGTGCCCGCGGGCACGGTTCAGTTAAGATTTTCTCCCGCGAAATCTTTGTTCCCCAAAAAATTATTCCCGCAGCCAAAATTTAAAAGAATAACAAATAGCGTAAAAATATTTAGCAAGGCGGGAGCCTTCGGCGCGGAACAACAAATTCGTCGCGGGCACCGTCGGCGGGGAACAACAAATTAGCGTAAAAAATTTTAGTGTCGCGAGCGCCGAAGTGAGGTTGTCTTTGTTTTTGGGTATTGTTTGAGCTTGGGGTGTGCTCTTTGGATTTGTTTTGGGTGTTATTTGAATGGAGTGTGTATTTTTGGGATTTTTTGGTGACTTTTGGGTCATTGGGGGTGAGGTGGTTGTCCCGTTTGGCAATGTGGCATACTCTTTTGTATAATAGATATGTGCTGTCAGTATGGATGAACTACATACTCTTTTGGTTACAGCAGAATGAGCGACTCTTTTGATTCAGGAGAGTCCGAATCACCTTAATTTTCAGCCATATGTTGTGGCAGTCGTGGCGGCTAAACTTAAACGTCTTATGATAGGCCTCGACATTTGGGGGGAAGCAATTATCTGGTCATGTCGCTTAAAGGAAACAGTTAATGAGACACACACCACATTTCCTGAGTATTCTCCTTGTTAAACACATGAAATATGATAAATATAAATGCAAGTTCTTTTTGCAACTCCCAATAATTTCTTGAAAATTTGCTGAATATATAATTTGCACGTGGACATTGTCTGATTATTCTCTTTGTTACACACATGAAATATCATCTATATAAAAATCAATTTCTTTTTGTTACACAACATTACTGAACAATTTGCATATGTAATACAGATCAATACAAATGGGGCATAACAGTACTCAAGGCTTGCTCGGTAACCAAATTGTATATTCTCTCCGATGGATGGATGGCATCAAAAAATACGAAGGCTGACAAATTTTTATAGAGCAGAGTGAGCTTGTTACACAACTGTCCCATTTCGATGAGCCCCGTACTGCAACATCCTCTGGTTGTCTCCACAAAACCTGCACTCATCATTTTAAAGACTTAGGTAAGAATTAAAAGGAAAGTGTGACTAAATCTGAATAATTCACAGAAAAGTAACGCACCATATTTCTCTGATTCTTGATAATCTCTATCACATTATCGGTTATATCCAAATATGCAATTTTGCTTCTAGGAGTGATGTCTGCAGCGTGGGTAAAAGCTGCTGAAGCTTCTTGTTATAAGCAATGGTGTCTGATATCTGCTCATCCATGCATCTGAGATGCAGTGGATGCTTGAAGTTGCCGTGATGCGAAGAGGTAGGTAGCCGCTTGGGAGAGGCCCGATTATTATAAACTTTCTACCTCCAGATTGCATATGCTCTGCGAACAAAGATATTGAATACACAATACTCTACAATCGAAATATGTAATTTGCAGGAACTCTACAGTCAAGATGCGTTCAAAAAAATGTATTCAAGACTAATATCCATATACATGGATGCAAGAAAATAAAGTTCTTACTTCAATAGGCAATATGTGGGCAATATGTGGACTTACCTTAACAAAATCCTTTAATATGCCTTGCAGGACATCTTGATACACATTGATATTGTAATCTTTCCTCCTCCTCTTCAAATCATAGAAATTGAATATCATGTCATTACCCCCAGCACTGAACAATATCAATACACCTTCCACAATCCTCCTCTCCTCCTCTCCTACCACACCCTTAAGCCTCTCCACATACTTCTCAAACAGCTTCAGTTGCCTCGACACCGGCATAGAATTTCATGCATTAAATTGGGTTCTGACAGAATTTCATGCAGCCAAGGAACCCAGGCGCAGTAGTCAAGTATCACACAAATATATTTGGTCAAAAGGAAAAAAGATTTTGACAAAAAAATAATCAATTCCAATAATATCACATGTAAGCGCAATTATTAAATCTTAAGCACAATCAAACAATCAATAAAAATAGTCAATAAACAGCAAGGATTATAATCTTAACATTATAAGCCAAAAATTTATAGAGAGGGAACAAAATGTAATTCTATCGTGTTTTTCAAACTGTTTTGATAACGTACACTTATGCAGAATGCATTCTGTTTTGATGCATCCAGATTTATCTTTATCTGGACATAAGTGCATTGTAGATGGATATAAGTGCAATTAGACTACGTGCATTGTATCCTCAAATACAACAGCAGCAAATTAGTAAGGATGTAAAGCTTGAATGGAGTTTATACGTTGTGGCATTGTTATGATGGGTTGATGCATAAAATATGAACTTTTCATAAAATGGCAAGTTGGTCTTGTAAAGAAATTGGAGACTAATCACTAATGTTATCTGTACAATTCTCATAACAATACTCTTTTTTCATCAGAATGATCTCAAATATGATACACATTACGTTCAAACTAATCTAATTAAGCAAAGCAGATAACACATTTAAATACAATGATATGGATTTTGCAACAATTTCGTACAAAGAATTTGCCAGTACTTTCTTCTCAAAACTGCTAAAAGTTGGCATTAGTATGATCACAAAGTTCTGAATATTAACTAAGCATGGAACATAGAAGAGATTAGCAGTACCTTCTGAGAAACTTCCTTTTCAAATAAAGTTTTAAGAATTGAGAAAAGCACCACCAGTCGCGAACCACATGGTACTGCAAATTAGAACATCAGACATATTGGGTCGTCACAAAGCAGTAAATAGAAACATATAACATTCTATAATAACCGCAAAAGAAATCCAAAATGTTACCATGATAAAAGGTCTACATTTAGTATATCTCTGGAGTAACTGAGTTGGAAGTTTATAGTTTTCAATTGAATGTCTTGGTAACGCATTGATACCCGCTGGTACTTCATCTCCATCAAATTCTGTCGCTGAATATCTTCTGATTGATGGATTTGATTGGTCGGAAGAAAGCTTCTTGTCATCCAAACCAATTGTAAAAGGATTGACTAACATGTGGGCAGCACTTAGCAATCGAGCAATTTCTTTTGCATCAGATTGGTATATCATGCTCAACCATAGAATCTGAAGTTATAACCTTTGCTGGGGTAAGAAACGAAGCAGAGAATGTTAAAAAGTTATTATCTGATATATGTATTTGGTCTAAGCCAATGCCTTCTATATTTATTTATAGTTAATATATAATGGAAAGTCTAGACATATTAGTCTGGAAAAATGAGTATGTGAGATCTCTAATTGATAATGATACAATTAATATAGTTTTTGTAAGTCAATTAATAACTCTTAGGATCATTCATGAGTATCAACAATAATTTTCAGGTTACTTTTGGGCCCATTCAAGGCCTGTATTTGGGCTTCAAATCATATGGGCCGGGTGGTATCGCAGGACTAAGCCATGTATTCACCGTCTCTCTCTCTTTCTCTCACTCTCTCACTCACATGTATCCAGCTTGGTCCTCATCAAGGCTCTCTTTAAATGAGCCAATGATTGAGTGAATTTGTTACACATGAGGCCCCCATGCTCACTTCCTAGCCTAGGTTGGAACTTACACCTAGTTAGCAGCCCAAAGGCCCACCATTAAATCATTGATGAGTGAGTTCAAGCCGATATTAGTTAAATGATTCACCTTTTCGTTCAAAGTTTCTTTCTATATGTTAACAGAATCATTTTGCCTAGAACCCTGAAAATCCAGTATTTCCTCTATAGCTTTTCCAAAACCTAGCTCAAGGATCCTATTTACATTGAAAATTGATCACAAAAAAACATAAAAAGATGAACTCACAGAAAGTTCAACAAACATGGACATGGATGAGGATGTTTGAGATGAGTTTGTATGACATTTGTGCCATTTATGATATACAACATGCATTTGTACCATTTATATAGATGTAGCATGCAATGCAGTTTCAGAAGAATGTAATAAATGATATCAATTCAAAAAGGCTAATGTTGAAGAAACATGCCAGAACTGTCAGCTTCATCAAAGAATATCCAACAAAAATTACTATATGTGAATGATGAAGTATTCTTTAAGTGATCCAAAAACCACCCAGGTTGGGTGAGATGTGCTGCCAAAATTTTTATGTTAGCTGCCAAAAATTTATTCTGGATATTAAAATTAAGGGAGAGAGATGCTTACAAAAAGACAGTCATACCAAAAAGACAATGAGGACCAAGCAATCATCATCCTTTGAATATTTTGATATCATATTATAATATTTTCATACCAAAAAGACAGTCAACATATATATACTAACTTAATCAAAAGGCACCTTGATTCTAATCTTTAATTCAATAACTTCATCTATTTATAATCGAATATTTTTGTTTTCCTCAACCTCGAGAATATTGTCCAATATTTTTAAGACATTTAATGCATTCATTTTGAAAGCAATGTTATGTGGTATGTTCACTCGGAAAGATTATTTGTTGGCAAAAATGAATAAAAATGTTTACAGAATAAGATGAAAAATGGATACAGAACACAAATGACGCCTGCCACATGGAAACCATGATTATTACCTTCAAGATTTTCTGCAAGCCATTTGGAATTCTTGGGGCTGATATGTATGTCCTACCACATTGAACTAAGAAGACTTGAGGTTGCTACAACAGTTTTGAAGTCATCCAAGGAAACACAAAACATAGAAGAGAATACATAATGCCTGAAAAATGTCACCAGTCTGTGTGCAGAAACTGGATCGAAAAATTAGACTAATAGCCAATCATTCAATGTGGGTGTGCTTCTAATCTCTAGGTTGCAAAATAAAATAATGGCTATTATGTTTAAAAAATTCTTATCATATTGGTATTATGCAACCAACCAGGGTGCTTAAAGTACTCGGTTCAATTAGAGTCCACGATGACGTTGATGATGCAGGAAGTAACAAATTATCGTGAGTGTACTCAAATGAATCTCAAGTATCCAGACAATGAATAAACATTAATGCACCAAGCATAATGTAAAAAAATATGGCAATATTTGTAACCATTCAGGCTTTTGTGTCAAATGTTAGATTGTCAAGCTTTTTAACATCCTCTTTCGATTTGTATTTTGTTACATGAAATATTTGGCATCCAGTTCATCTATAACATGAAGAAGAAGATATATCATAAATTTCACGGTTCTAAAAAGAACTATCCAAGAGTTGTTTTTGTAAAAACTGTGTAAGAAACCTTGTGCAAACCAAGACGTGAATGTGCGAAAATATATTATGTACAATTATTGTCCTTGACAGTACCCTTGCCAAGGCAACAGAAGGAAGATAAAAAAAGAGAATCCAACACAAATTATTCAATCCCAAATTACTTAAAACATCGACGAATCAGTGGCATACTCAAATAAAATGAATGCAATGCCATAGACTACTTAAAACATACAACAGGTGCAGTTTCAATAAAATTTTAAGATGCCTATGCAGGTTTGCTGTGCATCTTGAGTTTATTCCCGAAACTATCCAAAAAATCATATTCCATTAGTTTATTTCCTCAATAACCCTAGCAATTCCATGCTATGTTATCAAATACGCATCCATGGAATAGAGATTGGCCATCTTGATATTCGATTTCGAAAGATCTTCCTTGTTAGTAACTTACTATACCAAATCAAAAGTTTACATCACATAATCAGGTTTGATGTCACTTGGAGCCTAGGACTGATTTCATAGCGACCAACAAATCAATAAAATGAAACACACATGGATTTAAAATCTGCGAAATTTAACAATGTACCTTTTTTTATAGTTGCAAGTACAAATCTGCAACTTCTTTTGCTCTGGATCCTCTATAAAGAACCAAAAATCTGTGAAACACACAATGTAACAATTAAAATTTGTGAAATTTAACAATGTACTAAACTCCAGAAATAGGGGACTATTAACCCAACTTCAATTTCTTAAAAGCCCCTTCATCAGTTTACTTCCATTTCTCGTCGCCCTTCTTTGTGACATGAGGTGACTCCCTTGGAATCAATATGGGCTTCTTTGCATGCATCATGGATATCATGATTCAAGAAACTATTTACAAAAAACAACCAGCTAACAGACTCACCCAAATTGCTCAAATGCTCAATGGGGGTCTCTCCATTCAATAAAATTAGGAATATTTTCTTTTTCTTTTTCATAAAAAAGAGAGAACAAATCTATCAGTCCAAATCTGAAGTCATTAAAAAAATCCAAATTCACAGAAGAGAAAAATGAAAGAAAATAATATTACTTAAATTGTTATTTTCATACATGCATGGCCGAGTGATCAAAGATACCAAAATTCACTTTCATTCTTTTTACCCTTTACTTCGCTTCACCATTATGTATTTTTGTTGATAATTAAAATCCAAATTCACTTTCATTATTTTCTATGGGAGAATACCATCCCAGAATTTTTGTTAGTTGCTGATAAAATATGTGTGGAACCAATTGTGTGGAACCTATTGATATCAGTTCACAACGTTACAATGTGTCAGTTGAGCTCAGATCAAAGTATACCAAAGATAATCAAACCAGTAAGGGGGAGAAAACTCATTCCTTAACTCGGGATGTGAAAGCATTGCCAATGGCTTCTCCAGATAATGCAGATGTGAGTATTGTTGCTTCTAAACCAATACATGTAGCTGTGAGTGTTGGTGCTTCTAAACCAATACATGTAGATGTGAGTGTTGGTGTGCCTACACCTAAACCAGCACATGATGTTGTAGCCAAAGGGGTGGAAACCACCGATTCTACTTCATCAGATAAAGGACACAATGTTAAAATTAAAGAAGGAATTCTCAAAATGAACTGGACAACTTTGTTTGGCCATAGGAGTGGTCATCTGGCTCCCATTGATAAGAATGATGCTATGGCTGATAAGGCATGTACTTCAAGTGAACAATCTATTAAAAGTGAAGCACATAATAAATTAGATTCGGAAGAGAAAGCTACACTGTTGAAGGTCAATTCTTCATACATGCCAAGTTCTTCAAAAAGCAACATAAACGTTATCTCATCCAGTTTCAATTAAAATGCACTTACATTCTTGGCCTAAAAGAAAATCTGGGAAAACTATAATTATTAATTGCATGATTATCTCATCCACATGCAGGTTTAAAAAAAGAACCATCATTTGCGCATGTTTCATTCAAAAGTTATCAAGATGCAAAACTTAAGGATATAGTTTTCTCAAGAAATAGGACAGGAGATCCCATATGCATCAAGAAGCAATTCTAGCAATATTGCAGTTTAGTGATTTACCCCAAAAAAATGATAGTCGATATCATTTCATTTACATGAAGTTATCATGTAAAGAATTCTACTATAACAAAAACTACTACTATAAAGAAAAGGAGAAAATTATAAGAATTATTTAGGATTGTTCAATGCATAATAGAAATTCTCAATTTATTCAGAGTTTGCATGATTCAACTAAAATGAAATTACAGTCTTAGCCTAAAAGAAAATTTGGGGAAACTAAAATTATTAATTGCAAAGTTATCGCATCCTGTAAATTAGGCCGCACATGCTCGATTAAAAAGGATATATCATTTGCTTATGTTTCATTCAGAAGTTATCAAGATGCAAAACTTAAGGATCTAGTTTTCTTAAGAAACAGGAAATGAGAGTATAAATGGCTACATAATATTTTTGCAATAGTAGGATCTGATCTTTTTCCTGCTTTTTTACATCTTCTACTTATCTTTAGTTGATTACAAATTGATGTTGAGTCAAGTACTCTTAAAGTATATCAACACACATCCAGTACCAAGTATGGAAGTATTTATTTTAATTCAATATAAAGTATATCAACACACATCCAGTACCAAATTTGATTTTTAAACTGAAAATTTGAAATCATCAGGATAGCTCAGTTTTTGATCAACATATTTGCAAAATTTGAAATCATGAGACATTAACTTGAATGATTATCATTCACCTTTCAAACTGTGAATTATTATTGTTGAATTTGAAATCAGCACCTTTGAATAACATTTGATATAACTCTGTGAATTCAAAAATTTTCACTCATCAAAATTGAATGATATAACTCTGATTTTTGATACTTCATTCACAGATTTTTGATTTCAAATTTGAATACTCATTTTCAAATTTGAATACTCATTTTCAAATCTGATTTTTGAATGATATAACTCTAATTGAATGATATAACTCATTAATGAAAATGAAGTATTCAAATGAGTATTCAAATGAGTATTCAAATTTCAAATCTGTGAATGAAGTATCAAAAATCAGAATTATACTCATTAATTTGAATGAAGTATCAAGTAACAATGAGTATTCAAATCTGATTTTTGATTTCAAATTCATTCACAGGAAATTGATACGTCATTCAAAAATTTTCACTTCATTCAAACATTTGATATAACTCTGATGAGTGAAATCTATGAATGAAGTATCAATTTCAAATTTGATGAGTGAAATCTGTTATATCTTGAGTTGAAGAAGTATCAAAAATCAGAGTTATACTCATTAATTTGAATGAAGTATCAAGTAACAATGAGTATTCAAATCTGATTTTTGATTTCAAATTCATTCACAGGAAATTGATACGTCATTCAAAAAATTTCACTTCATTCAAACATTTGATATAACTCTGATGAGTGAAATCTGTGAATGAAGTATCAATTTCAAATTTGATGAGTGAAATCTGTTATATCTTGAGTTGAAGTATCAAAAATCTTCATATCCTGTGAATTGCAAATCATTCACAGATTTTGAATTGCATATTTCTAATATATCAGATTTCATAGTATATTGAAAGTATATTCACAAATATTTGATTGAAAATTCACAAATATTGAAAATATCAACTTCACAAATATTACAAACCTGTGATATATTGAAAGTGAGTATATTGAAAGTATATTCACAAACCTGTGAAAATCAAATATTGTAATATTTGTGAATTTACTCACAAACCTGTGAATGAAGTATATTCACAAACCTGTGATATATTACAAACCTGTGAATATACTCACTTCTTTTGTATTCCATTCGCAATCACTTCTTTTGCATATTTCTAATATATATTGAAAATTTGAAATCATCATGAATATACTCACAAATATTGAAAATATCAACTTCATATCCTGTCCAAACTTAACTATCCTGTCCAAATGTGGATATCTTGTCCTCATTATTGATGTAATATTGTGACTAAATTGAATTTAGATATAATTTTTTTTGCTAACAGTAAATACCATCTTATCAACACACACCAGTAAGCATACACACCAAATGCTCCAAATGACTTAACACCAAATTCTGTTATTGTAAGCATATTATCACCAGTAAATTCACTACTCATATTAAACTTCTAAATTAAACAAATTGACCTGTAAGTTCTACAAATACACTAAATTAAACAAATTAAAGAAATACAATGTAAGTTCTTGCCATTGGAAATTTTAATGGTAAGTTCAATTTCAAAAAATTAAACAAATCAACTCAAAGCATATAATTTCAAATATACTATGGGTCAAAATTCTTGTAAGCAACCAGAAATGCCACTTCAACCAAAAAGAGCATTCATATGGGTCAAAACTTCTTGTAAGCAAAAACTATGGCTTACATCTCTAATTGACTACTTCCAACTTCAACCAAAATTCCACACATTCCACAATATTACCTAAGTATGAACTCAACAGTAGCCTGCTAGAAAAATGCCACTTAAGTCCTTACTATCAACCAGAAATCCAAAGAATGCTCTATGACTCTCAAGTGATATCTTGTTAGCTTCCAAAATGGTGGTAGATTATTTATTTCACACCAAAAAGGAAAAAAATCAAGAACTTAGCTCAGGCAAATATACCCATGAGAAACCCAAACATGAATGTGAATCACAACAAAATAGCAATAAATATTCCCCTCAAAAAGATAGTACTCAAAAAGATAGTAATCAGCAATCAATACTTGAAACCAAGCAATACCCATTTCTACGAAACAAACTTGAACCAAATCAAGAAATTTCCATCATGGCCATTATACAACATAAGACTATGATCAAATGTTCTCAACATGCAAGCAAATGTCTGGCCATCAACCAACTCACAACAACACAAACCTAGTAACTCCAACAACCCTTAACCTGAAATCAGCCATCTTTAGCACAAATAGAACAAAAGAACATGAAAAATCAGGATTTTTTCTTTAGATAATGCAAGTATCAGTGAAGAACCTGATTGAATGCAAGTAGATAGGTGAAGAACCTAATTAAATGCAAGAAGAGAGGTGAAGAACATGAGAAAATAAACTGATAATAACAGAAAATAAACTGAAAACAAACTGAGAATTATAACCTGGTTGTTGCAAACGTAACAGAAGAGTGTGTGGCTTGGATTGTTGCAGACGAATTTCTCCAACTCTGAAGATGAGGGGTGAAGAGGATGGGTGAAGTTGGACTTGCCATTGGGCCTCCCTGACTGCTTCACGGTGAGCAAAAGCACGACAGCCGCCATGGCGTGCGTTCGATCACAGTGAAACAGATCAGGGAGGCCTAATGAAAACTCAAATGAGATCGAGGAAACCCTAACCGAGATGCTAGAGTTAGAACTCATGCTACTGTTACCGATCGAAAAACATTAAACCTGAAGGAAATAAAAGCAACCAGATTAAATTGGAAGTTTATAAACATCAAATTGGAAGTTTATAAATTGCAGTGCAACTGAGTATATGCAATCACAAATATTAACTTAATAGGACATCCTGTATTCCAACTTAGTATATGTCAATATGAAATATTTTAACTCAATATGCAGTGCAACTTCAGTGTCTAGTTGTAAGAAATTAGACAATGTAATATTGCTCAAAACTGAAAAACTGTTAATTTTGATGTCAAAAGCAAAATTGAGCTCAAAATATTAGCAGGTCCTCAAAATCAATATTAGCACTGAAATATTAGCATGTCCTCAAAAATTTGAGTAAAACTGCACTATAAACTTGAGTAATTTGGACAGGTCCTCAAAATATTAGCAGGTCCTCAAAATACTGCACTCATATTAGCAGGTCCTCAAATTATCCTTTTCAGTATTTGGGTATTGTTTTAGTTTTTCAGTTTAGCATGTCCTCAAATTTGCTGTTCCTCATTTACTTAAATTTACTTCAGTTACGTAAATTTAAGTTGCCAGTAAATTTACTTCATTTACTTCATTTACTTCATTTTAACTCATACAATCTGAAAATTCAGCACCAATTTTGGCCTAAAGGAACATTCCCTTTGACTGAAAATAGATTTCTACCATATTAATTGCTATATACAACACAAATCTTCTTGAAACTACTGAAATTTTAGTTTTCCACTTAAATGTATATCACATATATTCAGCTAGTCACTTTTTTTAATCTACCAAAGAGTTCAAAGCAGTTGTTTTTTGTTGCTAGATGGTAATTACTTTGCATCAAAATAGAAAAAGAAAACATGGATACAAATTTTTCCAACAATTTTCTTTGAACCAAAAATGAATGAAGCAAGCATCCAAAAGCGAAGGGAAATTGGATGCAACATGGTTCATGATGCATGCAAGTATAATCATAAGCAGCATTACTACATCAGCATTTTTGTTCGACATAAACCAAGTTTTATAGTCCCCTATAACACACATCATGACCCCACCCACCATATGCAAACAGACCCAGTACGTTCTAGCAAATGGATAATGCATCCATTAGCATTGAAAAAGATCAATCCCCACATTTTTGAAAGTGAGTTGTAATGCACATATTTTCATACACAAATAAAGAATAGCACAAACACCATATAATCAACATTCTTCTACTATGGTAATTCATAAGAAACAAAAGATAGTTGAATGCTTTTCAATAGAAGGTACATACATCACTGAAGCCCCCAAATGGAATGAATACATGATCAAATGGATCTGTTGGATCAGATCGTTCAAATGAATCATGACCGACCTATTACAATGCACACACAAAAATAAAAGAAGCTTAATAACTGACACCAAAAAAACTCAAGCTTAAAAGAAATAAAATTGTGCATAAAATAATGCCAAAAACATAAAATAAGTAAAATTAGTGGTGGATGCAATCTTCTAGTGAATGAAAAGGTTAAACTTAATGCATATTGAAATGATACACAAATTAAATTCATATTGAATATCATAATCGCAAAAATATGCCTAAACTCGATATCATGAATATCCCACACAATATGTTCATGTGATGCGAGAAATCCTAAATTACGGTCATTGTGCTCAGCTAGCGTAGAGTTCCAGAAACCAACAAAGCCAAGGGTAAGGCATACCAGGCAATGTGCATCTTCAGCTAAATCAAATGGCCGCAGCAGAGACATACAATCCCATTGTTGCACGCCTCAATTGGTAAGGAAATATACTAATGGTCAATTCACTGATTAGTCGAGTTCTTATGCAATACATGGGTTAGTGTTAGCATGGTCATACTGCTCAATTGAAATTATAAGTTTAAGCAACATAATGAATTCAGTATGAAGATACGATGAATATCTAGCCATCATTGAGTAGAAATGTTGTCTCGTTATAGATTATTGAGTAGAAATATTGTAAATTTATGTTAAGTATTAGTAATCAACTAATTATATAAGTAGAAATATTCCATGGAATGAATTAGAAAAAAATCACAATCCTTGCAGAGATCTAAAGAGAGAAAATAGGATAGACCTTTTTTGCTTGGAGAGCGGGGAGTCAAATCCATCAACAAAGAAGTTAGACTTGTCATTAGGCCTCCCTGATCTGCTTCACGCTGAGCGAAATCACGCCATGGCCCCCACGACCATGGCATGCTTTCGCTCACCGTTAAGCAGATAAGAGCAACTGAGATGCTAGAGTTAGAACTCAAATGAGATCGATGAAACCCTAAAGAAAAGTTTTTCTCATTGGATGATGCGTGAGTGGCGTCAACAGCAACGAAGAAGCAAACCCCTCGATGGTCAGTTGGATGATCAGCGGATCAGCGGTCAGTTGGATTATTACCAGTGGAAGGTATATCGGTGGAGTATAAAACTCATTTGCCTGGTAAAAATGTCAATGCGATTTCACATTACTGACAACCTTTCTTACATCTCATCATTAAGCATCAACTTTTTCCAAGCACACCAAAAATATACTAAAAGCAAAAAATTTTGAAATAAAGTAAACTAACCTCAAGTGCATGGAGCTTTTCCGCTTTCTGTGCTTCTTCCGTGAAGTGATATGTACATGTCCTTGGACCAAATGAAAACATTTCAATGAAATAGTTCTCATGCAATCTATAGAAAACATGACAGGTATAAAGAAATTTATATCATGAACTTTATATCATGAATTTTTTATATCATGGAATGTATATCAAAAAAATTTGCAGTATAAATTAAAATGACACAAAAATTACTTGGTGCAGGAAGCATATCAAATACTTTTTTCCCCTGCAAATTTTTTTAAGAGTACATGTTTCCTTGCTTGCATGCAAATTTTTTTAAGAGTACTGTAAATGATTCAAGCTGCATGAAATTTTTTTGATATGATTCAAGCACAAATGATTCAAGAATGCAAGCAAATGATTCAAGAATGCAACTAAAAACTTTTTAACATGTACAAATCTTTCAGGTAGACAACTGAGAATGTATGATTCAAGCATGCAGCCAGCACAAATGATTCAAGAATGCAAGCAAATGATTCAAGCATGCAACCAACCGCAAGTATAAATCTTTCAGGTAGACAACTGAGAATGAAGAAAACAATACTATATGCATATGAATCAGGAAAATACAAACATATTCAAGTAGATGTGCAAACAGGAAAGAAAGAGAGGAGTTTTTTTGCTTTGGAGGAAAGGCTCATGGCGGCCGTACCTCTGGATAGATGAGTCAATCTGACAGGATCCTCATGAAAACTAACCATTCCATCTTTCTGATTTAATGTGGCAAAAATTCCACATCTTGAATCTGGTAATTGAAAATGATCACAAATTACCAAACCAGTAGTGTAAATTAAATCAATGATGGAAAAGTACTTCAAAACAATTACCATCCGAAATTGTTGTCCTACAATCCAAAATTGCGCTTGTAGAGGGATGACAAAACTTGTTTCACCAATCCAAAGTTGTTGTCCTGCAATAATAAAGCAAATCCAGTGTTATAGAAGCAAATTAATCTGTAATGAAAACAAAAGAATGAAGCAAAGAACAGTAACACAAAACTTATTTCACCAATTGTTGTCCTACAATCCAAAATTGCGCTTGTAAAGGGGTGACAGAATTTATTTCACCAATCCAAAATTGTTTTCCTGCAATAATAAAGCAAATTTCAATTGATCGTCAAATTCGAAGTTTGAGATGGCATCGATTTCCTCTTCGAATTTGAGAGGGCTGGAAAGCTTCGATTTCACGAGTCAATGTTCAACTTTAATATGATATCAAACAATGTTGAACACCTGCAAGCAAATATCAGACAATGTTGAATACATGCAAGCAAATAGAAAATATCTGTTTACAAAAGTAGATATACAATATCAAACACTGTATCCAGTAGTAGAAAAATACTATTGAAAATGTTGTTGAAAGCAAACCTTTGCCAGTTTGTCACAATCAATTTTATTTTTGATCAAATGGTCAGGAAAGCCATATTCAGGACAATGATTTGGGGTATGGCTCTCATTTCCTCTTTATTTGGGGTATGACAACATTACTAAATAACAACATGACAACAAATTTAATACACAAATTTGGGGTATGACAACATGAGAACATGACAACGAATTATTGGGGTATAACAACATGACAACAAATTATTAACAAACACAACATGATTAAAAAAATTAAATTGTGGGGGGTGTGATCACCTATTTTACACACTGCAAATTATTACCATGCCCTGCAAATTATTAACAACCAAACACCATGTAAAACACTGTTTTTTGAGAGTGAATGATGGTGTTGAGAGTAAAACACCATGCACCCATGTCCTCAAAATTAACTTAAACAAAATTAGATGTGCTTAACATTAACGGATACTGTTATCAAAATTAGATGATGTTACTAAAAATTAACGAATACCAGTAATCAAAATCCAATCTTTAAGAGAAATAGCACACCTAGAAGATAACAAAATATCACCCACCAAAGATTAGGGCTTACCCATCAAATATTAGAACTTTACAAAAGATCAGGGCTTACCCATCCAAGGAGCGATCTAGAGGGAGCTCACAGTGAACACTGGAGGGATCCATGAGCTCCATCGGCAAAAAAAGTTCCATGAGATCCATTATCAAACACTTTAGCATCAAACCCTTGAGAGATCCATGATTCAGCTGCCACAGCAGAATAGAGGAGAGAGAGAGAGAGAGAGAGAGAGGGAGGGAGGAGACGGCGGGGCTGTGGGGCGGTAGGGCGGCAAGGCGGCGAGGCGGCGGAAATTATTGACAGCGGGCGGCGGTTTTGGGTTTTAGCTGCGGCAGTGTTTTTTTCTTTACTGAGGCACGTGACGGGGGAGTTAGGTTTTGGATGCGGCTGAGGTTTCCCCCAATAAATTTTTGTTTTCCCCCCCAAAGAAAATTAAAAAGCTTATCCTCCAACACTTTCAAAATTTAAAAAACCTGATTTGAATTTGATGTGATGTGATTTGATTTCTTATATCCAATATCTCATAACTCAATTTCTCATACCCTATATACAATCTATATAAAATCACACCCAATTACACATAACCAAAACCAAATTCTCTTATCCATTATCTCTTATCCATTATCTCTTAACCAAAATCTCTTATACAACAATACACATATCCACATACAACAATACACATAACCAATATCTCTTATCCAATTTCTCTTATCCAAAAACCCATGATAACATCCCTGTTTTATAATATAGATATATATATATATATATATATATATATATATATATATATATATATATATATATATATATATATATATATATATAAAGATGCTAATATGAGATGGTGAGATGGTGAGATGAGATATTCATATCTCGAACTAGCCAAAACTATTTGCCAAATCATCAATCGGAACCGTCCATCTTCTTCTATCTATCAAGTGATCTTTATGTATAATTTTTTGTGTCATTTGGACATTTCTATCAGATCCATCAAGTGTTTGCAAGATGAACGGTTTACAAGCTGCCTGTAAATGTAACAAAATTGGAACGGGTTGATCCATAGGATTTTGGGGTTTATAATCTCTAATTTTTTTAGGGTATAGATCTATCGACATGCTCTTGAAGATGAACGGTGTCGATCGTTAATTGGTGTTGCCGATTGTGCTAGCTCACGATAAGGATTTGAGCTCACCATCTCATACTAGCATTACTATATATATATATATATATATATATATATATATATATATATATATATATATATATATATATATACATACATACATACAATTACAAACATTGATAAGTTCATCCAAAATACATACACCCATAGTAGACAGTCAAACTCCAATTCTAGTACACACAGATATCCCTATAGTGATGTAGCTATTCGCACAAATGTATAAACATAACACTTACTACCTTCACACGACTGTGTGTGTGTGTGTGTGTGTGTGTGTGTGTGTGTGTGTGTGTGTGTGTGTGTGTGTGTGTGTGTGTGTGTGTGTGTGTGTGTATAGGGATCAAATGACCCCCAAAAATAACCCCCAAAATGACCCCCTATCAAAAATCCTATGCCCCCCATTTTTTTGGAAGATCCGAACCGTTCATCTTGATCTCCACCCTCTAAATACCTGACCCACCAATTTTCAACCCGATCCCATGTGTTTTGCCCGTTCATCCATCCGACCCAAATTTAACGGTTCCGCATGAACAGAACTTTTGCGAATGGTTGATGAACGGGCAAAACACATGGGATCGGGTTGAAAATTGGTGGGTCAGGTATTTAGAGGGTGGAGATCAAGATGAACGGTTCGGATCTTTCGAAAAAATGGGGGGCATAGGATTTTTGATAGGGGGTCATTTTTGGGGGTTATTTTTGGGGGTCATTTGATCCCTCCTCTCTCTGTGTGTGTGTGTGTGTGTGTGTGTGTGTGTGTGTGTGTGTGTGTGTGTGTGTATCATGTATATCACAGCAAATGTATATTCAACACAATAGGCAACTATAATCTATTAATATACTAACGATATGCACACTTATACTTGAGTGGGACACAGAGATTCACACACATGGGTCCATGCACACTATCTATATATACACCACGATCATCACAATTACTACTAATGGATCATATATATTTATACCATAAGTACTATAAAGGTAAGGTCAGGCATTACTTGAAATCCCTTGTTCATCCGTCTTAACTTCTGCAGGCGTCACAATGAATGCCTGACACCTCGACTGGTTCTACCTCACTTACTCAAAACCTTCTATTGTGGAGCCGGGGGGTAGTCCACACTGAGTAGATCAAGAAGGTTCAACGGTCATCGGCTTGTTGTTACGGTGAGGGCAGTCACTGATAACATGTGCAGATGCTCTGCATACTCCTCCTCGCTCTTCGAATAAACCTAACATATTATCTATGAATATCATTATGAATTTATCCTGAAATTCACAGAATATGATACTCATGTGATCCATGGATACTGCAGGGCTGTTGGTCGCACCAGTCAGCATGACAACGAACTCCCAGTGTCCATACTGGTCCAGAAAGCGTTCTTATAGATGTCTTCATACTTGACCTTCACCTGATAGTATCCACTCCTAGGATCCAACTTCGAGAAGGCTCGTGATACACCGAGTTGATCGAAGATGTAACCGTTACAGATTCCTCGCAGTGACTTAATTCGTTCAGCTCCCGATAATCCACGCACCTGCTTCTCGATCCGTCTTTCTTCTTGACCAACAGAGTAGGAGCACCCCAGGGAGTTACTGAGATGGATGAATCCTTTCTGAAATAGGTCCTCCAATTGCTTACGTCGCTCTTCCATTTTCTACAGGAGCCATACGATAAGGTGCCTTCAAGATCGGTTGAGCCCCTGGCATAAGATCAATGCTGAACTCCAACGATCGATCAGGCAGTAATCTAGAAATATCTCCAGGTAGGACGTCTTCAAAATCTCTAACCATTGCAGGCTTCTCAGGTTCGACTTGCACGGATGCGATGATTACTACGTTCTGCAAGGCCCGAAATTTGATAGGTCTGAGCGAACGACTAAACAAAACTCTAAAATCTAATATGGTCAAAGCTGGGTGAGGAACCACTAAGGTGACTCCTAAGATGATAATACTAAATCTTAGTAAGGGTGTCTAACGAACAAGCAACTAGATCTTCCTATAATCAAGGTGTTGGGTCTCCCTACCATGCTGAGACAGAAACTAGGGTAAATTTTATGCACGATGTAATTCTAGACATTATGGCTAATGATAGTAGTTCTATTGTTCTGAAGTTTTGCAAATGCACGATCTGCATGGCCACCACTAAAACCTGTAACGCTCCGCTTCCCAAAATACGATGGAAGCGAGAACATTACGACGGTCTGCTTGAACTAGAGCGGTGAATCTCGAGTTCATTAAGTGTCTGTGATAACAACATATCAGGTTCTTGCATGCAATCGGAACAATAGAATATTATTTCATTCAATAGCCACATCTAGAGTTCGTACATGAAATAAAACGACAAGGCCTCGGCATGACCAAAAGAACTACAACAAGCAGCATACCCTAAAACAAGGTACTAAAGCAAAACTAAAGAAGGCTGCAACAGCACTAGTCTCTAGTCCTCCACAGGGAGCGACTCAGCGTCAACAGCAAACTCCTGGCTCTCCAGGTCAGGCGTCTCAAACAAGTCTTCCTGGTACTCTAGCTCGTGATCTGACATACATTCCAGAAACACGAATGTATGTCAGCAAGGGTCTGCAAGTCAAAGTAAGACGACCCCAGGCAAGGTGTACGAATAGTAATAAATTATGAAGCATTAATTGTTTGCACAAGAAGTCAACAGCATGGTTATAAACATGGAAATTTTAAAATAAGGTAAAGTACTTCTAAGCATGGCAGTTCTAAATAATTTAAAGCAAGCAGTTATGACATGGCAGTTCTAATGAATTTAAAGTAAACATGGCAGTTCTAAAGTGTGAAATAAAGTAGCAACAATTATTCTGGTTCCATGCAAATGCTTTCTAACATGATTAAGGTTCTCGCCTTTAAGACGTGATGAGTGAATCATTCTTCTCACGGGGGTATAATCGTGATTGATGCCAACCCACCGTATAGGTGGTGCTCTTGAAGAGAGGATCCTTTCATATGCTTAGTGGCCGCTCAATCCTAACCCCACCCAAAAGATGTGCTGAAACACGAGCCAGCCTAATCACGAATGCACGAGTTCACGAATTCAAGTTGTTTGCCTACGAGGGCACGAGTTCACGATTTCAAGAGTTACCGTTAAGGCATGTTGTGCTGGAACACGAGCCAGCCTAATCTATTTGCACGAGTTCATGAATTCAAGATTTCCAATGTGTTCCGTCAATGTCCATACTACTAAGCAATTTTAAATATATTAAAAGATTAGATTCTAACAAGTGTGTGTACCAGCATGAGGTGTAGTATGGTGACATATTAATATTCAGCATGACATTTAACGCATTTTAAAACAAGGAATTTAATAAACATGCTGCTAATAAATAATTTTCGTGGATTCAGTTTTAAACGAAAATGTAATTGAAACATTAACACTTCAGTAATTTGTATAAATTCGCATACTTGCCTGATTGGTGACTACGGGTGTCCAGGTGATCGCAATGAGGGCATGATTTATCTGCGTCATCAGATAAACAATATCAACTTAAAGAATTATATTATACCCACCTATGAAGGCACTGCTTATCTAGTAAGTATGCTATACCTTTCTTATAATCTAAATTTAAGGTTACATATCATATAACATGTTTTAATATAAGAGCTTATTATATACATACTATAAACCTGCTATACATATTTATAACTTAACATATATACGATATACATATTACTAACATCTTATAGTATGCATTATAACTAATGTGAACTCCGTACTATATAAGTATGGCAATAAGAACAATGCAAAAGACGTGTCTATTATAAAGTAATATATTTATTGCAATTTTAGTCAGCAAAGAGTTGTCATCCCACTTCAGTCATAAAGATAAAATAAAGATGGTAACAATATATATATATATATATATAATATCAGCCCACGAGAGGGTGTCCTAGTGGTAAGTCATTCCGCTCCAAAGCCAAGGGGTGCGGGGTTCGAGGCCTATGGCCGCGGTGACTTGGTAATTGTTGTTTAATTTGTTGTGGAATTATTTACCCTGGGGCTACATCTCCCCTCTCGAACTAACCCGGGGGCCGTTGGGGCACGGCGGTCACCCCCCAGTTTGCATAGTCTTGACCAGGCTTTCGCCTTACCCTCCTAAAAAAAGCCGAAGGCGAGGGGAGGGGTTTGGGGATTTTTCTGGGTTTTCAATATATATATATATATATATAATATCAACATATAGCTATCAGCCTATTGTTCATCATCATGAAAAATATAACTTACGTGTTTATTATAAACTGCCTTTGGATTTGCCTGCAGGGGTGACGGGTCGACAGACAGCAACAGGGATGCAGCGGTTGGTCGACGACTGCAGCGGAGGCTGCGGTGATGGTGACGGTGACGTGAGGGGTCGCCGGAGGTTAGTTTGTCGGAGAGAGGAGGCGTGGGGTCACTGGGCTTTGCGTGGAGGGTTGAAGATCGGATGACATGGGAAATGGCGGAGGGCGAGGCGAAGGGCTGTCGGAAGAAGGGAGGCATGCGCTGGTGATCGGAAGGCGGAAGGGAGAAGGATGGCGGTGCAGCAGGTGGCCGGGAAGGGGAGCATGGACGTCGAAGGACTAGCGAGGTGTGTGCGGGGGCTTGTGGGCTGCGGGGGTTGGCTTGCCGGAGGGATAGCTGAGTGACGGTGGGGAACGGCAGAGCAGCGGTGAGGAGCTCGGTAGCGACATCAGTAGCAGGGGAAGGGTTTCGTCAGGCTGTCGAAGTCGGTGGCGGAGGGAGGTGGAGCGGGGTTCGGCAGGGGCATTCCTATGTTTCTGTTGTGAAACAGGGGACGATGGCGGCTGATGGGTTGTGGGGACAGGGTCGCTACCGTTGGGGGGGTTCGGTGTGTCGAAGTCCGTCATAAGTCGGAGGGAGGAAAGGTGGAAGGTCTATGGAAGGAGAGGGGTCGGCGTGGGTCGGAGGCGGCGGTTGAGGTTTCGATGGGTTTAAAGGGGAGGAGGAGTGGGTTTGTTCGCCGGCAATAGGGAGGAGGGCGATAGGTTTCACCTGAGAAGGCGTGGTCGGAGGCGACGTTGCGAGGCGGGGGCTGGAGGGGCTGAGGCAGGGGCTGTTCGGTGGGAGTTGGGTCGCCGGAGGGGAAGCGAAGCTGGGCGCGGTGTGTGGCTTCGAGCGGAGCCAGGTCGAGGACTGGTCGGTGGTGTGGAGTTGCTCGGAGGAGAGAGGTAGGGCTCTCAGGGTTTTTTGGGTTTTGGGGTGATGTTTCGGTGAGAGGCTGAGGGAGTTTCGACTGAAGTTGAGGAGAGGAGAGAGTTGTTCTCCACTGGGGTTTCGATGAGAGGGCTTAAGAAGAAGAGGAGAAGAATAATTAAGAAGAATACGAATAAGAAAAAGAAAACGAAACGTGGGGGTTGCAGTTGCGAGATCGTGGGGAGGGGGTTAGCCACATGGGAAAAGCGTGTGCATGGGCTGAACGTGGGGGATGTGTTGGGTTTAGTTAGGATTTTAGTTAAGTTTTTGTTTTAAAAAGATTAGTTAATTAAGATATGATAATAACAATAATAATTTAGAAAATTAGTTTGATGAGGTACGTTAGTAAATAATCTTAAATTTGAATTTTAAAGGTAACGAAAAATAATAACAGTTGAATTGAAAAAAGAAAATATAGTTAAAGAAATGCTAATAATAATAACAAGATTATTACAACTTTACCCCTCGGCATCCAAAAATCGTAAACAAAATATCGGGACGATCGTGCATCCGAGAGGGGCATGAATACGTGGTCCGATCCAGCATAAGAGCGATCGAATTAAATAACTAAAATCAACCGCAGAAATTCACACATAATAACAGGATACGTATTAAATACGTACAGTTTAAATAGTGGCCGTTACAGTTTAAATAGTCGCATCACCTGATGCATGTCATCTATGACTCAGTTAATGCTAATGAACTATCATATGGAATATCTTGTGGAACATCCTGTGGAACGTCTTGCGGAACATCCTATGGAACATCTTACGGAACATCCTGTAAGAAACGTATAATTAGAACACTTGACATTTCACGGGGTTTGGGATAACCCACAGTTTAAGAGAGTGTGTGAGTGACTGGAGTTCATCTACATGTCCAGCTGCATGTGTTTTGGCAATCCCATCCTGCTTCCTGTGTTTCAGCTAACATAACATGCTGCCCATGTCAGCATCCTGTCTAGCTACATGCATTTTGTCATTCGTCTGGGTAAGTGCACCCGTGCAAGAGATGAATCAATGTTGCATATTATACTCTCTGGCTTGAGTCATGCAGTTCTAGTTTAATTATTGCTTATAGAGTCACCTTTATTTTATACATTACATGCACATTACTTACCACACTATGCAGCCACCCGTACTTTACTTATCGCACTTGTATGCATGACTGCATTTAGTTTTCTTGTTTCACTTGTATGTAGCTACTTCTTTAGCATGTTTTCTTACTTAGCATGTTCTATACTTGTGCACTTCTTTCCTTTCTATTTTTAGAATTGTTGTGACTTACCTACGGTTCCATTTTCGTGGTACCGTCAAACGATGCATAGGTTGACGTAGAGGCTCCTGAGTAGTGGAGTTAGAGTTCGACCCAGAGGCTACAGATTTTAGAGTTCGAGTTATGACGAATTTCCATATGTACTTTTTTCTTTCATGTATCTCTGTTGGAGTATGTTGTATTGTATGGATTGTAATAAATGGACCATGTTTGAGTATTTTTGTACATCTCTACATTATGGATATGTTGTTTTCACTGGTGATCTACAGACCTGTAAATGTATCAAATAAGTAATGACCCCCTGAGAGCGGGTCGTTACAAGTTTGGTGGCCCATGCAGGTCCGCGCTTACCACCTCATGAATAATATAGTAAGATCAGGATGTACAGTATAAAATACTCAAATTGACCTCGAGTACAGGATGTCTCGTGTTCTTACCTGTATAGAACATACAGGTGAAGCGTCCTTATTACCTATCTTCCTTGATCCTTATCACCTTCTTTGAACTCTTAACCCTTGACTAGGAACTTGTGTTCCATTCTTTGATGAATCTTCTTCTAGTACCTTCCTTTGATAACAGTTACAGTGACCTTCCATAGATAGAACCGTTCCTTCACTTCATCGCAATCATCCTTCTTGATGGCCTTCCGATCATCCGACTTATTCTTTGAATACTTCCTATTTACATTTGGTTCACCTAAACCTGGCTACATCCTTTTGTAAGGAGGTTAGCGTTCAAAATTTCCGAGTATCCGAAGTCCGACAACAGAAGCAGATCGAAGGACGCTCAGAAGCATTTGAGGATGGTGTGAGACAAATTGAGAAGAACCAAACCAAGACGTGCAAGCAGAGGCAATTACTTCTTCTTCATCTTTCTTGAACTTGGCATCGTCTTTTATCTGAGCTTGTTTTGACTTGGGACTAGCTACGGAAGCTATGTTGATGTTAATAGTAACATCTCTTGCTTTCTTGATGCTATATATGATATCACATTATATTTCATGCTATTTACAACTTATTTTACTAGATCGTTATCCTTCATCAAGCCTTCCCTTTGATCGTTTAATCGCTTAGGCAATGATCGGTCTTCTAAGTTTTGAGGACAGAATTTTTGTAAAGAGGTTAACATGTAACGACCTGTTTTCATAGTGCACATAAATCCGTTACCAAAAGAGTTGAAAAATGAGTAAACGATTTTTTATTTTTTCCATAACTCAAATCTAAAATCGGACACCACTATCATTCTATCTCCTTAGGCCCATCCATTCTCAGCCAAGAGGAAGCTACAGCTGCCGCCTCGTGTTTAATGCATCAAATATTCTAAACATTTAATTAAACCCCACTTCACCTATTTCCCCCTCCACCCTCTTCATTTGACAGCACGTACTTACACACTCACATACACATTCACTCACGCATGGGAGAGGATAGCCAAAGGAAAACACACACACACACACCACACATTTTTCTCCTCTCAAAACTCCCATCCCCACATTCTTGATGGAATATACCCCACACACATGCAGTAACACTTTCCACTATTCTTAAGCCCCACACCCCAGATTCAACCCCCCTTCATTTTTTAAAAATCCTTGTATAATTCTACCCCTTCTTCACGATCACCCTCAGCACCTCCCGCAGCAGCAAAACAATCCACTTCCCTCAATCTCTCCTTCCTCCTTCAACCCAACGACTTCAACCCAAAGGCTAAACCACCACCAACATTTCTTTTTCATCACCTTCAACATCATCATCATCCCCCAAGCTTCACCCTACACAATAACATCTCTCTATGCCTAAGTCTTTATTTCCCTCTGCTGACTGAGCCCATCTCCCATCCGGCAAACCCATCTCGTCGCCGAGACACACCCAAAGCTCCACTCCTCAGCCAAATGCCCCCGTGCGAACCACTGTCACTTTCACTCTCCCCGGAGCCACCAAGCCACCATGAATTTACCCTCTCCTTGAGACCCCAGTCGCAAGCTCCACCATGTTCCATCGCTGCTCAAGCACACAAGCTCCATCAACCTCCATCGAGTCCCTTGCACGAGCTACGTCGATCTGTTGGATCCTGTGGATGGAAAAAAACACTAGAAGAGGGGTTGAATAGTGTTGTACAAATAGTAAATCTTTTTTGTTCGTTGGTTAGCACAATTATAAACCTTCTAATGTTGCCTAAGAAACCAAGTAGAGTGATCTACGCTTGGTTCTTAATCAACAAGTCAATCTTATAAGCAATGTTAATCAGAGAGATAGCACAGCAGGTAGTCGACTCCCTTTGAATGGTAGTCGACTCCCAGAGATTTTTAGGCAAAGCTCTATCTGAAAGATTATAAGATCACAAAACAAATATCTTCACACAATTATTGATCTTTACTCAGCGAATATAAACAAAAGAATTAACTTCCAATAATATGAACAAGTTACAATTTGTTAGTAAGTAAAGAGTGTAAGAACAAGTACAACAATCGTAGAAGAAAACAAACGTAAACACAGAGATTTTTATCCTGGTTCCCTGCAACTTGGGTTCGTCCAATCCTCGACCAATCCGGTACGAGATTTTCCACTATTGCCTTAGAAATACAAGCACCTAAGTTAGGATTTTCCAAACACCTAGCCTTGACCAGGATTTCCAACCATCTAGACTTGTCTAGGATTTCCAACACACTTTCAACAAAGGGGAAAATCACAAATAAGAACGATTTCCAACTCACCACAAAAATTAGTGGAGTTTGGATTTACACCCGGAATTATATAGCCAAAGTAAAATATAACATGTGTATTATGTGGCTAAAAGAATTCAAATCGATCTTTTAGATCACACAAAGATATAGGATGATTCTTTGTGATCTTGATCGTTTGTTTTCGAAAATCCTTTCAATAGATAAAAAAATGAAGAATACGGATTTTGAAAAAACAATTTTAATAGCCAAATAGAATATGATCTCAAAAAGATAATAGCTATGAAAACAATTATGAGATCAGAAATTAAAACAAATTTTGGCTAAAAATAATGACAGCAGAATGAATACGAAATCTGAGAATTTTAGCACAAGAGAGATTTTTCAATTTGATGATAATATTTTTCTTCTTAAAAAGATCTCATAGAGTCCTCTATTTACAGTGATAAGAGAGGATTCAAATTTCAAATGAAGTTTGACTTTTGTCCCAAAAAATCAAGGATAAAAGAATAAAATCAGCAAATCAAAACGTTGAAATTTGCCAGCTGGTAGTCGATTCCCTAGAAGTGGTAGTCGACTCCCAGAGTGTTTCACTGGAAATTTTCTTCCAGCTGGTAGTCGACTCCCTCCTTTGGTAGTCGACTCCCAGAGCAATTTCTTTTGAAACTTAGCTAGCAAAGAGTGCAGTCAACTCCTGGGTGTAATGGAGGTTGACTACTAGGATATGAAAAGGCTAGCAATCTGCTCTCAAGAGTTTAAAACATTTAAAGCATTTATTTTCGAAATAATTTATGTGTGTGTGTGCTATATCTACTTTGGCTTTAACATTATCCTAAGAACTCACACACTACACTAAGACCTTCGGGAAGCTGATCTGGTGAAAGCTTGTTTCTCCTGAATTGAGTTCCTTCTTCGTTTAAGCTTGAGCATGGACTTCATCTTGTGCTTGATGTAGAACTAGCAAATTCGTCTTTGTCTCGAGTGTGGCTGAGTTTCTTCGGAGTATGCGTAAAGTCACAATTTGTCGTATAACCTGCACACTTGTATTGTAGTTAGTACACTAACATTATTTGGTGTGCTCATCATCAAAACCACTTAGGGGTGGGATTCGATTTTCCATCACTCTTCCCCCTTTTTGATGATGATACCCAAATGAAAAATAAGGTATAATGAATGAATATTGACATGAATAAATAACTTACTCCCCCTGCTTAGATGCAGTACTCCCCCTGCATCAAAGCCGGCTAGCAAAATGATATTCATTCATATTTTTGCATTTTATCCTTTTTCTCCCCCTTTTCATCAATCAAAAAAGTGACATAAATGACAAATAATATTTCACCAAGCTATAAAGATAAAGGTTTGAGATACTTTAAGATCATTTCTAAAAAACAGCGTCAGTTTATAATAATATGATTAAAGCATGTTTTAAAGCATAACATATAACACCATAAACATAAGCATATCAAACATACGCATATCTAGCATAAGCATATCACAAAGCATGAGTAATTAGTTCAAAACATCGCATCGTAGAAAAAAAAAAGTTATTACGGACCAAGATAAATGTAGTTTGTCAAAGAACCATTATTTTTAGTGACCAAATGACTTAGTTTATGGAGCTCCTCCATTCTTCTTCAATTCATTGATCTCGCCAAGGATCATACCAATTGTTTTTAGTGACCAAATGACTTAGTTTATGGAGCTCCTCCATTCTTCTTCGGTCATCTTGTTGCTCTTCACTACCAATTCCTTGATATCATCTACTTTCTTGTTGAAGTCTTCAAAACCTCTCTCTTGAGAAATCTTCAGCTTTCCAAATTTCTTTAAGAGCATATCTTGAAGTTCAACGATGTAAGCTGGCAGTTCTTCATCTTCTTCTTCACCATCATTGCCCTCTTCTTCTTCATCTGTGTCAGAAATGAGGGGTTCTTTACCTTTCTTCTTTGAGGATGATGATCCTCCTTCAGCAGTGAGCTTCTCTTCTGGAATGTTCTGATCAAGATCTTTATGCAGATTCATTCTACCAAGAGCATGAACATCAAAGATGCGAGCCGGGTCCAGAATTTCGGTTTCGTTATCCAAAGGTACATTATATCCAATGAACAGAATGGTGAGGTAATGTCCGTGGGCTAGGGTAGATGAAGGTCTATCAGAAGAAGCAGATGCAAGGATGGATGGAAGTGTCCAAAATATTTTCATCAACCATCTCTATATTATCCAATAACATACCAGTGTATAGGATTCCTAAAGCTTCTCCTAAGGATTTCACAGTTATAGCAAGTTTTGTGTCTAGCACTTTAGTGATGAATCTACTCTTGGCAAGGTCATAGTCCATGTTGGCATAGAAAAGATGCACAAGCCTAGGATAGCAAAGATAGATATTTTCAGCAGAAAAGAGATTGGCTAAGTTTTGAAATTCCAATATGCTATCAATGCCATAGTTTTCTAAATGATCAATTTTTTCTAAATGAAATTTTTATGAACCTCTCATGAAGAATTTGCTTATTGAAAATTTTAACGAAATGCTCATAAGTAGTGGTTCTAAAAAGATAGGGCATGATAATTTCCTTTTCAAAGAGAGATTCATTTGTAACCTTCCTCTTCTTTGAAATCATTCTCTTGAAATACATCTAGATAAAATAAGATTGATTTACAAAACTAGATATGCAAGAATAACAAGAAGTAAATAGAGTAAAAGTTGATAAGAGAAGTTTTTACCTTGAGATTTACTTGGGAGGATGATGAGAGGAGGTGAATAACCCAAGAGAGCAAGAAAAAAAATTTCAAAGAGGGGTGAAAGAGAGGTAGTCGACTACCTAGGGCTGATTGCCTTGGGGTTTTTATCTCTTGGGGTGAAAGGAGATGATGAATAGAGGCATTTAGATCAAACAATGAAGGGTTGAGATCAAGATTGCTTATTGGGTTTAAGTTACCTTTGGGTTATGAACCCGTTAGACTCAATGGAACCCAACAGAAGTTAGAAAAAAATTCAAGAAAACACAAACCAAGAAATCTGTGCAGCACGCTGGTAGTCGACTCCCTGATGGTGGCAGTCGACTCCCTGCTGGGCTGAGTTGTTTTCTCATCCCGAGGGATTTTGGTCCAATGGTGAGTGTGTATCTCCTGAAAATCTACTCTATGATGATGAGATAAACATTTGCAAGCATATAAATCAAATTAAATAAAATTAACAATCATTTAATCATCCAAACAAATTTAAATTTTGCGAGGCAGTCTGCTTTTGTCGTAAAGCGTTTTTGGTGTTGATCTTGTTCTTTCTCCATGTTTTTATTTTAGAGTACATGAAAATATAAACGTTTATGATACTCTTTATTTTTGAGTCCGAGAGGTTAGTCTTTAGGAAACCAAACCCAATATGATTTAGTTCCTTCATGGAAAATAAATTTATAATTTTTGTTTAAATGAACTTGCTGAACAAAGTTAGTAGCGTACCTTTTCTTCATTTGGTCGGACAAGTTCTTTGGTATCCAGATGCTCAGAAAATTATTGTTAGAATGATACATCCTAGTATGCTTAACCCGTTTCTTGGTATGATTTGAGTCATATCCAAGTCTGGTTTTGCTAGATGAAGCTTTTTGATTATCTATTAAACTATCTAGCTTTCCTTTTCCTTTGTTGAAATTTTCAATAATTTTCATCGTAGAGTCGTATTTATCTTTGACGGATACGAGAAGATTATTTAAATTTTCAACTTTCTCATTCATGGAAAGAATGTCTTTTTGCAAAGAATCATTCTTTTCTTTAAGAAAACTATTCTCCTTAATAATATCTTCTTTCTCTTTAACATCTCTTTTAATATTCCTAAGTGTTCTTCTATGTTCTTTTATGAGCTTTTCATGCATTTTGCATAGCTCCTTATATGCTCCCCTATAATTTATGTCTAAATCATCACTTGATGATGAATCACTATTACTAGATGAGTCATGATGCGAGCTTACCTAAGAGGATGTGGAAACCATGAAGCACATGTGTGCTGTTTCTCTTCTTTCATCGTTGTCGTCTGCTGAGGATTCATCAAACGAAGAGACATCGCTCTGATCGAAGGCTGAGTAAGCTTCCTTCTTTGGTCGTCGGAATTTGTTTCTTCCATTGTTTCTCCTTTCATTGCTTTCTCGGTTCTTCCTGCGATCTCTGTAATCATGGTTGTTTCTTTCCAAGGGACAATTTCTTTTGACGTGTCTTGGTTTATTGCAACCAACACAAATAATACCATTAATAGGTCGGAAAGAACTGTTACCATACTTACTCGTGATGAACTCTTTAAAGTTTTTTGAGATGAAAGCAATATGGTCCTCTTTGTCAGTGTAGTCGGAATCTTCTTCTTGAGCTTTGAAAGCAAGATTCCTCTTCTTTGGTTTTTACTCTATCTTCTTGTCTTCTTTAAGTTCAATCTCATATGCCATGAGATTTCCCATCAACTCCTCGATGGTAAGATCTTCACGTTGTGTTCTTCGCGAATGGTTGTGGTCTTTCCTTTCCATTCGGGTCGGAGAGATCTCAGTATCTTCATCACCTGCTCGTATTCAGGAAGTTTCTTTCCTAATCCTGCGAGCTTATTTGTAAAACGAGTATTCACATCGGTGATACTCTCTCCTTCTTCCATTTGAAAGATTCAAACTTAGAATGTAAAGCATTTATACGGGATTCTTTTACCTTTTCAGTTCCCTCATGACTTACCTGAAGGGTGTGCCATATTTGATGCGATGTCTCTCATTGGAAGACTCGATTGAATTCATTACCTGTTACGGTGCAAAATAGTGCATTCATCGCCTTTGCATTGAGATTGGCTTTCTTCTTGTCGTCGGCTGACCATTTTCCGAACTCAACTTCGGTAGGTATAATAAATAGAACTTTAGTTACGGTCCACGCTTCGATGTTTAGTGACTCCAAGTGAGTCTTCATTGGGATCTTCCATCTAGCATAGTTCGTTCCATTGAACAGAGGTGGTCGCATGGTGTTGAGTCCTTCAGAGTGAAAAGATGTTGATGCCATCGCCTTTTATAGCCCTGCTCTGATACAAGTGTTGGATCCTATGGACGGTAAACAACACTAGAAGGGGGGTTGAATAGTGTTGTGCAAATAGTAAATCTTTTCGTTCGTTCGTTAGCACAATTATAAACCTTCTAATGTTGCCTAAGAAACCAAGTAGAGTGATCTACGCTTGGTTCTTAATCAACAAGTCAATCTTATAAGGAATGTTAATCAGAGAGATAGCACAGCAGGTAGTCGACTCCCTTTGAATGGTATTCGACTCCCAGAGAGTTTTAGGCAAAGCTCTGTCTGAAAGATTATAAGATTACAAAACAAATATCTTCACACAATTATTGATCTTTACTAAGCGAATATAAACAAAAGAATTAACTTCCAATAATATGAACAAATTACAATTTGTTAGTAAGTAAAGAGTCTAAGAACAAGTACAACAATCGCAGAAGAATACAAACGCAAACACAGAGATTTTTATCTTGGTTCCCTGCAACTTGGGTACGTCCAGTCCTCGACCAATCCGGTACGAGATTTTCCACTTTTGCCTTAGCAATACAAGCGCCTAACTTCATTCGTAAGGATTTTTCAAACACCTAGCCTTGACCAGGATTTCTAACCACCTAGACTTGTCTAGGATTTCCAACAGCCTTTCAACAAAGGGGAAAATCACACATAAGAACGATTTCCACCTCACCACAAAAATTAGTGGAGTTTGGATTTACATCTGGAATTCTATAGCCAAAGTAAAATATAATATGTGTATTATGTGGCTAAAATAATTCAAATCGATCTTTTAGATCACACAAAGATATAGAATGGTTCTTTGTGATCTAGATCGTTTGTTTTCGAAAATCCTTTCAATAGATAAAAATGAAGAATACAGATTTTGAAAAATGATTTTAATAGCCAAATAGAATATGATCTCAAAAAGATAATAGCTATGAAAACAATTAGGAGATCAGAAATTAAAACAAATTTTGGCTAAAAATAATGAGAGCAGAATGAATACAAGATCTAAGAATTTTAGTACAAGAGAGATTTTTCAATTTGATGATAATCTTTTTTCTTATAGAAAGATCTCATAGAGTCCTATATTTATAGTGATAAGAGAGGATTCAAATTTCAAATGAAGTTTGACCGTCCCAAAAATCAAGGATAAAAGAATAAAATCACTAAACCAAATCGTTGAAATTTTCCAGCTGGTAGTCGACTCCCTAGGAGTGGTAGTCGACTTCCAGACTGTTTCATTGGAAATTTGCTTCCAGCTGGTAGTCGACTCCCTCCTTTGGTAGTCGACTCCAAGAGCAATTTCTTCTGAAACTTAGCTAGCAAAGAGTGCAGTCAACTCCTGGGTGTAATAGAGATTGACTACTAGGATATGAAAAAGCTAGCAATTTGCTCTCAAGAGTTTAAACATTTAAAGCATTTATTTTCGAAATCATTTATATGTGTGTGTGCGCTATATCTACTTTGGCTTTAACATTATCCTAAGAACTAACACACTACACTAAGACCTTCGAGAAGCTGACCTGATGGAAACTTGCTTCTCCTGAATTTGAGTTCCTTCTTCGTTTAAGCTTGAGCACGGACTTCATCTTGTGCTTGATGTAGAACTAGCAAATTCGTCTTTGTCTCGAGTGTGGTTGAGTTTCTTCAGAGTATGCGTAAAGTCGACGTTTATCATGTAACCTGCACACTTGTAGTGTAGTTAGTACACTAACATTATTTGGTGTGCTCATCATCAAAACCACTAAGGGGTGGGATTCGATTTCCCATCACGATCTACATCTCAACCCGAGCTCCGTGCACCCCTGTGTGCAATACCTAAGCACCGGTGCCGTGAGTTCCATCCTCTCCCTTGTGTCTCCATGTGCTATTATGCTCCACGGCCCTTTCGTGAGTGGTACAGTCCCAATGCCATTGGCAATATTTTGTCAGTATCTTTGTGATGCTTAGGATTTCACAGGCTGCGTAATTGCAAAGGCAGTGTTGGCCTAACTCACTCTTATGAATTTATCCATAATTACTCAAGATTCAACTAACACTTGTGTTGCTCTCGGATCCCCTCTTGTTTTGCTTCCCGTACACCCACGCCACCACTCTATAGATTCGCTACCATGAGCTCCGATCGAACCATCTCACTCGGACGACGAAGCCTTGAGTATCTCTCCAGCCACATCCCCACCTTCTCCATTTACCGTCCATCACGCAACACCCCACCACCATCTTCCGTCACCGAAGAACCAAATGCTCACCCTCCCTCCTCGGATCCATGTAACGTAAACTAGGTTCCCATTTCCCTTGAAATTTCATTTTGGTCATTGGATCACAAGCATGTGTATTGATACACAGTTGTTATGTATAGGCTATCTCCATCAATTTGAGATTATAATGGGTACAGTTATAGTGTATATGAATTATTAATATAATAATTTATATGGGGAGGGTGTTATGTGTATGTCTCGGGTATTGATAGTCAGGTGTTCATAGTATTTTGTATAATACATTGTATTAACTTCATTAGCACATGATACCATCATTATTATTAATCATTATGTTATATGCTAGTAAGCTGTGGGCTTTAGCACATCTTAATATATTTTATATGTAATATTCAACTGTGTTTAGTAAAGTTTACATTATTTATATAATGAAATAATGTATCACATTGTAATAACATATGTTGTCATTTTATAACCTGTTAATAATAATTAATAATAATAATAATGTGTTATATACTTGTAGGTATAGTTAATTATATATATCTACTGATATAATTCTAATCACATTAATATAACTATTATATAATAATAGTATAACTTTTAACCGATGATTTCTTATATTTGCAGCTACCGCTTCTTGTACACGAACACCCCTGATTGTTTTAGCTCCAGACTTGTCTTCCTACGATGATCTCGAAACCTGTAAGTCACCCTGATTCTAAATTCAGAAAGTTAGATAGTGTACTAGTATGAACTATCGCATATATCCTCAGAACGTCTATTGAAACATACGCCTTGCCAACTAGAGACCTAATTAAATAGGGAACTACTTGATGTGTCCATATTTTACATGTTTTTACCGCATCATTTCATGTCATATTCGCCTCCAAAATCCATATTTTTGTATATTATCGCGATTCTAACGCCATATTCGAGTTTTGTATAGCTTTTTGGATTTTCAGGAGTTTTGGAGCGAATTGGAGCTATTTTGGTACATGGACACATCCGGCACGTCAGAGACGTCATTGGCAAGGCTCCATGAGAGTTTGCCGAGGAATGGAAGGAGATTGGAGGAGAGAAGGAGAAGAGAACGAGAAAATGGCAATGTTGAGATCAGTTTTCCAGGTGCCTCGACCAAGTAGCATCAGCTACTCGGCCGAGCTGACATGCTGAGTTTGCACAGGAAACGACTCTGACCTACTCGACCGAGCAGACATCCGACTCGACCCGAGTCGTACCAAACAGATGAAGATTTCGAGCTTCTCTCAAAGGCATCCCAGCTCGACTGAGCAGCAACGCAATTCGACCGACCAGCTCACCTGCTCGACCCGAGTCGAAAAGAAACAGAGCGACATTTTGGAAGCATTTCGGATCTACTGCAGCTCGACCGAGTAGGGGACTACTCGACCGAGTAGCCCGTATCTACCAGACGCAGAAGCAGCAGCAAGGGGAGCATGTAGCTGACTCGACCAAGCAGACTCCTCTACTCGATCGAGTAGCTGACCTGACCAGCCTAGTTTGTGGGCCCAAGTGCCCAGATTTTCTGAGATTTTTTGGGATCTTTCCCCTATGTATTTAAGGACGTTTTAGCTTTATTTTCAAAGAGGACTTTTAGAAAAACTCTTAGTTTAGTTTTAATTAGGTTTTTGAGAACTTGTACCGTCGTTATTTTGTATGAAGCAAAGCTTGCATTTTTACTATTGTTTCGTGAAAGGAATCATGTCTTCTTAATTCTCTTTGGATTACTATTGCTTCTCGACGCGTTGGTAACAATTCTCTACACTTTCTATTGCTTTTTTATGTTTTTCATTGCCATGATGAATTCTATAGCATCTATTGAATTTCTTTTTGTTATTTCTATAATGCGTGAGTAGTTCTATCTAGGGCTAATGGATTAGCCCATGGATTTTAGGATTAAGATGCAAAGTTAGGATCTTTAGGTTGCGTTGGAATAAAATGGAAGTATTTTGGTTGATCTTGCAAAGTTTGTAGGAGAACTTGTACTGAGATCGTGCCCACGGTCGGTGGAATCGATTGGCTTAAGGAGTATCTTATAGGCTTACTTAGGGAATTAGTGGATTCAATTGGGACACGTGACTATGTCTGGCTCGTGTCTTGATGGGATCCATCGACAAACTATATTACTAATTGACAGCTACCGCCATTGCGTCAATGAGAGCCACCAAAATGCATCGAAGCTCTAACCCACGAGAGTGCTGTGAGCCAAGATCATTCCGTCCACAAGAGTGGCACGAATATTGTCGATTCTCAATGCACGTGTCGTGTGCACCTACAAGTTAATACGATATGTTAGATTCATGGTGCTTAGAACCATGAATTCCACATCTTGGATGCGACAATCCCCATAAAACCAATGCAACGTAAGAGTCTTAACCAATCATCGACGTCCGAATATCCTAGTGGTGAGTCCTAAAGCCCTAGTCTTTATTAATTGTTCACAATCCTAAACAACCAATCTTTCAAAACCGACTGCTACCTATATTCTGAGATTTAAAGATAACCCAAGACAATAACATTCATACTTTCCCTATGTGATCGATATCTTTTATACTATTACTTGACACTGTACGCTTGCATAAAGTGCCAGGGATTCGCATTTGGAATACATTTAGTACTTGGTGTTCGTGCCATTTCTAGATGAATTCTAGGTGTTAGTTCACGGACGATCAAGTTTTTGGCGTCGTTGCCGGAGAAGGTAATAGTGCTACTTGGATTATTTTTCTATTGAAAAATTTGTTATCAAATCTTATCATCTCTTATCTTTCCATACTTTTTACTCTTTTATTACTTTGCCACCGACGGTATTTTTCTGAGTTCTTGTTGTGCATGAACACTCGCCTTGGGAGTCTTAACAGAGAATTATTATTTGACCCTGAGATCGAAAGGACTGCAAGAAAGCTCAGAGCAGAGAAAAGGAATCAGACTCCTATAGATACAATGGCAGAGTGAAATGCTTTTCCTCCATGCAAAGGGTCCATCTTAGACTATATTAAGCCGAATTTTTCTGGAGCTTCTTCCATCTTGAGACCATAGCTGGCGGCAGGTAGTTTTGAGCTGAAGACCGGGTTAATAAATCTCATGCAGCAGGACCCCTTCCATGGGCATCCTCACGAAAACCCAACCCACTATATCGACACGTTTTTGGCAAAGTGCGACACGTTCCATGCTAAGGACGTGAGCAAAGATGCTATCAAGCTTAGGCTATTCCCATTTACTCTGAGGGACAAGGCTTCCTATTGGTTGCGAGCGCATCCTTCCAACACATTCACGACTTAGGAGCAGTTGGCCACCGCCTTTGTGAACAAGTTTTATCCACCGTCTAAAACGGTGAGGATTCGAAGAGCGATCTCAAACTTTAAACAGCTTCCTCAGGAGTCATTGTACGAGGCTTGGAAGAGATTTAAAGACTTACAGCATCAATGTCTGCACCATGGAGTCGTGGAGTGGGACCTCGTTCAGAGCTTCTACAATGGTCTTCAGCCAAGCACGAAAATGATTATTGACGCCTCCGCTCAAGGAGCTCTCTTGTAAAAGCCATCTGACAAAGCTTTATCTCTACTAGAACAAATGACCGCGAATACTCAGCAGTGGGGCGACGAACGCTCATCTACTAGAGACCCCGAGGTAAAAATCGCTACCCATCTTGATAGCTCTATTGAAACTCGTTGTAAGCAGGTAGCAAGGATTGAACAGATGTTGGATGCCATTCCAACTACCTCTAGAGCTCCAACTTATCCCACGCATGAAGGCTATACTCCAAATGAGGGACCTTATGAAGGAGCTGATATGCAAGCTGAGCAGGTGCTCTTTTTAGCTGGAGATGGAAGGAATCAATGGCAACATCCGGTGGCGAGAAATCATCCTGAATTTTCTTATGGCAACCCCAATGGAGGATTACAACCTCCTCAGCAGCAGAGACCTCCACCACCTCCTCAACAACAAGGGCCTCCTCTGCAACAATATTGGTTTAGGCCATCTGGGCCTTACAGACCACCTGGGTACAATTATCGTCAACAACAACAATATGCACCGGTGGATCCAAAGCCCAATCTCGAGGCAACATTAGACACCTTCATAAGTGGGCAATCCAAGATAAATGCAGAGAATTTCGTGCACTTCAAGTCTATCAATGATTCCATCGATGAGCTTAAAGGCCAAATGTCGCAATTTTTGAAGATACAAGGGAGATTGCCCTCTCAGCCGAAGCCCAATCCTAGGGCCCAAGCAAATACAGTGGTCGCAGTTACCACGAGAGGAGGAAAGACTACCGACGCCGTCATGGGGCCAGTTTCTAGACATTTGAGCCGAAAATCGTCTACTCATGCTTAAAATGGAGAAGATACTACCGCTGAAAATGACGAGGAAAAGGCTACAGAGGAGCCTCATCTTATTGGAGAAAAGGAGACTCTGCCATCTACTTCACCTACTAGCGCTACGGCACCGGCGAACGTTATTATTACTTCCAACAATCCTATTCCAAAGGATGCTGCCAAAGTCAAAGCGATCCAACCTCCACCTCCATATCCCCAAAGGTTGGCTCTAGCGAAGATGGAGAAGAAATACGCAAATTTTTTCGAGCTCCTAAAAGGTATACAACTGAACATCCCCTTCATGGACACATCAAAATCACCTGCTGCATGCCATCTATGACTCAGTGAATGCTAATGAACTATCCTATAGAATATCTTGTGGAATATCTTGTGGAACATCTTGTGGAATATCCCGTAAGAAACATATACTTAGAACACTTGACAATTCACTGGGTTTGGGTAACTTATAGTTTGAGAGAGTGTGGGAGTAACTGGAGTTCATCTAGATGTCCAACTGTAGGTGTTTCGGCAATCCCGTCCTGCTGCCTGTGTTTCGGCAAACAAAATATGCTACCCGTGTCAACATCCTGTCTGGATGCCTGCATTTCGGCATTCGTCTGGGTAAGCGCACCCATGCAAGAGATGAACTTAATGGTTGCATATCATATTCTTCGGCTTGAGTCCCGTAGTTCTACTGCTTGCACACTCACCTCTACTTTATGCATTACATGCACGTTACTTACCACACCTGTGTAGCCACCCATACTTTACTTATCGCACTTGTATGCATGATCACATTTACTTTTCTTGTCTCACTTGTTTGTAGCTACTTGTTTTGCATATTTCCTTACTTAGCATGTTCTATACTTGTGCACTATTTTTCTTTCTATTTTTAGAATTGTTGTGACTTGCATACGGTTCCATTTTTGTGGTACCGTCAGATGACACACAGGTTGACATAAAGGCTCCTGAGTTGAGGAGTCAGAGTTCGACCCAGAGGCTGCAGATTTTAGAATTTGAGTTGCGACGAATTTCCATATGTATTTCTTTTCTTTCATGTATCTCTGTTGGAGTATGTTGTACTGTACGGATTGTAATAATTGGACACTGTTTGGGTATTTTTGTACATCTCTGCATCGTGGCTATGTTGTTTTCACTGGTGATCTGCAGACCTGCAAATGTATGAAATAAGTAATGGCCCCCATGAGAGCAGGTCATTACACGTTTTAAGGGGGATCGACCCCTAGCTTCCTTTTCTTCCTCTTTTCATAGCTTTTCTTAGTTTTAGGAGTATGGATATGTTAGATTAGGTTCTTGGTCAGATTTCCTCCACGGATGCATGTTTGTATTGAATATTTTATATTTCAACAATTGGAGATAAGTGTTTATTCTCTTTATTTTGTGTTTTGTAATTGTTGTATGTTCTTCTCATTGATCCATTGTTATTCTCTGTCTTTTTATATGATTTGTGAGTAGATTTTTATCTGGGGCAATGGTGGATTTCTCTTGTAGATTGTGTATGGGTTGATCTTATTGTTGGCTATTGAATGATTAATTAGGTTTATGCTAAGAAACGTATTATCCACATATATTGATTTCTTAGATTGATCACTAACGAGAGTTAGGGTTATTCTAGGGGTTTAATCCCTATGTGTGATCCATACTAATTACGTTGCCAACAGAAGTTGGGGTGTGATGAGAGCCCTTCTAGCATTTACCGAGTTTCTGATCATGAGAGTGGTTAAACAGTGGTTGTGGAATATTGTTAACTTAATGCACTCATTGTGCGACGATGCACTACGGAAGTAGGCTTCGTCGCACGAGGGGTATATTGTCATAGCATCACAGAAGTGGGAGGCATAAGATAACATGAGGAGCGATCCTATCATAGCATCATGGAAGTGGGGGTATGTGATTTCCTCTGGGTCAGTCAACCTCACCCTACGATGTTTCGATTGACACGCAACGAGTTCATTCCCGTGCTCAATCCATATTAGAGTGAAACCTAGCCCTAGAACCTTTTCATTCTATTGCATTCTCCCTATTCTGCATATCCAATCCACGCATCTAACCACAACCTATGATTATCTAGTACTCAATTACCCAACCTCCTTGCAGTCGACCCATTGGTGCTACGATGACAGTTGTGCACTTGCGGTGATAAATATTAAAGCTCTATCAAGTTTTTGGCACCATTATCGAGGAGGTTGCGCTTGATTGATATTAGTTTAATTCTAGGTTAGTTAGTTTGCATGCATACAAAATAAATAAATAAATAAAAATTTCCCTCACCGTCCCATTTATTTGTGCTATTCTCTTGTACCACTAACGCACTTCTCCTTGTTTTTTTATTTGTTTTGCAGGTGCACTTGGAGTATAATGTGGATGCCCAATAGATTCTATGCTGAAAATTTTAATGCCTCAATACAAGAAGGTGCTCAAATGGGAGTTAACAATAATTTTCTGCAGGTTGTAGTGTTCTGCGAAGCATGTGGGATGCAAGGACATGTGGCCACACATTTTCCATACTATACCCACCCTTACAAGACATACCCATATACCTACAGCATGCCCTATGAACTCTCCCATCCATACCCGAGACTTATATGTATCCACCTCCACAAAAGTCTAACCTTGAGATTCTCCTAGAAAATTTTCTTTCAAACCAATGTCAAATGACCTCACCCTCCCCTACCACATCGATCAAAACCTACCTCTAAGAAATTACCCAAGATTTAATCCAAACCTCCATATCATAAGGGCAATCAGAAATACATGCTAGAGATCCGATCGTTGCGACCACACAGTCAGGGGGAGAGCATTTTGGTGGAGGAGCCACAACTACCATCAGTGATAAGGCGAAGAGACACTAAACACCAAGGGAACAACTTGCTAGCTTCACACAACTTGACGGAGAGACTCTTTGGCAGGCTTGGGGGAGATTCAATAGATTGGTTGATGGACTGCTGCAGTATGGCATCGACACATTTTGGATCATTTGTTTCTTCAGTTGAGGACTACATGTTGACTTGCAGTAGGCCATGGCAAGGATGAATGGAGGCACATTCTTCGACATGCCACCTGAAGCAGCTTGGGAGTACATGGAAGCTTCTTTTGTGTCTCACACATCATCGACAGCCTGCACTACGGAAGGTAACTCATCTGAATTAAAATTTAAAAATATTGATATGAGTTCCTCTTCCCATGTAGGTACCACTTCTGAGACACATGCCACTGATGCTCACGTACATCACCATACTCTAGACGATGAGAGGGATGATGAGCCATGCATAGGACATGGGTGGAAACAATCCGTCTCCAGTAGGTTGTTTGCGAGGAGGAACCACGTAATGGCACTAAGGAGACTTCCAAACCTGCGTGGTACTAAGGAGACTTCCAAACCCGAAGATCCCAAGCTATTCTCCCCACTTCATCTTATCCCACATTTCGTGCCATATGAGAGCACCAAGGAGACCATAGAGCATATACACATCGATGAGTAGGATGTACGTAAGGTCACAGACTCCATGACTCATTTCAACGATCCTAATGCATCCTTGCTTCCACCATTTCCTCTGCAACCACTCCCCATTTCACCAGAGGCATCACATCCATATGAGCTCAACGCCCCCGCTCAGGGAGACATTCTAAACTCCATATCTAAATCTCATATTTCATTTCATAATTCTATAGATTCAGATATTCCTGACATGACGTACTTCTCACAGGACACAGTTTCATATTCCACGGAGGTATGCTGGGTCATGTCTGCACCTAATGAACATATGAAAGGAAATAACGAAGGGTTGATCGCATCATTCCCACGGATTATCACATTATTCTCGGGGAGTCTTCGTCATCATATCCCACTTTTTCCATCTTATTTTGACGATCCTCTTAAGGATACCTTTATAGCGGGAAATTTTTTCCTCATCAGACTGATGTTGATGTTTCCTGTCTCTTACAAGATTCTGGTGGTTGTCCTTGAGAGATGTTGTTGGATCCTGTGAATAGCAAACAACACTAGAAGAGGGTTGAATAGGGTTGTCAACAAATAATAAAATTTTTCGGGAAAATCCTTCTATTGAGTTGCCTAAGTCTCAAACGAGAGTTACCTTAAATGTACTTAATCAACACAATATTATGTGCTTGTAAAAATAAATGAGTTACAATGAAAATAAATATTACAAGAAATAATAATGAGAGAGAGATAGAGAGATTTGAACACAGCACAAACACACATCGTTTACCCTGGTTCGGCCCAACCTTGGCCTACGTCCAGCAACCAATCCACTAGCTCTTCACGAGAGCAACCTTGCCTCAACACAACCGAAGAGAACTTCGTACAAGCACATAGCTTCATCTTGCCAGGAATTTCAACACACTCACCTAGTTACAACCAACTAGGAATTTCCAAACAACTTCTCTCACACGTGGGAATTGCAATAACCAAGTCTTCATCAAAGACTTTACAAAAAGCATAGAATTTTGCGTAGAATGATTTCCTAAACGCCTATAGTATATGAGTGTATAAGTGGCTTAAGAAAATCGAGAAAATCCTTAATCAAATAATTGTAATGAATTAAGCACAAATTGATCAAATGATTTATTTTGAAAATTGATCTTCTAAAATGAGCACATGGGCTGTAGAGATCAAAGATCAAGTTTTAATCTTCGAAAAGAATATAACTTTTAAACACAAAGATTAAAAGAGAACTTGTATTTTGAATCTCAATAGAAAAGCTTTTAAGCTTGGAGATCAAAACAAGTATTTCAAAGGCTAAAAACAATCTGAAAAACAATTCAGAAGATTGAGTATAAAGACTTAAAACAGTAGCCTTAAGAATATAATGAAGAACAACATTAGAGATTTTGAGCACTTGAGCAAGGAGAGACTTTTCTTTTGATCTGAAATTGTTATATGAAAACCTCGCAAAACTTTGCTATTTATAGATGAAAAAAAATTCAAAAACAGCTCAAGAAGTCATCTCCAATGGCTATTAACGGCTAGCACAAATCAAGGCCAGATACCAAATCAGTCAAGGGTTGACCCCGATAGTTGGCAATTATGGAGGATAGTTAGCTACCTTATCCAGATAGTCAGATATTTTCAAGAATAATTGGCTATTATTTTGACAGAGAGTTGTATGCAAAATATCACTGTCAATAGTCGGCTATCTGTTTCAGATATGTGTCTATTACTTGATATTAGAGTTTTTCTACTAGAAAAATACTTGAAAAATAATTTATAAAAATTATATATGATAAGACATATTTAAACCCTATTTTTCCAGAAATCGTGTGTGGGTATAGAATATTCATTTGGCTTTTACATTCTAAATACACAACTTACTAATACACACATCTTTAGCTCTCGTTCTTCGACCTTTGACTTGAGCCATCTTATCTTGATCTTAAGTCTTCATATGCTTCATATTGTTGGACCATCATATAATTCATTTCTTGGCTCGTAGTATACTTTTGATCATGGCTTCTAAGTCCTTCAGTTAGATTTTCAATGCACTCGAACTTCATGGTTATAAAATAATCATCAACACATATACACACTTTAATCAAACACAGTAGTACCCATATCACTTGTGCATATCATCAAAACCACTAAGGTTGGTCTCAATATCTCAACACTCTCCTTCATTTTAATGATGACAATAAATTATATATTATATATTATATGACAAAAAATAACTTACACTCCCCCTGCAGAGATGCATGATTGCTATGGAGAATTTACTCCCTCTGCATCAAGGCTGGTTAACAATAAGCAGAGATATGCACAATTTCATGTTATATTTCATTTTCAAGTGTGTAACAATATCACTTTACCATGAAATAAACATTATTTTATATGCATTGTACTTTTATTTCCCCCTTGTCACGTCAAAAAGTGTGACATGCAATGTAATCCAAATAGTCTTGACATCAAGCGTAAAAAAATTTATACCAAGCGTGAGAAAACTGTTAGGAATAAACTCTTGTATTATTCCAAGGGCAATAGCCCGATATATATAGAGTACAGGCAAAGGTAAATAAGCACAAAAGACCCTATACAAAGGGACAACCGTGCTTTCACAAAAGCAATAAACTGGGGATCATCTCCAGTGATAATCATATCATCCACATACAAAAGGAGAAGCGTCCGACCACGAGATGAAGTATGAACAAAGAGAGCAGGATCATGATCACTCGCAATAAAACCAGCAGTAGTGACGACAGAAGAGAACCGCTGAAACCAAGCACGGGGAGCCTGCCGAAGACCATATAGAGAGCGACGAAGGCGACAAACCATGCCCTCGGGGACAGAATAACCAGGTGGTGGTCGCATATAAACCTCCTCATCAAGAACGCCATTGAGAAAAGCATTCTTGACATCAAGCTGGAAAATAGTCCATGAACGAACAGCAGCAACAGCAATAAGACTGCGAACAGTAGTCATATGAGCAACAGGGGCAAATGTCTCCTCAAAATCTATCCCATGCTCCTGCTGAAAACCGCGCGCTACAAGACGAGCCTTGTAGCGCTCCAGAGTACCATCAGATCTGGTCTTGACCTTGTAAACCCACTTGCACGTGATAGGACGAACACGGGCATGCAGGGGTACAAGATCCCATGTACCAGTACGCTCAATCGCAGCAATCTCCTCTGCCATAGCATGCTGCCACTCCTGGTGAGCAGCGGCATCTCGATAAGAGGTCGGCTCGGCAAGAATAGCACCCAGAGAAGTAAACCGACCAGGAGGGCGTAGTGACTCACGATCACGAAGATGGTAACGAGGAGGGTCACTGGAGGAAGAGGACAACTCAGGAGGGTCACTGGTGATGGAGGGCATCTCATGAGAAGGTACTGCAGGAGGATCCTCGACTCGCTGACGACGAGTGTAGTGAAGAGGAAAGGGAGAAACATGTCCTGGGGTAGGTGCAGAGGTGACCGGAGGCACTGGTGGTGGAGGCGAGGGCACAGGTGATGGAGGTATGGGTGGTGGAATGGTGGATAGTGGACTATCAGGAAAAGTGAGAAACAAAAGAGGCTCAACAATAGAAGCCAGACTGGAAGATGAAGAAGGACGAGGGAAGAAGGGACGAGACTCATCAAAAGTCACATCACGAGAAATCCGCATCCGTCGAGCTACAGGATCCCAACACCGATATCCCTTGTGCACAGCACTATATCCAAGAAAGACACACTCAGCAGACTGGGCTGTCAACTTGGTGCGCTCACGAGGGGCCAACAAGACATAGCAGACACAACCAAAAAGACGAAGCTCAGGATAGGACGGCAGATCTGGAGGTGGTGTAGGAAGGCGCTCAAGTGGAATCGCACCCTGAAGAGGAGAAGATGGCTGCATGTTGCTGAGATATGTAGCAGTAGATATAGCCTCAGTCCAAAACTGAGGGGGAACAGAGGAAGCAATCATAAGGGCACGAGCAGTCTCAAGTAAATGACGATGCTTGCGCTCAGCAATGCCATTCTGGGCATGAGCACCAGGACATGAAAACTGTGAGAGAGTGCCCTGGGTATCAAGAAAGGCACGAAGGTGCCGAGATAAGTATTCTCCAGCAGAGTCAGCACGAAGAACCCGAATGGGAGTGCTATACTGTGTACGGATCATGGTAGCAAAAGATTTATAGATAGACAAAACCTCAGTACGAGAGGACATAAAGTATATCCAAGTATAGCGAGAAAAATCATCTATAAATATAATATAGTAGCGATGACCCCCTTTCGAAACGAAGGGGGCCGAACCCCATACATCTGAGTGAACAAGATCAAAGGGACTCTGAGAGACAGACTCACTGGTAGGATAAGGTAGATGTAACTGTTTGCCTAGTTTACAGCCCATACAGTCTAAAGACATATCACCATAGACAGACCCTAATAAACCTCTACGAACCAAAGAAGAAAGACGCAAACCACAGAGATGTCCTAAGCGATGATGCCACTGGGCAAACGAACCGGTAGACGATGCAGCAGAGGCGGAGGCAATAGTCGTGATGGGAGGACTGGCAGAGGCAGCGGAAGGAAGATGAAGCCAGTCAAGCTCCCAAAGACGTGGAGAATCACGCCTGCAGGGGCCAGAACCAACTAGAGTGCCCGTGCGACGGTCCTGGATAGAACAAGAGTCAGAATCAAGAATAACACGACAACCATGATCAGTAAGTTGACCTGCCGACATAAGCTGCATGGTGAGTTTTGGAATGAGGGACACAGTAGGGACATGAAAAGTGGGACTAGAAAGTGTGCCTAGCCATGTAACTGAAAGTGGGGTGCCATCTGCAGTGAGAACTGTGACAGAGCGGGAGGGAGTACTAATGGAATATAAAGTGGTAGGGTCAGGAGTCATATGAAATAAAGCACCAGAGTCAAGGATCCAAGGAGAGGTACCTGAGGTGGTGGAAGATGGTGTCGCGGTACCTAGAGGCTGACTGGCAGAAGAAGCAGAGCCTGATGCCCCAGAAGCAGACATCCGATGAAATAACGTGAGAAGCTCCTGCTCAGTATCAGATGAGGCAGTGCTCCTCTGAGATGTGAAACCCCCAGTGTGAGTCTCCTTCTTCTTCTTGGCAGCAGCCTGATCCCTCCGCTTCTTGTTACAATGCGCCTCCACATGTCTGTCTCGGTGGCAGTAGGTGCAGCGTCTGGTGTCACCTCGCACGGGTGCTGTAGAAGAAGGCAGATCTGGTGTGATAGGAGCAGAAGAGGCAGGAGCACGGGTCGCCAAAACAGAAGCAGAAGGTGCCAAAAGACCAGCAGTATGAAGACGAGTCTCCTCAGTACAAATAGCAGCAAGAACCTCCAAGAACGTCACGCGTGGGTGACGGGCAAGCAGCTGGGCACGTATCTGCTCGAACTCAGGCCGAAGTCGGGTCAAAAAGTCATAGACCTGACGAAGCTGTAGGTGGGAGTGCTGATGCTGGCAACACTGGCAGATACGACAGATCGCTGGTCCCAAAGAGTCGAGCTGACGCCAGATAGAAGATATCTGTGCATAGAACTCATCGACCGTGGCATCACCTTGCTGAAGAGCATGCTCCTGTCTGACGACAGCAAGGTAGAGGGAGTCACCGGTAGGCTCATAGTGAGAGCGAAGATGATCCCACATCAGCTGAGACGTTGCCAAACTCACAATGTCACCAGTCAGGGACACTTCAATGCTAGCGATGAGGATGTTGGTGGCACGAGCATCGTCATCACACCACCGCCGATAGAGAACATCCTGAGAGGAATAAGCAGCAACAGCAGTCGCATAGGCATCAGTTGCCGCCTTCTTGGCGGTGTCATCAGCAGTGGGGGGGAGTGGTGTCTCGCTGGGAAACACCGGTCATGGTGGGCAAGGACGATCGCCGGTGAGAAGGTCCCAAAGGCGCTGACCGTGCATATGGAGACGAATGTGCGGTATCCACTCCTTATAATTAAGGCCATCAAAAATCAATGAACACTGAGGGATAGCAACATGATGAAGAGGTAGATCCGTAGGAGACGCCATATGAGGAGGTAGATCCGTAGGAGACAGAGGCTAGATCGCGGCCGACGGCCGACGGCAGCGGCACGCAGGCGGAGGCGCGGCGACTCGCGGCTTCGGGCGGAAAAGACTGCGGCTCGGCGGACTCGTGCAGCTTCGGGCGACTCACGCAGGCGGATGCTGATCGGGCGACTCGCGATAACGGCGCAGGCGGTTGGTGATACAGTCTATCACCTCGCGATAACGGGTAGACGGCACAGGCAGAGCTGATCGGGCGACTCAATCTTCCAGGCTGATCTGGACAAAAGATCAGGTATGCTGATCGGATCGGATCGGCACAGGCTGATCGGGCCAATCGGATCGGATCGACGCAGGCGGACGCGGATCGGTGCAGGCTGATCGGGCAGACACGGATCGACGCAGTGGGGTAGATCGGGCGACTCACGCGGCTTCGGGCAGACGCGGATCGGGTCAGCCTGACACAGCGGCGCGAAAAATCAGCTTGAAGACAGCGCGAAAAATCAGCCTGAAGACTCGCGCAGGCGGAGAGTCGCGATAACGGTGCTGATCGGGCGACTCGCGATAACGGAGAGAGCGGCGCGAAAGATCGGCGCGAGGGCGGAGCCCGGGAGATCGGCGCGAAGGCGGAGGCGCCCGACGGAGGCGTGCAGGCGGAGGCGGCGCATAGGCGCAGGCGCGGCTAGGGTTTAATTTTTGGATTTTGCGGGAGAGAGAGAAAAAGACGGCTATGGTTTAGATTAAACCTAGCTCTGATACCATGTTAGGAATAAACTCTTGTATTATTTCGAGGGCAATAGCCCGATATATATAGAGTATAGGCAAAGGTAAATAAGCACAAAAGACCCTATACAAAGGGACATATACATCTAACAAAAACTACTTATGACACCACGTGTAAAAATGACATGTGGAGAGAAATAGTATGCATACTAATATATGAAAACAATCATGTCATTCTCAAATATTTATAGTATGCCAAAAAATTTCAATGAATGTCTCAATATCCTTGCATGATTTTCAATTTAGCATGAATTAAAAAAGATCATACTTCGCCTGCACTAATGCATTACTCTTATGGAGGTGTTACTCTCCCGGCATTAATGAATTTTTATCCCCCCTACAAAGTTGTATACTAAGTTTCAATCTCCTTCGTTGAGTAACACTTTTTGAAAATCAAGGAGTTGAAAGGGTTGGCTCCAATTTGCAAGTAATACCTGAAAATTAATACTTTTAGTACCCATAATTTTTAGAGTCCTTGGGGTTGATCACAAATCATATTTAATTTTTTTATCAAAGACTATAAAATTATTTGGGGTATTCACAAAAAAATATCCTACCTTTTGGGGTATCTTTCAACTTAATACCCAGAACTTTTAAGTCATATATATTTAAACCCTAACGTTATATGTCAGTTTTAACTTGATACCATTTTTCTATTTTCCTTCTAAATGATTGAACACGTGACATCACGTGATAAAATGTGGACAATTTTACTCCTCCCCTCGTTCTTTATTGGGGAAATCACAAAAAATACCCTAACGTTTACGGTATATTTCAATTTAATACCCAGAACGGTAGCAAAATTACCTCTTATGACCATCAACGTAGCGGTGAATCCTACTCTCCTTTGCTTTACAGAAAATAATTCCGCTAAATCCTAATGAATACAAGAGGATCTGTATGTCAATGAAACAAAATTAATACACCGACATCCACATATCCCTTGAAGAAAGGCTGCTCAAAATCGATAGCACCCGCCGGATGGTACCATGGCATGGACATCTTGCTGGAGGAGGTCCTCGAGCGAAAGGCTATCTAATTCTATCTCCAGTATAGGGGCAAATGACCAATCTTGACTAAATTCGAGCCAATACTGGACAATATCAGCTTTAATATCAAAGGAACTGAAGAAGATGGACATGCCTTGGCATCTGATGGTGGTGGTAGTTTTAGCGGCGGCAAGCTGGGTAAGGCATCAATGCGGGATAGTAGTTATTTGAGAGCAAATACATCATCAGACTACAACGACAATGGATTGCTGCTGCCACTGCTGCCTGACCGATTAGTGGCATTGTCAAACACCACTCCGATGCTCCATGTTTCACAACCATCAGCCACAATCACCATCAAGCCCTAGCATTGCTGTTGCGACCGATGTGTTTGCTCGACTCACCTTCTCGTTCTCCTTTCCCAGAAATGATGAAGCTTGTGGCGATGGGCACACATTTTTGGATGTTTCTTTTGGCTAACATTGTGGACCCAATCTTTAGTGGGTACCAAAACACTCAAGAAATTTTATTTCGGGTACAATTTAAAATTTTATGGAACATGGATAGCGGATGCTCAGTACACATGACATGGAATGCGAAATTGCTAAGCTCCCTAAAGATGATAGACTGAGGAATGATAACATTTGGGGACAATAAAAAGAAGAAGATCATCGGTATCGACAATGTCGATAACCCGTCCAAACCCATTATTGAACATGTTAGCTTAGTTAGTGGACTTAAAGACAATTTGATTAGCATTACTCAAGTATGCGATAGTGGTTATAAAGTTTTATTTACATGTGATGCTTGTATCGTATATGACAATGCTATGAAAAATGTTTTAGTTAAAGGAAATCGCATAGAGAATATTTATATGATTTCATGCAATGATAATGATTCAAATGTATTTAATTGTTTCATGCAATGACCCGTTATTATAGCATGGACGCTTTAGTCATGTCAACATCAAGAACATAAATAAGATATCTAGGAAGTAAGTGATACATGGACTCCCTAAAATGAATTTTAAATTGGATAAAATTTGTGAATCTTGCCAACATGGCAAAATACATAAGAGCACTTTTAAGAGTATATGACTCTTAGCTCAAAAAGACCACTTGAACTACTACATATGGATTTATTTGGTCTAGCTAGGACTTCATCTCTTTATGGTAGCAAATATGTATTTGTCATAGTGGACGATTACACAAGATTTGCTTGGGTTTTGTTTTTGACAAATAAAAATGACGCTTTTCATGAATTTAAAATCTTTCTCAAAAGAATTGAAAGACTGCATTCTTCAAAAATTATTTATATAAGAAGCAATCACGATGGAAAATTTGAAAATGAGTCTTGTTAGGGTTGAATTTCTGTTGATATTTGTTGGCATTAGTGGCACTATATTTGGAGAGCTCAGTTTGTGGAATCTGGATTGTTTTTGAGCAGTTTGAGCAAAATGTTGAACATTATGTTGAACGACATTATGTTCAACATTCGGATCTGGAATAATTGTTCGTATTCAGAAACGCTGCTTTGGTCTACAAATGTGTCATGGTGATCTCAGATTTGATTTGTAGCCTGGAATATCGGAGGTTCCTGATTTGATTGATTCCAGATATTGGTGAGATTTTTATACTCCTTCTTACCCGTATTAGTTCCTTAATTGATGGAGGTTTGTTGAGATTTTTGGGAATCTGGTTTGTTCCTAAATTGATGGAAGGAAATATTTGCTGAGATTTATTGGTTTTATTTACCAGAAATAGTTCCTTATTCTATGGGCAAACTATCCGCATGAGATTTGTTTTAATCTTTTCACCCGAAATAGATTCGGTGGTTCCTTGAATATGGGATTCCTTACCCGAAGTGATCCTAGAAATATTGGTGGATATTTAGCATTAAAGAGGAAGTTATTTACCCGGATATAGTGGTTAAAAAATCTGGTTGGTTTCATAACTGAATGGTATGTGCGGTTGAAGATATGTGCGGTTGAAGATTCTATATATGAATGTTTTCAGATCTTGCATTATTGTTTAGATCTTCTCCAGATATTCAGTTGAATGCAGGTATGCATAAGATTTGCTGACGAAGGTGAATGAAAGTATCAATCCACAACCGAGGTATGAAAGATCCACTAACAAATGAGTGTTTATGAAATGTTGTACAAAATGTCATATGAAATGTTGAACTTATTGTTCAACATTTGAGATCAGATTCGGCAAATCTTCCATGCATCTATTTGATTTGTGTCTATTGAAGATAAGACCTCTTCGTGACTGAACTATTGTTTTTGGAGATAAGATGTCATCGTGTTTGTTAATCAGAATCAGATCTTCTTCTACAGTGCGGGATTAGGTGATTATTGTTGAAGCTGTTGAAGGATGGTTAATGACACTTGGTTGTTTTTCCGTTTTGATTGTCGACTGAGATTTCCTCGTTAACTGCTTTATCTTGCTTGGCTGCGCTGCATATGTTTTCGCCTATCCTTGGTGATTCTGTTGGTGGAGTTGTTGTCAACAGCTTATCTTCTTCGAGGGGTGAGCGAAGAAAAGGAGAGCGTGGACTCTTGATGTGTGTTACGGCTTTTGCAAAAGACGATTGAAGAACTCTAGGAGGAGGCCGACGGCTACGTACGTAGGGATCAAGAGAGTTGATCTAGTCGGTTGTGCAAGGGGAGCTTGCGGGCAAGGGGAGCTTGCCGAGAATACTCCATGGGTTGGTAGAGACCACCCATCACGGTTTGTATTGAGGGGGAGGTTGTTCCTCCTAATAGAATCGCGATAATTAGTGATTGTACTCATTGATTATTTTAGTGGAGTATTCTGATTTTCTGGGCGTGGCCCCGCAGATGTAGGTGTGCGCACCGAACTGCGTTACCAAGTCTTGAGTGTCTCTGTTTGGTTCTTGTTTTTAATCTCTGTGTTTATTTGATTATTCCTAAGTACTGAAACTAACAAGTCTTTTCAAATATTTTGTAAAAAACATGGTATTACACTTGCTTTTACTTTTCCTGGATCTGCTCTTCAAAATGGGGTAGTTGAGAGGAAAAATAGACCATTCCAAAAATGTGCATGAACAATGTTATGTGAAAGAAACCTCCCAAAGTACTTTTGGACGAAATTTGTTGCAACCGCATGCTATGTTCAAAATAGAGCACTTATTAGAACTCCTTTTCAAAAAAACCCCGCAATGAGGTATTGTACCTACAAATTTCAAACATATCCTATTTTAGAGTTTTTGGTTGTAAATGTTATGTTTTAAACACAAAATATAACCTAGATATAATTGACTCCAAGGCGGATGAAGGAATCTTTATCGGTTATTCTTTTAGGAGTAAAGCATATCGTATCTACAACAAAAGAACTCTTGATGTTGTTGAAACATTACATGTTAAGATTGATGAATCTTCTACTAGCTCTTCGAACATTATTAATAATGATGATTCTATTGATGATAGTGTACCTTCAAATGATATGGATATTTCGGTTCCCTTGTCTAAAGCTTACATTGAAATTGCACATCACCAATATACATAAGTTATAGGAAACCTTGATGAAGGTGTTAAAACTAGATCACAAATAGAATATATGTCTCAGGTTGCTTTTGTTTCTAACATTAAGCCAACAAAGGTAGATGAAGCTTTTGCAGACGACACTTGGATCGAGGCTATGCAGGAAGAACTCTTTGAATTCAAAATGGATCATATATGGAAGTTAGTCCCTAGACCACAAAACCATCCTGTCATTGGCACGAAGTGTGTATATAGAAACAAGCTAGACGATGACGACATTGTGGTAAGAAACAAAGCAAGGTTAGTAGCACATGGATACTCGCAAGAAGAATGTATTGACTTTGACGAAACTTTTGCACATGTTGCTAGATTAGAATCGATTAGGATGTTACTTGCATTTGCATCATATAAACAATTTAAATTATACCAGGTGGATGGATGTAAAAAGTGCATTTCTAAATGGTTATATTAAGGAGAAATTCTACGTTGAATAACTTCCAAGATTTGAACACGATAAGAAAACTGATTATGTTTATGAATTGAGCAAAGCATTATATGGCTTGAAACAAGCTCCAAGAGCTTGGTACGAGCGATTATGAAATTTTTTAATCGACTCGGGATACAATGTAGGAAAAAACGATACAACATTATTTGTCAAGAGGATTAATGATGACATTATACTCATTCAAGTTTATGTCGACGATATTATTTTTGGATCAACTAACGAAAACTTATGCCAAGAGTTTGCAAAGGTGATGCGGGATGAGTTCGAGATGAGCCACATTGGTGAGCTCATGTACTTCTTAAGGTTGCAGATCAGGCAGTCGAAAGAGGGAACCTTCATTCATCAACCTAAGTATGCAAAGGATCTACTTAAAAGGTTTGGGGTGAAGAATGCATTGGGGAAGAACACTCTGATGGCTACATCCACCTGTTTGGACAAAGACAAAACATGTAAGAGTGTCGATCAGAGAACTTACAGAGGTATGATTGGTTCTTTATTATATCTTATCATTAGTATGCCTGACATTATGTTTAGTTTATACGGTTGTGCACGTTTTCAGTCTGATCTCAAAGAATCACACTTTAATGCAGTATAGCAAATATTTAGATATATTAAGACCACTTCTAACTTTGGGTTGTTTTTATCCAAAAGATATTACTTTTGATCTTATTTTTTATAGTGACTTAGACTATGCTGGTTGCAAAACCACTAAAAAGAGCACAATTGGAACAAGTCACTTCCTTGGCCATTCCCTCGTCGACTGGTTTTGCAAAAAGCAGAGTTCGGTCTCATTATCTATCACTGAGGCAAATTACATAGCTGTCGAACGTTCATGTGCTCAAGTTCTTTGGATGAAACAAGTCTTATTAGATTATGGTGTTAAAACATCTACATGTGTGATTTATTGTGATAATAAGAGCGCAATTAACTTATCCAAGAATTTTGTTCTCCATCCTAGAACAAACGTATAGACATTAAGCATAGATTCATAGATGACTATTCTAGCAAAAAGGATGTTGAACATAGATATGTCCCTACAGAACATCAGGTTGCTTCACAAAGGATTTGAAAATAGAATCTTTTTCAAAACTCCTAAGAGATCTCGGCATTGTAAGTTAAACGGAACTGATATCCAATTGAATATGTTTATGCTTTATGTTTTTACGCTTATGTTTTAATTTAGTATGCATATTATTCTCTCTTCATATGCTATATTTAACACATAGTGTCAAGTTTTATTTTTGTCACGTGGATTAATTATTGTGGTTACACTTTTTGATGTGACAAAGGGAAAGAAGATGTAATGCATATAAAATAGTTAATTCATATTGACATTGTTTAGTTTACCACACTTGAAATGGAATATAATATGACATTGTGCATATTTCTGCTTATTCTCTAACCACACTTGGAATATAATGTGAAATTGTGCATATTTCTGCTTATTCTATAACCAACCTTGATGCAGGAAAAGTAACTTTTCCATAGCAATCATGCATCTCCGCAGGGGGAGCATAAGTCATTTTTTGTTGTCATATTATATTTTAAATTTTATATCATTTGTTGTCATCATCAAAAGGATGAGAGCGTTGAGATATTGAGACCCACCCCCGTGTAGTTTTGATGATGGCTACAAATGATATGGGTACTAAATATCTACTTCAAGTGTGTATATGAATTATTATTGCCATAGAGCACAAATATATGGAATAGCTCAAAAATAATGAACTTGGAAGCCACGGTTGTGAAGTCAACACGGGAGCCAATGTATGTAGCAAGTGAAGACTAAATTAAAGATTCAAGATCAAGACTTGATGGCCCAAGTTAAGAAAACAAGGTTAAAGAGCTCAAGAAGTGTGTATGTTATAAGTTAATACTTTAGAATGTCACAGCCAATAACATGAAGCTACACACTCAAAAAAATACTTGAAAAATACTTTTAAAATTTATTTAAATATGTTATATTAGTATATAATTTTTAATAACTATGTTCAAATTATTTTCATGAAGAAAAACTCAGGCATCCGAAAATAGTCGACTATTTATTTCAGATAGCCGACTATTTGCCTTAAGAATTTGCCTAGAACTCTCGGGTTTCTGCAGTAGTCGTCTATCACACTTGATAGCCGACTATCTAAAAAATATAGCCACCTATCCAAAATGGATAGCCGACTATCTGGGTCAAAATCCAGTTTTTAAAGAAAACGCAATTTTCGATTTATAGCGGTTACTAGCCGTTAGAGCCGACTTATTTGAGCACGTTTGAACCATTCTTTCACTCTATAACTGCTAGATGTTTCATAATTTTTATATATCAATTATAAATCATTTCTCTAGTATTTTCAATCTCAAATTCTCAAAAGCTCTCATTTTTAAAAGGTCTTCTTTGGCCATTGTTTAAATTTCTTTGTGCTAATTTTTCCTGATATTTTTCTATTATTTCTAGCCTTACACAATCTTGAATTTGATCTCCAAATCTTAAAGCTATTATTTTGATATTAAAATTTCTAGTATTTCTTTTGATCTCTTAAGCTTAACTTTTATTTTCTTTTTGAGACCAAGTTTTGATTTTTATAGCCACACTATACCCAAGCTTCATATACATTGGCTATAGGAATCAAGGGTGTTATAATCAATATACGAAAGGTTTGTAAAGTTTTTGAAGAAGCTTGGTAAGTTGTTCTCTAGTATGTAAGGGAAGTGTTATAATTTTGTTTTTGGAAATTCCTAGTTGAGTTATAAATTAGGTGATTGGAAATGCCTAGCAAGTTGAGATAGGTGCTTGTACAAGTCCTCTTCGTTGAGTTGAGGCAAGATTGCTCTCGGATTTGAGAGTTAGTGGATCAATTGCAGCATGTAGGCCAAGATTGGGCCAAACAAGGATAAAATCATGGTGTTTGCGTCGTTACTCTCTCATGTCTATCTCTTAATTATTGCTTGTAATATTTAATTCCACTGTGCTCGTTACATTCATTTTATGACAAGCTTATTATTTATGTTGATTAAGTACAAATTGGGGTAACTCTCATTTGAGACTTAGGTAACTTTTAGAAGGGTTTAAATTACGTGAGAATTTTATTACTTTACTCACAACACTATTCAACTCATATTCTAGTGTTATCTGCCATCCACAGGATCCCACAGTTGTGTTAGCTGTGTTGCCTTCCATTTGTGGTTGTATATGATGTTACTGTGACGGGCCAGCTTTATCCCCTTCCGTCTGATGCTACTGTGATGGGTCGATATCATTAAAAGTCACTTTGCTACATCTGAGATGGGCCTGCATCATCACTACCATATGCTGCTGCTATGAAGGTCCAGCGACATCCCTCCTATGAAATCGCTAAATATGACTCTTGTCTGCACCTTCTGGAAGATGTCATGTCCACCACAACACCACATCGATCCTACTCTGAGTGGATGTCAAGTAATGTGTTGGGTCATGTTCTTTTAATCCATATGCCGCCATATAGTGGATGTTAAGTAATGCGTCAGTCTATAAAACAAATTGATAAAGAAGCATTTAAGTTACAAGAATCATAAACTATAAAAAATTTGAGCTTGCAGATACTATTTACCAGTTGGTGCTTGAAGGGACTATGGGGGCATGTACGAGAACATGGGCTCCTGCCTAATATAGCAACCGTCTGGTGACTCCCAAATACCAGTGCATATAATCATTTAACGATATGACATCCCCCACCTCAACAACATGGTCATCTCTGTGTATCCACTCCGCAAGAGGCTCCACTGGCAGCATCGGATTATTGAGGGGTCTTACCGGTCTTCACCAGCATGACTGTGACAACAATTAAAATGTGCTGAGCTAAACCAAATTTCTGCATAACGCGGTCTAGTACATGCATCTCCATATCCTCCCAACAGAATAAAGATATCCGTGCATGCCAGATCCTCGGAGTTGCTAAACATAAAGGATAAAGATTCTCGAATCGCTTATTATCTGGCTCCCACATAACCTTATAGGCATGAATGACAGAAATAAATCATTAGACTACGTAATATATAAATATATATGTCATTATTTCAACTAATTATATAAAATTTATAAATTCATACATGTGTGCTCTCTAACAAGTCAAGCTCATTTCTAAACATTTCGAGGTTCCCTTGGAAGTTTCACGAAATGTTCACGGCATATTCCACCTACACCCTAAGGGGACGGTTCCCATCCAATACATTTTGGGTGTATGTGGGCAGTCCTATATGCAATTATATATATATACTAGTCATTACCCGTGCCCATAGGGCACGGTTTATTTAATGGCTGAGTTTTTCTTCCCCACAAATTTCAAGTTCCCCCAAATTTCAAGTTTTCCCACAAAATTTCAAGTTTTCCCCCCAAATTTAACTTTTCCCTCAAAATTTAAGTCCCCCCAAAATTGTCATTACCACCTAGGACAAACTTGCCACGTACGACAAAGCTTTGTCCTAATAGGATAAGATTCAAAATCTTCAAAGAACTGGAAAAAAATGGTCGGAAGGGGTGAGAATAAAAAGTGTGGGTGGGTGTGTGGGGAGGGTCCATGGGTAAAAATACAAAAACCGGGGTTGTATGTGCAAAATTCTCCACCTCCTCTTTTATCCCTCAAAATCTCATCTCTTATATTTTCTCTTATCCAATTTCCATGTTTTATATAATAGATATCCAAATTCTCTTATCCAATTTCTCATGTCCAAATTCTCTTCTCAATTTCTCTTGATAACATCCGTCTTTTATATAATAGATATCTCTTATCCAATTTCTCTTGTCCAATATCTCTTATCCAATTTCTCTTGATAACATCTCTCGTTTGTAATATAGATATCTCTTATCCAATTTCTCTTGATAACATCACTCTTATCCAATTTTTATTTTCCAATATCTCTTATTCAATTTCTCTTGATAACATCCCTCTTTTATAATATAGATATCTCTTATCCAATTTATCTTGTCAAATATATCTTATCCAATTTCTCTTGATAACATCCCTATTTTATAATATAGATATCTCTTATCCAATTTCTCATGTCCAATATCTCTCATCCAATTTCTCTTGATAACATCCTTCTTTTATAATATAGATATCTCCTATCCAATTTCGCTTGTCCAATTTCTCTTGATAACATCCCTCTTTTATAATATAGATATCTCTTATCCAATTTCTCTTGATAACATCCCTCTCTTTTAATATAGATATCTTTTATCCAATTTCTCTTGTCTAATATCTCTTATCCAATTTCTCTTGATAACATCCCTCTTTTATAATATAGATATCTCTTATCCAATTTCTTATGTCCAATATCTCTTATCCAATTTCTCTTGATAACATCCCTCTTTTATAATATAGATATATCTTATCCAATTTCTCTTGTCCAATATCTCTTATCCAATTTCTCTTGATAACATCCCTCTTTTATAATATAGACTAGTCATTACCCGTGCCCATAGGGCACGGTTTATTTAATGGCTGAGTTTTTCTCCCCCACAAATTTCAAGTTCCCCCAAATTTCAAGTTTTCCCACAAAATTTCAAGTTTTCCCCCCAAATTTAACTTTAGCCCCAAAATTTAAGTCCCCCCAAAATTGTCATTACCACCTAGGACAAACTTGCCACGTAGGACAAAGCTTTGTCCTAGTAGGATAAGATTCAAAATCTTCAAAGAACTGGAAAAAAATGGTCGGAAGGGGTGAGAATAAAAAGTGTGGGTGGGTGTGTGGGGAGGGTCCATGGGCAAAAATACAAAAACCGGGGTTGTATGTGCAAAATTCCCCACCTCCTCTTTTATCCCTCAAAATCTCATCTCTTATATTTTCTCTTATCCAATTTCCCTGTTTTATATAATAGATATCCAAATTCTCTTATCCAATTTCTCATGTCCAAATTCTCTTATCAATTTCTCTTGATAACATCCGTCTTTTATATAATAGATATCCCTTATCCAATTTCTCTTGTCCAATATCTCTTATCCAATTTCTCTTGATAACATCTCTCGTTTGTAATATAGATATCTCTTATCCAATTTCTCTTGATAACATCACTCTTATCCAATTTCTATTTTCCAATATCTCTTATTCAATTTCTCTTGATAACATCCCTCTTTTATAATATAGATATCCCTTATCCAATTTATCTTGTCAAATATCTCTTATCCAATTTCTCTTGATAACATCCCTATTTTATAATTTAGATATCTCTTATCCAATTTCTCATGTCCAATATCTCTTATCCAATTTCTCTTGATAACATCCTTCTTTTATAATATAGATATCTCATATCCAATTTCTCTTGTCCAATTTCTTTTGATAACATCCCTCTTTTATAATATAGATATCTCTTATCCAATTTCTCTTGATAACATCCCTCTCTTTTAATATAGATATCTCTTATCCAATTTCTCTTGTCCAATATCTCTTATCCAATTTCTCTTGATAACATCCCTATTTTATAATATAGATATCTCTTATCCAATTTCTCTCGTCCAATATCTCTTATCCAATTTCTCTTGATAACATCCCTCTTTTATAATATAGATATCTCTTATCCAATTTCTCTTGATAACATCCCTCTCTTTTAATATAGATATCTCTTATCCAATTTATCTTGTCAAATATCTCTTATCCAATTTCTCTTGATAACATCCCTCTTTTATAATATAGATATCTCTTATCCAATTTTTTATGTCCAATATCTCTTATCCAATTTCTCTTGATAACATCCCTCTTTTATAATATATATATCTCTTATCCAATTTCTCTTTTCCAATATCTCTTAACCAATTTCTCTTGATAACATCCCTCTTTTATAATATAGATATCTCTTATCCAATTTCTCTTTTCCAATATCTCTTATCCAATTTCTCTTGATAACATCCCTCTTTTATAATATAGATATCTCTTATCCAATTTCTCTTGTCCAATATCTCTTATCCAATATCTCTTGATAACATCCCTCTTTTATAATATAGATATCTCTTATCCAATTTCTCTCGTCCAATATCTCTTATCCAATTTCTCTTGATAACATCCCTCTTTTATAATATAGATATCTCTTATCCAATTTCTCTTGATAACATCCCTCTCTTTTAATATAGATATCTCTTATCCAATTTATCTTGTCAAATATCTCTTATCCAATTTCTCTTTTCCAATATCTCTTATCCAAACATCCCTCTTTTTATAATATAGATATCTCTTATCCAATTTCTCTTTTCCAATATCTCTTATCCAATTTCTCTTGATAACATCCCTCTTTTATAATATAGATATCTCTTATCCAATTTCTCTTGTCCAATATCTCTTATCCAATTTCTCTTGATAACATCCCTCTTTTATATTATAGATATCACTTATCCAATTTCTCTTTTCCAATATCTCTTATCCAATTTCTCTTGATAACATCCCTCTTTTATAATATAGATATCTCTTATCCAATTTCTCTTTTCCAATATCTCTTATCCAATTTCTCTTGATAACATCCCTCTTTTATAATATAGATATCTCTTATCCAATTTCTCTTGTCCAATATCTCTTATCCAATTTCTCTTGATAACATCCCTCTTTTATAATATAGATATCTCTTATCCAATTTCTCTTGTCCAATATCTCTTATCCAATTTCTCTTGATAACATCCCTCTTTTATAATATAGATATCTCTTATCCAATTTCTCTTTTCCAATATCTCTTATCCAATTTCTCTTGATAACATCCCTCTTTTATAATATATATATCTCTTATCCAATTTCTCTTTTTCAATATCTCTTATCCAATTTCTCTTGATAACATCCTGACGTGCGTTTATATTTCATATATTCATGCGTGTTTTCTTTTGTGTTTCTCCGTATTTTCCGCCGTCTTTTATTCATTTTCTCGTGTTTTCTCGTTTTCTTTCACTTTTCTTTGTTTCTCCATGTTTGCAGGAGATTGCCCGTGTAGGGGACGTTTAACGACGATATCTCAAGTCCCTGGAGCAACGGGAGGAGTCACGCGTGATCCAGGGGGTCAAACGACGAAGATTACAACTTTCAGCCCCTCACCCGGTCGGTTGGTCATCTCCAACCGATCGGGTGATGCACGCATGCACCACCCGGTCTCAACCGGAGCTCAAGTGGATGTCACCCGATCGGTTCACAGACCGGTTCAGCGGGGGGCTGTTCTCTGTTTTTTCGAGCAAAATGCCAACCGATCGGGTGACTCTCACCCGATCGGTTCATCTGTAGCTGTTGTTGAAGAGCTGAAGACACGGGCGTCCAACCGATCGCTTCACCCGACGGCTCCAAGATCCAACCGGTCACCCCAAGAACTCAACCGACCGGTTCATCTGACCGGGTGAAGCTCTGCCGTTTTCTGTTTACTATTTGTAACAGATCACCCGATCGGTTGACTTGTCAACCGATCGGGTGGCGCTTTTCCTGCGGGTTTGAACCCGTACCATTAGGGTTTCGAAGTGGGGCTATAAATACTCGAAGTTGTCCGACTGAAGAGAGGATCTTCTGGAGTTTTTTATGGCTTTTGCCGCTTTCTCTTGTGAGCTTTAGGTTAGATTAGATTAGGTCTTTTCGTTAATAAATCTTGTATTGGATTGAAGATTCAAACTCAAGATAAGTGTTTCTTTCTCTTGTTCTCCATTTTTGTGTTGTATTTCTTTTGCTTCATGATGAATGTTTGTATGTCTTTTGTGTTGTTTGTTTATATGTTTTTCATCATGGAGTAGTATTGATGAACCCTAATACGGGTTAGGGTAAGATTGATGCTTGGAAATTTACATTAGACTTGGTTGCATGGCACGTGTTCGATGAAATGTGTCAATGGGGATTTCTAGCAATCTAGGTCCAATTCATACGATGACACACTAGATGTGTTGGGGATTGGGGTCCGGTGCTTGTCCTGTCAAGATCCGCTTCGATGTATTGCTAGAAATCACATTTGACCTATTTGGCCATTAGGGTTACGCGGGGGTGTTTCATTGTCATTGGCGGGAGAAAGACCGCCTTTGACCGTCGGGCCAAGGGGGAATAAACTTGGCGGTTGACCCCCTAGCCATAGCTCATGCCCCCAGCGTAGACATCGAGTCCTCGCGCGCGGGAGCGGCTTGGACGAAGTGTTGGGAGATATCATTGTGGCCTTAATGCTCCCGGTTGCGGAAGGTGTTAATGGGCACGGGAGTGCCCACCGTCCGGAACCGGGTAGGCCTAGCGTGCTTGGCACCGACCGGAATATCGGGCCATGGACGCTAGGTACCACCTTTTGGGGCAATGTCTCACCCTGGATCAAGTCAAATGCCAAGTGTCATGAGTGCTCTAGCCCGTGTTAGCGGGGATTCTTTTCGTGTCTTTTTTATTTCTTCTCTATATTTCTACACTTCCACCCATATCATCCGCGTAGCTAGCACACGACCTAGGCGAGGCTAGTAGCCACTCAAGCCATCCACCTCCCTGTGTTCGATATACCCGCACCCTACACTAACCGTGCACTTGCGGTAAAACGACACCGCGCCCATACCGTAAACGGGGCGCCGGTCAAGTTTTTGGCGCCGTTGCCGGGGAGGCGTTCGGTTTGATATTAGCTTAGCTTGGGTTCGTTAGTCTACGCATAAAAACACAAAAATTTCTTTTTCTTTTTATATAAAAATATATATATATATATATTCAATAACCAAGAAATTTTTCCCCCACTGTTATATTATCTTTTTGTTATTTTCTTGTGCTATTGACGCTCCTCTCTAGTTTTCTTATTTTTGTTGTCCAGGTATCTTTGGTGTAACCATGTGGAGATCAAATTTCGATGCTCAGATGAGAGGCTACAATCCCTATTCATTTTTGGTTTGTGAGACTTGTGGGATGGCGGGGCACGTGTATTATGATTGCCTTGAGAGCCTCCCCCCACACCAAGGCCATACATTTTCCCACAACCATAACCCAAACACCTCCCATCCATTTCCTCAGCCTTATATCCCTCCACCACCACAAGAAGAATCAAGTCTCGTATCTCTCCTTGAAGGTGCCTTGTTTAATCAAGGCCAATTCTTACAAAACGTGATGTCACCAATTACCGAGACTACGCCAAAGAGAGGGGATGAAGGAGAGGATATACCTACTTTCATGGTTGAGACTACCATGCCGTCGGCCACAATAGACACATCTCATGCCGACCCCCCATTTTTCCATCATTACCACTTGGATGACGAAGCATTTTTTGATGATGATAGTGAGGATGGGGAGATGTCTCTAGGATCTGTGGGAGAGACTTGTCATCTCTATTTGGAAACCCCATATGAGTCCTATGAGAGCACCGAGGAGACAACAGAGCTTATGCATACCGGCGAGGAGGATGTGCGTGAGGACGACGACACCACGACCACATACGAAGGGTCCGCTCCACATCCACCTCCACAGCCATCTCTGTCACAGCTTCCTCCTTGGTCGGTGGTCAACCATGAGGATGTCATTCAGGACATCGAGCAGATGGAGAAGCATGAGCATATCGTCGAGGAGGATGTGCATGAGGGCTTGGATACGATCGTCCACTTCATGGAGCCCGAGCCACATCTACCTCTACCGTCACGCTTCACTTCTTCTGCGGCTGAGCATCTACTTGAGCATATTGCCCCTATTCAGGGAGATTTTCATACTCACTCTCACTCCACATTTGAGTCTCGCTTTTCACGTCATATTTCCTTAGACTCATATATATTTGACACACCATATCTCTCACAGGACACAGGATCGATTTCCCTTGAGGTATGCTGCGGTGTGTCACCACCTGGAGAGCAACTTCACATGGAGAGCGGGGATTTGATCGTCGCTAGCACAGAGGATAGCATACCATTTCCAGGGAGTGTTCGCCACATTTCATATATTTTACCATCATTTACCGGCGACTATCTCTGGAATACATTTATTTTGGGAAATAATTTCTTGCCATGGACTAATGCACCTCTTCCTTTGCAGGTCACAGGTGGACACCTACGAGGGATGCTTGGAGGTGCATTGCTTGGGTCCATTGGCACACGTGGCACAGCGCTTCTAGCGGAGCCACAGAAGGAGCAGTTAGAGCAGCTACATGCCCCACTTCAGATCTTGGATCCTCTTATGCTCAGGTGTATCTAAATCCAGTAGTGTAAAAATTTACCGCTTTCTAGTTTAGATTTGAATAATCTCGTCTCCTCTCATTAGCGAGGGGAGCGTATCTAGGATTTGCTTTTACATCATAATAACCCATCATGTCGTGCCCTTCTATCATTTCACCCCCATCCTCTTCAGAGGAGAACGAGCAGACTGTCTCTCCTGCATTCTGATTTCTTTCTTTTCCGATTTTCCCCGAGCATATTTCTGCATCACATTGATCATATCATTTTGCTAGCATTGTCATGTTCAGCTTGGGGGAAATCGATTTGTGTGCATGTTTTCGTGTGTCTTATTTTTTTAGTTTCGCTCATGTGTTTTTCGTGTTTTTCATTTTTTGTGTCGGTGCACAACTCCCCCCCATTTTCATTGCCCTCCCGTATTCACTACTATTGCATTGAGGACAATGCAAGTTTTAGCTTGGGGGAGTCGCACTTCGTGCGTCATTTGTCCATTTTTCTTCGTTTTTGAGTCGTTTTCCATCGTGTTTTTCTTTTTTCTTCTCATCTTTTGTTCTCTCTCTCTCTCTCTCCTAGAGATGACCCCATATGATGAATTGCCACAAAATCACACACACCTAGCATGGCATCGATAATCACACTCACTAACTCTTGGAAGCCGAATCCCATTGCATTTCACGCTTCGTGGGTCCACTTTGCTTTTATGTGAGTCGTGTGTCGTATCTCGCTTATAGTGTGCTTCTACTTTGTGATGTTGATTTATATACCTACCCTTGGTTGACCCCTAGATTATCATGCTTCGATGTTGAATATGCGGTATTTTCTTCTAATGTCTGCTTCTATATGCATGCTATATATATCGTATACTTCATTTCGCATGTGTCGGGATTCCACAATTAAGGACTAGGACAACCCATTTAGCCCATGCTCTAATTAGCGAGAATAGTTTCCTTTGCCCAAGTGTTTAGATTCCGATTTCTTTTTTGTTTTACTTGGTGCAAATCCCCTCGTCGTGTACCGTTCTCCCACTTGGGAGAGTACACATGTATATATCCCAATATCCAAAAATCCAAAAAAAGGGAGAAAAGAAAAGAAAAACCCAAAGAGAAAAGAAAAAATATATGTATAGCCAAAAAATCCAAAAAAATACAAATACCCAAAACCCAAAAATTCCCGTGTGAATATTTTCCTACTTGTTGAGAATAAAGGGAAGGCGAGAATTTGCACCGAGTGTTCTTCTCCACATCATCTCAACCCCCATCGTTTTCGAAAATACTTGGCTTAGGAACTTTTTAGCTATTATCTAGGCTATAGTGTGGTGAATTCCTTAACCCTAGTTGTGGAGTCCCTAACGCATGATATGTTTCGATTCTCTCTCTATTCTCATGCATGCTTAAACTATATATTCACCGCTTTATTCGAATCGAATCGATATTTGGGTCTTTCTTTGGGTATGTGTGTATCGAGCTTTATTGCACAATGTAGATAGTGATACCGTTTGCTAGCACGCGACCACGCTCACTCGCGCTTCACCGCGTGGGCCCACGGCACTTGTTTGGACTCGCATTCCTTGGTTTAGTGTTGTGTTTTGTCGTATGCTTGCTTCGTGTGGCGTGTTTGATTTTGTTGGCCCTTATGGGCGATCTAGGATATAGAGTTTTCTTTTTCTCTCCTTCTCTCTATTTTTCCCCTTCGAGCTCCTACTCTCACTCGTCTTCCTCGAGGACGAGGAAGAGTTCAGCTTGGGGGATTTTGATGTGCGTTTATATTTCATATATTCACGCGTGTTTTCTTTTGTGTTTCTCCGTGTTTTCCGCCGTCTTTTATTCATTTTCTCGTGTTTTCTCGTTTTCTTTCACTTTTCTTTGTTTCTCCAAGTTTGCAGGAGATTGCCCGTGTAGGGGACGTTTAACGACGATATCTCAAGTCCCTGGAGCAACGAGAGGAGTCATGCGTGATCCAGGGGGTCAAACGACGAAGATTACAACTTTCAGCCCCTCACCCGGTCGGTTGGTCATCTCCAACCGATCGGGTGATGCACGCATGCACCACCCGGTCTCAACCGGAGCTCAAGTGGATGTCACCCGACCGGTTCACAGACCGGTTCAGCGGGGGGCTGTTCTCTGTTTTTTCGAGCAAAATGCCAACCGATCGGGTGACTCTCACCCGATCGGTTCATCTGTAGCTATTGTTGAAGAGCTGAAGACACGGGCGTCCAACCGATCGCTTCACCCGACGGCTCCAAGATCCAACCGGTCACCCCAAGAACTCAACCGACCGGTTCATCTGACCGGGTGAAGCTCTACCGTTTTCTGTTTACTATTTGTAACAGATCACCCGATCGGTTGACTTGTCAACCGATCGGGTGGCGCTTTTCCTGCGGGTTTGGACCCGAACCATTAGGGTTTCGAAGTGGGGCTATAAATACTCGAAGTTGGCCGACTGAAGAGAGGATCTTCTAGAGTTTTTTAGGGCTTTTGCCCCTTTCTCTTGTGAGCTTTAGGTTAGATTAGATTAGGTCTTTTCGTTAATAAATCTTGTATTGGATTGAAGATTCAAACTCAAGATAAGTGTTTCTTTCTCTTGTTATCCATTTTTGTGTTGTATTTCTTTTGCTTCATGATGAATGTTTGTATGTCTTTTGTGTTGTTTGTTTATATGTTTTTCATCATGGAGTAGTATTGATGAACCATAATACGGGTTAGGGTAAGATTGATGCTTGGAAATTTACATTAGACTTGGTTGCATGGCACGTGTTCGATGAAATGTGTCAATGGGGATTTCTACCAATCTAGGTCCAATTCATACGACGACACACTAGATGTGTTGGGGATTGGGGTCCGGTGCTTGTCCTGTCAAGATCCGCTTCGATGTATTGCTAGAAATCACATTTGACCTATTTGGCCATTAGGGTTACGCGGGGGTGTTTCATTGTCATTGGCGGGAGAAAGACCGCCTTTGACCGTCGGGCCAAGGGGGAATAAACTTGGCGGTTGACCCCCTAGCCATAGCTCATGCCCCCAGCGTAGACATCGAGTCCTCGCGCGCGGGAGCGGCTTGGACGAAGTGTTGGGAGATATCATTGTGGCCTTAATGCTCCCGGTTGCGGAAGGTGTTAATGGACACGGGAGTGCCCACCGTCCGGAACCGGGTAGGCCTAGCGTGCTTGGCACCGACCGGAATATCGGGCCATGGACGCTAGGTACCACCTTTTGGGGCAATGTCTCACCCTGGATCAAGTCAAATGCCAAGTGTCATGAGTGCTCTAGCCCGTGTTAGCGGGGATTCTTTTCGTGTCTTTTTTATTTCTTCTCTATATTTCTACACTTCCACCCATATCATCCGCGTAGCTAGCACACGACCTAGGCGAGGCTAGTAGCCACTCAAGCCATCCACCTCCCTGTGTTCGATATACCCGCACCCTACACTAACCGTGCACTTGCGGTAAAACGACACCGCGCCCATACCGTAAACGGGGCGCCGGTCACATCCCTCTTTTATAATATAGGTATCTCTTATCCAATTTCTCTTGTCCAATATCTCTTATCCAATTTCTCTTGATAACATCCCTCTTTTATAATATAGATATCTCTTATCCAATTTTTCTTGTCCAATATCTCTTATCCAATTTCTCTTGATAACATCCCTCTTTTATAATATAGATATCTCTTATCCAATTTCTCTTTTCCAATATCTCTTATCCAATTTCTCTTGATAACATCCCTCTTTTATAATATAGATATCTCTTATCCAATTTATCTTGTCAAATATCTCTTATCCAATTTCTCTTGATAACATCCCTCTTTTATAATATAGATATCTCTTATCCAATTTCTCATGTCCAATATCTCTTATCCAATTTCTCTTGATAACATCCCTCTTTTATAATATAGATATCTCTTATCCAATTTCTCTTGTCCAATATCTCTTATCCAATTTCTCTTGTCCAATATCTCTTATCCAATTTCTCTTGATAACATCCCTCTTTTATAATATAGATATCTCTTATCCAATTTCTCTTGTCCAATATCTCTTATCCAATTTCTCTTGATAACATCCCTCTTTTATAATATAGATATCTCTTATCCAATTTCTCTTGATAACATCCCTCTCTTTTAATATAGATATCTCTTATCCAATTTCTCTTGTCAAATATCTCTTATCCAATTTCTCTTGATAACATCCCTCTTTTATAATATAGATATCTCTTATCCAATTTCTCATGTCCAATATCTCTTATCCAATTTCTCTTGATAACATCCCTCTTTTATAATATAGATATCTCTTATCCAATTTCTCTTGTCCAATATCTCTTATCCAATTTCTCTTGTCCAATATCTCTTATCCAACTTCTCTTGATAACATCCCTCTTTTATAATATAGACTAGTTATTACCCGTGCCCATAGGGCACGGTTTATTTAATGGCTGAGTTTCTCCCCCACAAATTTCAAGTTCACCCAAATTTCAAGTTTTCCCATAAAATTTCAAGTTTTCCCCCCAAATTTAACTTTTCCCCCAAAATTTAAGTCCCCCCAAAATTGTCATTACCACCTAGGACAAATTTTCCACGTAGGACAAAGCTTTGTCCTAGTAGGATAAGATTCACAATCTTCAAAGAACTGGAAAAAAATGGTCGGAAGGGGTGAGAATAAAAAGTGTGGGAGGGTGTGTGGGGAGGGTCCATGGGCAAAAATACAAAAACCGGGGTTGTATGTGCAAAATTCCCCACCTCCTCTTTTATCCCTTAAAATCTCATCTCTTATATTTTCTCTTATCCAATTTCCATGTTTTATATAATAGATATCCAAATTCTCTTATCCAATTTCTCATGTCCAAATTCTCTTATCAATTTCTCTTGGTAACATCCGTCTTTTATATAATAGATATCCCTTATCCAATTTCTCTTGTCCAATATCTCTTATCCAATTTCTCTTGATAACATCTCTCGTTTGTAATATAGATATCTCTTATCCAATTTCTCTTGATAACATCACTCTTATCCAATTTCTATTTTCCAATATCTCTTATTCAATTTCTCTTGATAACATCCCTCTTTTATAATATAGATATCTCTTATCCAATTTATCTTGTCAAATATCTCTTATCCAATTTCTCTTGATAACATCCCTATTTTATAATATAGATATCTCTTATCCATTTTCTCATGTCCAATATCTCTTATCCAATTTCTCTTGATAACATCCTTCTTTTATAATATAGATATCTCATATCCAATTTCTCTTGTCCAATTTCTTTTGATAACATCCCTCTTTTATAATATAGATATCTCTTATCCAATTTCTCTTGATAACATCCCTCTCTTTTAATATAGATATCTCTTATCCAATTTCTCTTGTCCAATATCTCTTATCCAATTTCTCTTGATAACATCCCTATTTTATAATATAGATATCTCTTATCCAATTTCTCTTGTCCAATATCTCTTATCCAATTTCTCTTGATAACATCCCTCTTTTATAATATAGATATCTCTTATCCAATTTCTCTTGTCCAATATCTCTTATCCAATTTCTCTTGATAACATCCCTCTTTTATAATATAGATATCTCTTATCCAATTTCTCTTGATAACATCCCTCTCTTTTAATATAGATATCTCTTATCCAATTTATCTTGTCAAATATCTCTTATCCAATTTCTCTTGATAACATCCCTCTTTTATAATATAGATATCTCTTATCCAATTTCTCTTGTCCAATATCTCTTATCCAATTTCTCTTGATAACATCCCTCTTTTATAATATAGATATCTCTTATCCAATTTCTCTTGTCCAATATCTCTTATCCAATTTCTCTTGTCCAATATCTCTTATCCAATTTCTCTTGATAACATCCCTCTTTTATAATATAGATATCTCTTATTCAATTTCTCTTGTCCAATATCTCTTATCCAATTTCTCTTGATAACATCCCTCTTTTATAATATAGATATCTCTTATCCAATTTCTCTTGTCCAATATCTCTTATCCAATTTCTCTTGATAACATCCCTCTCTTTTAATATAGATATCTCTTATCCAATTTATCTTGTCAAATATCTCTTATCCAATTTCTCTTGATAACATCCCTCTTTTATAATATAGATATCTCTTATCCAATTTCTTATGTCCAATATCTCTTATCCAATTTCTCTTGATAACATTCCTCTTTTATAATATAGATATCTCTTATCCAATTTCTCTTATCCAATATCTCTTATCCAATTTCTCTTGATAACATCCCTCTTTTATAATATAGATATATATGTATATATATACATGTATATATATATATGTATATATATATTTATGTATATATATGTATATATATACATATGTATGTACATACATACATATGTATAAATATGTATGTACATACATACATATATATACATATGTATGTACATACATACTTATATATACATATGTATGTACATACATATGTATATAAATATGTATCTATATACATATGTACATACATATGTACATGTATGTACATACATACATATGTATACATACATACATATGTACGTACATATGTACGTACGTACATATGTACGTACGTACGTATGTACGTACATACGTATGGACATACGTAAGTACATATGTACATACATACATATGTATACATACATACATATGTATACATATGTATATATATAACAGTATTATCTAAGTAAAAAATTGATACCTATATGCAATCTCTCATATATGTATACATATATATATATATAACAGTATTATCTAAGTAAAAAATTGATACCTATATGCAATCTCTCCCAGGACCCTACATGTTGTCAATGATTGTTATATATATATATACACACACACACACACAGATATATATAACAGTATTATCTAAGTAAAAAATTGATACATACAACAATGTGGCGTATACATATAAAGTAGCTGTTTGTTTTCTTATCACCTTACTTAACTCAGAGTATATATGTGTCAGCACTGCATAGAGTACATATGTGTCAGCACTACACTTCACAGTGAATACCCTCCAATGTCCTCAAAATTCTCCAGCTTCTCCAACCAACGTAGGTGCACCGATTCTTTGCTTGGATCTGGAACCAATAAGGTTCGGATCATATGTAGCATGTATGTCTGTGCATATTGCTGAATCTGTACCCATGTGGCTTCATCAGGCAAAACCACAAAAGTTTCACACAGCCAACTAAACTTTACATTTGCTCCTTGGTTTTCAATGGATGCCTGTCCTAGTAGTCGTCCACCTTGACATATGGGGCTTCCATCAATATGTAGGCCCGTGATGACTGCCATCCTATGACGTGATCGTCATCTCCCCATTCGCATATGGAATGTATTTGTCTCAGGCCTCCATCTCTCAACCAACATTGTCAATAGTGCGTGGTCTAACCGTATCCACTTCAATCTTGCACATACATGTAACCAGGACATTTCAATATAATGCACTGCATGCTCATCTATTTGCCATTCAGAATGTATGCGCGTGTGATCCACAACTCCTATCATAGTCTCATGCAAATAATTAATGCATTAATTAATTTTCTTCATGCCATCATATTTAAAATTTTCAACATTACTATCATCATGAATATTTATACATGTCCATGTTGGATTTGTGATGAACGATGGCGAGCCGGTTCATACAAGACCGCATCAGATATGGGTTCCGCCTCCTCCATGATATGAAATCATATAATTTACAATTATTATATGATTGCTAATCAATAATTCACCATTTTTCGATGATCCGTAGAATATGAAACTATTAAATTCTAGAAGTGTTGGGGGTTGGTGTTGACCGAGGTCTTTGTCCCAAGGCTGATAGATTAAGAGCCAAATGTAACAACAAATGCATGCTCTAAACATAAACATATGGGAACCAAACGTGGGAACCAAATCTACATCCTGAATTGCAAAAAATATGGGAACTGAATATAAACATAAACCCTAAATTGCAAATTTTTTTGCATACTTGAGTGCTTGGTTGGGGGTTGGTGCATAGTGTGAGTTAGACCGGAGCTCGGTGTTGAATATTGGTCTCCCCGGATTTGGTTTTGGATGATGAGCAAACATAAATAATTCATGAACTAACAAATTGTGAGCGCAGTATTGGAGATAGTCGCCAAATTCACGAGAACAATCAAAGCGACATCTCAAGACTTCTCAAAGCACGTATTCATTGCCTAAAGCTTCGTTGAAGCTCTTGGACCGTTTTGGAAGTCATGAAGAATTAATCGAAGCTCTCGAAGACCATTCTTTAAGGTTTTATTTATAGTCTTTTAGCTTCGATCTATAGAATGTTAAGCCTTGAGTATATCTTACGATTCTATCTTCATAACGCTCATATCGTAGCTCTAGGATCTTAGTACAAGTTCATTCTAACTTCCTCGAAGCGTCGCGCTTCGATTCGGACTTGTTTGTGCATATTAGTTGGTACAAGAAGAAGTACTGACCGACTAGATGGTGATCTAGTCGGTCAGAAGAGCTTCTTGGACCGACTAGTTTGCTTCCTTAATTTCTTGCACCTTACTGTTTACAGTTAGTCGGTCTACGTTGACTCACCGACCGACTAGTTTGTGAACTAGTCGGTCAGTGATGCTTCTTTGACTGACTAGTTGTGATTTACTGTACATGCTAAATTTCTCCTAAGCTACTGTTTATCGTTAGTCGGTCTAAGAACGTTTGGTGACCGACTAGTTGACAATCTAGTCGGTCAACTTTTGTTCTTGGACCGACTAAGTCAATTTGTATTCAGACTATTTCACTTTGCCTCTTAGTCTGTCTACGTTCACTGACTGACCGACTAGTTGTGAAACTAGACGGTCAGAATGTCTTCTTGGACCGACTAGATTTCTAGGTCTGAATTTCTATCTCTTCTCAGTTCCTCACTTAGTCGGTCCATGTTGTTTGACTGACCGACTAGTTGATGAACTAGTCGGTCAGTGGTTGTTCTTTGACCGACTAATTGCCTCAGATTTCTATCCGTTGGGAATTGACCTAACTTGTTTTTATGGGACCCTATAAATACGAACCTAGGTCATTTCTCTCTAGGTTAGAGCTGCCATTAAGAGATTCATTGAGATTAAAAGAGATAGCCATTCTCACTCATTTCCAAAGCTCTCTTCCTCACAAGAAACCCATTCTCTCACTTTCTAGATCTAGAATCCATTTTGAGAGAAGCTTGTTCTTGGTGAGCTCTTCAAGCTCTTGCTTGATTCAAGTCTCCAAATCACTCCTAGGCACCTATTGCTGGTCATTTCCTTGGTGCTAGGTCTTGGTGACTTCATCTTCCTCAAATCTTTCCTTTCACCTATTTGGTAAGAAAAACTCAAGGTATAGGATTTTGTGGTAAGATTGTTTATTTCATTATAAACTTGTTTATATTGCTTCTTGATTCTCTCGGTTGTGAGAGAAGGTTGTGATCCCGGGTTGTGGGATTCACTATTGCCATTGCATGTATGATTTGATCTTGTGAAGGTTTTTCACAAGATATTCATAGTGGAAATCTTGGGTTAGGGTTTCTAACCTAAGTATCCGGAGGGGATCCGGGTGGTTGGGACGTAGGATCACCGGGAACAAGTCGGGGAGACTTGGGTGGATCCGAACCCAGTAACATCTTTTGTTAGCATTGTTAATTTTGTTGTTGTCATTCAATTTAAGCTTCCGCAAATTGATTTGGTAGTTGTTTGCACTATAATTAGGAATTATACTCCTTGTTATTTTTAAAGTACTATTCACCCCCCCTCTAGTACTTGTGCAGTAGCTTGTAGGGCATTACATTTGGTATCAAAGCCAGATACTTAGCTATGTCTGCCAACGACAACAAGACCGTGCGTCCACCTTCCAACTATGACACCTTCAGGAACCGTGAAGGAGCATCTTCGGTGATGGAAGGACATTCCTCTACGAGGCCTCCGTTCTTCAACGGTACCAACTACGGGTACTGGAAATGCCGGATGGAAACCTTCCTCCGGAGTGCATCTCTATGGAGGACCACAATGAAGGAATACATCGAGCCCGAAGAAGAAGACTTTGAGAAATGTACTACCGCGGAGATCGCCGCGGAGGTAAGCAATGCCAAGGCAATGAACGCCTTGCAATGCGCATTGGAGCCCGAGGACTTCAATAAGATATGCACATGTAAGAGTGCATATCAAATTTGGAACTCCCTCCTCATTCTACATGAAGGGACGAGTAGGGTAAGAGACTCTAAACTCGTAGTTGTAAACAAAGACTACGAAATGTTTCATATGCAACATGGCGAGAAGATGAAGGAATATTACGCTCGCTTCGTTGACATAATAAACGAGTTAGAGGCCCTCGGCAAATCCTACACCCAAAAGGAGAAGTGCTCGAAGCTTATCGAAGGACTTCCTTCTTCTTGGGAGAAACGTACCTTCGCCATCGAGGAAGGTAATGACATGAATAAGTATACCGTAGTTCAATTGATGGGTACTTTGATGTCATACGAGGTACGCAAAGATAGCAAGGTGAAGTTACAAGAAAAGATGAAGTCCTATTTGAACCAAGACGTGCCTAAGAAAAAGGCAATTGCATTCAAGGCGGCTTCATCCACCTCTACCGATGATGAGGACTCGGAAGAAGAAATGGACATGGAATCCATTGCACTCATGGCAAAGAAGTTCAATCGCTTCTTCCGAAAGGGTAACTTCAAACAAAAATCTAAATTTACTTCTACTAATGCCTCTCCACCTTTGTGCTTTAAATGCAATAAGCCAGGACACATCAAAGCGGATTGTCCTCAAAACAAGCAAAAGGAGAAGTGGAAGGCGCCGAAGTTCGACAAGTCGAAGAAGTACAAAAAGGGGTACAAAAAGGGACTTGTCGGAGCAACATTCACCGACTCCGAGGATTCCTCAAGCGGAGAGTCGGACGATGAGAAAGTGGAGCAAGCGCACATGTGCTTCATGGCAAGAGAGGAGCATGATCAAGGATCTTCCTCCTCCGATGATAGCGACGACGAAGGCGATGAGGTAACTATGGATGATCTTAGGGATGCTAACTCTCATTTATGGTCTAAATACACTAAATTAGTAAATAGATATACTAAAGTAAAAGATGACCTAGCTAGCATTCAAACCTCGCCTAAGACTATCATCACCAACAACGACACCGTTGTTGAAGAGTTAAGAAATGAGATTGTCAATCTCAAATCTAAACTTGAACATGTTAGCATTGAAGATCCGGAAGAACATAGGATAGCGGATTTGACTTCTCAAAACTCGACTTTGAGTATTGAGAATGAGAATCTTAAATCTCGTGTTTATGTGCTCACATCGCAAGTATCAAACTTGGATACTTCTATGCGTTCTCTCAAAGAGAAATATGAGAACACATTAGGCCGAATTAATAAATTCAATAAGGGTAAGGACCATTTGGATAAAATCCTAAGTGACTTACTTCCGGCCAATCACCACATTGGTTTGGGGTATACGATGGGATGTCCATCCAAAGCGGCCACTACTTTTGTTAGGCCAACTTCCGGTGACTCTACGAGTGGTAGCAAACACTCTATTGGTAGTTCATCTACCAATGGTGCTTCCACATCGTCCACACCCTCTTTCAGAAAGAAACCCACTTTGGGTGGACCTCCAAAGAAGGGGCATGCTTATATGTACACCAATACCATGCCACGTAGGAACACACGTCCTACTCCACCGTCTCACACATATGATGATTTCTATGCTACACGTTCACGGGCACGTGCACACCATGTGAGACACCCCCACGCACGTGTTCCCACACATGCATATGTTCACCCACCTTATCATATGAATAATTCTCGTCGTGCACCATTCCATCATGTTCCTTATGCCTATCCACAACATGCATCACGTAGAAATCAACTCGCATGCATGCACCCAATAGGATAAGGGCTCCCAAGATTTTCACTATTTGGAGCCCAAAGGACACAAGCATGGATGAAAAACAAGTGTATATGAATGCTTATTTTTCGGATGTTGTGCATAGTAGAAATTATGTGGGGAAGTCTAAGTCCAATTGGACTTGGCTTCCAAAGGTCTAACCTTTGAGGACCCAATGACCTTGGGTACCGTGATATGAAATTCTCTATCTTTAGGTACTCAAGAAAAAGAAAAAGAAAAGGAGCAACAAATTTAAATTTAGCTCCAAAGGGAATTGGATACTCGATAGCGGGTGTTCAAAACACATGACGGGTGACGCTCAATTGCTCTCCGGAGTAGTTCCCATTGCAAATGGAAACCGCGTCGTATTTGGAGGCAACGAGAGCGGAACCATCGTCGGTGTTGGTAAAGTGGGTAACCCATCTAAACCCTTAATTAGTGATGTCTATCTAGTTAATGGTTTAAATCATAATCTTATTTCAATAAGTCAACTTTGTGACAAAGGTTACAAAGTTAGATTTGCGAAAGGATTATGTCATATTTCAAATGATAATAATAAATTATTATTTTCCGGCACTCGCCATAAAGATATTTATATTTTGGATCTTCCTAAGTCATATGAACAATGTCTAGTTGCCAACACAAGTGAACAACACTTATGGCATCGACGATTTGGACATGTGAACTTTGGAACACTTTATAAGCTTTCAAAATTAAATTCCATTAAAGGTTTTCCGAAGCTCGTTTTTGAAAAGAAAAGTTTTTGTGATTCTTGTCAACGTGGCAAGCTTCCTAAATCTTCATTTAAACCTAAGAAAAGCATTTCTACTAAACGGCCACTAGAGCTATTGCTTCTAGATTTATTTGGGCCAACTAGAGTTGCTTCCTTAGGAAATGCAAGATATGGTCTTGTCATCGTCGATGATTATTCTAGATTTACATGGGTATTTTTCTTATGTAATAAAAATGAAGCTTTTGAAAACTTCACAATATTTGTGAAGAAAGTACAAAATCTCATCGGAACCACCATTGTCACTATTCGTAGTGATCATGGGGGTGAATTTGAGAATGAGTCCTTCTCAAATTTTTGTGATGATCTTGGAATTACTCACACGTTTTCTTTCCCTCGCGCACCTCCTCAAAATGGTGTTGTTGAGAGGAAGAATAGAATGCTTGTGGAGTGTGCTCGTACTATGCTCGAAGATAGTCAACTTGGTTATCAATTTTGGGCGGAAGCGGTACACACCGCTTGCTATGTGTTTAATAGAATACTTTTGAGGCCCGGCACCAAACAAACTTGCTATGAATTGTTGTTTGGTAGATTGCCTCAAGTTAAACATTTTCGTGTTTTCGGCGCAAAATGTTTTATTAAAAACACATATGATAATTTGGACAAGTTTGATCCGAGATCGGATGAGGGGATATTTGTTGGGTATTCCTCACGTAGCAAAGCCTACCGAATATACAACAAAAGATCCTCTACGATCGAGGAATCACTTCATGTCTCTTTTAATGAGAATTTTACTACTCCTAGAATTTCAAATGATGATGACTCTATGGATGTTTTATGTGATTCGTTTGAAAATTCTAAGTCTATTTATTCAATTGATTCTATTGATACTAACCCGACTAATGAAGTTGTTGAGAATGTGCCTAGTGATCAAGGTATTCCCAAGCGGCTTCATACCGTTCGCGATCATCCTCATGAGCAAGTCATTGGCAATATTCATGATAGTGTCAAGACGAGATCTCAAGTCCACCACTTCGCCAATTGTGCCTTTGCCTCATCGATAGAGCCAAAGAATATAGTTGAAGCGTGCGAAGATAGTGCTTGGATCCTTGCCATGGAGGAGGAACTCATTCAATTCGAGAGGAATGAGGTATGGGAGCTTGTTCCTTTGCCATCGAAGAACCACACCGTCATAGGGACAAAGTGGATCTTCAAGAACAAAACCGACGAAAACCAAGTCGTCGTTCGGAACAAAGCTCGGTTAGTAGCTCAAGGCTATCGACAAGAGGAATGTATCGATTTCGAAGAATCCTTCGCTCCGGTAGCTAGATTAGAATCTATTAGACTATTATTGTCTTTTGCATGCCATAAAAACTTTAAATTATTTCAAATGGATGTTAAAAGTGCATTTTTAAACGGAGATGTCGTTGAGGAAGTTTACGTTTCTCAACCTCCGGGCTTCATAAATGAAAAATTTCCAAATCATGTTTTTAAACTAAAGAAAGCTCTTTATGGTTTGAGACAAGCTCCTCGAGCTTGGTATGATCGCCTAAAGAATTTTCTTTTGGATTTGAATTTTAAAATGGGCGAAGCCGATTCTACACTTTTTGTTAAGCATGTGAATAATGATATTTTATTAGTTCAAATTTATGTTGATGATATCATTTTCGGTGCTACTAACTTCACTCTTTGCGAAGAGTTTTCTAATGTTATGAAGGAACAATTTGAGATGAGCCACATGGGCGAACTCAAATATTTCTTAGGTCTCCAAATTCGCCAATTGAACGATGCAATCTTCATCCACCAAACGAAATACACGGTGGAGTTGCTAAAGCGATTTGGAATGGAGAATGCCTCCGGGAAAAAGACTCCTATGAGCACTACAACGCATCTTGATAAAGATACGGGCGGAAAAGATGTAGACATTCGTCTATATCGAGGTATGATAGGTAGTTTAATTTATCTTACCGCAAGTAGGCCCGATATTATGTTTGTCGTTTGTATTTGTGCTCGTTATCAGTCTCAACCTAAGGATTCTCACTTAGTAGCGGTTAAACGTATTTTTCGCTATCTAAGTTACACTTTAGATTTTGGATTACTTTATCCGAAATCTAGCACATATGAGTTAGTCTCATATAGTGACGCTGATTATGCGGGATGCAAATCCGACAGGAAGAGTACTAGTGGCACTTGCCATTTTCTAGGAAATTCCCTTGTCTCTTGGTTTTCCAAGAAGCAAAATTCGGTATCACTTTCAACCACCGAGGCGGAATACATTGCCGCCGGTGCCGCTTGTGCCCAGGTTCTTTGGATGAGACACACACTGAAGGATTTTGGTATTCATTGTGATACTAGCCCTATCATGGTGGATAACCAAAGTGCTATTTGTCTTTCAAAGAATCCGGTGCACCATTCCCGATCTAAACACATAGATGTCCGACACCACTTTTTAGATGATCATGTTGCTAAAAAGGACATCATATTAGTGTACGTTGAAACCCAAAAGCAAATCGCCGATATTTTCACGAAACCCCTAAAGGAGGACTCCTTTGTGCGGTTGCGTCGAGAATTGGGGATTATGGGTGAATCCGAGATATAGGATTCATGTTATCATTCAATTATCTTGCATGCTTTTATATTTCGCAATATTTCGTTCATGCTAGATTTATTGAATTTTTGGGGATTTTATGTGATTTGTTTGAATTTTTGCTCGAATTCTTATTTGAATATCGTATATGAGATTTCGATGTTTTATGGGGTAGTTTAGATGACTAATGAGAGGGTTAAGATGTTTCATCCAAGTGGTTTATGAAGAGAACTCATTTATCAATTTTTGGACTCTTCTAGTCGGTTTCAGTTCATTAGTCAACCGACTAGATGCTCATCTAGTCGGTCAGCTAGTGAACTCAGACCGACTAGTTCAAGCTTTTATCTTTCTTTTGTCATTAACTTTCTTTAGTCGGTCACAGTACACTTACCGACCGACTAGATTGAAAACTAGTCGGTCAGTGAGTATACTGCGACCGACTAACTCTAGCCCTAAAAATTTCTGTTGGCCTCTGTTTCGACTTAGTCGGTTCAAGCTCATTGACCGACTGACTAGATCATAATCTAGTCGGTCAGTGCTTGAACTGTGACCGACTAAGTGTGTTAGGGCAAACGCGTCTTTTCGCTTTCCCGACCGACTTAATCAAGTTTTGTCCGACTATTCTTCTTTTTAGTCGGTCTATTTCACACTCCAACTCGAAAACTCCCTCTCCCCGACCGAAACCCCTTCGTATTCTCGTTGTCTCCGGCCAATTTTCCGGCCATCCCCGCCGTCCGACGCCGTCGCCCTCTCTCTTAGGTATAACCCCCCTTCCTAGATCTCTGTTTTCATCCCTAGGGTGTGTTCTAGATCTCATTTTCATCTATAAGCTCTAGGGTTTCGGAATTTGATCTAGGGTTTCGATTTTTCACTCTTAGGGCTTGTGTGTTAGGTTCTAGGGTTTGATCTTAGGATCTTTGAACCTATCCCGACGTTTGGTTGTACTCGTTGTGCCGCGATCATGGCACGAACGAGAATCCCGATTACCTCTTCTGGGGCTTCTCCCATGACCGTAGAGACCGGGACCGCTTCGACCCCTCCAAAACTTAGGGCCAAGACCACCCGACCCCCCTCTTCGTCTTCAACTCCGTTGAAGAGGAAGAGGACGTCCAAGCCTAAACCTACCGGCCAATCGTCCAAGCCAAAACCTAAACCTAAAAAGTTCCGTGCTCCCACCCCTCCCGGTGAGCGTTCGGATAGTGATTCCGAGGATAACTCCGATGAGGAATACACTCCTGAACATCCCGAGAAGGCACCCACTCCACCCCCTCCTCCACCTCCTCCTAAGTCCCGTAAGGCTAAGGGTAAAGCTCCTATGCCAATCGGCGGTGTCGATATATCGTTGTGCCGCGACGACCCTCAGTGTCTCACAGCGTACAACCGTATAGAGCACTGCCCACTGCTGTTAGAGCATTACGTTCAGTTTTCTGATTTTCTTGGCCTTGCTGATCTTCTCTCCTATAGTGGCCTATTGGACTACCTTCGATTTGACGCTAAGGCGAACCCTAGACCATATCCTCGCCTGGTCAAATTATTCTATGCCAACCGTGTCCGGGGTCAGTACGGCGAGACCCACTCCATTGAGACTTCTGTTTTGGGGACTCCGATAGTCCTCACGGCAGAAATCTTGGGGGAGTTGATTGGTTGCTCGTCGTGTGGCCTCCTCCCGTCTGACATCTCTGTCGACGATATCTCCTCCTTAGATCAGCGGACCCTAGGCAAAATCTTCCAGGTTATCCCCCCAGCATTCATAGGAGTCCCTTCCAAATCTTTCAAGTCAAATGCTTGGGTGCTTAATCTGATCTTGAAGTCCTGCCTTCTTCCCAAGTATGGATCTTCTTCTCTTCCATCTCAGCCGTTTTTGAAATTGATATACGCTCTTTTCTTGGGTAGCGAGATTAATTGGGCTCGCATTATACTCGATAAGATGGACTCTTTCGAGTGTATACGCAAGACCACTAAATCTGCGCATATCCCATATCCATGTCTGTTGACTTTGGTTTTCCGTCGATTCGGTGTTCCCCTGCCTCCTGATGATGAACGTCCCTTGGGTCCTCATCTGAACGCGACGGCCGTTAAGAAATCTCTTGCGGCGCTTCGTCACGTGCAGAGGTCGACCACATCTGCTTCCCAGGCCACTCCCTCAGCTGCTGCTGCCCCCACTCCCTCTGCCACATTAGATGATGTCGTACGCTTACTTCGTCGGCACGAGTCGCGTTTGGCTCGTACTGAGGAGGTAGTTTGCTGTATGGCTCATATGATGGGCATTGAGCTTCCTCCTTCCGTTTCTGAGGCCGAGGAGATGGACGATGAGGATATTGACGATCTTGTCACTTCCTTGGCTCGTGGCAATGAGGCCACTGCTGCTGCTGCTGCTACCACATCTGCTCCTGGAGATGGCACCTCTTCCAGTGATCCAGAGACTTCTACACCAGTAGTTCAGACTTCTGAGGCTGCTGCTGCTCCTGTTGATGACCCTGCTCCTGTCTTGCCTGCTGTTACTCCTGTTGAGACCCCAGCCGTTGAGCCCGTCGTCGTTTCCACACCTGCCCCGACGATCCCGTCTGTTGACACGCCTCTCCTCCCTGCAGAGCCTGAGTCCACTCCGTCGACTGGACCCACGGAGACTGCAGATCCAGCCACTTCCTCGTGATCGTCTGTTTCGAGGACTCTCCACTGCTCATTGGATGATGCATCTTATTGAGAGTATTTTGGGTTAGGATGGAGTTTGAGGGTTATTTTGATGTATTTTGATTTTTCTGGATGTCGGTGTTGTATTTTGATGTACTTTGGATGATGTTGATGGTTAGATGATGTATGATGTATTTTCCTTTTTGTTGTTGATATCCATGGTATGTTATACTTGATGTACTCGATGTGATATCTTTTTGGATGTACTCATGATGTTTTTATATATATATACATCGATGTTCTCTATGTTTTAATTCGTCGTGCACATTTACTATTCGTTCAACACATATGAAATGTGAATTCGTCGCTCGACGCTTGGAAGCTTGGTTAAATAGATTATATTTCTATGATTATATAGAATTGTTTTCCATGCACAAATTTAACCAAGAATATTGAATATTGGAGATTATGTTCCTTTACTCAATAAATGAATTAATATTTGGTATTTTTGATGATTTTAATTTTCGCTTTTAGATGATGGACATTTGGGCACACCTTGATTTGATTTCATCGTTTTTCCCTTGGTGTCAATTGAGTCCATCGTCAACATCTACGACTCCCGATGTTGGATTTTAATTTCCCTAGTTGTTGTCGTTGTATGCCCCCCATTTTTGGGATAATGCCAAAGGGGGAGAGATAATGATAATAAATAGGTCAAATGAAAATTTAACTCAATTTCCAAGAATCTAATTTGATGTGTTAGATTCAGGGGGAGTTAAGATATATATAAGGATTTTCAAAATCCGATATTTCAAAAATCGATTCTCTTTATTTATCTTACTCGTCTGATTGATGCAATTCATATATATTCATTTTGGAATTAACGTGTCATCAATGCAGGGGGAGTAAGTATTTTTCATTTGAATCATTATTTTTTATTATTATTTATGTTGGTTTGTCATCACCAAAAAGGGGGAGAATGTTGAATATTGGACTCCCCGGATTTGGTTTTGGATGATGAGCAAACATAAATAATTCATGAACTAACAAATTGTGAGCGCAGTATTGGAGATCGTCGCCAAATTCACGAGAACAATCAAAGCGACATCTCAAGACTTCTCAAAGCACGTATTCATTGCCTAAAGCTTCGTTGAAGCTCTTGGACCGTTTTAGAAGTCATGAAGAATTAATCGAAGCTCTCGAAGACCATTCTTTAAGGTTTTATTTATAGTCTTTTAGCTTCGATCTATAGAATGTTAAGCCTTGAGTATATCTTACGATTCTATCTTCATAACGCTCATATCGTAGCTCTAGGATCTTAGTACAAGTTCATTCTAACTTCCTCGAAGCGCCGCGCTTCGATTCGGACTTGTTTGTGCATATTAGTTGGTACAAGAAGAAGTACTGACCGACTAGATGGTGATCTAGTCAGTCAGAAGAGCTTCTTGGACCGACTAGTTTGCTTCCTTAATTTCTTGCACCTTACTGTTTACAGTTAGTCGGTCTACGTTGACTCACCGACCGACTAGTTTGTGAACTAGTCGGTCAGTGATGCTTCTTTGACCGACTAGTTGTGATTTATTGTACATGCTAAATTTCTCCTAAGCTACTGTTTATCGTTAGTCGGTCTAAGAACATTTGGTGACCGACTAGTTGACAATCTAGTCGGTCAACTTTTGTTCTTGGACCGACTAAGTCAATTTGTATTCAGACTATTTCACTTTGCCTCTTAGTCGGTGTACGTTCACTGACTGACCGACTAGTTGTGAAACTAGGCGGTCAGAATGTCTTCTTGGACCGACTAGATTTCTAGGTCTGAATTTCTATCTCTTCTCAGTTCCTCACTTAGTCGGTCCATGTTGTTTGACTGACCGACTAGTTGATGAACTAGTCGGTCAGTGGTTGTTCTTTGACCGACTAATTGCCTCAGATTTCTATCCGTTGGGAATTGACCTAACTTGTTTTTATGGGACCCTATAAATACGAACCTAGGTCATTTCTCTCTAGGTTAGAGCTGCCATTAAGAGATTCATTGAGATTAAAAGAGATAGCCATTCTCACTCATTTCCAAAGCTCTCTTCCTCACAAGAAACCCATTCTCTCACTTTCTAGATCTAGAATCCATTTTGAGAGAAGCTTGTTCTTGGTGAGCTCTTCAAGCTCTTGCTTGATTCAAGTCTCCAAATCACTCCTAGGCACCTATTGCTGGTCATTTCCTTGGTGCTAGGTCTTGGTGACTTCATCTTCCTCAAATCTTTCCTTTCACCTATTTGGTAAGAAAAACTCAAGGTATAGGATTTTGTGGTAAGATTGTTTATTTCATTATAAACTTGTTTATATTGCTTCTTGATTCTCTCGGTTGTGAGAGAAGGTTGTGATCCCGGGTTGTGGGATTCACTATTGCCATTGCATGTATGATTTGATCTTGTGAAGGTTTTTCACAAGATATTCATAGTGGAAATCTTGGGTTAGGGTTTCTAACCTAAGTATCCGGAGGGGATCCGGGTGGTTGGGACGTAGGATCACCGGGAACAAGTCGGGGAGACTTGGGTGGATCCGAACCCAGTAACATCTTTTGTTAGCATTGTTAATTTTGTTGTTGTCATTCAATTTAAGCTTCCGCAAATTGATTTGGTAGTTGTTTGCACTATAATTAGGAATTATACTCCTTGTTATTTTTAAAGTACTATTCACCCCCCTCTAGTACTTGTGCAGTAGCTTGTAGGGCATTACATTTGGTATCAAAGCCAGATACTTAGCTATGTCTGCCAACGACAACAAGACCGTGCGTCCACCTTCCAACTATGACACCTTCAGGAACCGTGAAGGAGCATCTTCGGTGATGGAAGGACATTCCTCTACGAGGCCTCCGTTCTTCAACGGTACCAACTACGGGTACTGGAAATGCCGGATGGAAACCTTCCTCCGGAGTGCATCTCTATGGAGGACCACAATGAAGGAATACATCGAGCCCGAAGAAGAAGACTTTGAGAAATGTACTACCGCGGAGATCGCCGCGGAGGTAAGCAATGCCAAGGCAATGAACGCCTTGCAATGCGCATTGGAGCCCGAGGACTTCAATAAGATATGCACATGTAAGAGTGCATATCAAATTTGGAACTCCCTCCTCATTCTACATGAAGGGACGAGTAGGGTAAGAGACTCTAAACTCGTAGTTGTAAACAAAGACTACGAAATGTTTCATATGCAACATGGCGAGAAGATGAAGGAATATTACGCTCGCTTCGTTGACATAATAAACGAGTTAGAGGCCCTCGGCAAATCCTACACCCAAAAGGAGAAGTGCTCGAAGCTTATCGAAGGACTTCCTTCTTCTTGGGAGAAACGTACCTTCGCCATCGAGGAAGGTAATGACATGAATAAGTATACCATAGTTCAATTGATGGGTACTTTGATGTCATACGAGGTACGCAAAGATAGCAAGGTGAAGTTACAAGAAAAGATGAAGTCCTATTTGAACCAAGCCGTGCCTAAGAAAAAGGCAATTGCATTCAAGGCGGCTTCATCCACCTCTACCGATGATGAGGACTCGGAAGAAGAAATGGACATGGAATCCATTGCACTCATGGCAAAGAAGTTCAATCGCTTCTTCCGAAAGGGTAACTTCAAACAAAAATCTAAATTTACTTCTACTAACGCCTCTCCACCTTTGTGCTTTAAATGCAATAAGCCAGGACACATCAAAGCGGATTGTCCTCAAAACAAGCAAAAGGAGAAGTGGAAGGCGCCGAAGTTCGACAAGTCGAAGAAGTACAAAAAGGGGTACAAAAAGGGACTTGTCGGAGCAACATTCACCGAATCCGAGGATTCCTCAAGCGGAGAGTCGGACGATGAGAAAGTGGAGCAAGCGCACATGTGCTTCATGGCAAGAGAGGAGCATGATCAAGGATCTTCCTCCTCCGATGATAGCGACGACGAAGGCGATGAGGTAACTATGGATGATCTTAGGGATGCTAACTCTCATTTATGGTCTAAATACACTAAATTAGTAAATAGATATACTAAAGTAAAAGATGACCTAGCTAGCATTCAAACCTCGCCTAAGACTATCATCACCAACAACGACACCGTTGTTGAAGAGTTAAGAAATGAGATTGTCAATCTCAAATCTAAACTTGAACATGTTAGCATTGAAGATCCGGAAGAACATAGGATAGCGGATTTGACTTCTCAAAACTCGACTTTGAGTATTGAGAATGAGAATCTTAAATCTCGTGTTTATGTGCTCACATCGCAAGTATCAAACTTGGATACTTCTATGCGTTCTCTCAAAGAGAAATATGAGAACACATTAGGCCGAATTAATAAATTCAATAAGGGTAAGGACCATTTGGATAAAATCCTAAGTGACTTACTTCCGGCCAATCACCACATTGGTTTGGGGTATACGATGGGATGTCCATCCAAAGCGGCCACTACTTTTGTTAGGCCAACTTCCGGTGACTCTACGAGTGGTAGCAAACACTCTATTGGTAGTTCATCTACCAATGGTGCTTCCACATCGTCCACACCCTCTTTCAGAAAGAAACCCACTTTGGGTGGACCTCCAAAGAAGGGGCATGCTTATATGTACACCAATACCATGCCACGTAGGAACACACGTCCTACTCCACCGTCTCACACATATGATGATTTCTATGCTACACGTTCACGGGCACGTGCACACCATGTGAGACACCCCCACGCACGTGTTCCCACACATGCATATGTTCACCCACCTTATCATATGAATAATTCTCGTCGTGCACCATTCCATCATGTTCCTTATGCCTATCCACAACATGCATCACGTAGAAATCAACTCGCATGCATGCACCCAATAGGATAAGGGCTCCCAAGATTTTCACTATTTGGAGCCCAAAGGACACAAGCATGGATGAAAAACAAGTGTATATGAATGCTTATTTTTCGGATGTTGTGCATAGTAGAAATTATGTGGGGAAGTCTAAGTCCAATTGGACTTGGCTTCCAAAGGTCTAACCTTTGAGGACCCAATGACCTTGGGTACCGTGATATGAAATTCTCTATCTTTAGGTACTCAAGAAAAAGAAAAAGAAAAGGAGCAACAAATTTAAATTTAGCTCCAAAGGGAATTGGATACTCGATAGCGGGTGTTCAAAACACATGACGGGTGACGCTCAATTGCTCTCCGGAGTAGTTCCCATTGCAAATGGAAACCGCGTCGTATTTGGAGGCAACGAGAGCGGAACCATCGTCGGTGTTGGTAAAGTGGGTAACCCATCTAAACCCTTAATTAGTGATGTCTATCTAGTTAATGGTTTAAATCATAATCTTATTTCAATAAGTCAACTTTGTGACAAAGGTTACAAAGTTAGATTTGCGAAAGGATTATGTCATATTTCAAATGATAATAATAAATTATTATTTTCCGGCACTCGCCATAAAGATATTTATATTTTGGATCTTCCTAAGTCATATGAACAATGTCTAGTTGCCAACACAAGTGAACAACACTTATGGCATCGACGATTTGGACATGTGAACTTTGGAACACTTTATAAGCTTTCAAAATTAAATTCCATTAAAGGTTTTCCGAAGCTCGTTTTTGAAAAGAAAAGTTTTTGTGATTCTTGTCAACGTGGCAAGCTTCCTAAATCTTCATTTAAACCTAAGAAAAGCATTTCTACTAAACGGCCACTAGAGCTATTGCTTCTAGATTTATTTGGGCCAACTAGAGTTGCTTCCTTAGGAAATGCAAGATATGGTCTTGTCATCGTCGATGATTATTCTAGATTTACATGGGTATTTTTCTTATGTAATAAAAATGAAGCTTTTGAAAACTTCACAATATTTGTGAAGAAAGTACAAAATCTCATCGGAACCACCATTGTCACTATTCGTAGTGATCATGGGGGTGAATTTGAGAATGAGTCCTTCTCAAATTTTTGTGATGATCTTGGAATTACTCACACGTTTTCTTTCCCTCGCGCACCTCCTCAAAATGGTGTTGTTGAGAGGAAGAATAGAATGCTTGTGGAGTGTGCTCGTACTATGCTCGAAGATAGTCAACTTGGTTATCAATTTTGGGCGGAAGCGGTACACACCGCTTGCTATGTGTTTAATAGAATACTTTTGAGGCCCGGCACCAAACAAACTTGCTATGAATTGTTGTTTGGTAGATTGCCTCAAGTTAAACATTTTCGTGTTTTCGGCGCAAAATGTTTTATTAAAAACACATATGATAATTTGGACAAGTTTGATCCGAGATCGGATGAGGGGATATTTGTTGGGTATTCCTCACGTAGCAAAGCCTACCGAATATACAACAAAAGATCCTCTACGATCGAGGAATCACTTCATGTCTCTTTTAATGAGAATTTTACTACTCCTAGAATTTCAAATGATGATGACTCTATGGATGTTTTATGTGATTCGTTTGAAAATTCTAAGTCTATTTATTCAATTGATTCTATTGATACTAACCCGACTAATGAAGTTGTTGAGAATGTGCCTAGTGATCAAGGTATTCCCAAGCGGCTTCATACCGTTCGCGATCATCCTCATGAGCAAGTCATTGGCAATATTCATGATAGTGTCAAGACGAGATCTCAAGTCCACCACTTCGCCAATTGTGCCTTTGCCTCATCGATAGAGCCAAAGAATATAGTTGAAGCGTGCGAAGATAGTGCTTGGATCCTTGCCATGGAGGAGGAACTCATTCAATTCGAGAGGAATGAGGTATGGGAGCTTGTTCCTTTGCCATCGAAGAACCACACCGTCATAGGGACAAAGTGGATCTTCAAGAACAAAACCGACGAAAACCAAGTCGTCGTTCGGAACAAAGCTCGGTTAGTAGCTCAAGGCTATCGACAAGAGGAATGTATCGATTTCGAAGAATCCTTCGCTCCGGTAGCTAGATTAGAATCTATTAGACTATTATTGTCTTTTGCATGCCATAAAAACTTTAAATTATTTCAAATGGATGTTAAAAGTGCATTTTTAAACGGAGATGTCGTTGAGGAAGTTTACGTTTCTCAACCTCCGGGCTTCATAAATGAAAAATTTCCAAATCATGTTTTTAAACTAAAGAAAGCTCTTTATGGTTTGAGACAAGCTCCTCGAGCTTGGTATGATCGCCTAAAGAATTTTCTTTTGGATTTGAATTTTAAAATGGGCGAAGCCGATTCTACACTTTTTGTTAAGCATGTGAATAATGATATTTTATTAGTTCAAATTTATGTTGATGATATCATTTTCGGTGCTACTAACTTCACTCTTTGCGAAGAGTTTTCTAATGTTATGAAGGAACAATTTGAGATGAGCCACATGGGCGAACTCAAATATTTCTTAGGTCTCCAAATTCGCCAATTGAACGATGCAATCTTCATCCACCAAACGAAATACACGGTGGAGTTGCTAAAGCGATTTGGAATGGAGAATGCCTCCGGGAAAAAGACTCCTATGAGCACTACAACGCATCTTGATAAAGATACGGGCGGAAAAGATGTAGACATTCGTCTATATCGAGGTATGATAGGTAGTTTAATTTATCTTACCGCAAGTAGGCCCGATATTATGTTTGTCGTTTGTATTTGTGCTCGTTATCAGTCTCAACCTAAGGATTCTCACTTAGTAGCGGTTAAACGTATTTTTCGCTATCTAAGTTACACTTTAGATTTTGGATTACTTTATCCGAAATCTAGCACATATGAGTTAGTCTCATATAGTGACGCTGATTATGCGGGATGCAAATCCGACAGGAAGAGTACTAGTGGCACTTGCCATTTTCTAGGAAATTCCCTTGTCTCTTGGTTTTCCAAGAAGCAAAATTCGGTATCACTTTCAACCACCGAGGCGGAATACATTGCCGCCGGTGCCGCTTGTGCCCAGGTTCTTTGGATGAGACACACACTGAAGGATTTTGGTATTCATTGTGATACTAGCCCTATCATGGTGGATAACCAAAGTGCTATTTGTCTTTCAAAGAATCCGGTGCACCATTCCCGATCTAAACACATAGATGTCCGACACCACTTTTTAGATGATCATGTTGCTAAAAAGGACATCATATTAGTGTACGTTGAAACCCAAAAGCAAATCGCCGATATTTTCACGAAACCCCTAAAGGAGGACTCCTTTGTGCGGTTGCGTCGAGAATTGGGGATTATGGGTGAATCCGAGATATAGGATTCATGTTATCATTCAATTATCTTGCATGCTTTTATATTTCGCGATATTTCGTTCATGCTAGATTTATTGAATTTTTGGGGATTTTATGTGATTTGTTTGAATTTTTGCTCGAATTCTTATTTGAATATCGTATATGAGATTTTGATGTTTTATGGGGTAGTTTAGATGACTAATGAGAGGGTTAAGATGTTTCATCCAAGTGGTTTATGAAGAGAACTCATTTATCAATTTTTGGACTCTTCTAGTCGGTTTCAGTTCATTAGTCAACCGACTAGATGCTCATCTAGTCGGTCAGCTAGTGAACTCAGACCGACTAGTTCAAGCTTTTATCTTTCTTTTGTCATTAACTTTCTTTAGTCGGTCACAGTACACTTACCGACCGACTAGATTGAAAACTAGTCGGTCAGTGAGTATACTGCGACCGACTAACTCTAGCCCTAAAAATTTCTGTTGGCCTCTGTTTCGACTTAGTCGGTTCAAGCTCATTGACCGACTGACTAGATCATAATCTAGTCGGTCAGTGCTTGAACTGTGACCGACTAAGTGTGTTAGGGCAAACGCGTCTTTTCGCTTTCCCGACCGACTTAATCAAGTTTTGTCCGACTATTCTTCTTTTTAGTCGGTCTATTTCACACTCCAACTCGAAAACTCCCTCTCCCCGACCGAAACCCCTTCGTATTCTCGTTGTCTCCGGCCAATTTTCCGGCCATCCCCGCCGTCCGACGCCGTCGCCCTCTCTCTTAGGTATAACCCCCCTTCCTAGATCTCTGTTTTCATCCCTAGGGTGTGTTCTAGATCTCATTTTCATCTATAAGCTCTAGGGTTTCGGAATTTGATCTAGGGTTTCGATTTTTCACTCTTAGGGCTTGTGTGTTAGGTTCTAGGGTTTGATCTTAGGATCTTTGAACCTATCCCGACGTTTGGTTGTACTCGTTGTGCCGCGATCATGGCACGAACGAGAATCCCGATTACCTCTTCTGGGGCTTCTCCCATGACCGTAGAGACCGGGACCGCTTCGACCCCTCCAAAACTTAGGGCCAAGACCACCCGACCCCCCTCTTCGTCTTCAACTCCGTTGAAGAGGAAGAGGACGTCCAAGCCTAAACCTACCGGCCAATCGTCCAAGCCAAAACCTAAACCTAAAAAGTTCCGTGCTCCCACCCCTCCCGGTGAGCGTTCGGATAGTGATTCCGAGGATAACTCCGATGAGGAATACACTCCTGAACATCCCGAGAAGGCACCCACTCCACCCCCTCCTCCACCTCCTCCTAAGTCCCGTAAGGCTAAGGGTAAAGCTCCTATGCCAATCGGCGGTGTCGATATATCGTTGTGCCGCGACGACCCTCAGTGTCTCACAGCGTACAACCGTATAGAGCACTGCCCACTGCTGTTAGAGCATTACGTTCAGTTTTCTGATTTTCTTGGCCTTGCTGATCTTCTCTCCTATAGTGGCCTATTGGACTACCTTCGATTTGACGCTAAGGCGAACCCTAGACCATATCCTCGCCTGGTCAAATTATTCTATGCCAACCGTGTCCGGGGTCAGTACGGCGAGACCCACTCCATTGAGACTTCTGTTTTGGGGACTCCGATAGTCCTCACGGCAGAAATCTTGGGGGAGTTGATTGGTTGCTCGTCGTGTGGCCTCCTCCCGTCTGACATCTCTGTCGACGATATCTCCTCCTTAGATCAGCGGACCCTAGGCAAAATCTTCCAGGTTATCCCCCCAGCATTCATAGGAGTCCCTTCCAAATCTTTCAAGTCAAATGCTTGGGTGCTTAATCTGATCTTGAAGTCCTGCCTTCTTCCCAAGTATGGATCTTCTTCTCTTCCATCTCAGCCGTTTTTGAAATTGATATACGCTCTTTTCTTGGGTAGCGAGATTAATTGGGCTCGCATTATACTCGATAAGATGGACTCTTTCGAGTGTATACGCAAGACCACTAAATCTGCGCATATCCCATATCCATGTCTGTTGACTTTGGTTTTCCGTCGATTCGGTGTTCCCCTGCCTCCTGATGATGAACGTCCCTTGGGTCCTCATCTGAACGCGACGGCCGTTAAGAAATCTCTTGCGGCGCTTCGTCACGTGCAGAGGTCGACCACATCTGCTTCCCAGGCCACTCCCTCAGCTGCTGCTGCCCCCACTCCCTCTGCCACATTAGATGATGTCGTACGCTTACTTCGTCGGCACGAGTCGCGTTTGGCTCGTACTGAGGAGGTAGTTTGCTGTATGGCTCATATGATGGGCATTGAGCTTCCTCCTTCCGTTTCTGAGGCCGAGGAGATGGACGATGAGGATATTGACGATCTTGTCACTTCCTTGGCTCGTGGCAATGAGGCCACTGCTGCTGCTGCTGCTACCACATCTGCTCCTGGAGATGGCACCTCTTCCAGTGATCCAGAGACTTCTACACCAGTAGTTCAGACTTCTGAGGCTGCTGCTGCTCCTGTTGATGACCCTGCTCCTGTCTTGCCTGCTGTTACTCCTGTTGAGACCCCAGCCGTTGAGCCCGTCGTCGTTTCCACACCTGCCCCGACGATCCCGTCTGTTGACACGCCTCTCCTCCCTGCAGAGCCTGAGTCCACTCCGTCGACTGGACCCACGGAGACTGCAGATCCAGCCACTTCCTCGTGATCGTCTGTTTCGAGGACTCTCCACTGCTCATTGGATGATGCATCTTATTGAGAGTATTTTGGGTTAGGATGGAGTTTGAGGGTTATTTTGATGTATTTTGATTTTTCTGGATGTCGGTGTTGTATTTTGATGTACTTTGGATGATGTTGATGGTTAGATGATGTATGATGTATTTTCCTTTTTGTTGTTGATATCCATGGTATGTTATACTTGATGTACTCGATGTGATATCTTTTTGGATGTACTCATGATGTTTTTATATATATATACATCGATGTTCTCTATGTTTTAATTCGTCGTGCACATTTACTATTCGTTCAACACATATGAAATGTGAATTCGTCGCTCGACGCTTGGAAGCTTGGTTAAATAGATTATATTTCTATGATTATATAGAATTGTTTTCCATGCACAAATTTAACCAAGAATATTGAATATTGGAGATTATGTTCCTTTACTCAATAAATGAATTAATATTTGGTATTTTTGATGATTTTAATTTTCGCTTTTAGATGATGGACATTTGGGCACACCTTGATTTGATTTCATCGTTTTTCCCTTGGTGTCAATTGAGTCCATCGTCAACATCTACGACTCCCGATGTTGGATTTTAATTTCCCTAGTTGTTGTCGTTGTATGCCCCCCATTTTTGGGATAATGCCAAAGGGGGAGAGATAATGATAATAAATAGGTCAAATGAAAATTTAACTCAATTTCCAAGAATCTAATTTGATGTGTTAGATTCAGGGGGAGTTAAGATATATATAAGGATTTTCAAAATCCGATATTTCAAAAATCGATTCTCTTTATTTATCTTACTCGTCTGATTGATGCAATTCATATATATTCATTTTGGAATTAACGTGTCATCAATGCAGGGGGAGTAAGTATTTTTCATTTGAATCATTATTTTTTATTATTATTTATGTTGGTTTGTCATCACCAAAAAGGGGGAGAATGTTGAATATTGGACTCCCCGGATTTGGTTTTGGATGATGAGCAAACATAAATAATTCATGAACTAACAAATTGTGAGCGCAGTATTGGAGATCGTCGCCAAATTCACGAGAACAATCAAAGCGACATCTCAAGACTTCTCAAAGCACGTATTCATTGCCTAAAGCTTCGTTGAAGCTCTTGGACCGTTTTAGAAGTCATGAAGAATTAATCGAAGCTCTCGAAGACCATTCTTTAAGGTTTTATTTATAGTCTTTTAGCTTCGATCTATAGAATGTTAAGCCTTGAGTATATCTTACGATTCTATCTTCATAACGCTCATATCGTAGCTCTAGGATCTTAGTACAAGTTCATTCTAACTTCCTCGAAGCGCCGCGCTTCGATTCGGACTTGTTTGTGCATATTAGTTGGTACAAGAAGAAGTACTGACCGACTAGATGGTGATCTAGTCAGTCAGAAGAGCTTCTTGGACCGACTAGTTTGCTTCCTTAATTTCTTGCACCTTACTGTTTACAGTTAGTCGGTCTACGTTGACTCACCGACCGACTAGTTTGTGAACTAGTCGGTCAGTGATGCTTCTTTGACCGACTAGTTGTGATTTATTGTACATGCTAAATTTCTCCTAAGCTACTGTTTATCGTTAGTCGGTCTAAGAACATTTGGTGACCGACTAGTTGACAATCTAGTCGGTCAACTTTTGTTCTTGGACCGACTAAGTCAATTTGTATTCAGACTATTTCACTTTGCCTCTTAGTCGGTGTACGTTCACTGACTGACCGACTAGTTGTGAAACTAGGCGGTCAGAATGTCTTCTTGGACCGACTAGATTTCTAGGTCTGAATTTCTATCTCTTCTCAGTTCCTCACTTAGTCGGTCCATGTTGTTTGACTGACCGACTAGTTGATGAACTAGTCGGTCAGTGGTTGTTCTTTGACCGACTAATTGCCTCAGATTTCTATCCGTTGGGAATTGACCTAACTTGTTTTTATGGGACCCTATAAATACGAACCTAGGTCATTTCTCTCTAGGTTAGAGCTGCCATTAAGAGATTCATTGAGATTAAAAGAGATAGCCATTCTCACTCATTTCCAAAGCTCTCTTCCTCACAAGAAACCCATTCTCTCACTTTCTAGATCTAGAATCCATTTTGAGAGAAGCTTGTTCTTGGTGAGCTCTTCAAGCTCTTGCTTGATTCAAGTCTCCAAATCACTCCTAGGCACCTATTGCTGGTCATTTCCTTGGTGCTAGGTCTTGGTGACTTCATCTTCCTCAAATCTTTCCTTTCACCTATTTGGTAAGAAAAACTCAAGGTATAGGATTTTGTGGTAAGATTGTTTATTTCATTATAAACTTGTTTATATTGCTTCTTGATTCTCTCGGTTGTGAGAGAAGGTTGTGATCCCGGGTTGTGGGATTCACTATTGCCATTGCATGTATGATTTGATCTTGTGAAGGTTTTTCACAAGATATTCATAGTGGAAATCTTGGGTTAGGGTTTCTAACCTAAGTATCCGGAGGGGATCCGGGTGGTTGGGACGTAGGATCACCGGGAACAAGTCGGGGAGACTTGGGTGGATCCGAACCCAGTAACATCTTTTGTTAGCATTGTTAATTTTGTTGTTGTCATTCAATTTAAGCTTCCGCAAATTGATTTGGTAGTTGTTTGCACTATAATTAGGAATTATACTCCTTGTTATTTTTAAAGTACTATTCACCCCCCTCTAGTACTTGTGCAGTAGCTTGTAGGGCATTACATTTGGTATCAAAGCCAGATACTTAGCTATGTCTGCCAACGACAACAAGACCGTGCGTCCACCTTCCAACTATGACACCTTCAGGAACCGTGAAGGAGCATCTTCGGTGATGGAAGGACATTCCTCTACGAGGCCTCCGTTCTTCAACGGTACCAACTACGGGTACTGGAAATGCCGGATGGAAACCTTCCTCCGGAGTGCATCTCTATGGAGGACCACAATGAAGGAATACATCGAGCCCGAAGAAGAAGACTTTGAGAAATGTACTACCGCGGAGATCGCCGCGGAGGTAAGCAATGCCAAGGCAATGAACGCCTTGCAATGCGCATTGGAGCCCGAGGACTTCAATAAGATATGCACATGTAAGAGTGCATATCAAATTTGGAACTCCCTCCTCATTCTACATGAAGGGACGAGTAGGGTAAGAGACTCTAAACTCGTAGTTGTAAACAAAGACTACGAAATGTTTCATATGCAACATGGCGAGAAGATGAAGGAATATTACGCTCGCTTCGTTGACATAATAAACGAGTTAGAGGCCCTCGGCAAATCCTACACCCAAAAGGAGAAGTGCTCGAAGCTTATCGAAGGACTTCCTTCTTCTTGGGAGAAACGTACCTTCGCCATCGAGGAAGGTAATGACATGAATAAGTATACCATAGTTCAATTGATGGGTACTTTGATGTCATACGAGGTACGCAAAGATAGCAAGGTGAAGTTACAAGAAAAGATGAAGTCCTATTTGAACCAAGCCGTGCCTAAGAAAAAGGCAATTGCATTCAAGGCGGCTTCATCCACCTCTACCGATGATGAGGACTCGGAAGAAGAAATGGACATGGAATCCATTGCACTCATGGCAAAGAAGTTCAATCGCTTCTTCCGAAAGGGTAACTTCAAACAAAAATCTAAATTTACTTCTACTAACGCCTCTCCACCTTTGTGCTTTAAATGCAATAAGCCAGGACACATCAAAGCGGATTGTCCTCAAAACAAGCAAAAGGAGAAGTGGAAGGCGCCGAAGTTCGACAAGTCGAAGAAGTACAAAAAGGGGTACAAAAAGGGACTTGTCGGAGCAACATTCACCGAATCCGAGGATTCCTCAAGCGGAGAGTCGGACGATGAGAAAGTGGAGCAAGCGCACATGTGCTTCATGGCAAGAGAGGAGCATGATCAAGGATCTTCCTCCTCCGATGATAGCGACGACGAAGGCGATGAGGTAACTATGGATGATCTTAGGGATGCTAACTCTCATTTATGGTCTAAATACACTAAATTAGTAAATAGATATACTAAAGTAAAAGATGACCTAGCTAGCATTCAAACCTCGCCTAAGACTATCATCACCAACAACGACACCGTTGTTGAAGAGTTAAGAAATGAGATTGTCAATCTCAAATCTAAACTTGAACATGTTAGCATTGAAGATCCGGAAGAACATAGGATAGCGGATTTGACTTCTCAAAACTCGACTTTGAGTATTGAGAATGAGAATCTTAAATCTCGTGTTTATGTGCTCACATCGCAAGTATCAAACTTGGATACTTCTATGCGTTCTCTCAAAGAGAAATATGAGAACACATTAGGCCGAATTAATAAATTCAATAAGGGTAAGGACCATTTGGATAAAATCCTAAGTGACTTACTTCCGGCCAATCACCACATTGGTTTGGGGTATACGATGGGATGTCCATCCAAAGCGGCCACTACTTTTGTTAGGCCAACTTCCGGTGACTCTACGAGTGGTAGCAAACACTCTATTGGTAGTTCATCTACCAATGGTGCTTCCACATCGTCCACACCCTCTTTCAGAAAGAAACCCACTTTGGGTGGACCTCCAAAGAAGGGGCATGCTTATATGTACACCAATACCATGCCACGTAGGAACACACGTCCTACTCCACCGTCTCACACATATGATGATTTCTATGCTACACGTTCACGGGCACGTGCACACCATGTGAGACACCCCCACGCACGTGTTCCCACACATGCATATGTTCACCCACCTTATCATATGAATAATTCTCGTCGTGCACCATTCCATCATGTTCCTTATGCCTATCCACAACATGCATCACGTAGAAATCAACTCGCATGCATGCACCCAATAGGATAAGGGCTCCCAAGATTTTCACTATTTGGAGCCCAAAGGACACAAGCATGGATGAAAAACAAGTGTATATGAATGCTTATTTTTCGGATGTTGTGCATAGTAGAAATTATGTGGGGAAGTCTAAGTCCAATTGGACTTGGCTTCCAAAGGTCTAACCTTTGAGGACCCAATGACCTTGGGTACCGTGATATGAAATTCTCTATCTTTAGGTACTCAAGAAAAAGAAAAAGAAAAGGAGCAACAAATTTAAATTTAGCTCCAAAGGGAATTGGATACTCGATAGCGGGTGTTCAAAACACATGACGGGTGACGCTCAATTGCTCTCCGGAGTAGTTCCCATTGCAAATGGAAACCGCGTCGTATTTGGAGGCAACGAGAGCGGAACCATCGTCGGTGTTGGTAAAGTGGGTAACCCATCTAAACCCTTAATTAGTGATGTCTATCTAGTTAATGGTTTAAATCATAATCTTATTTCAATAAGTCAACTTTGTGACAAAGGTTACAAAGTTAGATTTGCGAAAGGATTATGTCATATTTCAAATGATAATAATAAATTATTATTTTCCGGCACTCGCCATAAAGATATTTATATTTTGGATCTTCCTAAGTCATATGAACAATGTCTAGTTGCCAACACAAGTGAACAACACTTATGGCATCGACGATTTGGACATGTGAACTTTGGAACACTTTATAAGCTTTCAAAATTAAATTCCATTAAAGGTTTTCCGAAGCTCGTTTTTGAAAAGAAAAGTTTTTGTGATTCTTGTCAACGTGGCAAGCTTCCTAAATCTTCATTTAAACCTAAGAAAAGCATTTCTACTAAACGGCCACTAGAGCTATTGCTTCTAGATTTATTTGGGCCAACTAGAGTTGCTTCCTTAGGAAATGCAAGATATGGTCTTGTCATCGTCGATGATTATTCTAGATTTACATGGGTATTTTTCTTATGTAATAAAAATGAAGCTTTTGAAAACTTCACAATATTTGTGAAGAAAGTACAAAATCTCATCGGAACCACCATTGTCACTATTCGTAGTGATCATGGGGGTGAATTTGAGAATGAGTCCTTCTCAAATTTTTGTGATGATCTTGGAATTACTCACACGTTTTCTTTCCCTCGCGCACCTCCTCAAAATGGTGTTGTTGAGAGGAAGAATAGAATGCTTGTGGAGTGTGCTCGTACTATGCTCGAAGATAGTCAACTTGGTTATCAATTTTGGGCGGAAGCGGTACACACCGCTTGCTATGTGTTTAATAGAATACTTTTGAGGCCCGGCACCAAACAAACTTGCTATGAATTGTTGTTTGGTAGATTGCCTCAAGTTAAACATTTTCGTGTTTTCGGCGCAAAATGTTTTATTAAAAACACATATGATAATTTGGACAAGTTTGATCCGAGATCGGATGAGGGGATATTTGTTGGGTATTCCTCACGTAGCAAAGCCTACCGAATATACAACAAAAGATCCTCTACGATCGAGGAATCACTTCATGTCTCTTTTAATGAGAATTTTACTACTCCTAGAATTTCAAATGATGATGACTCTATGGATGTTTTATGTGATTCGTTTGAAAATTCTAAGTCTATTTATTCAATTGATTCTATTGATACTAACCCGACTAATGAAGTTGTTGAGAATGTGCCTAGTGATCAAGGTATTCCCAAGCGGCTTCATACCGTTCGCGATCATCCTCATGAGCAAGTCATTGGCAATATTCATGATAGTGTCAAGACGAGATCTCAAGTCCACCACTTCGCCAATTGTGCCTTTGCCTCATCGATAGAGCCAAAGAATATAGTTGAAGCGTGCGAAGATAGTGCTTGGATCCTTGCCATGGAGGAGGAACTCATTCAATTCGAGAGGAATGAGGTATGGGAGCTTGTTCCTTTGCCATCGAAGAACCACACCGTCATAGGGACAAAGTGGATCTTCAAGAACAAAACCGACGAAAACCAAGTCGTCGTTCGGAACAAAGCTCGGTTAGTAGCTCAAGGCTATCGACAAGAGGAATGTATCGATTTCGAAGAATCCTTCGCTCCGGTAGCTAGATTAGAATCTATTAGACTATTATTGTCTTTTGCATGCCATAAAAACTTTAAATTATTTCAAATGGATGTTAAAAGTGCATTTTTAAACGGAGATGTCGTTGAGGAAGTTTACGTTTCTCAACCTCCGGGCTTCATAAATGAAAAATTTCCAAATCATGTTTTTAAACTAAAGAAAGCTCTTTATGGTTTGAGACAAGCTCCTCGAGCTTGGTATGATCGCCTAAAGAATTTTCTTTTGGATTTGAATTTTAAAATGGGCGAAGCCGATTCTACACTTTTTGTTAAGCATGTGAATAATGATATTTTATTAGTTCAAATTTATGTTGATGATATCATTTTCGGTGCTACTAACTTCACTCTTTGCGAAGAGTTTTCTAATGTTATGAAGGAACAATTTGAGATGAGCCACATGGGCGAACTCAAATATTTCTTAGGTCTCCAAATTCGCCAATTGAACGATGCAATCTTCATCCACCAAACGAAATACACGGTGGAGTTGCTAAAGCGATTTGGAATGGAGAATGCCTCCGGGAAAAAGACTCCTATGAGCACTACAACGCATCTTGATAAAGATACGGGCGGAAAAGATGTAGACATTCGTCTATATCGAGGTATGATAGGTAGTTTAATTTATCTTACCGCAAGTAGGCCCGATATTATGTTTGTCGTTTGTATTTGTGCTCGTTATCAGTCTCAACCTAAGGATTCTCACTTAGTAGCGGTTAAACGTATTTTTCGCTATCTAAGTTACACTTTAGATTTTGGATTACTTTATCCGAAATCTAGCACATATGAGTTAGTCTCATATAGTGACGCTGATTATGCGGGATGCAAATCCGACAGGAAGAGTACTAGTGGCACTTGCCATTTTCTAGGAAATTCCCTTGTCTCTTGGTTTTCCAAGAAGCAAAATTCGGTATCACTTTCAACCACCGAGGCGGAATACATTGCCGCCGGTGCCGCTTGTGCCCAGGTTCTTTGGATGAGACACACACTGAAGGATTTTGGTATTCATTGTGATACTAGCCCTATCATGGTGGATAACCAAAGTGCTATTTGTCTTTCAAAGAATCCGGTGCACCATTCCCGATCTAAACACATAGATGTCCGACACCACTTTTTAGATGATCATGTTGCTAAAAAGGACATCATATTAGTGTACGTTGAAACCCAAAAGCAAATCGCCGATATTTTCACGAAACCCCTAAAGGAGGACTCCTTTGTGCGGTTGCGTCGAGAATTGGGGATTATGGGTGAATCCGAGATATAGGATTCATGTTATCATTCAATTATCTTGCATGCTTTTATATTTCGCGATATTTCGTTCATGCTAGATTTATTGAATTTTTGGGGATTTTATGTGATTTGTTTGAATTTTTGCTCGAATTCTTATTTGAATATCGTATATGAGATTTTGATGTTTTATGGGGTAGTTTAGATGACTAATGAGAGGGTTAAGATGTTTCATCCAAGTGGTTTATGAAGAGAACTCATTTATCAATTTTTGGACTCTTCTAGTCGGTTTCAGTTCATTAGTCAACCGACTAGATGCTCATCTAGTCGGTCAGCTAGTGAACTCAGACCGACTAGTTCAAGCTTTTATCTTTCTTTTGTCATTAACTTTCTTTAGTCGGTCACAGTACACTTACCGACCGACTAGATTGAAAACTAGTCGGTCAGTGAGTATACTGCGACCGACTAACTCTAGCCCTAAAAATTTCTGTTGGCCTCTGTTTCGACTTAGTCGGTTCAAGCTCATTGACCGACTGACTAGATCATAATCTAGTCGGTCAGTGCTTGAACTGTGACCGACTAAGTGTGTTAGGGCAAACGCGTCTTTTCGCTTTCCCGACCGACTTAATCAAGTTTTGTCCGACTATTCTTCTTTTTAGTCGGTCTATTTCACACTCCAACTCGAAAACTCCCTCTCCCCGACCGAAACCCCTTCGTATTCTCGTTGTCTCCGGCCAATTTTCCGGCCATCCCCGCCGTCCGACGCCGTCGCCCTCTCTCTTAGGTATAACCCCCCTTCCTAGATCTCTGTTTTCATCCCTAGGGTGTGTTCTAGATCTCATTTTCATCTATAAGCTCTAGGGTTTCGGAATTTGATCTAGGGTTTCGATTTTTCACTCTTAGGGCTTGTGTGTTAGGTTCTAGGGTTTGATCTTAGGATCTTTGAACCTATCCCGATGTTTGGTTGTACTCGTTGTGCCGCGATCATGGCACGAACGAGAATCCCGATTACCTCTTCTGGGGCTTCTCCCATGACCGTAGAGACCGGGACCGCTTCGACCCCTCCAAAACTTAGGGCCAAGACCACCCGACCCCCCTCTTCGTCTTCAACTCCGTTGAAGAGGAAGAGGACGTCCAAGCCTAAACCTACCGGCCAATCGTCCAAGCCAAAACCTAAACCTAAAAAGTTCCGTGCTCCCACCCCTCCCGGTGAGCGTTCGGATAGTGATTCCGAGGATAACTCCGATGAGGAATACACTCCTGAACATCCCGAGAAGGCACCCACTCCACCCCCTCCTCCACCTCCTCCTAAGTCCCGTAAGGCTAAGGGTAAAGCTCCTATGCCAATCGGCGGTGTCGATATATCGTTGTGCCGCGACGACCCTCAGTGTCTCACAGCGTACAACCGTATAGAGCACTGCCCACTGCTGTTAGAGCATTACGTTCAGTTTTCTGATTTTCTTGGCCTTGCTGATCTTCTCTCCTATAGTGGCCTATTGGACTACCTTCGATTTGACGCTAAGGCGAACCCTAGACCATATCCTCGCCTGGTCAAATTATTCTATGCCAACCGTGTCCGGGGTCAGTACGGCGAGACCCACTCCATTGAGACTTCTGTTTTGGGGACTCCGATAGTCCTCACGGCAGAAATCTTGGGGGAGTTGATTGGTTGCTCGTCGTGTGGCCTCCTCCCGTCTGACATCTCTGTCGACGATATCTCCTCCTTAGATCAGCGGACCCTAGGCAAAATCTTCCAGGTTATCCCCCCAGCATTCATAGGAGTCCCTTCCAAATCTTTCAAGTCAAATGCTTGGGTGCTTAATCTGATCTTGAAGTCCTGCCTTCTTCCCAAGTATGGATCTTCTTCTCTTCCATCTCAGCCGTTTTTGAAATTGATATACGCTCTTTTCTTGGGTAGCGAGATTAATTGGGCTCGCATTATACTCGATAAGATGGACTCTTTCGAGTGTATACGCAAGACCACTAAATCTGCGCATATCCCATATCCATGTCTGTTGACTTTGGTTTTCCGTCGATTCGGTGTTCCCCTGCCTCCTGATGATGAACGTCCCTTGGGTCCTCATCTGAACGCGACGGCCGTTAAGAAATCTCTTGCGGCGCTTCGTCACGTGCAGAGGTCGACCACATCTGCTTCCCAGGCCACTCCCTCAGCTGCTGCTGCCCCCACTCCCTCTGCCACATTAGATGATGTCGTACGCTTACTTCGTCGGCACGAGTCGCGTTTGGCTCGTACTGAGGAGGTAGTTTGCTGTATGGCTCATATGATGGGCATTGAGCTTCCTCCTTCCGTTTCTGAGGCCGAGGAGATGGACGATGAGGATATTGACGATCTTGTCACTTCCTTGGCTCGTGGCAATGAGGCCACTGCTGCTGCTGCTGCTACCACATCTGCTCCTGGAGATGGCACCTCTTCCAGTGATCCAGAGACTTCTACACCAGTAGTTCAGACTTCTGAGGCTGCTGCTGCTCCTGTTGATGACCCTGCTCCTGTCTTGCCTGCTGTTACTCCTGTTGAGACCCCAGCCGTTGAGCCCGTCGTCGTTTCCACACCTGCCCCGACGATCCCGTCTGTTGACACGCCTCTCCTCCCTGCAGAGCCTGAGTCCACTCCGTCGACTGGACCCACGGAGACTGCAGATCCAGCCACTTCCTCGTGATCGTCTGTTTCGAGGACTCTCCACTGCTCATTGGATGATGCATCTTATTGAGAGTATTTTGGGTTAGGATGGAGTTTGAGGGTTATTTTGATGTATTTTGATTTTTCTGGATGTCGGTGTTGTATTTTGATGTACTTTGGATGATGTTGATGGTTAGATGATGTATGATGTATTTTCCTTTTTGTTGTTGATATCCATGGTATGTTATACTTGATGTACTCGATGTGATATCTTTTTGGATGTACTCATGATGTTTTTATATATATATACATCGATGTTCTCTATGTTTTAATTCGTCGTGCACATTTACTATTCGTTCAACACATATGAAATGTGAATTCGTCGCTCGACGCTTGGAAGCTTGGTTAAATAGATTATATTTCTATGATTATATAGAATTGTTTTCCATGCACAAATTTAACCAAGAATATTGAATATTGGAGATTATGTTCCTTTACTCAATAAATGAATTAATATTTGGTATTTTTGATGATTTTAATTTTCGCTTTTAGATGATGGACATTTGGGCACACCTTGATTTGATTTCATCGTTTTTCCCTTGGTGTCAATTGAGTCCATCGTCAACATCTACGACTCCCGATGTTGGATTTTAATTTCCCTAGTTGTTGTCGTTGTATGCCCCCCATTTTTGGGATAATGCCAAAGGGGGAGAGATAATGATAATAAATAGGTCAAATGAAAATTTAACTCAATTTCCAAGAATCTAATTTGATGTGTTAGATTCAGGGGGAGTTAAGATATATATAAGGATTTTCAAAATCCGATATTTCAAAAATCGATTCTCTTTATTTATCTTACTCGTCTGATTGATGCAATTCATATATATTCATTTTGGAATTAACGTGTCATCAATGCAGGGGGAGTAAGTATTTTTCATTTGAATCATTATTTTTTATTATTATTTATGTTGGTTTGTCATCACCAAAAAGGGGGAGAATGTTGAATATTGGACTCCCCGGATTTGGTTTTGGATGATGAGCAAACATAAATAATTCATGAACTAACAAATTGTGAGCGCAGTATTGGAGATCGTCGCCAAATTCACGAGAACAATCAAAGCGACATCTCAAGACTTCTCAAAGCACGTATTCATTGCCTAAAGCTTCGTTGAAGCTCTTGGACCGTTTTAGAAGTCATGAAGAATTAATCGAAGCTCTCGAAGACCATTCTTTAAGGTTTTATTTATAGTCTTTTAGCTTCGATCTATAGAATGTTAAGCCTTGAGTATATCTTACGATTCTATCTTCATAACGCTCATATCGTAGCTCTAGGATCTTAGTACAAGTTCATTCTAACTTCCTCGAAGCGCCGCGCTTCGATTCGGACTTGTTTGTGCATATTAGTTGGTACAAGAAGAAGTACTGACCGACTAGATGGTGATCTAGTCAGTCAGAAGAGCTTCTTGGACCGACTAGTTTGCTTCCTTAATTTCTTGCACCTTACTGTTTACAGTTAGTCGGTCTACGTTGACTCACCGACCGACTAGTTTGTGAACTAGTCGGTCAGTGATGCTTCTTTGACCGACTAGTTGTGATTTATTGTACATGCTAAATTTCTCCTAAGCTACTGTTTATCGTTAGTCGGTCTAAGAACATTTGGTGACCGACTAGTTGACAATCTAGTCGGTCAACTTTTGTTCTTGGACCGACTAAGTCAATTTGTATTCAGACTATTTCACTTTGCCTCTTAGTCGGTGTACGTTCACTGACTGACCGACTAGTTGTGAAACTAGGCGGTCAGAATGTCTTCTTGGACCGACTAGATTTCTAGGTCTGAATTTCTATCTCTTCTCAGTTCCTCACTTAGTCGGTCCATGTTGTTTGACTGACCGACTAGTTGATGAACTAGTCGGTCAGTGGTTGTTCTTTGACCGACTAATTGCCTCAGATTTCTATCCGTTGGGAATTGACCTAACTTGTTTTTATGGGACCCTATAAATACGAACCTAGGTCATTTCTCTCTAGGTTAGAGCTGCCATTAAGAGATTCATTGAGATTAAAAGAGATAGCCATTCTCACTCATTTCCAAAGCTCTCTTCCTCACAAGAAACCCATTCTCTCACTTTCTAGATCTAGAATCCATTTTGAGAGAAGCTTGTTCTTGGTGAGCTCTTCAAGCTCTTGCTTGATTCAAGTCTCCAAATCACTCCTAGGCACCTATTGCTGGTCATTTCCTTGGTGCTAGGTCTTGGTGACTTCATCTTCCTCAAATCTTTCCTTTCACCTATTTGGTAAGAAAAACTCAAGGTATAGGATTTTGTGGTAAGATTGTTTATTTCATTATAAACTTGTTTATATTGCTTCTTGATTCTCTCGGTTGTGAGAGAAGGTTGTGATCCCGGGTTGTGGGATTCACTATTGCCATTGCATGTATGATTTGATCTTGTGAAGGTTTTTCACAAGATATTCATAGTGGAAATCTTGGGTTAGGGTTTCTAACCTAAGTATCCGGAGGGGATCCGGGTGGTTGGGACGTAGGATCACCGGGAACAAGTCGGGGAGACTTGGGTGGATCCGAACCCAGTAACATCTTTTGTTAGCATTGTTAATTTTGTTGTTGTCATTCAATTTAAGCTTCCGCAAATTGATTTGGTAGTTGTTTGCACTATAATTAGGAATTATACTCCTTGTTATTTTTAAAGTACTATTCACCCCCCTCTAGTACTTGTGCAGTAGCTTGTAGGGCATTACATTTGGTATCAAAGCCAGATACTTAGCTATGTCTGCCAACGACAACAAGACCGTGCGTCCACCTTCCAACTATGACACCTTCAGGAACCGTGAAGGAGCATCTTCGGTGATGGAAGGACATTCCTCTACGAGGCCTCCGTTCTTCAACGGTACCAACTACGGGTACTGGAAATGCCGGATGGAAACCTTCCTCCGGAGTGCATCTCTATGGAGGACCACAATGAAGGAATACATCGAGCCCGAAGAAGAAGACTTTGAGAAATGTACTACCGCGGAGATCGCCGCGGAGGTAAGCAATGCCAAGGCAATGAACGCCTTGCAATGCGCATTGGAGCCCGAGGACTTCAATAAGATATGCACATGTAAGAGTGCATATCAAATTTGGAACTCCCTCCTCATTCTACATGAAGGGACGAGTAGGGTAAGAGACTCTAAACTCGTAGTTGTAAACAAAGACTACGAAATGTTTCATATGCAACATGGCGAGAAGATGAAGGAATATTACGCTCGCTTCGTTGACATAATAAACGAGTTAGAGGCCCTCGGCAAATCCTACACCCAAAAGGAGAAGTGCTCGAAGCTTATCGAAGGACTTCCTTCTTCTTGGGAGAAACGTACCTTCGCCATCGAGGAAGGTAATGACATGAATAAGTATACCGTAGTTCAATTGATGGGTACTTTGATGTCATACGAGGTACGCAAAGATAGCAAGGTGAAGTTACAAGAAAAGATGAAGTCCTATTTGAACCAAGCCGTGCCTAAGAAAAAGGCAATTGCATTCAAGGCGGCTTCATCCACCTCTACCGATGATGAGGACTCGGAAGAAGAAATGGACATGGAATCCATTGCACTCATGGCAAAGAAGTTCAATCGCTTCTTCCGAAAGGGTAACTTCAAACAAAAATCTAAATTTACTTCTACTAACGCCTCTCCACCTTTGTGCTTTAAATGCAATAAGCCAGGACACATCAAAGCGGATTGTCCTCAAAACAAGCAAAAGGAGAAGTGGAAGGCGCCGAAGTTCGACAAGTCGAAGAAGTACAAAAAGGGGTACAAAAAGGGACTTGTCGGAGCAACATTCACCGACTCCGAGGATTCCTCAAGCGGAGAGTCGGACGATGAGAAAGTGGAGCAAGCGCACATGTGCTTCATGGCAAGAGAGGAGCATGATCAAGGATCTTCCTCCTCCGATGATAGCGACGACGAAGGCGATGAGGTAACTATGGATGATCTTAGGGATGCTAACTCTCATTTATGGTCTAAATACACTAAATTAGTAAATAGATATACTAAAGTAAAAGATGACCTAGCTAGCATTCAAACCTCGCCTAAGACTATCATCACCAACAACGACACCGTTGTTGAAGAGTTAAGAAATGAGATTGTCAATCTCAAATCTAAACTTGAACATGTTAGCATTGAAGATCCGGAAGAACATAGGATAGCGGATTTGACTTCTCAAAACTCGACTTTGAGTATTGAGAATGAGAATCTTAAATCTCGTGTTTATGTGCTCACATCGCAAGTATCAAACTTGGATACTTCTATGCGTTCTCTCAAAGAGAAATATGAGAACACATTAGGCCGAATTAATAAATTCAATAAGGGTAAGGACCATTTGGATAAAATCCTAAGTGACTTACTTCCGGCCAATCACCACATTGGTTTGGGGTATACGATGGGATGTCCATCCAAAGCGGCCACTACTTTTGTTAGGCCAACTTCCGGTGACTCTACGAGTGGTAGCAAACACTCTATTGGTAGTTCATCTACCAATGGTGCTTCCACATCGTCCACACCCTCTTTCAGAAAGAAACCCACTTTGGGTGGACCTCCAAAGAAGGGGCATGCTTATATGTACACCAATACCATGCCACGTAGGAACACACGTCCTACTCCACCGTCTCACACATATGATGATTTCTATGCTACACGTTCACGGGCACGTGCACACCATGTGAGACACCCCCACGCACGTGTTCCCACACATGCATATGTTCACCCACCTTATCATATGAATAATTCTCGTCGTGCACCATTCCATCATGTTCCTTATGCCTATCCACAACATGCATCACGTAGAAATCAACTCGCATGCATGCACCCAATAGGATAAGGGCTCCCAAGATTTTCACTATTTGGAGCCCAAAGGACACAAGCATGGATGAAAAACAAGTGTATATGAATGCTTATTTTTCGGATGTTGTGCATAGTAGAAATTATGTGGGGAAGTCTAAGTCCAATTGGACTTGGCTTCCAAAGGTCTAACCTTTGAGGACCCAATGACCTTGGGTACCGTGATATGAAATTCTCTATCTTTAGGTACTCAAGAAAAAGAAAAAGAAAAGGAGCAACAAATTTAAATTTAGCTCCAAAGGGAATTGGATACTCGATAGCGGGTGTTCAAAACACATGACGGGTGACGCTCAATTGCTCTCCGGAGTAGTTCCCATTGCAAATGGAAACCGCGTCGTATTTGGAGGCAACGAGAGCGGAACCATCGTCGGTGTTGGTAAAGTGGGTAACCCATCTAAACCCTTAATTAGTGATGTCTATCTAGTTAATGGTTTAAATCATAATCTTATTTCAATAAGTCAACTTTGTGACAAAGGTTACAAAGTTAGATTTGCGAAAGGATTATGTCATATTTCAAATGATAATAATAAATTATTATTTTCCGGCACTCGCCATAAAGATATTTATATTTTGGATCTTCCTAAGTCATATGAACAATGTCTAGTTGCCAACACAAGTGAACAACACTTATGGCATCGACGATTTGGACATGTGAACTTTGGAACACTTTATAAGCTTTCAAAATTAAATTCCATTAAAGGTTTTCCGAAGCTCGTTTTTGAAAAGAAAAGTTTTTGTGATTCTTGTCAACGTGGCAAGCTTCCTAAATCTTCATTTAAACCTAAGAAAAGCATTTCTACTAAACGGCCACTAGAGCTATTGCTTCTAGATTTATTTGGGCCAACTAGAGTTGCTTCCTTAGGAAATGCAAGATATGGTCTTGTCATCGTCGATGATTATTCTAGATTTACATGGGTATTTTTCTTATGTAATAAAAATGAAGCTTTTGAAAACTTCACAATATTTGTGAAGAAAGTACAAAATCTCATCGGAACCACCATTGTCACTATTCGTAGTGATCATGGGGGTGAATTTGAGAATGAGTCCTTCTCAAATTTTTGTGATGATCTTGGAATTACTCACACGTTTTCTTTCCCTCGCGCACCTCCTCAAAATGGTGTTGTTGAGAGGAAGAATAGAATGCTTGTGGAGTGTGCTCGTACTATGCTCGAAGATAGTCAACTTGGTTATCAATTTTGGGCGGAAGCGGTACACACCGCTTGCTATGTGTTTAATAGAATACTTTTGAGGCCCGGCACCAAACAAACTTGCTATGAATTGTTGTTTGGTAGATTGCCTCAAGTTAAACATTTTCGTGTTTTCGGCGCAAAATGTTTTATTAAAAACACATATGATAATTTGGACAAGTTTGATCCGAGATCGGATGAGGGGATATTTGTTGGGTATTCCTCACGTAGCAAAGCCTACCGAATATACAACAAAAGATCCTCTACGATCGAGGAATCACTTCATGTCTCTTTTAATGAGAATTTTACTACTCCTAGAATTTCAAATGATGATGACTCTATGGATGTTTTATGTGATTCGTTTGAAAATTCTAAGTCTATTTATTCAATTGATTCTATTGATACTAACCCGACTAATGAAGTTGTTGAGAATGTGCCTAGTGATCAAGGTATTCCCAAGCGGCTTCATACCGTTCGCGATCATCCTCATGAGCAAGTCATTGGCAATATTCATGATAGTGTCAAGACGAGATCTCAAGTCCACCACTTCGCCAATTGTGCCTTTGCCTCATCGATAGAGCCAAAGAATATAGTTGAAGCGTGCGAAGATAGTGCTTGGATCCTTGCCATGGAGGAGGAACTCATTCAATTCGAGAGGAATGAGGTATGGGAGCTTGTTCCTTTGCCATCGAAGAACCACACCGTCATAGGGACAAAGTGGATCTTCAAGAACAAAACCGACGAAAACCAAGTCGTCGTTCGGAACAAAGCTCGGTTAGTAGCTCAAGGCTATCGACAAGAGGAATGTATCGATTTCGAAGAATCCTTCGCTCCGGTAGCTAGATTAGAATCTATTAGACTATTATTGTCTTTTGCATGCCATAAAAACTTTAAATTATTTCAAATGGATGTTAAAAGTGCATTTTTAAACGGAGATGTCGTTGAGGAAGTTTACGTTTCTCAACCTCCGGGCTTCATAAATGAAAAATTTCCAAATCATGTTTTTAAACTAAAGAAAGCTCTTTATGGTTTGAGACAAGCTCCTCGAGCTTGGTATGATCGCCTAAAGAATTTTCTTTTGGATTTGAATTTTAAAATGGGCGAAGCCGATTCTACACTTTTTGTTAAGCATGTGAATAATGATATTTTATTAGTTCAAATTTATGTTGATGATATCATTTTCGGTGCTACTAACTTCACTCTTTGCGAAGAGTTTTCTAATGTTATGAAGGAACAATTTGAGATGAGCCACATGGGCGAACTCAAATATTTCTTAGGTCTCCAAATTCGCCAATTGAACGATGCAATCTTCATCCACCAAACGAAATACACGGTGGAGTTGCTAAAGCGATTTGGAATGGAGAATGCCTCCGGGAAAAAGACTCCTATGAGCACTACAACGCATCTTGATAAAGATACGGGCGGAAAAGAGGTAGACATTCGTCTATATCGAGGTATGATAGGTAGTTTAATTTATCTTACCGCAAGTAGGCCCGATATTATGTTTGTCGTTTGTATTTGTGCTCGTTATCAGTCTCAACCTAAGGATTCTCACTTAGTAGCGGTTAAACGTATTTTTCGCTATCTAAGTTACACTTTAGATTTTGGATTACTTTATCCGAAATCTAGCACATATGAGTTAGTCTCATATAGTGACGCTGATTATGCGGGATGCAAATCCGACAGGAAGAGTACTAGTGGCACTTGCCATTTTCTAGGAAATTCCCTTGTCTCTTGGTTTTCCAAGAAGCAAAATTCGGTATCACTTTCAACCACCGAGGCGGAATACATTGCCGCCGGTGCCGCTTGTGCCCAGGTTCTTTGGATGAGACACACACTGAAGGATTTTGGTATTCATTGTGATACTAGCCCTATCATGGTGGATAACCAAAGTGCTATTTGTCTTTCAAAGAATCCGGTGCACCATTCCCGATCTAAACACATAGATGTCCGACACCACTTTTTAGATGATCATGTTGCTAAAAAGGACATCATATTAGTGTACGTTGAAACCCAAAAGCAAATCGCCGATATTTTCACGAAACCCCTAAAGGAGGACTCCTTTGTGCGGTTGCGTCGAGAATTGGGGATTATGGGTGAATCCGAGATATAGGATTCATGTTATCATTCAATTATCTTGCATGCTTTTATATTTCGCGATATTTCGTTCATGCTAGATTTATTGAATTTTTGGGGATTTTATGTGATTTGTTTGAATTTTTGCTCGAATTCTTATTTGAATATCGTATATGAGATTTCGATGTTTTATGGGGTAGTTTAGATGACTAATGAGAGGGTTAAGATGTTTCATCCAAGTGGTTTATGAAGAGAACTCATTTATCAATTTTTGGACTCTTCTAGTCGGTTTCAGTTCATTAGTCAACCGACTAGATGCTCATCTAGTCGGTCAGCTAGTGAACTCAGACCGACTAGTTCAAGCTTTTATCTTTCTTTTGTCATTAACTTTCTTTAGTCGGTCACAGTACACTTACCGACCGACTAGATTGAAAACTAGTCGGTCAGTGAGTATACTGCGACCGACTAACTCTAGCCCTAAAAATTTCTGTTGGCCGCTGTTTCGACTTAGTCGGTTCAAGCTCATTGACCGACTGACTAGATCATAATCTAGTCGGTCAGTGCTTGAACTGTGACCGACTAAGTGTGTTAGGGCAAACGCGTCTTTTCGCTTTCCCGACCGACTTAATCAAGTTTTGTCCGACTATTCTTCTTTTTAGTCGGTCTATTTCACACTCCAACTCGAAAACTCCCTCTCCCCGACCGAAACCCCTTCGTATTCCCGTTGTCTCCGGCCAATTTTCCGGCCATCCCCGCCGTCCGACGCCGTCGCCCTCTCTCTTAGGTATAACCCCCCTTCCTAGATCTCTGTTTTCATCCCTAGGGTGTGTTCTAGATCTCATTTTCATCTATAAGCTCTAGGGTTTCGGAATTTGATCTAGGGTTTCGATTTTTCACTCTTAGGGCTTGTGTGTTAGGTTCTAGGGTTTGATCTTAGGATCTTTGAACCTATCCCGACGTTTGGTTGTACTCGTTGTGCCGCGATCATGGCACGAACGAGAATCCCGATTACCTCTTCTGGGGCTTCCCCCATGACCGTAGAGACCGGGACCGCTTCGACCCCTCCAAAACGTAGGGCCAAGACCACCCGACCCCCCTCTTCGTCTTCAACTCCGTTGAAGAGGAAGAGGACGTCCAAGCCTAAACCTACCGGCCAATCGTCCAAGCCAAAACCTAAACCTAAAAAGCTCCGTGCTCCCACCCCTCCCGGTGAGCGTTCGGATAGTGATTCCGAGGATAACTCCGATGAGGAATACACTCCTGAACATCCCGAGAAGGCACCCACTCCACCCCCTCCTTCACCTCCTCCTAAGTCCCGTAAGGCTAAGGGTAAAGCTCCTATGCCAGTCGGCGGTGTCGATATATCGTTGTGCCGCGACGACCCTCAGTGTCTCACAGCGTACAACCGTATAGAGCACTGCCCACTGCTGTTAGAGCATTACGTTCAGTTTTCTGATTTTCTTGGCCTTGCTGATCTTCTCTCCTATAGTGGCCTATTGGACTACCTTTGATTTGACGCTAAGGCGAACCCTAGACCATATCCTCGCCTGGTCAAATTATTCTATGCCAACCGTGTCCGGGGTCAGTACGGCGAGACCCACTCCATTGAGACTTCTGTTTTGGGGACTCCGATAGTCCTCACGGCAGAAATCTTGGGGGAGTTGATTGGTTGCTCGTCGTGTGGCCTCCTCCCGTCTGACATCTCTGTCGACGATATCTCCTCCTTAGATCAGCGGACCCTAGGCAAAATCTTCCAGGTTATCCCCCCAGCATTCATAGGAGTCCCTTCCAAATCTTTCAAGTCAAATGCTTGGGTGCTTAATCTGATCTTGAAGTCCTGCCTTCTTCCCAAGTATGGATCTTCTTCTCTTCCATCTCAGCCGTTTTTGAAATTGATATACGCTCTTTTCTTGGGTAGCGAGATTAATTGGGCTCGCATTATACTCGATAAGATGGACTCTTTCGAGTGTATACGCAAGACCACTAAATCTGCGCATATCCCATATCCATGTCTGTTGACTTTGGTTTTCCGTCGATTCGGTGTTCCCCTGCCTCCTGATGATGAGCATCCCTTGGGTCCTCCTCTGAATGCGACGGCCGTTAAGAAATCTCTTGCGGCGCTTCGTCACGTGCAGAGGTCGACCACATCTGCTTCCCAGGCCACTCCCTCAGCTGCTGCTGCCCCCACTCCCTCTGCCATATTAGATGATGTCGTACGCTTACTTCGTCGGCACGAGTCGCGTTTGGCTCGTACTGAGAAGGTAGTTTGCCGTATGGCTCATATGATGGGCATTGAGCTTCCTCCTTCCGTTTCTGAGGCCGAGGAGATGGACGATGAGGATATTGACGATCTTGTCACTTCCTTGGCTCATGGCGATGAGGCCACTGCTGCTGCTGCTGCTACCACATCTGCTCCTGGAGATGGCACCTCTTCCAGTGATCCAGAGACTTCTGCACCAGTAGTTCAGACTTCTGAGGCTGCTGCTGCTCCTGTTGATGACCCTGCTCCTGTCTTGCCTGCTGTTACTCCTGTTGAGACCCCAGTCGTTGAGCCCGTCGTCGTTTCCACACCTGCCCCGACGATCCCGTCTGTTGACACGCCTCTCCTCCCTGCAGAGCCTGAGTCCACTCCGTCGACTTGACCCACGGAGACTGCAGATCCAGCCACTTCCTCGTGATCGTCTGTTTCGAGGACTCTCCACTGCTCATTGGATGATGCATCTTATTGAGAGTATTTTGGGTTAGGATGGAGTTTGAGGGTTATTTTGATGTATTTTGATTTTTCTGGATGTCGGTGTTGTATTTTGATGTACTTTGGATGATGCTGATGGTTAGATGATGTATGATGTATTTTCCTTTTTGTTGTTGATATCCATGGTATGTTATACTTGATGTACTCGATGTGATATCTTTTTGGATGTACTCATGATGTTTTTATATATATATACATCGATGTTCTCTATGTTTTAATTCGTCGTGCACATTTACTATTCGTTCAACACATATGAAATGTGAATTCGTCGCTCGACGCTTGGAAGCTTGGTTAAATAGATTATATTTCTATGATTATATAGAATTGTTTTCCATGCACAAATTTAACCAAGAATATTGAATATTGGAGAGTATGTTCCTTTACTCAATAAATGAATTAATATTTGGTATTTTGATGATTTTAATTTTCGCTTTTAGATGATGGACATTTGGGCACACCTTGATTTGATTTCATCGTTTTTCCCTTGGTGTCAATTGAGTCCATCGTCAACATCTACGACTCCCCGATGTTGGATTTTAATTTCCCTAGTTGTTGTCGTTGTATGCCCCCCATTTTTGGGATAATGCCAAAGGGGGAGAGATAATGATAATAAATAGGTCAAATGAAAATTTAACTCAATTTCCAAGAATCTAATTTGATGTGTTAGATTCAGGGGGAGTTAAGATATATATAAGGATTTTCAAAATCCGATATTTCAAAAATCGATTCTCTTTATTTATCTTACTCGTCTGATTGATGCAATTCATATATATTCATTTTGGAATTAACGTGTCATCAATGCAGGGGGAGTAAGTATTTTTCATTTGAATCATTATTTTTTATTATTATTTATGTTGGTTTGTCATCACCAAAAAGGGGGAGAATGTTGAATATTGGACTCCCCGGATTTGGTTTTGGATGATGAGCAAACATAAATAATTCATGAACTAACAAATTGTGAGCGCAGTATTGGAGATCGTCGCCAAATTCACAAGAACAATCAAAGCGACACCTCAAGACTTCTCAAAGCACGTATTCATTGCCTAAAGCTTCGTTGAAGCTCTTGGACCGTTTTGGAAGTCATGAAGAATTAATCGAAGCTCTCGACGACCATTCTTTAAGGTTTTATTTATAGTCTTTTAGCTTCGATCTATAGAATGTTAAGCCTTGAGTATATCTTACGATTCTATCTTCATAACGCTCATATCGTAGCTCTAGGATCTTAGTACAAGTTCATTCTAACTTCCTCGAAGCGTCGCGCTTCGATTCGGACTTGTTTGTGCATATTAGTTGGTACAAGAAGAAGTACTGACCGACTAGATGGTGATCTAGTCGGTCAGAAGAGCTTCTTGGACCGACTAGTTTGCTTCCTTAATTTCTTGCACCTTACTGTTTACAGTTAGTCGGTCTACGTTGACTCACCGACCGACTAGTTTGTGAACTAGTCGGTCAGTGATGCTTCTTTGACCGACTAGTTGTGATTTACTGTACATGCTAAATTTCTCCTAAGCTACTGTTTATCGTTAGTCGGTCTAAGAACGTTTGGTGACCGACTAGTTGACAATCTAGTCGGTCAACTTTTGTTCTTGGACCGACTAAGTCAATTTGTATTCAGACTATTTCACTTTGCCTCTTAGTCGGTGTACGTTCACTGACTGACCGACTAGTTGTGAAACTAGGCAGTCAGAATGTCTTCTTGGACCGACTAGATTTCTAGGTCTGAATTTCTATCTCTTCTCAGTTCCTCACTTAGTCGGTCCATGTTGTTTGACTGACCGACTAGTTGATGAACTAGTCGGTCAGTGGTTGTTCTTTGACCGACTAATTGCCTCAGATTTCTATCCGTTGGGAATTGACCTAACTTGTTTTTATGGGACCCTATAAATACGAACCTAGGTCATTTCTCTCTAGGTTAGAGCTGCCATTAAGAGATTCATTGAGATTAAAAGAGATAGCCATTCTTACTCATTTCCAAAGCTCTCTTCCTCACAAGAAACCCATTCTCTCACTTTCTAGATCTAGAATCCATTTTGAGAGAAGCTTGTTCTTGGTGAGCTCTTCAAGCTCTTGCTTGATTCAAGTCTCCAAATCATTCCTAGGCACCTATTGCTGGTCATTTCCTTGGTGCTAGGTCTTGGTGACTTCATCTTCCTCAAATCCTTCCTTTCACCTATTTGGTAAGAAAAACTCAAGGTATAGGATTTTGTGGTAAGATTGTTTATTTCATTATAAACTTGTTTATATTGCTTATTGATTCTCTCGGTTGTGAGAGAAGGTTGTGATCCCGGGTTGTGGGATTCACTATTGCCATTGCATGTATGATTTGATCTTATGAAGGTTTTTCACAAGATATTCATAGTGGAAACCTTGGGTTAGGGTTTCTAACCTAAGTATCCGGAGGGGATCCGGGTGGTTGGGACGTAGGATCACCGGGAACAAGTCGGGGAGACTTGGGTGGATCCGAACCCAGTAACATCTTTTGTTAGCATTGTTAATTTTGTTGTCATTCAATTTAAGCTTCCGCAAATTGATTTGGTAGTTGTTTGCACTATAATTAGGAATTATACTTCTTGTTATTTTTAAAGTACTATTCACCCCCCTCTAGTACTTGTGCAGTAGCTTATAGGGCATTACACTCGGGAGTTGATTCGTTGAGATGGTCGGCGGTCAGCGAAGGAGAGGTTGGGAGAGAGCAAAAAAAACTTAGGGCTTGGGCAACTGCATCGGCTGTCGGTTGGGGATATTGGCAACGATTTTGCCGTACTTGCCAAATGCGGCCTAATGGTTGGGGGCCCAACAAATATGCCGCACTTGGCAAGTGCATCCACCACACTTGGCAAGTGCGGTGAAGTTAAAACTTGCCGACGAGCGGTGCCCAGTCAACGCACCTGGTCGCTGACGTGGCAAAAGTTGGTCGGGTTTACTAAATATTTTTTGGTGGATTTTACAAATTATTTCTATTTTTTTTTCCAAAAATTGTCCATTTTAAAATACATGATCGAGATTGTTTAATTATTTACTAAAAAAGATAAAAATTTCTACCTGTGCAAATTTTGCAGCATTAGTAGAAAATGACGAGTTGATAACTTTGCAAAATTATTTTTTAAATTTTATTCAAGAAATCATTATTAATTTATTATTAATGCTATTGTTAATTTTGTACAATAATAATACTTATTAATAATACTCATTATGATATTGTTGTTTTATTAAAATTTTAACACCGTAGTTTTAATTTAAGTGTGATGACAAGCAGATGTAAGAAGAGAATGATTATTTCCCAAAAAACGGAAAGAAAAATCACATTAAGGATCACGTCTCTTACTATCTCTCTCAATTTCTTTTCATTTTTGACAAAATGTCACGTCCATACGACTCAATTAAGATGTATATAGCAATTCTCATGTAAGAAATAACAAGCGTGCGAATATCAACTACCTGGTAACGAGAAGGGGAGGGAAGCGCAAAAAACGAGACGCTTTAAAAATAAAGAAAAATTAAGCTAACGAGAAGCGATCCCTCGTCTTCCTCTTTTTCCTTCATTTGTTTCTTCTCTTTTCTTAAAAATTCTTCTCTTTTGTTCGAAGAAAAGGGAACGGATTAGGGTTAGGGTTTAGAGAGAGAGAGGGAGAGGGAGAGAGAAGAGGGAGACAATGGGGACATGGCGAAAGGCCTACGGAGCTATCAAGGACTCTACCAAGGTCGGCCTCGCCAAGGTCAACAGCGAGTTCAAGGTTCGTTTTCTTGATCACTCCCTCAATTTTTTTTGCATATTCGATCGATTTTGATTTCAGAATTTGAATTCTTTTTTGTTTTTGTTGCAGGATTTGGACATTGCGATCGTCAAGGCCACGAACCACGTCGAAAGCCCTCCCAAGGAGCGACACGTTAGAAGTGAGTATGTTTCTGTGCAGCGATCGGTAAAATTTTACGGGGATTTTCTGTTTTATTCTCTAACTTTTGAGGGATTTCTCTGTTTTTGGTGGATTTCGAGAATTAGGTGCAAATTTTGATAATTTTGTTCTTTTTTGGTGGAATTGGCATAAATGCAATGTTTTTGGGGCTTTTGCATTCCTCGGGCTGTTTTTGGTATAATTTTGATGGAAATTTTTGATCAATAAGGCCGGCTCATTTGGAAGTTTGAATCTTTCGTTTTCTATGGTAAATAGTCCGATGTTATTTATTTGCCCCTTTGATCCAACATATGCAATGGTTTTTAATTGGCAACATATAGCTTGTTAATTGAAGCTTAAATTGATAGCAGCTCTATGTTCGTTGCATTATCTGGATTGTTTATTTCCCCCCTTCAATTTATGTGTTTGTAGGAATCTTTTCTGCTGTTTCTGCATCTCAGCCGCGTGCAGATGTCGCTTATTGCATATATGCGCTAGCAAGAAGATTGGCCAAGACTCGTAATTGGATGGTAAATTTCGTCTTTCCTTTTGCGTGATCCCTTATTTTAAAGCAAATTGTATCCTTGTTTTGTTAAAACATACTTTAATGCAAACGTGTGGAGGAATAGCCTAACTGTTTTCCACTGAAAAGAGATGATTTTCTGCCCCTGTTCTTCCTCCTATGGTAAGGAGGAGTTTATGATTGTTTTTTTCATATTTTTTGTTCACGATTAAGTTTATAGAGCTCATTCTTTTGATTTAGTTTTTACGGTTTGGATTTTATCCTATACGAATCTTGGTTTTACATGGATATGCTATTTCCATGTGTATTTTAGTATTTGTGTCAAGCCTTTAGTTTTGTTTATATTGGTAAGATATTAATTATTATTTTTAGTTTCATGTGTTGTCTCTTAGGATATTGTGTGCCTCTTGGGTTATTGTGTTGACTCTTGGGTTTTAATGAGAGTTTCTTGGGCTCTTGTGTCTAAGTATGACGTACTCAGTATATATATGAGATCACTCGTGCAACCAAGTATCAATTTAATGTAATAGAACGCAATCTTCTTCTTTCAATTTTACATTATATCAGACCCATTCTGATCTAGGCTCCAATTCTTCTTCTGCAACTCTCCCTCCCCCGCTCTTGGGGGAGTAGGGCAACCACTCTAGCCATCTTCTACAACACCACCACATTCTCATCACTTTAATCACTGGAGTCAGATCACAACCTCCTCAATCATTGGAGCACAGTCTCCTCAATCACCGGAGCATAGCCTCTTCAATCCCCAGAGTAATAGCGCAGCCTCCTCCTATCGGAGCACAGCCTCCTCCTATCGGAGCACATCCTCCTCCTAAATCATCAGAGCACAACCTCCTCCTAAATCATCAGAGCACAACCTCCTCAATCATCGGAGCGTAGCCTCCTCGGCCCCCTGCGGCCTCGCCCCCTGTGGCACCTCATCGACTCCATGTATCACCTCATCAGCCCCCTGCGACCTCGCCCCTCTGAGGCACCTCATCGGCCCATGTGGCCTCACCCTCTACGATACATCATCACCCTCTGCGGCACCTCATTAGCCCCCAGTGGCATTCTCTAACTCTACGGCCATCGCTCCTTGCACTCTCCAGCCACTGCATCTTGCACTTCGCGGCCATCCGATGTGGCCATCTCCTGGATCTTCTTCCGAGTCATTGCAATTCCTTTCCAAACTCAAGGTTACACCTTGAGATTAAGGGGGTGTTAAGATAATTATTATTGTTTCTATTTTCATGTGTTGTCTCTTAGGACAGTGTTTAAGTGTCTCTTGGGTTATTGTGTTGACTCTTTGGTTCTACTGAGAGTCTTTTAGGCTCTTGTGTCTAATTATGACGTACTTAGTGTATATATATGTGTGTGATCACTCTTGTAACCAAGTATCAAGTTAAGGTAATCCAACACAATCTTTCGTCATCCACTTTTACATATATGATGCCAAAAACACATGTAATTGATGGGCTCATCACTACTTTCATCGGTGCAAAAGAGGAGGGCTGGCTTCAAATACATAACCTAGGGGCGTATTCACAAGCTTTTGGGCCTTTTTGTCATATTTTATTATTTTAGAGGGTATACATGCAATTGTGCAATTAATTAGATTATTATAAAGGGGGAGAGGCCGACCGGCCCTAAGCATGCTTAGTTTGATTATTTTGCTAAAGAGGAGAGAAAGTTCTTCGTTCTACGGGAGAGTGTGGACGTCCTCTTCAATCGGCGTCTAGAAAAGAGGTTACACCTCTAATTCTAATCAATTTATCTCTATTATTTTCAGATTTATTATCAATAAATTTCAGATTTCTTCGAGTTCCTATCAATTTGGTAGATCTAAAATTTATTGATAATAAACTGAAATTAATAGAGATAAATTGATTACAATTAAATGGGTAACCTCCCTCCCAAGTCACCGATTGAAGAGTACATCCGCACTCTCCCGTAGAACGAAAAACTTTCTCTCCTCTTTAACAAAATAATCTAACTAAGTATGCCTAAGGCCGGCCGGCCTCTCCCTCTTTTATAATTATCTAATTAATTGCACAATTGCATGTATACCCTTTAAAATAATAAAATATGACAAAAGGCCCAAAAGTTTACGGATACACCACTGGGTTATGTATTTGAAGCTGGCCATCATCTTTTGTGCCACCAAAAGTAAGTGATAAGCACATCACTACTCCCATCAAAAGAACCACATTGTTCTCAAGGCGGAAGTCAGGAAATTGCTGTGCTATGACTCCTGCCAGCTCACACGTGCTCTCATGCTTTGGTAGTCCCTTCCACTGCACCAACACCTTCCGCTCCCCGGCAGTCCCCATGCGAATCCATTTTAATTCATCTGGCTCTAAGATCACCTCCATGTCTTCTGTCAACGTGTCAGGAAGTGAGTGTGAGGGTGTATGATTATCAATCGCTTGCCGGAGCTGAGACACATGAAAAACAGGGTGGATGACCGATCTTAGAGGTAACTTCAGCCTATACGCCACCGGTCCTACCTTGGCCTCCGCCTCATAAGGCCCAGTATCACGACGTTAGCTTCTCATTCCTCATATGGGCTAAGGACTTCTGCTTATAGGGACGCAACTTAAGATACACCATATTGCCCATGTCAAACTAGACGTCATTGCGATGTGAATCTGCCCGACCTTTCATGATTTGCTGAGCCTTAGCCAAATGGTGATTCAGCTCCTCCACCACCATGTCCCTCTCAGCTAAGTACTGCTCTACCTCCGACACAGGTGGAGTATCCTGCCCATAATGTAACAACTATGGTGGGTCCGTCAGTACAAGATCTTAAAGGGCATAGTCTGCGCTACTGTGTCGAATGAAGTGTTTTATCAGTACTCTGTCCAGGCTAGCCACCGTGCTTACAACCCCGATGTCTCAGAAATAAAACAGCGTAAATAGGTCTCAATGCTTCTATTAACCACCTCTGTCTGGCCATCCGTCTGTGGATGGTACGCCGTGCTCCGCTTCAATATTGTGCCATGCAGCCTAAAGAGCTCCTACCAGAATCTGCTCAAGAATACTTTATCCCTATCAAAGACAGTAGACTTCGGTGGTCCATTCAATCGAATGATCTCCCTCAGAAAAACCTCTGCTACCTACACTGCACTATAAGGATGTCGTAACGGTATAAAATGTGCATACTTATTGAGGCGGTCTACCACAACAAGTATAACCGTGAATCCTCCAGACTTAGGCAATCCGTTGTTAAAATCCATGAACAGCTCCTCCCAGACCCGCTCTGGCAAATATATTAGTTGTAGTAATCCTCCTGGGGCCATCGTCATGTACTTGTGACGTTAGCAAACTTCACACTTAGCCACCATCTTTGAGACATCCTTCTTCATCCCCTTCTAATACACCTTCCTCGCCAGGTGTCTATGTCTTGAGGACCCCTGAATGGCCCCCACCGCACTGCTGTGAAACTCCTGCAAAATCACGGGGATGTGGGTAGATGGGCGCGGTATCACCGGACGCCCTTGATGTAATAGCCTCCCATCATGTAAAGAATAGCCGGGGTGATCAGCTTCCCCTTGTAAGAGTGTTGCCCATATCTCTGCTAACTCCTGATTCTCCTCCAATTCTCGAAAAAGTAGCTCTTTGTCCTGCATTATATGAACCGACAAGGCCACCAAGTGTATGTCCTCATCGCGTCTCGATAATGCATCCACGGCCTTGTTCTCTAGCTCAGGGCTGTACTGTATCTCAAACTGGTATCCCATCAGCTTTCTCAGCCACTGCTGGTGCTCCTCCGCCACCATGCACTATTCTAGCAAATATTTAAGGCTCATCTGGTCGGTGCACACCACAAAACTCCTTCCCTACAAGTAGGACCGTCACTTCTGAACCACTAAGACAATAGCCATCAGCTCCATTTCATAGACAGACTTCAACCTCGTCCTCACTATTAAGACCTGGCTGAAATAAGCAATGGACATCTGGTCCTGCATCAATACTGCTCCCAGCCTGTGTCCTGAAGCGTTTGACTCTATTATGAATGGCCTGGTAAAGTTTGGTAGAGCCAAAAATGGTACTGTCATCATGGCCTTCTTCAAGGCCTCAAATGTGTGCGTCGACTCGTCACTCCAATAGAATTTGTCCTTCTTGAGCAGCTCTGTGAGTGTCCAGTTGATAGTACCATACCCCTGCACAAACCTCCTGTAATATCATGTCAAACCGATGAATCCCATCAGTCCTTGTAGAGTAGTGGGGCGTGGTCAGTCCAACATAGTGATATCTTCGATCTGTCTGCCGCTTGTTCGGCCCCGGATTTACACCCGGAGGCCCGAATCACGGCAAGTGTATGGTTGTGTAGTATAGAAAGATTGTCAAACTCTAGGGAGGCAGTCGTTTAGTGTTTAGCTTATTGGTAGGAGAAGATTACATGGTCAAGGGGTTGTCACGTAAAGATTGGTTATCACGAATGGTTGTTTAACAGGATTTAAAATCTAGGGCAATGGGAAATCCCAACTAGGTCTTTCGGGTTGAATGTTAGGTTAAGGATCCTTTCGTTGAATTGTAATTAAGGGTAAGAGTGTCACATCCGAGGATGATAACGAGTAGTCAACTCTCGTTGTCCTACTCGTCTAACGTATCTCTATGCATATCTCTACTTTCGCAATCAGCTTCATATAGAAACGCGTGCATTACGTTTGACACGATTCTCATATTACAGATCCGTATCCAATCTCATGATCTACAGATTGGGATGCTACACTATGATTGGTTCTAGCAGTCGAGATATTCTCGTAGTCACCGACTAGCAGATTGAGGATTATAAATCATCCCTAATACACGAGTCACTCTCGTGATCATGAGCCCTAGAAAATAACCGCTAAGCCCTAATCAGATTCGGTGGGGATTTTCCCAAGAATATGGAGCTATTTTTGCAATTCTCCAATTCTAGGGTTAATACCCCAAAATCCTTGTTCAAATTACCATAGTGCAACCCTAGATTCTTTCAACTAAGATTAACCTAACATTCAATCCCTAGGATCCTAGGGTTCATCCCTAAACCCTAGAAGAGCACTACTCAGACATAGCAATGTCAATAACGACGAAAACAATAATAGAATTCATCAAGGCATGGTAAACATATCGATATCAATATCAAAATGCAGAGAATGCAATGAGGAGTAAAAGTATATAAAAGGAATAGAGATTGAACCGGTCACAGGAGATGAAATCCTCAGAACAAGCAACAAGAATGCCCTCTCCCACAAATGACGGCTTACCCCAATCTCAGCAAAAACAAAGCTTAACCTAACCTAATTTTTCTTTCATATTTATACAAAACAATTAAAAGTTGCGAATATCCTAAATTTGGGCCTAAAACCCAATAAGAAAGCCTAATTTATCAAGGCTGTCAACGATGTGCTCGGCCGAGCGGGGCCGAGCCCTCTCTCGTGGCATCAGCTATCGTGTTCTGGAGAAGGGGCCGCTCGGTCGAGCGAGGTGGCCACTCGGCCGAGCGCCATTTGTGGGCTTCAATCCTAGGTCTTGGCAGAAGGAGACCGCTTAGTCGAGTGAGGTAGTCGCTCGGTCAAGCTAAATCAACAGAGAGTTCGTCTTTCTTTTAACTTGTCAGGAAGGGAGGCCGCTCGGTCGAGTGGAGTAGCCGCTCGACCGAGCTAATTAAATAGAGAGTTGCAAGGCAAAATTGGAGGTCGTTTGCAGAGGGTCGCTTGGTTGAGCGAAGTAGGTCGCTCGACCGAGCGACCTATTGCCTGTAGCTCTCTTTACTTGGCTTCTTTCCTTTCTTCATGGAACACTAGCTCGGCCGAGCATGTGTCACGCTCAGTCGAGCGATCTGGCAACTCAGAGCATATGGCCAGCTTTCTCTTCTTTCTTTCTCTCCATCTTTTCTTTCTTTCTTTCCATCTCTTCTTTCTTTCTTTCTTTCTCCCTTTCTCTCTTCTTTGCCCTTTTGCTTCTCCAGCGGCCTCAGCTCATCATATACGACACCGTTGATGTTCCAGCCTCGAGGTTCGTGTCCATCATCTAGTTTTTCTCCAAATCGTGCCAAAGTTCCTGAAAATCCACAAAACATTGCGAGAATCAAATATATCGTGAAAAGCACGATAAAATATAGAAATGTAAACTTTGGGCGATCAAAATGCAATGAAAATATGCGGTAAAATCATGGAAAATATGGACACATCACCGATATCCCCTCTGAAGACACCACATGCCCCAAGTACTCTACTTGTGGCTGGCCAAATAAGCACTTCTTTCTGTTCGCGAATAACTGATGTTACTGAAGCTTCTGGAAGATTATCTGTAAGTGGTCCAAGTGCTCCTCCAGGGATCGACTGTAAACAAGGATATCATCGAAGAAACCCATCACAAAACACCGAAGGTCAGGGTGGAATACCTTGTATATCAATGCCTAGAAGGTAGCTGGGGTATTGGTCAAGCCAAAAGGTATGACCAGGAACTCATAATGGCACTCATGAGTCCTGAAGGCTGTCTTGGACACATCCTCCATCCTCATCCTGATCTGATGGTAGACTGACTTCAGATCAATCTTAATGAAGATATTAGCTCCGTATAACTCATCAAGTAGCCAAGTAGCTCATCGATGACTGGAATAGGGAACTTGTCTGCGACTGTCTCCTTATTTAGCGCCCTGTAGTCCACGCAGAAACTCCAACACATCCTTGTTCTTCACCAGCAGCACAGTACTAGAGAATTGACTAACACTCGGCTGAATGACTCCTGACCGCACCATCTCAGCTACCATCCGCTCTATCTCATCCTTCTGGGCCTGATGGTAACGATATAGTCTCACACTAGCAGGGGACACACCCTCCCGTCGCACTATCACATGCTCATGGTCCCTAGGCGGTGGGAGACCATGTAGCTCCTGAAAAACCTCCTCGAACTATCCTAATAGCTGCTGCACCTCCTCTGGAATGGCCTACACACTCTCAGCCTCGGCCCCCTCTTCGCACACGACACCACGACACCCTGCAGCTCTACCAAAAAACCACCCTCCTCGGACTGGATGGCCTTAGCTATGGTCTTCAGCGAGACCATGGTCTTGCAAAGGCTGGGATCTCCATGTAATGTCATCGTCCTCCCGCCCTCCTGAAACTCCAGCCTGAGCATCTTCCAGTTCACCTTCATATCTCCTAGTGTCTGTAACCATCTCATGTCCAGGATCACGTCTGTACTTTCCAAATCTAAGGGTAGGAAGTCCTCCACCACCTAGATCCCCTAAAGTGTCAGAATCAGCCCGCAGCATACCCCTCGGTTGTTCTCTATCTGGCTCGTCCCCATCATGATGCCGAAACTGTCTGTGTCCACCAGTTGAAGACCATGCTGCTTCACCACTCTCCTGGAGATAAAGTTGTGGGTAGCCCCACTGTCAATCAATACGGTCATCTCCTAGTCATCGATGTGTCCCCTCAACTTCATGGTATGGTTCGGGGTGAACCCTAACACAGAGTTCAGGAAACCTTTGCTACATCCAAATGGTGATGCTCCTCCCCCTCGGCCTCCGTAGTCTCATGCTCCACGTCAGCCTCCTCCTCGTCATCCTCGAGTATCAGCACCTGCAGCTTGCGCACCGTGCACCTATGTCCTGGAGTGAACCTCTCATTGCATCAGAAGCATAAACCCTTCTGCCTCTTCTCCCTGATCTCTGCATCCGTCATCCTCCTAAACTGTCCCCTGCTGGTGGTGCCCCACTCTTTTCTCCGGTCATCTTCCTGCTGGTCTGCTCGGCCCCTACTGTCGCCTTCTGACATCCTGTCAATGTCTGGGTGCGAGACGCCAGTCCACTCCAACTGCCGCTAGACCGTCTCTACTCCATCAGGCGATCCTCCACCATCTGAGCGCACTACATGGCCTCCATCAAGTCCTGAGGCTTCTGTATGTGCACCTCAGTGCGAATAGTGGCCTTCTCCCTTCATGAAGGTGCTCTCCATCATCTCATCAGAACTTTTGACGTATAATTAAATGTTATTTTATGTGCCTCTTTCAGTTGCAAAGATATGATGCATACGAGAATGCTTATCCTTGAAGGAGCTGATTTATGCTCTGTATGATTGTTAATGATATTTTCTTTTCTTTCTTTCTTTTCCTTTTTTTCTTCATCTCCTCCTTTGTGAAAAGAGTACAAATGTTATATTGACCTTAGTATTAACATGTATGTTTTGTTAGAATATATTAAAAATCTATCTTTAACAAAATTGATCTTTAAAGGAAAATTTAAATTAACACCCATGAACTTTGCTCCATTTTAAAGGAACCCCACTAATTTTCTACTTCAGGAAACCCCACTTTGGGGCGAGGTTCATGGGTTTTTGTGTGGGGAAAAATGAAGAAATGCTGGGAAAGTTCATGGGGGTTTTCTGAGAGTAAAAAAGTATGGGGTTTTTATAATGGAGCAAAGTTTATGGGACTTTTTGAAATTTACATTATCTTTAATTAGTCTTCTAATAATCTGTAAGACATTGTAACTTGTTAGGGTTTGTATCTCGTATCTTTCCGAGTAAATAAAGGTGATGGTATGATAAAGAACCAGAGAGTAACCTATATCTGTTAAAATAAAGAATGAATATGTGGTTAAATATGCTAGGACTTATATCTTAAATACGATTAGTTCTTTGGAATCTAATCTTTAGAATCAGGGTTCCAAGAATTTGATGGGACGCGGGTTTATTCCAGAAGGCGACCCCGCGTCCAAGGCCCACCCGAGGGTTAGCCCGCGGGCCACCCCATACCTGCAACCGCGCGCGCGCCTCCCCCTTGGCCAAAAACCCTAGTTTGATTATTTGTATGGGGGAGCTAGCCGTCGTTAGGGTTTATGCTATTATTTTGATATTGGAGTGATTTCATAGTTTAGACGGGTGCAGACGTCCTCTATTGGCGTCTTGGTAGGAGGATATACCTTTTTGTATTTAATCATCTTGCTTTTGTTACTTTATTTCTACTTTGATTATCAAATTGTTGGATTTCTCTTTTCGGATCTATCAATTTGGTATCAGAGCACGTGATGATCCATGGCGGCGACGACGACGAGATCGAAGGACAAATTTGATACCTTGGAGGAGAAATTCAATAGCGAAATTGAAGGGGTGAAAAGATCGTTGACGGAAAACGAGGAGGCGATAAATTCATCGGCGAACCAATCAAGGCACGAAGAACAATTTGCAAAGTTCATCCTCCAATGGTCGACAAGCAACCACTGCGAAGGAAACCCTAAATCGACATCAAAGGCGACACCTTTGAAGAAGGGGAAGGAGAAAGAAGAGGTTTTGACCCGGATCGTCCTTTTAAGGAGGATGAATTTGAGGAAGAGGAAGGCGAGGAGCCGAAAAGGGGTGATTATCACAAGGAGGTGAGGCGAAGGGCCGTGGAACCACAGAGGGGGGCGGCAGCCCTAGCCGCCCCTTTCAGGCTGCAAGACAGGGGGTGTAGGGGCGGCCGACCCCCAGATTCAACCCGGGGGCCGGCCGCCGTCAGAATTGGGCGGGGGTCCTTCCTCCGCCCTCGGCGAGGCCCGACAGGGCCGGTGGGACCCGCCGGCCTTCGGCAGGGCCCGCTAACCCCGTCGGACCCTCGGCAGGGTCTATCGGTCCTCCGGCAGCCCCGACGGGCCCTGCCGGAGGACGGCCACCCTCGGGCGACCCCCGGCAGCTGTCGGGGGAGGCAGGCACGGTCAGGGCCCCGGGGGGTTTTCGGGGCCTTCGGGGCAGCGACGAGCGGTGGAGGCCCAATTTTCGGGCAGAACTGAGCATATTCAGCGCAGACCGGATCAGGGACACTTTGGTGGGAATGCAGGGTGCGAAAGTTAGAGATGCCTTTGTTCAGGGGAGATGATCCACATGTCTGGTTGTTCACGGCAGAGAGGTACTTTGCAACGCACCGCATGACAGATGCTCAGAAGTTGGAGGCAGCCGCTATTTACATGGAGGGAAGAGCTCTGGGTTGGTACCAGTGGAAGGAGAGGAGACATCAGATTCGTGACTGAGAGGAGCTGAAGGACCTAATTCTGGAGAAGTTCAGGGATCCACGCCTGGGAAACCTTCACGAGCAGTTATACGCCCTCAGGCAGGATGGACCAGTACGGGAGACATTGAGGGGTTTGAGACTTTGGCAGGGAGAGTACACGGCATTTCAGATGAGTCACTCGAGGGCACCTTCCTGAAGGGGCTGAGGCCCAGCCTTCGAGCTGCAGTGAGACCATACAAGCCCATGGGGCTTTTCGAGGTCATAGAGATGGCACAGCTGGTAGAGGACTCTCAGACCGAGGAGAGGAGAGTCAGGAGCATCTACAGTGATCAGATACAGCGGGGCACCTCGTCTGGAGCTGGAGGAGCTGGGACCACCACGGGGACGGGCCAGACGAGCAGGGAGAAGACGGGAGAGAGGAGTAGCGCTACCCCAACAGGAGGACAGTTTAGGAGGATGTCGGATGCTGAGATGAGGGAGAAGCGTTAGAAGGGCTTATGCTTTTGATGTGACGAGAGGTTCATGCCAGGCCAAAGGTGCACAGGGTGCAAGTTATAGGTTCTGCTGTTGGAGGATGACGACGTAGACGAGGACGACGAGAACGAGAGCGCTGAGCAGGAGAGGAGGAGCCTGAGGGCCATCCGCTAGACGTAGCAGAGGTGTCCCTTAACTCCGTGGTAGGGTTTACACCGAACCACACCATGAATTTAAGAGAAAAGATCGGCGAGCAGGAGGTGACCGTGCTGATTGACAGTGGGGCGACCCACAATTTCATCTCCAGGAGAGTGGTGGACTAGCAGGGACTGCAACTGACTGACTGCAGGAGCTTCAATGTGATGATGGGGACAGAGAATAAGGAGAGTAGTCGGGGGGTCTGCAGGGGGTTGGTGCTGACCCTACAGGGGATACATGTGAGGGCCGACTTTCTACTTTGGACTTGGAGAGCACAAATGTCATCCTGGGCATGACATGGTTGCAGACGCTGGGGGAGATGACGATGAACTGGAAACTTCTTCGGATGGAGTTCCAGGATGAGGGAATAGCAGTCACCCTACATGGGGATCCCAGCCTTTGCAGAGTAGTAGTGTCACTGAAGACCATGCTGCAAACCTTACAGACAGAGGGATGATGGTACTTGGTTGAGTTGTACACCTTGACAGAGGAAGGAGGCGCAGAGACCAGTGGGAAGCATACCGTACCAGGAGAGGTGCAGCAGATGTTGGCGCAGTTTGAGGAGATCTTTCAGGAGCCTCGAGGTCTGCCACCGCCGAGGGACCATGAGCACGCCATAGTACTACGGGAGGGTGTTTTCCCCATCAGTGCCAGACCCTACCGGTACCTCCAGCACCAGAAGGACGAGATTGAGAGGTTGGTAGCCGAGATGGTGGAGGCGAGAGTGATTCAGCATACTGTGAGCCCGTTCTCCAGTCCCGTGCTCCTGGTGAAGAAGAAGGATGTGAGCTGGCGTTTTGTGTGGATTATCGTGCATTGAATAAAGAGACAGTGCCAGATAAGTTCACCATACCGGTGATAGACGAGCTCCTGGACGAGTTACATGGGGCCGCCTGGTTCAGCAAGATAGATCTCAAATTAGGCTACCACTAGATCATGATGCGGCGGGAGGATGTGGCCAAGACTGCGTTCAGTACGCATGACGGCCACTTCGAGTTCCTCGTCATGCCCTTTGGCTTGACGAATGCACCAGCGACCTTCCAGGCACTCATGAACAAGGTATTCCGCCCGTACCTGAGGCGATTTGTACTTGTTTTCTTTGACGATATACTAGTGTACAATCGCACCTTGGAGGAGCACCTGGACCATCTGCAGGTGGTGTTTACGGAGTTGCAGTATCATCAGCTGGTAGCGAACACGAAGAAGTGCTTATTTGGACAGCCACAGGTGGAGTACCTAGGACATGTGGTGTCAGCAGATGGGGTTGCAGCGGACAGGGGGAAGATCTAGGCGTTGTTGGACTGGCCGCGTCTCACCACTCTCAGGGGTCTGCGGGGGTTTCTAGGCTTGACCGGATACTACTGTCGGTTTATGGAGGGGCATGGAACGGTCTGCTGGCCGTTGACCGAGCTACTGAAGAAGGACCAGTTCCACTGGTGGGGAGGAGGCGACGGCAGCTTTTGAGGCTCTGAAGAAAGCCATGGCTACAGTGACAGTCTTGATACTACCAGACTTTAACATGCCCTTTGTGGTGGAGGCGGATACGTCAGGGCACGGGCTAGGGGCAGTGTTGATGCAGGAGCAGCGGCCCATTGCATACTTCAGCCAGGTGTTGACAGCTAGAGCCTGACTGAGGTCGGTTTACGAGAGAGAGCTGATGGCCATAGTACGCACCGATCAACAAAGCCTAAAGTACTTACTAGAGCATCGGATGGTAGCAGAGGAGCATCAGAAGTGGCTGCGAAAGCTGATGAGATACACGTTTGAGATCGAGTATCGACCGTGGCTGGAGAACAAGGCGGCGGATGCCTTATCACGACGAGAGAAGGAGGCAGAGCTGGCCGCACTGGCAGTATACGTAGTTCAGGATTGGGGGCCGCTACAGCAGGAGGTGGAGCAGGACCCTAAGTTAGCCAGCATACGAGAGGCTCTTCTGCAGGGGTGGACTGAGTTTTCAGGATATTCTCTTCAGGATGGACGACTACTATATTGGGGAAGACTGGTGCTACCGAGGACATCCGCTTATTTACTGGTCATACTCCAGGAGTTTCGCAGCAGTGCCGTCGGAGGACATTCTGGGGTCCTCAAGACCTACCCGAGACTGGCGAGGGAGGTCTACTGGAAGGGGATGAAGAAGGAGGTGGCGAGGATGGTGGCAGAGTGTGACGTGTGCCAACATCACAAGTACCAGGCGATGTCCCCAGGAGGACTACTACATCCGCTGTCCTTGCCAGATCGAATCTGGAAGGACCTCCATGGACTTCATAGATGGGTTGCCGAAGTCGGATGGATATACCGTCATATTTGTTATGGTCGACCGCCTAAGCAAGTATGCGCACTTAGTTCCGCTTCAGCATCCTTACAGCGCAGTATCGGTGGTAAAAGTATTTTTAAGGGAGATCATCCGTCTGCATGGACCTCCAAAGTCCATAGTCTAGGACCGAGACAAGGTATTCCAGAGTAGATTCTGGCAGAAACTTTTCAGGCTGCAGGGAACAGTGTTGAAACGAAGCACAGCCTATCACCCCCAGACCGATGGGCAGACGGAGGTGGTAAACAGGAGTGTGGAGACTTATCTGCGGTGCGTCATTTCAGATAATCCCAAGGAGTGGGCTCGTTGGCTGGCATGGACGAAATACTGGTATAACACATCATTTCACACAGCAGCACAGACGATAACCTTCAGGATTCTTTATGGCAGGGACCCCCCTCATCTACTGCACTATGGGCATGAGTCGACACCAGTTTCAGATGTAGAGCGGTATTTGGCAGAGAGTGATCAGGTTTTGTAGGAGCTGAAGCTCCATCTGGCGAGGGCTCAGCAGGTCATGAAGGCGAGAGCAGACTTACATCGTAGGGATGTACAGTTCGCTGTGGGAGACATAGTGTATCTGAAGCTGTGGCCCTACAGGCAGCGATCCTTGGCGCACATGAGAAATGAGAAGCTGGCACCGCGTTATTTTGGACCTTTTGAGGTTGTGGCGAGAGTTAGACCGGTGGCTTACAGGTTGGGATTGCCCCCAGGATCGGTTATTCACCCAGTGTTCCATGTATCGCAGCTCCGCCAAGCGATTGGAGACCACACACCATCCCCCACCCTACCAGAGACATTGACGACAGATATGGAGGTGAGGCTGGAGCCTGAGGCATTGAAAGGGGTGCGGCGTGGGACCGCTAGAGAGCGCCAGGTTTTACTGCAATGGAAGTGCTTGCCAGAGCACGAGAGCACATGGGAGGCTATGGACGAGATGGCTACGTGATTTCCTGACTTCCACCTTGAGGACAAGGTGGCTTTTGGGGGGAGTATTGATGGGACGCGGGTTTATTCCCGAAGGCGAACCCGCGTCCAAGGCCCACACGCGGGTTATCCCGCGGGCTGTCCTATACCCGCAACCGCGTGCGCGCCTCCCCCTTGGCCAAAAACCCTAGTTTGATTATTTATATGGGGGAGCTAGCCGTCGTTAGGGTTTATGCTATTTTTTGATATTGGAGTGATTTCATAGTTTAAACGAGTGCGGACGTCCTCTATTGGCGTCTTGGTAGGAGGATACACTTTTTTGTATTCAATTATCTTGCTTTTGTTACTTTATTTCTACTTTGATTATCAAATTGTTGGATTTCTCTTTCCGGATCTATCAGAATATTAGTAACATATGTGGTTAAATATGTGGTTAAAATAAAACATGAATATGTGGTTAAATATGCTAAGACTTGTATCTTAAATAGGATTAATTCTTTAATGTCAAGGGTTCCAAGAATATTACTCACATTTGACAGGTCTGGTTCCTTCTGATGGACATATCTAATATTACAACCTAGTATCATAGTATTTGCATTGTTCCTGAGCGATTACAAGTATGATGTTCATGAAGCACAAGATCGAAAAGTTCGATAGGAAGAATCGATTCAGTGATGTGACACATTTGATGCGTGTTTTATTGATATAAAAAGATATTGTAAAGACACTTAATAGAAAAGATGAAATATCGAGTTTTATGTCTAATGCAGAGAAAGAAAACCTAGAATCCAATGCACTTTCTACCATCTAATTTTGTTTGTTCGATACAGTTCTTATAGAAGTAGCCAATGACGAGACTACGGTTGACTTGTGGCTTATATTAAAATTGTTGAACATGACAAAGTCATTGACCATCAAATTATATCTAAAATAGCATCTAGTCACTCTTTACATGAAAGAATGTACTTGATAAATTGAATAATATTTTAATGGATCTTAAAAATATAGATGTTAACATTGATGATAAAGATTCTACACTAATATTATTATGCTCTTATGCTTTTTATCGCTGGTTGAAAGTTTCATCAAACTCCATGCTTTATAACCAAAACAGTATATCCTTAAAAGATATGAGATTTGCTTTTCACTCTTGTGAGTTACGATATAATGTTTTCCGTACCAACGAGAATGTTCAAGCTCAAGCCTCGGTGTAAAGAGATCGTATCAATGAAATCGATGTGGTCGACTAAAGAAAGATGCGGAAGCTTCAAATTCCAGATTTAAATTAAAACCATGTTCAAGAATATTAAATGTCACTATTGTAGCCAACAAAAACACATGTAGTTTGATTGCCTAAAGGAAAAAAAAGCAAAGGATAATAAGAATTCATATGATAACTCCTCAGTTACTGGTACTGCATAAGAAGATTTTTAAGATGTTGATGTAGTTTTTTTCAGTCATATATTGTGCTGACACACTTAAACAGTATGTTGGATTACATATATTCCTTTTATATTTGTCATTATCACAATTAATTTATCATATATGAGAAGGTCAATGGTGAAATTGTTTTGATAGAAGACAACACACCTAGCTAGATAATCGGTATTAAGATTATCAAAATTAGGATGCATGATGGCATGATGAAGACTCTTATAAATGTTTGATACATGCAAGATTCATGCATGCAAGCAAGATCTGAAGAAAAATCGATCCCTTTTAAGAAATAGGTGGATTATTAAAGGTGAAGTTTTTTGATGATCGAATGAGCGTTGATGATTATAAAATGTATCTGGATGAATAGTTTACATTTTGAAGGCACTAACTGTTGGAATTATGGACCTCATACCATATGTATATATACTCGTATATGCATTTGGGCGTGTGGAGGCACACGTATTGCATTAATTGCCACCCATATATTACTAATTGTGTATTAAGGACCTAATTGTAATGATTAAATAAATTTTTATGGTCATATTCAATTAACAATAAATGTGGGGACTTATTTGCAAATGTGTGAAATTCCTAGGATAATTACTAATTTATGATGAGCTAATTAGTAAAAACTCGTGTCTATAAATAAGGGGATGCGGTCCCTTGTTGACGTACATTATTTTTCTTTACGCTTTCTCATAAAAAGTGCGTAAGACAAAAGGAGAGAAGAAAGCGCTGCACATCTCACTCGCTCCATTCTTACGATCAACAAGAAAATCTAGACACTGATTTCTTCTTCTTCTTCATGGATTCTGGTAATGTTCCACATATAGTTCTCCTCAAACAATTTCTGGGCAAGGTTCTTCATTAAATTTAAAGTTCTTTCAATTTGTATTAGAGTCTTCTTGCTCAAGAATTGTTTGAAAAACAATTTATGGGTGTTTTCAAATTTTTATGCCGGAATTCATGTCAAAATCGTGAAATTTTGTGTCAATTTGGTGATAAATTACGTTTCGTTTTTTGGGCGGCGGCACTGTTTCGCATTGCACCCATGCGGTCTCCACGTCTGGGCCCTTCTCCATATGTTTTAAAAAAATAATTACTGCCAAACAGCGGAAGCAGGATTTGAACACGTGACCGAAAGGACGAAGGGTTATTGATTTACCACTGAGATAAGTTTTCATTTGGTAAACAGTTTGTAATTAATTTATTTGTATTTTTAGTGACAATTATAACTGAAATTAAAAAAAAATAAAACAGTATGCGCTTGTTGGGCTTTGATCCCACGACCAAGGGTCATGTGAATTGGCTCAGGGCTATATAGTCTTTGCCTGCAATTGTTATGTAATTCATTTAGTGGAATTAATTATGTGTTGGTTATAACTGCCTAAAAGGAAAACAATCATTGCAACCGTCGGGCTTTGATCCCGCGAACAGACGGCCACATGGAGAAGACTTTACCGTTGGGCCAAGGTTTTCAATCAGTTATTTATATAATTTAAATTATTTGGATTATATTGTAGTGAATATAAGATACTACATATACTCATCATTAAGACAATCATTTTATCTTGTTTTAATTATTTGGCTTTACTCTATAAGAGATTAGATTTAATGCTCAATTCTATAAAGACCAGCCTTAGTATTTGGCTCTAATCTATACGAGATTAGCTTTAATGCTCTATTCTATAGAGATAAGCCTTAGTATTTCGCTCTACTCTATATAGACTAGCTTTAATGCTCTACTCTATAGAGACTAGCATTAGTATTGTGCTCTACTATATATGAGATTGGCTTTATCGCTCTACTCTATAGAGATTAGCATTGAAATTTTGTTATACCCTATATGAGATTGACATTGATGCATAGTAGGTAGAGATGTATAGTTTTGAATTTAAAGATCCTACCACCGCTCTTCCTATAGTCAACTAAACTGTAGGTGAATGACGAGGTCCCGTGATCTCTGCAATTGCCATACTTATAACTATATGATTAATTTGTTTAAATTAATTTATAGTTAGTATACGAGTAATAACATAAAGTTTCTTAAATAAGCATTCTTAGTTTTTCACTTTAATTAGCAAAAACAGTACTGTTACCCAAGTGACCTCTGCTGTAAAAACTTTTTATTTGTTAATAATTAAGTTATTTTTGTATGCATTATTTTTCATGCAGGCAACATGTTTGCCCAAAGATAAACTGTTGCTTGGCAGAAATTAATATGTATATGTGGTAATGAATATTGATAACTATTAGATGTACCTTGTGAATACTTAGCTAAACCAAAGAAAGGTTGAGTATTTGGCTGTACACAGTTATCTTTCTCGATTATTACAACAAGTTGATTGCTAGCGAGTCGAATTTTAGTCCAAAGACTATATTTAATGTTGCATTAATCAACTTGTAGATGTGTTGTTAGTATTCATTTAGTTAATCACTAATTTTTGAATAATTAATCGTAAGCTAATGCACATTTTATTTGTTCTCAATATAGTTGATATCATAAATGCAAGTTCGGTTTATGCTTCCATTGATAGTATTCCCATGCCGAAGAGAACTAATTTCAAAACTTGGAAAAATAAAGTAAAAATGGTTTTGGGCTGCATATATCTTGACTATGCATTAAGGGTTGATAAGTTAGCACCACTTACAGCAGAAAGTACTTCTCAAGAGGAAAAAACTTTCGAAGGGTGGGAAAGGTCCAATCACGTAAGTCTAATTGCATTGTTCGAAGCTTTTCTGGACACTATGGCTGAGAATATGGATGCTAATAAGTTCTTTAAGATCCTTGAAGAACGCTTTGCAAAAAGCGATAAGGCGGAGACAAGCGCTGCACTTAGGAAGCTTGTTTTCATAAGATACAAGGGTAACAAGAGCATTAGAGAGCATATTTTGGAGATGTATAATCTTTCTGGGAAACTCAATGCACTTAAAATTGAGTTACCAGAAGATTTTCTTGTCCATTTAGTGCTGATTTCCATCCCTCCTCAATTTAGTCAATTTGAAGTGAGCTAAATTGTCAAAAGGACAAATAGATATTAAATGAGCACATTTCTCATTTGGTACAAGAGGAGGAAAGAATGAAGCAACAAAAGACAAACAATGCTCACTTAGCTACGACCTCTTATATTGCTAAAAAGAAGAGGAAAGGTAAAGTGACTGTGGCATCAGGATCACAGAAAAAGCAAAAAGTCTCCAATAAAAAAAGGAAATGAAATGCTTTTTCTGTAAGGACGCTTCTCATGTCAGGGAAGATTGTACAAAATATCACGCTTGTCGCGTGAAAAAGGGTGTGTCTTTCTCTCTTGTTTGCACTCATATTGCAATGATTTCAACTCAGAGGAAGTTGATGCATAGAGACTTTTAGATTGTTATTATGTACTAGATTTCATGTAGAATTAAAGAACAATTTGATTGTACCGTTATTTAGGCGGAATTTAGTTTCAGTTCCTGTTCTCGACAATGAAGGATATACTGTCTTTTGGTAACAGAAAAAGAAATTTGTTTTTTAATTCTAAATGTGTTGGAACTAGTATTTTTGATTATAATGATAATTTATATATGCTTGATATGGTTGGCACAAACCACGAGTCCCAAACAACTGAAACTAGAGGCATAAAACGTAAATTGCCAAATGAGAATTCTTATTTGTTATGGTACAAGCGTTTGGGTCGTATATCAAAAATAAGAATTGACAGACTTGTGACTGATAAAATTCTCGATAAACTTGACAAAACAAATAATATAGAAATATGTGTTGAGTGCATAAAGGGCAAAACAACAAACACGAGAAACATATGGCTAAGAGAGCTAAGAACGTCTTAGAACTATTACATACCGATATTTGTGGACCATTTCCTACTGTTGTTTGGAATGTCCAACGGTACTTTATTACATTCATTGACTATTTCTCTCGTTATTGTTACCTTTATTTATTACATAAGAAGTCACAGACTTTGGATGTTTTAATTATTTTTAAGCTGAAGTTAAAAATCAACTTGGAAAGATAATTAAGTCTGTCAGATCAGATCGTGGTAGTGAATAGTGAATACTATGGTCTATATGACGGATCGGGTGAACAACGTCCAGGTCCATTTGCGCATTACTTAGAGGAGTGTAGGATCGTCCCTCAATATACCATGCCCGGCTCTCTTAGCATGAATGGTGTGGCAGAGAGACGAAATAGAACCCTTAATTAAGGATATGATAAGGAGTATGATTTCTTATACAACTTTACCTCAATCACTCTTGGGTGATGCGCTAAAAACCGCAGTCTATATCCTTAATCATATGCCAACTAAAGCTACTAGTAAGACTCTTTATGAGCTGTGGACAGGCAAACAACCTGTCTTGAAGCATTTACGAGTATGGGGATGTCCAGATGAGGCTAGGCCCTATAGGCCAAATGAGAAAAAGCAGGAATCAAGCGCAGTTAGTAGCTATTTCGTGGCATATGTCGAAAGATCACGTGGTTATAAATTCTACAATCCCAAGGAAAAAATATTCTTTGAGACAAGAAATGCTTGGTTCTTTGAGGATGTTAAGTTTGGGGGAGATAAGGATAATGACTTCGCTTTTGAGGAGGATTTAGCAACACATTCTCCTTTAGTTGTTGCGAATTTATGACCATGTTTTCATTCCTGGCATAGCTTTCCAGTAAAATATAATACAAATAAGTGAAGTTGGCAAGCCTTCCACCCATTAAAATGAAGTTCCTCGAATAGTGACTCAAGAGGAACATCATAATAATGAAGTTTATCAAATAGTGACTCAAGAGGAACCTTAAAATCAAATTCAACCTCAAGATCAAACTCAACACCCTCAAATTCAAGAACCAGTTCCTCTACGGAGATCCACGATAGAAAAGAGAAATACAATATCAAGTGACTATATTGTATTTTTCAATAAGCATGAAGCAAATAATGGTCCAGTGGGAGATGACCCGGTCACCTTTCACGAAGCGATAAATGTTCAAACTCTTGGAAATGAATTGAAGCAATGGGAGAGGAAATTCAGTCCATGAAGAACATGACGTTTGGGATCTTGTCCCATTACCTACAGGAGTGAAACCCCTTGGTTGTAAATGTGTATACAAACCCAAAATGGATTCACACGATAATGTGAAAAGATATAAAGCACGTCTTGTCGCAAACAGATTTACTTAAAGGGAAGGCATCGATTATAAATATACTTTCTCTCCTATTTCGTCGAAAGACTCCTTCAAGAACATAATGACACTTGTGACACATTTTGACCTGAGTTACATCAGATGGACATAAAGACATTATTTCTCAATGGAATTGAGAAGACCATCTATATGGTGCAAACAGAAGGGTTATCTTCAAAAGAAGATAACGGTTTAATGTGCAAACTAAAAAATCTATCTATGGGCTCTAGCAGACATCTCGTCAATAGAACCTTAAATTTCATCAAGTTGTTCTTTCATTTGGTTGAGACAAACATTGTTGAAGATTGTATGTACCATAAGTTCAGTGGAAGTAAGTTTATATTTCTTGTGTTATATGTGGATGATATATTGCTTGCCAGCAGTGATGTAAACTTCTTCAAGATACAAAGAAATTTCTATCGAAACATATCCATATGAAAGATCTTGGAGAAGCCTCATATGTGCTAGGAATCCATATTCATCGTGATTGTTCACGAGGAACTCTTGGATTACCACAAAAGGTTTACATCGAAATGGTACTGCAAAGGTTTAACATGCAAAACTGTAGGTCGCATGACACACCAGTGTCAAAAGGAGATAAATTCAGTCTAAAACAATGTCCAAATAATGATATTGAGGCCAAGTATATGGAGAATATCCTATATGCATCAGCAGTGGAAAGTCTTATGTATGCGCAAGTCTGCACTCATCCAGATCTTGCATTTATAATGGGAATGCTATGCAGATACCAAAGCAATACATGAAGAGAACATTGAGTAGCAGCCAAAATAGTTTTTAGATACGTGCAGAAGACAAAAGGTCATATGCTCACATATAGAAGGTCGGATAATCTTGAGATCGTGGGGTATTCAGACTCCGACCTTGCTGGATGCCAAGACAGTAGAAAATCCATGTCTGGCTACATTTTTCTACTGGCTGAAGGTGCAATTTCATGGAGAAGCACCAAGCAATCTCTCATTGCTTCCTTTACTCTGGAGGCAGAGTTTGTTGCTTGTTATGTGGCATCAAATCATGCAATATGACTGCGAAACTTTATTTCAGGACTGCAAATTGTCAGCAAAATTGAAAGCCCACTCAAGTTATATTGTGACAATTGGGCAACATTCTTATACTCTAATAACAACAGGAGCTCGTCTAAATCTAGTCAAATAGACATCAAATTCCTAGTTGTGAAGAAAAGAGTTCAGAGTGGTTTAATAAATATTGAGCATATATGGACAACCTATATGATTGCGGATTTAAGGCATTAGCGCACTTGGCCTTTTATGAGCATGTGACTCATTTGGGCGTTATCAATTTAGATATTATTTGAATAGTGTGAGTTTATCTATGTTGTCTCTTCAGCTTAATTCTTGTTGTAATGTCATGACATTATTTGTCTATTAGTATAATATTCAGTTCATTCAGTTACTATTATACTCTAAACTTGGATTTCATATATTGATTTTCAGTGCGACCAGTTGAAAATAGGCATGCATAGATCACTTAGCAAGTAATTTCATAACACACATCCACACTATCTATGTCATTTAGTTGAAATGATATTTGTAAACAATGTGGGTTTAGTTGCATGAAATTTTGCAACGACTGCTCTTTTGGTTCATGTATCAATAAGACTAATTGACGAGATGTTTTAAATGACTTAAATTTAGTTGTGTACACACATTCAGTTTTTACAGGATAATTTATGTGTGATATTTAGAACGGGCTATTTATACACATGGCTATGTAGTCCAAGTGGGAAATTGTTGGAATTATGGACTTCATACCTTATGTATATATACTCGTACATGCATTTGGGTATGTGGATGCACACGTATTACATTAATTGTCACATATATATTACTAATTGTGCATTAAGAATCTAATTGTAACGATCTAATAAAGTTTTCTGGTTATATTCAATTAATGATAAGTGTGGGGACTTATTTGCAAATGTGTGAAATTCCTGAAATAATTACTAATTTATGATGTGCTAATTAGTAAAAACTCATCTCTATAAATAAGGGTGTGTGGTTCTTTGTTGACGTACATTATTTTTCTTTAAGCTTTCTCATTTAGAAAAGTGTGTAAGACAAAAAAAGAGAAGAAAGGGCTTCCCATTTCACTCTCTCCATTCGTACGATCAACAAGAAAATATAGACCCGGATTTCTTCTTCTTCTTCATGGTTTCTAGTAATGTTCCACATGTAGTCCTCCTCAAACAATTTTAGGCAAGGTTCTTCATTAAATTTAAAGTTCTTTTACTAACAACTACTAAAACTATTACGGTATCATCATGAGAGTTTGAGTTGGATACTACTAGATCCTGGCATATGCATCTATGATATTTGAGCAAGAAGAGCTTGATGATGTTAAGCAAACAGGATTTGATTGATGGTGATAAGATGGAACAATTGGACCTCTGTGAGCATTGCATCTTCGATAAGTAGAAAAGAATCCAGTTCGGTATTGCTATTCATATAATGAATTTTACCTTGAATTATACTCACTCGAATGTTTGGAGGTCTTCGCAAGTTCATTTCAAAGGCGGTGCAATATATATGCTTACGTTCATCGATGACTATTTTAGGATAGTTTAGATATATGTGTTGAAGAAGAAGAATGAGATCTTTAACTCGTTTTAAGGATGAAAACATTTTGGTTAAGAACCAAATTAGAAAGAAGATTAAGTGTCTTTAAACAGATAATAATATGGAGTTTTGTTTTATAGAGTTTGATGAGTTTTACCGAAAGAGTGTATTGTGATGCATCGGTCGGTGAACGAAACTTTGTAGCAAAATAAAGTTGTAGAATGTATTAGCAAGATTTTGTTAGGGAGAGTTAGATGCATGCTCTTAAATGTCAGTTCATCAAAGGACTATTGTGATGACTTTTGCGCTGATGTGGTACCAACCACTGGTCTTCTCATGAATCGATATCCAGCTACATCAATCAATTACAAATATTTTATCGAGATATGGTCCAGTAAACCGGTTGATTATTCTATTTTGAAAGTATTTAATTACCTTGTATATTATCATGTAAATGATGGCAAGCTTAACCCAATGACCCAATGTTAATAAAGGTATCTTTATTGGTTTTGCTTCAGAGGTGAAGGATACAGAATTTGAACAACAAATTCTAAGCTGAAGTTGGTAATAAGAAGAAACATTACTTTTGATGATAGATTTGTGCTTCATTAGGAGGAGTAAGATATCTCTTTAGAGAAAGAATTATGCTAGCAACTAGGTAAAAAAGCAAATTCAAAGAATAATCAAGTCCTCACACTTAGGGATGCGAATGGGCATGCCCAAAGCCCGTTTGGGCTTCCAATTGGGCATGCCACGTCATCATCCCTACAAAATCCTTCACACATTTTGGGCTTCCAATTGGGCATGCCACGTCATCATCCCTACAAAATCCTTCACACATCCTAGAAGGATGTGTGAAGGATTTTGTAGGGATGACGACGTGGCATGCCCAATTGGAAGCCCAAACGGGCTTTGGGCATGCCCATTCTCATCCCTACTCACACTAGTTCAGTCTAATCAGATAGATATATATAAATCCAAGAGTAAGGATAAAGCAAACAAGGAGCAACCATTCAATATCTTTACAGATCGAGAGATGTGGCAAATCAGGTCTCCTCAGAGAAACATTTATGCATATCTTATATTTTATGCATTGAGCATAGCATGTTTATTGCTGAGCCCTCTAGTTGTTTGGATGATATCGTCAATTAAGAGTCTGCATAATATCTGTTGTCATAAAGGAAGATATAGAATCTCTACAAAAGAATCAAACTTGAAAGCTAGTTAAATCAAGAGTCTGCATAATTTCTGTTGTCATGAAGGAAGAGAGGAATTGTTGGTTGCAAGCGTCCTTAAGGAAAAAAAATCAAGAACTGTAAGGATTGAAGAAATAAGGTATAATACATGATTTATTGCTAAAAGATGCAGGCAGAAGGAATGTATAGATTTTAATGAAGTATTATCACTAGTTATAAAGCACACATCCATAAGTATATTACTCGTCATATGCTACTTACCATGATCTGAATATTATGCAGCTTAATGTGAAAAATAATTTTATGCATTATAAGCTAGAAGAAGATATCTTGAAGAGTCAGTCAGAAGGGTTCAGAATACTACGCAGGTTAATGTGAAAATAATTTTTTGCATTATAAGCTAGAAGAATATAATTTGAAGAGTCAGTCAGAAGGGTTTATGGTCTAAGGAAAAAAGATTATAGTTACAAGCTGAAAAAATCTATGCATAGGTTGAAGTAGTCTTTTTTACCAATGGTATAAGAGGTTTGATGCTTTTATGATATGTCCTGAATATACAAACAGCTTGCATGATATTTTCATCTACTTCAGGAAGCTTGATGATGGTTCATATATCTATCTTTGATGTATGTTGATGATATGCTTTTCACAATTCAGAACATATCTAACATCGACAAGTTAAAATAACTTTTAGGAGTAGAATTTGATACGAATGATCTTGGTTCAGCTAAAAAAGATTTTTAGCATATAGATTCATAAGGATCGAAAATCAAGTAAACTCTATCTTCGAAAGAGTTACACGCAGGAAATTTTAGATCAGTTTGACATGAATAATGCAAAGCCCGTGTCTGCTTCACTCACTACATACTTTCATCTTTCTGCTACACTCTCCCGTTAACCTGAAGAAGAAAATATATATTATGTGTACCTTATGCTAATATCGTTAGAAGCATTATGTATGCCATGGTTTGCACTTATCTAGATATTTCACAGAATCACAAGCCGTCGTTGATAGTATATATATGGGTAATCCTGAAAGATCTATTGGGAGGCTGTGAAGTGAATATTTAGTTATCTCACATGGACTGTAGATGTTGGTTTGCTATACCGTATAAGGTTTGGTGATAGGTACGATCTGATTAGATATTCATATTTCAAATCATACGGATAGTTTTGATCGAAAGAGATCCTTGACAATTTATAGTTTTACGCTAGCAGATTGTACCATTAGTTGAAAAATGACTTTACGCTGCTACTTTATTTACCATAGAGGTAGAGTATATGGTAATTGGTGAAGCAATCTGGTTAAAACATTTGGTTAGTCATCATAGTTTACATCAATAAATGACTATGATGTACTGTAATAGTCAAAATATTATTCACTTGATTAGGGATAATATGTATCACAAGATGACCAAACAGATCGATATCAGGCATTACTTCATCTAAAAGTTAAAGGTTAAGATAAATAGTTTGGTACTTAAGACAATCTAACTGATATAACCATCAAGTCCATTTTCTTATGTAAGTTCATGTGTTGCTTAGACTTGCTTGATATTTCTCCTAGTGAAAGTTGGGCCATACGGGATGTTAGCAGTAGCAAATGTGTTTGTTTACTGAGTACTCGATGTTGATCGAGTTAAGGTAAAGAATCCATGATCTATTAGCATCAAGGTGAAGAGTTGTTAAGTTCAAATGTAAAAAGAAGTTCGACCTAAGACCGATCTGTTTTCAAATTTAACAAGTTTCAAAATTCTGCTTCTATTTGGAATCTGAGTCCTTGTAGGAGATGACTCATGCATGAGCCATAGTTGAATTGCTAGTTAGGTAGATGAATTTAATTAGGTGAATAATTAGTTGAATGATCTAATTACTAGTTGCATAGGAAGAGAACCACTCATGCATGTGCATGAGTGCGTGAGTTGGCATGTTGATTAATTGGACATGGTGATACACTATCTCCTTCTGGTTTAATATGGACTCACATGATTCATCACATGGTAGTGTGACTTGGTTTACAGTGAAGTTCATGTGCTGTTGCATTTTGGCTCTATATGTGACATGTTCATCTACGAAATTCTGTTGATACATTATCTTTATTCAGTTGGGTTTGAGCAGATATGAGTCACGATAGAGATTTATTAGGGCTTGTATCTTGTATCCTTCCAAGTAATTAAAATGGTACTATGGTAAATGTATTGAAGAGTGTGTTTAATCTCCACCTATATTAAAATAAAGAATTAACATGTGGTTAAATATGCTAGGACTTATGCCTAAAAAATAATCAATGTGTTTCAAGTATAATTATCATATCCATCTAAGTGGATGGGCATAGTTCATTTTGTTGTGCATGCCGCTTTTAAAAATTGGTATTAGAGCCTTATGGATCGATGGATCTTTATCAAGGATGCTGGTTTGCTTACTTCAAGACTCTATTTACATATGTGATTGTTTGGCCTTGAGGTGGAAGCTCCACAACTCACCGTTTACTTCAAAACTCTGTTTACTTCAAAACGCTGTTGGCATGTAATTGTTTGGGCTTGAAGCTGATCCTGCACACATCACAGTTTGTTGCATGTGTTGTCATGCTTTGGCCTTCGGGTGACTTGATTCATCACATGATGGTATGACTTAGTCTTTTGTAAAGTGCATGTGGTATTGCATTTTGGCTCTGTGTGGACATGTTCTATGAAGTTTTGATAACATACTATCTTCTTTTGGTTAGGAGGATACAAGTCAGTGTGAAAATTTATTAAGGTTTGTACCTCGCATCCTTCTGAGTAAATAAATATGGTAGTGTGGTTAAAAAAAACTAGAGAGTTGATTTAGTCTAATATGGGTGAAAATAAAGGAGGAACACATGGTTAAATATGCTAGGACTTATGACTTAAATCTGATTAATTTTTTTGAGTCAAAACCGGTTTTAAGCATATTAATCACATCCAGCTAAATCGATGAGCCTAGTTCTTTTTGATGTGGCTATTCAATCCTACATTACTGATGAATATCGGCATAACCATATATATATGTAAACATCCTTTAAAATAATGATGTGACCACACAAAAGGAGAAATCTAGAGTTTTGGAGTTTCGGAGGCATTTTCGTAAATTTTCCGTTGAGGTGTCTTTTTGTAATTTTCAAAGTTTAGAAGGTTTTTTTTGTAATTTTGGTTATTTTCATATTAGTATTTGTAGGCAATGGCTAGGGTGATGGTTTCCATGTGAAATATTATTGAAGAAACCATAGATCTAGGAGGTTTAGGATTTTCCTTCGAAGTAAAAGCTAGTCTTGGAAGATTTAGGCTTTGATCTCGAATCCAAAACTGGGATAGCGGCATCCTCTCAAATAGAGGCGACCTTTATATCAATAAAAATACCTCATTTCTTTCCTAAATCTTTTCTCTATCCCTAAAAATCCTACATTTACCCTAAATCCCATCTTTCACCCTAAAACCATCAAAACTCTAATTTTATCTCCAAAATCAGATTCGGATCACATCAAAGTGTTATCAGAGTGGTGAGATCCATGGCGAAGACAAGATCGAAGGATCGGTTCGATGCCATTGAGGAAAAATACAACGGCGAGTTTGACGGTTTAAAAAAATCTTTGGAAGAACTTAGGGCATCGGGCGAAGCAAAATTCAATGAGATTGATTCAAGATCCAATGAGATTGATTCGAAGGTGGATTCCCTTGCGTAAACCCTAGCATTACATGTAGACATCTTGCAAGCCATTAAGCAACAACTTTTGAATCCATAGCGGCAAGGTACTCCGACATGGGTGAAAACCCTAACATATGGCGAAAGGCGACGGCGTTGGAGAAAGGAAAGGAGAAGGCAGATGAATATGTTGAGGGATTGCTCTTCGACGTCGACGACTATTTCGAGGAAGCTGAAGAGGATCCTACGAAGGAGGGAGACGACGACCATCGGGTTACAGGCTGGCAGACCAACCAGGGGCTGCCCGCTGGCCTGCATGCTGTCGAGCCAAGGTTGGATTTTCTGGGGCATCACCACTTTCGGGGGACTCTCCGAGACATCGACGATGACTTCCAGCTTCTTACGAGACCCAAGGATAATTTTGAAAAGTTCCAGGAGTTTCGCGGGCCATGGTTTCAGCAAGAGGTGACGCATCGAGTCCTACCGACCTATGAGAAGTTTTGGGATGAATACGATAAGGATCAGGGCTTTGAAGAGGGTGTGGACAAATACAATTGGGTGGAGAATGACTGGAGCGACCATGGAGACAGAGATAGTGGTCCTTAGAGGGGCTATATTCGACGCAGTGACATGAGATCTTAACACTGATAGCAGAGTCAGGAAGCTAAAATGCCCATATTTGAGGGAGAAGACTTAGATGGATGGATTTATAAAGCAAAGAGATATTTTGAGATGACACTTCTCACTAATGCAGAGAGATTGAAGGCTGTGGGAGTATGCTTAGAGGGAGAAGCTCTATCCTGGTGCCGGTGGATACAACAGCAGCGTCCGGTTCGCTCGTGGGATGAGTTCATAGGTTGTCTGTTAGATCGGTTCTGAGAGACTCATGGGGGAGACCTATATAAGTAGCTATACGCACTGAGACAGGAGGGTATTGATTCGAGATGATGACAGGCCGTGTTTGTGGTGTCTCAGGGGAGTCCTTGGAGGGATGTTTCATAAAGGGACTCAAACCAAGCATACTTGTGGAGCTACGCATACAGAGACCCATAGGGCTGCTAGACAGGATACGTTTGGCTCGGATGGTAACAGACTTGCAAAGAAGCAGCTCACTAGGGGAGCATGGAGCGGATCCACTTCTTGCAACCAGGTAGCGACATCAGAGGAGAAGGCGCCATCATGAGGGCTCCAGTCCAGCTAAGAGAAGAATAACGAGCCACGACCAAAATGACAGTTTCGAAGCATGACAGATGGTGCAATGAGAGACAAGTGGTCCAATGCATTGTGTTTCAGATGTGATGAAAAGTTCACCCAAGACACCGTTGTCACAATCACGCTCTACATCTGTTGATAGCAGGCGAATATGAAGAAGAGAGATGATGAGACAGCCAGAGGCAAGCATCTTCACTTGGAGTAGCATGCCCACTAACTACATACACCACCTTGAGGACAAGGTGGTTCTTGGGGCCGAGTAATGATGTGACAGCACAAAAGGGGATATCTAGATTTTGGAGTTTCGGGTGCATTTTTGTAAATTTTCAGTTGAAGGGGGTCTTTTTGTAATTTTCAGAGTTTAGGGGGTTTTCTATAATTTTGGTTATTTTCATATCAGTATTTGTAGGTGACAACTATAGTGAGGGGTTTCATATGAAATATTGTGGAAGAAACCATAGATATATGAGGTTTAGGCTTTTCCTTTGAAGCAAAAGCTAGTCTTGAAAGATTTAGGGTTTGATCAAATCCAAAGCTAGGAGAGCGGCCTCCTCTTGCATCGAGGCCACATATCTTGTATTCGCTTTATTCCTATCAATGAAAATTCCTCATTTCTTCCTCAAATCTCTTCTCAAGCCCAAAAAATCCTAGCTTTACCCTAAAAACCCCATTGTTCACCCTAAACCCATCAAAAACCCACATTTTATCCCCAAAATCAAACCCGGATCACATCAAATAAGTTCTATGTTTAATACAGAGTATTTTAGCTTTAGATGAATGAGATTAGTATAGTAATAAGTGGATGAAGGCTGGTTCACTTTTTCTACTTAGCCTTTCAGGACATTATTATCATAACTTCTGAAAGAGTTGTCATAGCTATTCATTGGATTTTCTTTTACGTTCCTTTTTCTACTGTGAGCCTATTTTAACCTTATATGCATCTAAAAAGAATATACATGTGAGTGTGCATATGCATGGCTGCGCAGGCATGAACGCACATGCGCGCGCGCACTTATGGATTTAAAAAAATTATGTAAAGTTGAATTATATTTCAGTTGTAAGCATGGTCTCTAAATGACAAGCTAATTTATGGCCCATTGTTTGCAGACTCCTATTACTATGCTTTTACCGCAATATTATGCTTTGTCTCATGCTTGTTAGGTTAGCTGTTAAAATTTTCAAAGTAGTACTTAGCACAGAACAGTGTTGTCAAATTAAACATGATAGGTTAATCCTGGAGCTGGAGAGGAAATGTCGCAAAAAATGTTAGTTTACACAACATTTAAGATGCATCTTAAATCCTTAGGATCTAATGAAAACTTCAACATTTATTTATGTCCATCTGATGTTGTTATCGGTTGATCCTGTTCAGATCCTCCCAGCTAAGTAATAAAGTTATATGAAATTTACAGGTCGCGTTGAAAACATTGATAGTTATTCACAGGACATTGAGAGAAGGTGATCCTACATTCAGGGAGGAGATGCTGAACTATTCTCATAGAGGCCACATTTTGCAGATATCGTACTTTAAGGATGATTCAAGTCCTCTTGGTAAGCTGTTGGCCAAAAACAATGCAATGTTAGTTTGCTGTGCAGTAGAAATATGATCACATTTAGAAAGCAGATTTGCTCTACTTAAGTTTCTTTAATTCTTCTAGCTTGGGATTGCTCAGCATGGATTCGAACATATGCACTGTTCCTTGAAGAGAGACTCGAATGCTTCCGGGTGTTAAGATACGATATTGAGGCAGAACGTCTACTGAAAAATCCAGAGGGTCCCACCAAGGTGTCTTGATTATCTCCATGTGCATGCAATTTTAGCTGTGATCTGATTGTGATTGTCTTCCCATTATTTATTTTTCACTCATTAATTTTCCAGGGGCATAGCAGAACAAGGACTCTCTGTTGTCCAGATCTGCTGGAGCAGTTGCCTGCGTTGCAGCAGTTGTTGTTCCATCTTATCAACTGCCAGGTATGCTTCATCTCATGCCCCCACTCCGGAGTTTAGGATGCTTGTACAAAGAGAAACTTGTGGAATCATGCATTAATATTCTTCCAATTTTCTTTTGCTTTTATTTATTAATATATTTGTCTTTTTACCTAATTGTAGCCTGAAGGAGGCGCATGTGGAAACTTTCTTATACAATATGCATTAGCTCTGGTATGCTTTGATTTTCTTCTTATTTTCGTATGGAATATTTAAGTTCCATTGTTGTGGAAGACCTACAAGAAGCCAATTAGCTAAAAAAAATTACTTGTTAAATGACTTCTAATTATGATTATATTTATTTTAGCATCTAGAATTTCTGGTGAGAAAATCGAGTTTGTCCCATCAATGGTAATTGGCTTTCGTTGTTGTTTAATTTGTATTACCATACAAATAGGTTGAATTTTTTTTATTGAGAAAATGCTAATGGAATACAAGTGGTCTTGGCCCCATACCAACCTGACTACTGAATGTGTGTCCTCTTCGTGTGATTGCTTAAACTTTACAGTGCCACATTATCATTTTGTCATACTTCTGATGTGTCATTCTTTCATCAGTTTGTGGAGTCTGCATCCTTATTTCGTTTTATCTGTGTGCCGAAGAATAAGAAATAAGTGAACTGCATCATCATCCGCAATAGACCGTGAGAACCTGGGGCTCTTTGGCCATGGAAGTGATTTGGTCCTTTTGGTAAAAGTGTTATGCACGTCTTCAAGGGCTAGAATCAAACACAGCAAGTGCATACCCACCTTAAATCCATCTTTGTTAAGTTCTGAACTATGAGTCATTTATCATTCATTTCACTGTTTAGCTGCCTATTCTTTCTGTTTCCTCTCACCTCATATCTATTGTTTTACCAACTTGGTAAGGTATTCCTTTTGTTCTTTCTAGTAATAATATGTGATGACCTGGTTAGGTTGTGTCATCTCCTCAAAGAAAAATAAATGAAAAAATTAAAAGAAAGAAGAGGGGTCTAAATGGAAATCTGAAATGTCCAAATCCACTCCATATCAACATTCATTTAACAGATTAGGATATGAGCATATATGATTTGTATATGAATCGGATATTTAAACATATATCCGTTAAAATGGGACGGATTTTGGATGGTATGGTATCCGCTCCGTTAATTATTTACTCTGCGTGTGTTCATCTATATATAATGAATAAATATGACATGTAATCATAGTGAACCATTTGAGATATTGACATGAGCGCAATACTAATTTTCTGAATTAATACACTATAAATATTATAAATAAATTTTTCCTTTACATTTTTTTATTCTTCGGGGATATTGACTTTTCACATTCCAAAGAGAATTGTGACTTCGTCTATACCAAATTCCCATTTCCATCTATTAGTCGCAGCCTATAGAAAAGAGTCTTTTGACCAAGTCTCTTGAAAACCTATGGCAATCATTAAGGCCCATGTGTCGTAATCGAATTCGGAGAATATCCCAATTGGAATAGTATCCGTCAAATCCGGATATGAATAGCACAGACAAGATCCGGTCGGATATTGATAGATTTGGAATTTTCAGTTGTATGGACGTTTCCATAATTTTTGGTTTTCTAGTGTTATTTTTGTAATTGTCAGGTTTAAGGTTCTTTTTGTAATTTTCTTATTTTCAATTTAGTATTTATAAGGGCCGAGAGGAATTAGAGTGGATGTGGAAGATTGAAGAGAATTTGTGAGAGGTTGAGATATCCCTCTTTCGTTGGAGTGCACGGCCCCTCTCGAATCGACGGCTTGGGAGAGAGGTCCACCTTGCAAACGTGGCCAATAGTAAGCAGCTTTCTCTCGAAAGAAACCAACCTATCTTTGTATCCCCTTTTATTTCAGTTATTATTAATAAAAAAAATCCTATCCTTCCTCCCCAAATCCCTCTTTCAAACCCGAAAAATCCTTTCTTTACCCTAAAATCTCTACCAAACACTGACTTTCTAAATCAAAACCATATAAAAATCCTCTCAAGTGGTATCAGAGCAACGATCTTAACAGTAATGACGTCGGATCTGAAGAAATCTATGGAGGAATTCAAATATGAGATTAGGGCGTCGATGACAAGGAGAGAGTCGATGTTTAATGTCATCATACAAGTACTGCAAACCCTAACTCGAGAGTTTTTAGATCTGAAAGCGACAAATAATTCAGATTTGGACAAATATCCAGATCTAGAACAAAAGGCGTCAACTTTGTAAAATGGCAAGGGCAAAATCATCCTTTTTGAGGAGTTTCCTCGAAAAAAAATGATCCGACTTCAAATTTGAATGACGATGACAACATTGATGCGGATCGTGAAACCGAGGATGCGACGAGAGGCAACGAGGGAGACGATGATCATGCAGATCACATGTAGGCCCCCTCGGTAGCTTGCAGGGCTACTGCAGGCCAGCCGGCTTGCAATGCCTCCTGTAGGCCCCCGACTGCCTGCAGACTTCCTGCATGACCTTGACAGCTTGTGGGGATCCTGCGAGCCTCCCAGCAACCTCAGGCCACTTGCAGGTCCTGCTCTCTAACCGATAAACCAGTCAGGCCTTTTTGAGTATCTGATGGGTCTACCATGGCCCGATGATGCTCCTCGGATCCCGCCATAGCTCGACGACACTTTTCATAGCTCTCCATGGCTCCCCAACCCCTTTGTGGACCCGTCATGCCCCGTCGACCCTTTGTGGGGCCCCATGGCCCATGGTTTTTAGTCGGGCGACCTCCCAAGTGTCAGCATTCGTATTTTAGGTACGGATGACCTATCAAAGAGCTTGACGACTACCGTGTCTTCCTTCCAGGCGTCGTTGAGGACGTCGTTGAGGATGGTAGAGACAAATTCTATCCTTTCGACCTAGGAGGACCCGGCGACCCACTTGGAGCAGTCTTCCATGGATTTCATGTACCACCTTGAGGACAATGTGAATTTTTAAGACAGAGTAATGATAGATCTTGAATTTTGAGCTATAGGGGGTGTTTGTGTAATTTTTGGTTTTCTAGGGTTATTTTTGTAATTTTCAGTTTTAGAGTTTTTTGTAATTTTCTTATTTTCAATTAGTATTTACAAAGGGGTAAGGGGGGATTAGAGGGGGGGGGGGGGTGTGTGAAAAATTGGAGAGAAAACTTGCGAGGTTGAGATTTTCCTCTTTCGTTGCATAGTGTGGCACCCTCTTGGCTAGGAGAGTGGTCCACTTCTTGAACGTGGTCAAGGGAGAGCGGTTTCCTCTCGAAAGAAACCAACTTATCTTTGTATCCCCTTTTATTTCAGTTATTATTAATAAAAATCATATCTTTCCTTCTCAAATCCCTCTTTCAAACCCTAAAAATCATTCCTTTATCCTAAAAATCGCACCTTTCTACCGAACCCTAACTTTCTACGTCAAACCCTGGAAAAATCCTATGAGATACCGGATCAGATTCAGATGGTAAATTCAAAAATCAGAATCATATGGATATTACTTGTCAGCTCCGTATTTGCTCTGTTTACACACTTAAATTCAAGTTAATCCTTGAATGTCAAGGAAGAATCGCTTATGATCACAAATCTTGAAAGAGCATGCTTGACAAAATAGATATTAAAATGATCTGCTGAAGTAGTTACTATAGAATAGGGTATGCATACTTAATCTGAAACCGGTTTTTATCATAGACAAAGATGAATTAAATGTGGTTTTCTTTGCTGATTATTTAGATCTTAAAAGAGAGTTTCAAAATCTATTGTGCGATCAATGATGGGATCATCAATCTTGTGGATATGGTAAGTTTTTTAAAAATCTAATTTTTATTGTTGTCTTTTCCAGTCACCACTAGCTTTGCTTCTAACATCTTTTAATTTAGTGCAGTTTTTTGAGATGTCAAAATTTGATGCTGTTAAAGCCCTTGAAATATATAAAAGAGCTGGTCAGCAGGTACTTTTTTCTTATCAATCGTATGCTTCTTGCAGTACAAAAAGTTTCTTTACACGAGTACAGAATTTTGCATCCAGATAATGTTATTTAACAGTGGAGTTGATGGGTGAGTTTGTCTTTTTTGTAACTTTCAACAGGCTGAAACTCTTGCTGAGTTCTATGAGTTCTGCAAAGCGTTGGAACTTGCCAGGAATTTTCAGTTTCCAACTCTAAGACAGGTTTTATTAGTTACTTTGAATTCACATAATATTCATTTGACTCCTTGGTAATTGATATCTTGTGGTGATTTCTTCGTTGTTCACTTACCCGTTTGTCTTTTCTACAGCCACCTCCATCATTCCTGGCAACAATGGAAGAATACATCAAAGAAGCACCTCGGGTTGGTTCTGGTTCAAGTAAGAATCTGGTGAGTGTCACATTGACGCGTGCGCGTGAACGCGCACACGCGCACTCACGCACTGACACACTCCACCACACCCCCACCCCCACACCCCCCGCACGCATGCGCAATATTTGTGCGATCTCTAGTTAGTTTTTAGGTTATGCCATTTGTATCGGTATTCTAGATAAGATAGATTCCTCTAGCAAAATGTTCCAACAACATAAATTCCAGTACATTTAAAGAACAGTTTTGTTCAACCAGCATCTTTTAGGATGCTTTTGTTAGTCTAGCTCCATCAATTTTTGTTCAATTAGCAGTAGCTCAGAACTAGCAGGAGGTGCATCCTAGTGGAAGCTTGCCTCCTTTTGTTGTTCAACGTGTTAACTGGAGAACAAATTGAAGCTCCAATATAACTCTCTTTTTCCTCCTCACATTGCTTCCAATGTGCTCTCAACTTATAAATTGTCTACTTGTCATTCATTTCACAATGTCTACTTCTTATTGAGAAAGACATTTAAATAAATGATTTCAATCTGAAATTGCCTAGTAAATCATCATTACCCTTTCAATGTGTGAGTCGCAGTATGGAGTAAATTGAGTTAGCTTGAATGAACTGACCAATTTTTACAAAGAAATTAGTTTTTAATGCTTATGTTAAACTTGCAGCTTAGGAATGTGCAAATATAGGAACTTGATATAGAACATATAAGGTGGTTGGGTATTATAGAATCAACTAAGCAAGTCAACAACCTCATAGGGCAACAGCTTTACAGTTCACATAACCAATGATTGCGTTCTTTACTTGAACCTTTTGCTGAATCAGCTGATAAGAATGCATGTCATCGTGAGCCAAAGATAGAGGGTCTTCTTCTTCCTTGCTGAGAAATGCATGCATGACCATGTTAGTCACGTCCTGCAGGACGTGGAGTACTATGTACATTGATATACTGAATATTAATATTATATCTTGGTTATGCGTTCACTTGGGGGGAAAATGAAAACTAACCGTGCATGCACATGAAAGTGCTGGATTTATGCATAAACGGAAAATTGTGGAAGTGCTATAAGAGAAACAGAAAGGGTATATCTGCATATCCATTCATCATAGAACATTATGGTTGTTGGTATGGTGGAGGAGTTTGGCAATTATAGCCCTGGCCTCTTGATATACTTAGATAACACAAACCTATGTCGACTTTAATCATATAAAACCAGGAATATGAGGAGAAAAACCTGCTAACTTACAAAGAAGAAGAAGCTCCTCCAGAGGCCCAAGAACCCCCCGCAGAAGAAGAGAAAGAACCACCCCCACAAACTGAAGAACCACAGCTACCTGATCTCATCACTGAGCCTGAGCCTGAGCCTGAGCCTGAGCCTGAGCCTAAACCTTCAACTACTGGAGATCTACTGGTACGTTTATATACTTCTGCAGCATTTATTCCTTGTTAACTTTAGCATTTTATGACTTTATTTATCTTCTGCATCATCATGTAGGGCCTCCTGGATGAGGTAAACCCTGTCGCATCAGAAATTGAAAAGAGCAATGCATTGGCTTTAGCCATCATGCAACCAGGTAGTCTCACATACCCTGTTTTTATCCTTCCATTTGTTAATTAGAACTGAAGTTCTTATGATCCTGTCAATCAACAGATCATTATTGAAATCTTGTTGGCTCTGAATCAACAAGCTGATATCGTATAACTTTATATAAAAGCATTTGATTCTTTTCTCTGATTCTTTTATGACATATTTTTTGTTGGAAAATATAAACATTCCTTTCAAAATACAACCGTCTTTTAGAGAACAAATCAAAATTGTGATGGTGAATTATCATATTCATTGCGAGGATGCTGAAAGCTGGAATTTTATATATTTATTTCCTTTTTTTATTAAGTTATTACGATATGCATTGTTTATTTCTAACATGAAATTAAAATGTGATCGCTTGTTCAAAGTTAGATTTTGGAAATCATATGCTAATATGTTTATCCGTAGAGCATGTAGCACATTTGGATGTATTAGCATTCCTTGTTCCATGAATCATCTCTGTGTCATTATTCGGTTCAGGTTTTGGATTTATGTCAACATCTTTTAGGATTGCCTTTTTAGAGTGGTATTGTGCCTTGAAAACATATTGCATTTCTAAAGTTTCGCCATAACTTTCATATACTAACTCAACCCATGAATATTTCTTGAAGTTGAAGTACCTGTTGCTTCGATCGTGATTGATACCTACACTTTTGTCCTTGTAATTGCTAACTGTTTATATTTACTGATCTATTTGCAGGAGATGGTTCAAAGCCCTCAACATCTATGGACTTGATTGGTAGTGGTTCTTCGGGATGGGAATTGGCACTTGTCACTACTCCAAGCAGCAATACTAACCATGTTGTTGAAAGCAAGCTGGTGTGTACTTACCCTGCTCTATTTGACTTATTCCTGGGTAACGGGACTTAATTGTCTTATATTAGTCGGAGTATTAAATTCAAGCTATGCTTGTGATTTTCAAAACGCCACCAAATCATTTTATTCCTCATCTTTCTTAGAAGCAAACGGCCATACTAAGTATCAAAATCTTTAAAATTCAAATTCACTTGTCTTTCTGGGGGCAAACCTTTTAATTTGAAAAAAAATTGCAAGCATCGTGTTTTGAGGCATTCTCAATGCTGATAAGATTTTAGTCCTGAAGAATCCATGGGAGGTTAGCCATCTGACATCTGCTGTCTGTGAGTTTAAGTTACTGCTAATGGCAACTAAAGACTATCCTTGACATGGAAGTTCATTTGGCTGAGTGGGGTCAGGAATTCCTATATTATTATCTGTCGGAAAGTTTATACTTTGCCAGCCGAGAGATTATATACTGAACGCACTAAAAATGTGCACCATAACATCACGTGTTATTATGGTTGAAACCCAGAGGGCAATCAATATTCAGATTTTTTTTCCCTCGTTTACTTGCATGTTGAGGCAGATACCATCCCATAAATTGCAGAAACATAATTCTAGAGTTGACTGTTATTCTAGGGCCACAATCCTAGAGTCGACTAGCACGTAGTCACGTGCGTTACTGATATTTTTTTTTCATTGAAATATTTTGGTGTAAACCAGTACTTGAACGGTGCTTTGCTAGGTGAAAACATGATGGGCAGAATCATATCTATAACCTACCCCAAACAGGTCATCATCTGTTTCTCTCCCTCGATCCTAATCCAGTTTTCTTGATTTGGTCCAATAGGGTGGCGGATTTGACAAGCTATTGCTCGACAGTCTTTATGAAGACACTGCCAGGCAACAACAAATCGCTTCGGTTGGATACTATGGCGGTGCAGATAGTATGGCCAACCCATTTGACACCAGAGACCCCTTTGCGATGTCCAACAGTGTAGCCCCCCCACCGAATGTTCAGATGGCTCAGATGGCGCAGCAGCAGCAGTACTACTATCAGCAGCAACTCCAGCAACAGCAGTATTATCAGCAGCAGTATCAGCAGCAGTGTTACCAGCCTCAGCAGCAGCAGCAGCAGCAGCAGCAAATGATGATGGTGCCATACGCCCAGCAACCTCAAAATCATTCTTCCCACCAATTGGGAACGACAGCCGCCAATCCCTTTGGGGACCCTTTTTCAGGATTGGTCAGTTTTACTCACAGTGCTCCTCCTCCTCAAGGCAATTCGTCAACTTTACTTTGATCGCGTCTTTTATTTTTTTTTGTTATTTGTGAGTTTTTACATTGTATAACTTCCCCATCTTGGGGGGAAAAAGAGAGTGATGCGATGAGAGGTAAATTGAGTTAGAGTTCTTGTACAGTCTTTGGAGTCTTCTTTTAAGTTTATTTGACGATTCTTTTGTACCGGCAAAACGTTGTAACTGGTTTCATATTAAAGTTCATTCTTTATTCTTTATTCTTTCAGGAAAAAGAAAAGACACTGTGAGTCTCAAACTTTTGTCTTTCTCCTTATAACTGAAGTTACCTGAGCTCAAGCTTGAAACGTAAAAGAAATATTATGAAGGTTCATTTTGGATGTCTTAACCTAAACATGACATGAATCTCTGTTGCTTGTCGCGTTTCTGCTCAATATTAGTGACTGTCATTCTATGAGCATATGAGGGGGATTTTTTTCTCCCTTTTTTAAAAATTAAAGGTAACTGTAATTTTACGTGAAATTTTTGAGGTGGTTATCATGCAGTCTAATTTAACCCAAGCAGTTAAATTGAATGCATATATCCAATATCAAGTTTTATTTCTTTATTTTAGCCTCCAATAGAATAGGCTTAAATGTGAAGTTGGCAGATGTTTGACATATCCACTGTATGTTTGGCATATCCACTGTTTCTAGAATCTGATACATAGAATAACAATGTGCAACAAAGTTGATATGTTTGTTGAGTATATTCACATGAATTTCCTGTTCTGATTCATTGACCGTGTTAAAAAATAACAACTGGAGAGAGAAAAATTCCACTATTTCTCACAAGGAAATAAATATACTTTAGAGTAAAAACATTAAAAAAAAATCATTGTAGCCCCCCTCTCCCCCCGTCTCTCCCTTGGAGGAACCATCACAACTTATATCAATTTTCTTCTCTCACAGAAGAAACTCCTTTCTTTTTCTCTCTTGCTCTCTTTCTCTTGTTGTGTTATTGTGCTACTCTCTGCAAGCCGTTTTATAGGCTTCTTCGACATTCAAAGACACATTGAGGTGTATGTGGCAGCTAGATTAGTCAAGAATGACAACTCAAAGATAAATTGAGTTGTGTGGCAGCTGGATTAGTGACTGGACTTGAAAGGTGATACTCGCAAGTGTACGAGGTCGGCAAATAATATACCCGGTGAGTACGGTATCGTATCCACAGAGACAGAACTAATCTGCAAATTCACACAAATAGTCAGATCATGTAAAGAATAGTTGAGGGTTCTATCCATCTTTTGAGGGTGAATGATTGTTTGAATAGATGATTTAGCTAAGTACCCTAGAGTTAGGGTAATATCCTAAGATTTGGATGCAAGGGAGTGTAATGCCCTACAAGCTACTGCACAAGTACTAGAGGGGGGGTGAATAATACTTTAAAAATAACAAGGAGTATAATTCCAAATTATAGTGCAAACAACTACCAAAACAATTTGCGGAAGCTTAAATTGAATGACAACAACAAAATTAACAATGCTAACAAGAGATGTTAATGGGTTCGGATCCACCCAAGTCTCCCCGACTTGTTCCCGGTGATCCTACGTCCCAACCACCCGGATCCCCTCCGGATACTTAGGTTAGAAACCCTAACCCAAGATTTCCACTATGATATCTTGTGAAAAACTCACAAGATCAAATCATACATGCAATGGCAATAGTGAATCCCACAACCCGGGATCACAACCTTCTCTCACAACCGAGAGAATCAACAAGCAATATAAATGAGTTTATATTGAAATAAACAATCTTACCACAAAATCCTATACCTTGAGTTTTTCTTACCAAATAGGTGAAAGGAAGGATTTGAGGAAGATGAAGTCACCAAGACCTAGCACCAAGGAAATGACCAGCAATAGGTGCCTAGGAGTGATTTGGAGACTTGAATCAAGCTAGAGCTTGAAGGGCTCACCAAGAACAAACTTCTCTCAAGATGGATTCTAGATCTAGAATGTGAGAGAATGGATTTCTTGTGAGGAAGAGAGCTTTAGAAATGAGTGAGAATGGCTATCTCTTTCTATCTCAATGAATCTCTTAATGGCAGCTCTAACCTAGAGAGAAATGACCTAGGCTCGTATTTATAGGGTCCCATAAAAACAAGTTAGGTCAATTCCCAACGGATAGAAATCTGAGGCAACTAGTTGGTCAAAGAACAACCACTGACCGACTAGTTCATCAACTAGTCGGTCAGTCAAACAACATGGACCGACTAAGTGAGGAACTGAGAAGAGATAGAAATTCAGACCTAGAAATCTAGTCGGTCCAAGAAGACATTCTGACCGACTAGTTTCACAACTAGTCGGTCAGTCAGTGAACGTAGACCGACTAAGAGGCATAATGAAATAGTCTGAATACAAATTGACTTAGTCGGTCCAAGAACAAAAGTTGACCGACTAGATTGTCAACTAGTCGGTCACCAAACGTTCTTAGACCGACTAACGATAAACAGTAGCTTAGGAGAAATTTAGTATGAACAGTAAGTCACAACTAGTCGGTCAAAGAAGCATCACTGACCGACTAGTTCACAAACTAGTCGGTCGGTGAGTCAACGTAGACCGACTAACTGTAAACAGTAAGGTGCAAGAAATTAAGGAAGCAAACTAGTCGGTCCAAGAAGCTCTTCTGACCGACTAGATCACCATCTAGTCGGTCAGTACTTCTTCTTGTACCAACTAATATGCACAAACAAGTCCGAATCGAAGCGCGACGCTTCGAGGAAGTTAGAATGAACTTGTACTAAGATCCTAGAGCTACGATATGAGCGTTATGAAGATAGAATCGTAAGATATACTCAAGGCTTAATATTCTATAGATCGAAGCTAAAAAACTATAAATAAAACCTTAATGAACGGTATTCGAAAGCTTCGATTACTTCTTCATGACTTCCAAAACGGTCCAAGAGCTTCAACGAAGCTTTAGGCAATGAATACGTGCTTTGAGAAGTCTTGAGATGTCGCTTTGATTGTTCTCGTGAATTTGGCGACGATCTCCAATACTGCGCTCACAAATTGTTAGTTCATGAATTATTTATGTTTGCTCATCATCCAAAACCAAATCCGGGGAGTCCAATATTCAACATTCTCCCCCTTTTTGGTGATGACAAACCAACATAAATAATAATAAAAAATAATGATTCAAATGAAAAATACTTACTCCCCCTGCATTGATGACGCGTTAATTCCAAAATGAATATATATGAATTGCATCAATCAGACGAGTAAGATATATAAAGAGAATCGATTTTTGAAATATCGGATTTTGAAAATCCTTATATATATCTTAACTCCCCCTGAATCTAACATATCAAACTAGATTCTTGGAAATTGAGTTAAATTTTCATTTGCCCTATTTATTATCATTATCTCTCCCCCTTTGGCATTATCCCAAAAATGGGGGGCATACAACGACAACAACTAGAGAAATTAAAATCCAACATCGGGAGTCGTAGATGTTGACGATGGACCCAATTGACACCAAGGGAAAAACGATAAAATAAAATCAAGGTGTGCCAAATTGTCCATCATCTAAAAGTGAAAATTAAAATCATCAAAAATACCAAATATTAATTCATTTATTGAGTAAAGGAACATACTCTCCAATATTCAATATTCTAGGTTAAATTTGTGCATGGAAAACAATTCTATACAATCATAGAAATATAATCTATGTAACCAAGTTTTCAACCGTCGAGCGACGAATTCACATATCATATGCGTTGAACAAATAGTAAAAGTGCACGACGAATAAAAACATAGAGACCATCGATGTATATATATATAAAAACATCATGAGTACATCCAAAAAGATATCACATCGAGTACATCAAAATACAAACGACCATGGATATCAACCAAAAATGTAAATCATACATCAACTAACCATCAGCATCATCCAAAGTACATCAAAATACAACACCGACATCCATAAAAAAATACATCAAGACAACCCTCAAACTCCATCCTAACCCAAAATACTCTCAAGAAGATGCATCATCCAATGAGCAGTGGAGAGTCCTCGGTACAGACGATCACGAGGAAGTGGCTGGATCTGCAGTCTCCGTGGGTCCAGTCGACGGAGTGGACTCAGGCTCTGCAGGGAGGAGAGGCGTGTCAACAGACGGGATCGTCAGGGCAGGAGTAGAAACGACGACGTCGGGCTCAACAGCAGGGGTCTCAACAGGAGTAACAGCAGGCATAACAGGAGCAGGGTCGTCAACAGGAGCAGCAGCAGCCTCAGAAGTCTGAACTACTGGTGCAGAAGTCTCTGGAGCACCGGAAGAGGTGCCATCTCCAGGAGCAGATGTGGTAGCAGCAGCAGCAGTGGCCTCATCGCCACGAGCCAAGGAAGTGACAAGATCGTCAATATCCTCATCGTCCATCTCCTCGTCCTCAGACACGGAAGGAGGAAGCTCAATGCCCATCATACGAGCCATACGACAAACTACCTCCTCGGTACGAGCCAAACGCGACTCGTGCCGACGAAGTAGGCGTACGACATCATCTAATGTGGCAGAAGGAGTGGGGGCAGCAGCAGCTGAGGGAGTGGCCTGGGAAGCAGATGTGGTCGACCTCTGCACGTGACGAAGCGCCGCAAGAGATTTCTTAACGGTCGTCGCGTTCAGAGGAGGACCCAAAGGACGCTCATCATCAGGAGGGAGGGGAACACCGAATCGACGGAAAACCAAAGTCAACAGACATGGATATGGGATATGCGCAGATTTAGTGGTCTTGCGTATACACTCGAAAGAGTCCATCTTATCGAGTATAATGCGAGCCCAATTAATCTCGCTACCCATGAACAGAGCGTATATCAGTTTCAAAAACGGCTGAGATGGAAGAGATGAAGATCCATACTTGGGAAGAAGGCAGGATTTCAAGATCAGGTTAATCACCCAAGCATTCGGCTTGAATGATTTGGAAGGGACTCCTATAAAAGCTGGGGGGATAACCTGGAAGATTTTGCCTAGGGTCCGCTGATCTAAGGAGGAGATATCGTCGACAGAGATGTCAGAAGGGAGGAGGCCACACGACGAGCAACCAATCAACTCCCCCAAGATTTCTGCCGTGAGGACTATAGGAGTCCCCAAAACAGAAGTCTCAATGGAGTGGGTCTCGCCGTACTGACCCCGGACACGGTTGGCATAGAATAATTTGACCAGGCGAGGATATGGTCTAGGGTTCGCCTTAGCGTCAAATCGAAGGTAGTCCAATAGGCCACTATAGGAGAGAAGATCAGCAAGGCCAAGGAAATCAGAAAACTGAACGTAATGCTCTAACAGCAGTGGGCAGTGCTCTATACGGTTGTACGCTGCGAGACACTGAGGGTCATCGCGGCACAACGATATGTCTACACCGCCGACTGGCATAGGAGCTTTACCCTTAGCCTTACGGGACTTAGGAGGAGGTGGAGGAGGGGGTGGAGTGGGTGCCTTCTCGGGATGTTCAGGAGTGTATTCCTCATCGGAGTTATCCTCGGAATCACTATCCGAACGCTCACCGGGAGGTGTGGGTGCGCGAAACTTTTTAGGTTTAGGTTTGGGCTTGGACGAATGGCCGGTAGGTTTAGGCTTGGACGTCCTCTTCCTCTTCAACGGAGTTGAATACGAAGAGGGGGGTCGAGTGTTCTTGGCCCTACGTTTGGGAGGGGTCGAAGCGGTAGCACCCTCTACGGTCATAGGGGATGCCCCGGAAGATGTAATCGGGATTCTCGTTCATGCCATGATCTCGACACAACGAGCACAACCAAATGACGGGATAAGAACAAACACACCCTAAGCTTAAGCCTAAAACTGAAATCAAACAAGCACAAAGAATGAAATTTCGAAATCCTAGCTCAAACCCTAGAGGATGAAAACGAGATCAAGAGCTAACCCTAGGGATGGAAAATGAGATCTAGGAGAGAGGTTATACCTAGGAGAGAGGGTCGACGGCGACGGACGGCGGGGATGGCCGGAAAATTGGCTGGAGACGAGGGAAGACGAAGAGACACGATCGGGTTTAGGGGGTTTTCGAGCTGGGGAGTTGAAGAAGACCGACTAAAAGTGGATTTGATCGGATAAAATGGGTTAAGTCGGTCGGGAATGCGAAAAGACGCGTTTGCCCTAACACACTTAGTCGGCCACAGTTCAAGCACTGACCGACTAGATTACGATCTAGTCGGTCGGTCAATGAGCTTGAACCGACTAAGTCGAAACAGAGGCAAACAGAAAATTTTAGGGCTAGAGTTAGTCGGTCGCAGTATACTCACTGACTGACTAGTTTTCAATCTAGTCGGTCGGTAAGTGTACTATGACCGACTAAAAGAAGTCAATGACAAGAGAAAGTTAAAACTTGAACTAGTCGGTCTGAGTTCACTAGCTGACCGACTAGATGAGCATCTAGTCGGTTGGCTGATGAACTGAAACCGACTAGAAGAGTCAAAAAATTGATAAATGAGTTCTCTTCATAAACCACTTGGATGAAACATCTTAACCCTCTCATTAGTCATCTAAACTACCCCATAAAACATCGAAATCTTAAATATGACGTTCAAATAAGAATTCGAGCAAAAATTCAAACATATCGCATAAAATCCCTAAAAATCCAATAATTCTAGCATGGACGAAATATCGCAAAATATAAAAGCATGCAAGATAATTGAATGAAATATGAACCCTATATCTCGGATTCACCCATAATCCCCAATTCTCAACGCAACCGCACAAAGGAGTCCTCCTTTAGGGGTTTCGTGAAAATATCGGTGATTTGCTTTTGGGTTTCAACGTACACTAATATGATGTCCTTTTTAGCAACATGATCATCTAAAAAGTGGTGTCGGACATCTATGTGTTTTGATCGGGAATGGTGCACCGGATTCTTTGAAAGATAGATAGCACTTTGGTTATCCACCATGATAGGGCTAGTATCACAGTGAATACCAAAATCCTTCAGTGTGTGTCTCATCCAAAGAACCTGGGCACAAGCGGCACCGACGGTAATGTATTTCGCCTCGGTGGTTGAAAGTGATACGGAATTTTGCTTCTTGGAAAACCAAGAGACAAGAGAATTTCCTAGAAAATGGCAAGTGCCACTAGTACTTTTCCTGTCGGATTTGCATCCCGCATAATCGGCATCACTATATGAGACTAACTCATACGTGCTAGATTTTGGATAAAGTAATCCAAAATCAAGTGTGTAACTTAGATAACGGAAAATACGTTTTACCGCTACTAAGTGAGACTCTTTAGGTTGAGACTGATAACGAGCACATATGCATATGACAAACATAATATCGGGCCTACTTGCGGTAAGATAAAGTAAACTACCTATCATACCTCGATATAGACGAATGTCTACATCCTTACCGTCCGTATCCTTGTCAAGATGCGTAGTCGTGCTCATTGGAGTCTTTTTCCCGGAAGCACTCTCCATTCCAAATCGCTTAAGCAACTCCACCGTATACTTCGTTTGGTGGATGAAGATCGCATCGTTCAATTGGCGAATTTGGAGACCTAAGAAATATTTGAGTTCGCCCATGTGGCTCATCTCAAATTGTTCCTTCATAACATTAGAAAACTCTTCGCAAAGAGTGAAGTTAGTAGCACCGAAAATGATATCATCAACATAAATTTGAACTAATAAAATATCATTATTGTAACGACTGCTTTTCATGAATCTGGATTTATTATAATATAATATATGTTTTGGTGGATTTTCTCCTCATGTGTGGTTTTCGTCTCCGTAGCTTTCATTTTCGATCGATTCGTCGTATTTTCTCGTTTCTTCCTTAGGATTGTCGATTTCGAAGTATGTCATTCGTGACGGACTTCATAACAGTCGTATCTTACTATTAGATCAAGCCTAGGAGTCTTAGGAATCGATCCCGGAGCTCCGCGCTCCGTATCGGAACTTTTTGTGCTCATTAGCCGGTATAAGAAGGGGCACCGACCTACTAGATGACGATCCAGTCGGTCGGCAATCCTTCTTGGACCGACTAGTTAGCTTTCTAAATTTCTCAGGAGTTACTGTTTATCGTTAGTCGGTCTAAGAACGTTGGTTGACCGACTAGGTTGCAAACTAGTCGGTCGGCAATGCTTCTTTAACCGACTAACACATCATCTAATTTTGACACTAGTTACTGTTTACTCTTAGTCGGTCTAAGAACGTTCATCGACCGACTAGTTGCTAAACTAGTCGGTCAGTATTTGTTCATGGACCGACTAACTCTAAATCCTATTTTTCGTTCAGAAGTTACTGTTTGCACTTAGTCGGTCTGCGTTGGTCGACCGACCGACTAGTTGCCAAACTAGTCGGTCAGTGGTTGCTCTTTGACCGACTAACCTGTGTTGAAACCCTAATTTCTGGGCAGCCGCCAGCCCATCCTATTTATACCCCTCCCAAACGATTTCATCTTCCTCCACTCGACCCAAAACCCTAAAATCGCCCCCATTGAGCCCCCATCTTCCTCCAAGCTTCATTTCTTCATCCCAAGCCCTAAATCCATCATCTAAACCCTCCATCAACTCATTCTACCTCTCATCTTCCCCAAATCTCCATCAAATCCCCAAAATCCCCCAAAAACCCTAATTCTCCAAACTTCTCCAATCTTTTCCAGATCTGATCCTGGGGTTCTCCGGAGTGTTTCTTCCGCCTCCTCTCGGTAAGAAATCGATTCCTTGGTGTTTTTATAACCTAGTTGTATTTTTATGAAACCCTAATAAATTTCATGTTGTTTGATGTTTGTTTCCCCTATAACAGCGATTTCCCCATAGATTAGCATCCGTGAGACGAAGTGGTCGTCATCCCCGGTGCTAGGCAAGTGAAACTTGCCACTTAGGTTTTAGGCCATGTTTTAGGCCATTTTGCTTGTTGTAGGCGTAAAAGAGGCTAGGCGACGAAATGATACTCGCCTAGGCGCACATTGGGGAACTAGCTTGACAACGAAGCTAGTTCCGACATATATCATGTTGCACAATTACCATGTCATGTTTACTTTCCATTAACGGTACGCAAATTAATTGTCATGTCATTGCATCCTTTAAGTATTTCTGTGAATGCGTAGCTTTGCTACAATGCTTGTGTTCCTGGCTCGTGTTCCAGAAGCGGGCCATGTGTTGGTTGATAGCCAATGCCCGAATTGCTTGTTTCCGGCTAGGTGCACCCCTACGCCAAATGTTTAAGAATGCGAGCTCATGTGCGGGGCAACCCCGGCTCACTTGCTGAGCTCATGTGCGGGGACCCTGGCTCCATTACGTGTGGGTATTGGGGGTAAGAGTTAAGCGGCCAATCAACTGGGAGTCTGCCCGATCAGCAACTGCAGTGGTAAGGCGTAAACTCTGGGTTTGGGGTAGTTGTTAAGCGGCCAATCAGCGAATGTGACACCATTCAGCTGTAAGGCGTAAACATCTACAAAACAACGTGAAACGTGAATAGTGAATTGATTGAGATTGATAGTAGCTTGGCTACTCTTGTCTTGTCCCGATGATTGTTCTCTTGTACAAATTGTCTTGCCATGTCTTGTTTGTGTACTCATGTTATAACTGCCATGTCATGCATACTAAACTGCTAGGTTGCTAGTTGCCTTACTTTCAGTTTCCTTGCCCAAGTCTTTTAGACTTGCTGACATGTGCCCCTTTACTCTTTTGGGTGACACATGTTAGATCCTGAGCCTGAGTACCTTGTTGAGGACGAGGTGTTTGCTGACGCCGAGCCCGAGCTTGTGTTTGACGGGGAGTACGTGGACACTGGGGACCAGTCCTAGTGTCTTCGTTGTGCTTTACTTTTGTTAGACAGTTGTTTGTTATCGGTGCGTAGCACCTATACTTTGTTATGTTGACGTTGCTTTTGTTGGCATTGTTCTGGGCCCTTAGACTCTTTCTTTTAGCCTGGTGGCTTTTCTGGATGTTGGACTTATTTTCATGTTGGACAATGTATGAGATGTGAGATTTTATTTCAGTCTCTCCTTGTGTTATTATTGTTATTCCGTTGTGGTTACAGGGACCTGCTTATGTATTATTGACGCTTATCGGGTTTGGGGCTTCGCAGCTCCACTCCCGTGCGGACCTTTTCACGTCTCGCCTCCATTTTAGGGAAGCGGGTCGTGACAGGTTTTGTTGGTGGCCCATGCAGGTCCTTCTGTAACTGCGATTTTTGGAATAGCGATAATAATATTAGAATGTCCAATAAACTAAGTTTGACATCCGAGTCATAAGCTATGAGTCTAATCTGATTCGTTTTCTGTGTCACTAGATGGCAGGAAGACGTTTCACCCGTAGTGGGGGTAGTGGTGCGATCCCTCATGATGAGGAGCCTGAGCGGGAACCCACCAACGGTGAGATGATGCGGATGATGCTCCAGATGATGCAAGTGCAGCATGGCGTGCTCCTGTAAGTCCAGAATGCTCCACTTGCTCGAGCTGCCCGGGCTCTTCCGGATGTTCCTCGCTCTGAGCCAGGAGCGAAGCAATTTCGGGAGCTGGGTCCCGCGTATTTTATTGGGTCTGAGGGTCCTCTGGCTGCCGATGAGTGGATTCGGAACATCGAGGACAATCTGAAGATGGCCAAGATCACCCCGGCTGGATGGGTTGATTTGGCGAAGAGGCAACTCAAGGATAATGCTCGGAATTGGTGGGATGCGGAAGAGAAGATGTTGGTGGAGCCGATAGCTTGGGCTACCTTCAAGGCCAGATTTGAGGGTGAGTTCTTCCCGAAAGCTGCCAGGGAGGAGATGCTGCAGCGTTTTATCGATTTGAAGCAGGGGAGCTCGTCGGTGGACCATTATCACCAAGAGTTCATAAGGCTGAGTCGGTTTGCACCAAAGATGGTGCAGGACGCTGAGGAGAAGGCTCAGAGGTTCCTGCAGGGGCTTGCTTCAGAGCTCCAGAGTTTTGTGACCTCCTCTGACCGGGAGTCTTATCAGAAGGTTCTAGTAGCAGCTAAGAGGCAGGAGCTGCTCGTGAACCAGAGGAGGGGGTCTGTTGTTGGTGCTGGGAAGAGGCCTATGGAGCAGGCGAGAGCTGTGGTTAGACCTGGATTCAGGCCTAATCAGTCTGCTCAGTTTAAGAGGCCAGGAGGGCCTATTCTGAAGACTTGCCATTTCTGCGGTAAGCCTGGCCACATCAAGGATCAGTGTCGGAAGTTTTTGGGCCAGTGTCTGGTTTGTGGTGATGCTTCCCATGCCGCGAAGGATTGTCGGCATGCGAATCAGCTGCGGAGGGCTCCTGTTGCAGCACAGCCGTTGCAGCAGCGAGCGTCTGTTCCTGCTGGACGTGGAGCAGCTCTTGTTCCGCAGGGGCAGGCTTTTCGACAGGCTGTTCCGCCAAGGAGGCAAGCTTTTCTGATGACCACTGCGGAGAGTGAGGCTGTGTATGAGGTTATTGCAGGTAATCCTCAATCTAGCTGTTACTTTCCTAGCTGGTTTTGATTGTTAGATTGTGTTGTTTGCTTAAACATGGTTGTCTGCTAGACTAGGGTTTGATTGTTAATTGATTGTTAGGTGTGGTTTTGGTTTGCACATTTCCTGCACGAGTCCTCTTTGACTCCGGTGCATCGATGTGCATTATTTCTCGGAGCTTCGTGGAGAGGCATTCCTTGTCGACGTCCCCTCTTCCCAAGAGTTGGAACATCGTTACAGGGAATGGCGTGGTCTCGGTGCATCGTGGTTGCAATTCTTGCTCGTTGGTGGTCTGTGGACATGAGCTTTTCGCTGATTTCATTGTCCACGACATCATCAACTATGATGCAGTTCTTGGGATGGACTGGCTTGCGAGCTTCTATGCTACGATCGACTGTCGGAGAAAGAAGGTGGTGTTCGAGATTCCCGGACATCCAGTATTTGAGTTCAGTCGTGGTAGCAGTTCGCTTGGTCCTGTCAGATTTCAGGCCAGGCCGGTGGAGGTTGTGGCTATGCAGATGGAGTTGGAGTGGCCAGCTGTGGTGCGTGGTTTTGGCGACGTCTTCCCCGAGGAGATGTCTGGTTTGTCGCCTGATCGGGCTTTGGAATTTTCTATTGATCTCGTTCCAGATGCGCAGCCGATTTCGAAGGCGCCGTATCGTATGGCACCTGCAGAGTTGGAAGAGTTGCGGAAGCAGTTGGATGAGCTTTTGCAGAAGGGTTACATTAATCCTAGCGTGTCTCCGTGGGGAGCACCGGTGTTGCTGGTGAAGAAGAAGGATGGTTCGCGTCGCATGTGCGTGGACTATCGGGAGTTGAATGCGGTGACCATTAAGAATAAATACCCGTTACCTCGCATCGATGATATTTTTGATCAGCTTGGAGGTTCGAGGGTGTTTTCTAAATTGGATTTGAGGAGTGGTTACCATCAGTTGAAGGTTAAGAAGGATGATGTTCCGAAGACAGCGTTCAGGACGAAGTATGGACACTATGAGTTTGTGGTTATGCCTTTCGGCGTGACTAACGCGCCCGCAGTTTTCATGAATCTGATGAACCTGATTTTCTACGAATTTTTGGATAAGTTTGTTGTTATCTTTATTGACGACATTCTGATCTACTCGAAGTCGGAGGAAGAGCATGCCTCGCACTTAAGGACGGTGTTGGAGATCTTAAGGAAGCATCTGTTGTATGCTAAGTTTTCGAAGTGCGAATTTTGGCTGGATAGAGTTGCTTTTCTCGGGCATGTGGTGACTGGAGATGGTATTTCAGTGGATCCCGAGAAGATTAGGGCCATCAGGGAGTGGCCTGTTCCGTCGTCTGCGTCTGAGATTCGGAGTTTCCTTGGACTTGCTGGTTACTATCGGCGTTTCATTAAGGACTTTTCTCGTATTGCTGAGCCGATGACCAGGTTGACGCGAAAGGATGTTGCTTTTGTTTGGTCGGGTGATTGTGAGAGTGCTTTTGGTATTCTGAAGGAGAGGTTGACGACTGCCCCTATTCTTGTTGTGCCTGATCGCAGCGGTGGATTTGAGATCTTTTGCGATGCTTCTGGCAAGGGTCTCGGTTGTGTGTTGCATCAGCATGGGCACGTTGTGGCGTATGCGTCTCGTCAGCTTAAGGTTCATGAGAAGAATTACCCGACGCATGATTTGGAGTTGGCTGCCATTGTGTTTGCTCTTAAGATTTGGAGGCACTTCCTGCTGAGTGAGAAAGTGAAGATTTTCACCGATCACAAAAGCTTGAAGTATATTTTCACTCAGAAGGAGCTCAACACGCGACAGCGTCGATGGTTGGAGCTTATGGCGGATTATGATATTGATTTGCAGTTTCACCCGGGCAAGGTGAATGTGGTCCCTGATGCTTTGAGTAGGCTTCCAGCGGTGATGATTTTGACCTCGCAGTGGAGATTGCAGCGGGATTTTTGCGAGTCTGGTGTGGAGATTGTTCTTCCTGTGGAGGCTTCTTCGTTGATGTACATGCAGGTACAGTCGACGATCGTGGATCGGATTAAGGCTGGCCAGGCTGAGGATCCGAAGCTGGTGAAGATTCGGGAGCAGGTGGAAGCCGGTCTGCGGACTGACTTTTTGATTCATGAGGATGGCTCGCTGAGGTTCGGAGCCAGGTTGTGTGTGCCGGCTGGGGATATCAGAGAGGAATTGATGGTGGAGGCGCACAGTTCGCCGTATTCTGTGCATCCTGGTGGCACCAAGATGTACCAGGATCTTCGTCTGAATTATTGGTGGCATGGCATGAAGAGAAGCTTGGCTCGGAGTGTAGCCAAGTGCTTGGTTTGCCAGCAAGTGAAGGCGGAGCATCAGCGTACGGCCGGGTTGCTACAACCGCTTCCGATTCCGGAGTGGAAATGGCAACACATCACTATGGATTTCGTGACTGGACTACCTCGGAGTCCGAAGCAGAATGACGCGATTTGGGTGATCGTAGATCGATTGACCAAATCCGCGCACTTTATTCTGTTCCGAGTGGGACAGTCCACTGAGGCGCTAGCGAGGAGATACATGGAGGTAAAATTCTTTTACTCTCCGTTCTATTTCCTTTTCCTAGTTTGGATAGTGATGTAACGTGAATCGTGCAGGAGGTTGTGCGACTTCATGGAGTCCCCGTGAGTATCGTGTCGGACAGAGACACGAGGTTCACATCTCAGTTCTGGCAGAGTTTGCAGAAAAGCTTGGGTACGCATCTGAGTTTCAGCACGGCGTACCATCCGCAGACGGATGGCCAGTCCGAGAGGACGATTCAGATTTTGGAAGACATGCTGAGGGCGTGCATGTTGGATTTCAAGGGTTCGTGGGAGGACCATCTGCATTTGGTGGAGTTCTCTTACAACAACAGCTTCCAGGCGAGTATTGGCATGGCGCCATTCGCCGCTCTTTATGGGAGGAAATGTCGATCGCCATTGAGTTGGGATGACGTTGGTGATCGGGAGTTGTTGGGACCTGAGATGATCGTGGAGGCCGTGGATATCGTCAGGAATATTCGGGAGAGGTTGAGGATTGCTCAGGACCGTTTTAAGCATTGGGCGGATGCTAAACGTCGTCCTTTGGAGTTTCAGCCGAGCGACCATGTGTTCTTGAAGATTTCCCCGAATCGCGGTGTGATTCGTTTCGGGAAGCGAGGGAAGTTGAGCCCGCGATACATTGGACCGTTTGACATTTTGGAGAGGGTTGACGAGGTAGCTTATCGCTTGGCCTTGCCGCCATCTTTGGAAGGAGTTCACAATGTTTTCCATGTGTCGCAGCTTCGTCGATACATTAGCGATCCGTCTCATGCGGTAGATTTTTCGGAGATTACCGTTCGCCCCGATATGACGTATGACCAGCATCCAGTGCAGATTCTGGACAGGCGTCAGAAATCGCTTCGGAACAAGATTGTCAATCTTGTGAGGGTGATGTGGCGACACGGCTCACCTGGAGAGTCTACTTGGGAGAATGAGGATGAGATGCGAGAGCGTTTCCCACTTTTGTTTCCGGACTCGTGATGATTCGGAAATTCCGAGGACGGAATTTTTCTTAAGTTGGGGAGGATGTAACGACTGCTTTTCATGAATCTGGATTTATTATAATATAATATATGTTTTGGTGGATTTTCTCCTCATGTGTGGTTTTCGTCTCCGTAGCTTTCATTTTCGATCGATTCGTCGTATTTTCTCATTTCTTCCTTAGGAGTGTCGATTTCGAAGTATGTCATTCGTGACGGACTTCATAACGGTCGTATCTTACTATTAGATCAAGCCTAGGAGTCTTAGAAATCGATCCCGGAGCTCCGTGCTCCGTATCGGAACTTTTTGTGCTCATTAGCCGGTATAAGAAGGGGCACCGACCGACTAGATGACGATCCAGTCGGTCGTCAATCCTTCTTGGACCGACTAGTTAGCTTTCTAAATTTCTCAGGAGTTACTGTTTATCGTTAGTCGGTCTAAGAACGTTGGTTGACCGACTAGGTTGCAAACTAGTCGGTCGGCAATGCTTCTTTAACCGACTAACACATCATCTAATTTTGACACTAGTTACTGTTTACTCTTAGTCGGTCTAAGAACGTTCATCGACCGACTAGTTGCTAAACTAGTCGGTCAGTATTTGTTCATGGACCGACTAACTCTAAATCCTATTTTTCGTTCAGAAGTTACTGTTTGCACTTAGTCGGTCTGCGTTGGTCAACCGACCGACTAGTTGCCAAACTAGTCGGTCAGTGGTTGCTCTTTGACCGACTAACCTGTGTTGAAACCCTAATTTCTGGGCAGCCGCCAGCCCATCCTATTTATACCCCTCCCAAACGATTTCATCTTCCTCCACTCGACCCAAAACCCTAAAATCGCCCCCATTGAGCCCCCATCTTCCTCCAAGCTTCATTTCTTCATCCCAAGCCCTAAATCCATCATCTAAACCCTCCATCAACTCATTCTACCTCTCATCTTCCCCAAATCTCCATCAAATCCCCAAAATCCCCCAAAAACCCTAATTCTCCAAACTTCTCCAATCTTTTCCAGATCTGATCCTAGGGTTCTCCGGAGTGTTTCTTCCGCCTCCTCTCGGTAAGAAATCGATTCCTTGGTGTTTTTATAACCTAGTTGTATTTTTATGAAGCCCTAATAAATTTCATGTTGTTTGATGTTTGTTTCCCCCATAACAGCGATTTCCCCGTAGATTAGCATCCGTGAGACGAAGTGGTCGTCATCCCCGGTGCTAGGCAAGTGAAACTTGTCACTTAGGGTTTAGGCCATGTTTTAGGCCATTTTGCTTGTTGTAGGCGTAAAAGAGGCTAGGCGACGAAATGATACTCGCCTAGGCGCAAATTGGGGAACTAGCTTGACAACGAAGCTAGTTCCGACATATATCATGTTGCACAATTACCATGTCATGTTTACTTTCCATTAACGGTACGCAAATTAATTGTCATGTCATTGCATCCTTTAAGTATTTCTGTGAATGCGTAGCTTTGCTACAATGCTTGTGTTCCTGGCTCGTGTTCCAGAATCGGGCCATGTGTTGGTTGATAGCCAATGCCCGAATTGCTTGTTTCCGGCTAGGTGCACCCCTACGCCAAATGTTTAAGAATGCGAGCTCATGTGCGGGGCAACCCCGGCTCACTTGCTGAGCTCATGTGCGGGGACCCTGGCTCCATTATGTGTGGGTATTGGGGGTAAGAGTTAAGCGGCCAATCAACTGGGAGTCTGCCCGATCAGCAACTGCAGTGGTAAGGCGTAAACTCTGGGTTTGGGATAGTTGTTAAGCGGCCAATCAGCGAATGTGACACCATTCAGCTGTAAGGCGTAAACATCTACAAAACAACGTGAAACGTGAATAGTGAATTGATTGAGATTGATAGTAGCTTGGCTACTCTTGTATTGTCCCGATGATTGTTCTCTTGTACAAATTGTCTTGCCATGTCTTGTTTGTGTACTCATGTTATAACTGCCATGTCATGCATACTAAACTGCTAGGTTGCTAGTTGCCTTACTTTCAGTTTCCTTGCCCAAGTCTTTTAGACTTGCTGACATGTGCCCCTTTACTCTTTTGGGTGACACATGTTAGATCCTGAGCCTGAGTACCTTGTTGAGGACGAGGTGTTTGCTGACGCCGAGCCCGAGCTTGTGTTTGACGGGGAGTACGTGGACACTGGGGACCAATCCTAGTGTCTTCGTTGTGCTTTACTTTTGTTAGACAGTTGTTTGTTATCGGTGCGTAGCACCTATACTTTGTTATGTTGACGTTGCTTTTGTTGGCCTTGTTCTGGGCCCTTAGACTCTTTCTTTTAGCCTGGTGGCTTTTCTGGATGTTGGACTTATTTTCATGTTGGACAATGTATGAGATGTGAGATTTTATTTCAGTCTCTCCTTGTGTTATTATTGTTATTCCGTTGTGGTTACAGGGACCTGCTTATGTATTATTGACGCTTATCGGGTTTGGGGCTTCGCAGCTCCACTCCCGTGCGGACCTTTTCACGTCTCGCCTCCATTTTAGGGAAGCGGGTCGTGACAATTATTCACATGCTTAACAAAAAGTGTAGAGTCGGCTTCGCCCATTTTAAAATTCAAATCCAAAAGAAAATTCTTTAGGCGATCATACCAAGCCCGAGGAGCTTGTCTCAAACCATAAAGAGTTTTCTTTAGTTTAAAAACATGATTTGGAAAATTTTCATTTATGAAGCCCGGAGGTTGAGAAACGTAAACTTCCTCAACGACATCTCCGTTTAAAAATGCACTTTTAACATCCATTTGAAATAACTTAAAATTTTTATGGCATGCATAAGACAATAATAGTCTAATTGATTCTAATCTAGCTACCGGAGCGAAGGATTCTTCGAAATCGATACCTTCCTCTTGGCGATAGCCTTGAGCAACTAACCGAGCTTTGTTCCGGACGACGACTTGGTTTTCGTCGGTTTTGTTCTTGAAGATCCACTTTGTCCCTATGATGGTGTGGTTCTTCGATGGCAAAGGAACAAGCTCCCATACATCATTCCTCTCGAATTGAATGAGTTCCTCCTCCATGGCAAGGATCCAAGCACTATCTTCGCACGCTTCAACTATATTCTTTGGCTCTATCGATGAGGCAAAGGCACAATTGGCGAAGTGGTGGACTTGCGATCTCGTCTTGACACTATCATGAATATTGCCAATGACTTGCTCATGGGGATGGTCGCGAACGGTATGAAGCCGCTTGGGAATACCTTGATCACTAGGCACATTCTCAACAACTTCATTAGTCGGGTTAGTATCAATAGAATCAATTGAATCAATGAACTTAGAATTTTCAAACGAATCACATAAAACGTCCATAGAATCATCATCATTTGAAATTCTAGAAGTAGTAAAATTCTCATTAAAAGAGACTTGAAGTGATTCCTCGATCGTAGAGGATCTTTTGTTGTATATCCGGTAGGCTTTGCTACGTGAGGAATACCCAACAAATATCCCCTCATCCGATCTCGGATCAAACTTGTCCAAATTATCATATGTGTTTTTAATAAAACATTTTGCGCCGAAAACACGAAAATGTTTAACTTGAGGCAATCTACCAAACAACAATTCATAGCAAGTTTGTTTGGTGCCGGGCCTCAAAAGTATTCTATTAAACACATTGCAAGTGGTGTGTACCGCTTCCGCCCAAAATTGATAACCAAGTTGACTATCTTCGAGCATAGTGCGAGCACACTCCACAAGCGTTCTATTCTTCCTCTCAACAACACCATTTTGAGGAGGTGCGCGAGGGAAAGAAAACGTGTGAGTAATTCCAAGATCATCACAAAAATTTGAGAAAGACTCATTCTCAAATTCACCCACATGATCACTACGAATAGTGACAATGGTGGTTCCGATGAGATTTTGTACTTTCTTCACAAATATTGTGAAGTTTTCAAAAGCTTCATTTTTATTACATAAGAAAAATACCCATGTAAATCTAGAATAATCATCGACGATGACAAGACCATATCTTGCATTTCCTAAGGAAGCAACTCAAGTTGGCCCAAATAAATCTAGATGCAATAGCTCTAGTGGCCGTTTAGTAGAAATGCTTTTCTTAGTTTTAAATGAAGATTTAGGAAGCTTGCCACGTTGACAAGAATCGCAAAAAAATTTCTTTTCAAAAACGAGCTTCGGAAAACCTTTAATGGAATTTAATTTTGAAAGCTTATAAAGTGTTCCAAAGTTCACATGTCCAAAGCGTCGATGCCATAAGTGTTGTTCACTTGTGTTGGCAACGAGACATTGTTCATATGACTTAGGAAGATCCAAAATATAAATATCTTTATGGCGAGTGCCGGAAAATAATAATTTATTATTATCATTTGAAATATGACATAATCCTTTTGCAAATCTAACTTTGTAACCTTTGTCACAAAGTTGGCTTATTGAAATAAGATTATGATTTAAACCATTAACTAGATAAACATCACTAATTAAGGGTTTAGATGGGTTACCCACTTTACCAACACCGACGATTGTTCCACTCTCGTTGCCTCCAAATACGACGCGATTTCCATTTGCAATGGGAACCACTCCGGAGAGCAATTGAGCGTCACCCGTCATGTGTTTTGAACACCCTCTATCGCGTATCCAATTCCCTTTGGAGCTAAATTTAAATTTGTTGCTCCTCTTCTTTTTCTTTTCCTTAAGTACCTAAAGATAGAAACTTTCATATCATGGTACCCAAGGTCATTGGGTCCTCAAAGGTTAGACCTTTGGAAGCCAAGTCCAATTGAACTTAGACTTCCCCACATAATTTCTACTATGCACAACATCCGAAAAATAAGCATTCATATACACTTGTTTTTCATCCATGCTTGTGTCCTTTGGGCTCCAAATAGTGAAAATCTTGGGAGCCCTTATCCTATTGGGTGCATGCATGCGACGTTGATTTCTACGTGATGCATGTTGTGGATAGGCATAAGAAACATGATGGAATGGTGCACGACGAGAATTATTCATATGATGAGGTGGGTGAACATATGCATGTGTGGGAACACGTGCGTGAGGGTGTCTCACATGGTGTGCACGTGCCCGAGAATGTGTTGCATAAAAATCATCATATGTGTGAGACGGTGGAGTAGGACGTGTGTTCCTACGTGGCATGGTATTGGTGTACATATAAGCATGCCCCTTCTTTGGAGGTCCACCCAAAGTGGGTTTCTTTCCAAAAGAGGGTGTGGACGATGTGGAAGCACCATTGGTAGATGAACTACCAATAGAGTGTTTGCTACCACTCGTAGAGTCACCGGAAGTTGGCCTAACAAAAGTAGTGGCCGCTTTGGATGGACATCCCATCGTATACCCCAAACCAATGTGGTGATTGGCCGGAAGTAAGTCACTTAGGATTTTATCCAAATGGTCCTTACCCTTATTGAATTTATTAATTCGGCCTAATGTGTTCTCATATTTCTCTTTGAGAGAACGCATAGAAGTATCCAAGTTTGATATTTGCGATGTGAGCACATAAACACGAGATTTAAGATTCTCATTCTCAATACTCAAAGTCGAGTTTTGAGAAGTCAAATCCGCTATCCTATGTTCTTCCGGATCTTCAATGCTAACATGTTCAAGTTTAGATTTGAGATTGACAATCTCATTTCTTAACTCTTCAACAACGGTGTTGTTGTTGGTGATGATAGTCTTAGGCGAGGTTTGAATGCTAGCTAGGTCATCTTTTACTTTAGTATATCTATTTACTAATTTAGTGTATTTAGACCATAAATGATAGTTAGCATCCCTAAGATCATCCATAGTTACCTCATTGCCTTCGTCGTCGCTATCATCGGAGGAGGAAGATCCTTGATCATGCTCCTCTCTTGCCATGAAGCACATGTGCGCTTGCTCCACTTTCTCATCGTCCGACTCTCCGCTTGATGAATCCTCGGAGTCGGTGAATGTTGCTCCGACAAGTCCCTTTTTATACCCCTTTTTGTACTTCTTCGACTTGTCGAACTTCGGCGCCTTCCACTTCTCCTTTTGCTTGTTTTGAGGACAATCCGCTTTGATGTGTCCTGGCTTATTGCATTTAAAGCACAAAGGTGGAGAGGCGTTAGTAGAAGTAAATTTAGATTTTTGTTTGAAGTTACCCTTTCGGAAGAAGCGATTGAACTTCTTTGCCATGAGTGCAATGGATTCCATGTCCATTTCTTCTTCCGAGTCCTCATCATCGGTAGAGGTGGATGAAGCCGCCTTGAATGCAATTGCCTTTTTCTTAGGCACGTCTTGGTTCAAATAGGACTTCATCTTTTCTTGTAACTTCACCTTGCTATCTTTGCGTACCTCGTATGACATCAAAGTACCCATCAATTGAACTACGGTATACTTATTCATGTCATTACCTTCCTCGATGGCGAAGGTACGTTTCTCCCAAGAAGAAGGAAGTCCTTCGATAAGCTTCGAGCACTTCTCCTTTTGGGTGTAGGATTTACCGAGGGCCTTTAACTCGTTTATTATGTCAACGAAGCGAGCGTAATATTCCTTCATCTTCTCGTCCTGTTGCATATGAAACATTTCGTAATCTTTGTTTACAACTACGAGTTTAGAGTCTCTTACCCTACTCGTCCCTTCATGTAGAATGAGGAGGGAGTTCCAAATTTGATATGCACTCTTACATGTGCATATCTTATTGAAGTCCTCGGGCTCCAATGCGCATTGCAAGGCGTTCATTGCCTTGGCATTGCTTACCTCCGCGGCGATCTCCGCGGTAGTCCATTTCTCAAAGTCTTCTTCTTCGGGCTCGATGTATTCCTTCATTGTGGTCCTCCATAGAGATGCACTCCGGAGGAAGGTTTCCATCCGGCATTTCCAGTACCCGTAGTTGGTACCGTTGAAGAACGGAGGCCTCGTAGAGGAATGTCCTTCCATCACCGAAGATACTCCTTCACGGTTCCTGAAGGTGTCATAGTTGGAAGGTGGACGCACGGTCTTGTTGTCGTTGGCAGACATAGCTAAGTATCTGGCTCTGATACCAAATGTAATGCCCTACAAGCTACTGCACAAGTACTAGAGGGGGGGTGAATAGTACTTTAAAAATAACAAGGAGTATAATTCCAAATTATAGTGCAAACAACTACCAAAACAATTTGCGGAAGCTTAAATTGAATGACAACAACAAAATTAACAATGCTAACAAGAGATATTAATGGGTTCGGATCCACCCAAGTCTCCCCGACTTGTTCCCGGTGATCCTACGTCCCAACCACCCGGATCCCCTCCGGATACTTAGGTTAGAAACCCTAACCCAAGATTTCCACTATAATATCTTGTGAAAAACCTTCACAAGATCAAATCATACATGCAATGGCAATAGTGAATCCCACAACCCGGGATCACAACCTTCTCTCACAACCGAGAGAATCAACAAGCAATATAAATGAGTTTATATTGAAATAAACAATCTTACCACAAAATCCTATACCTTGAGTTTTTCTTACCAAATAGGTGAAAGGAAGGATTTGAGGAAGATGAAGTCACCAAGACCTAGCACCAAGGAAATGACCAGCAATAGGTGCCTAGGAGTGATTTGGAGACTTGAATCAAGCTAGAGCTTGAAGGGCTCACCAAGAACAAACTTCTCTCAAGATGGATTCTAGATCTAGAATGTGAGAGAATGGATTTCTTGTGAGGAAGAGAGCTTTAGAAATGAGTGTTGGCTATCTCTTTCTATCTCAATGAATCTCTTAATGGAAGCTCTAACCTAGAGAGAAATGACCTAGGCTCGTATTTATAGGGTCCCATAAAAACAAGTTAGGTCAATTCCCAACGGATAGAAATCTGAGGCAACTAGTCGGTCAAAGAACAACCACTGACCGACTAGTTCATCAACTAGTCGGTCAGTCAAACAACATGGACCGACTAAGTGAGGAACTGAGAAGAGATAGAAATTCAGACCTAGAAATCTAGTCGGTCCAAGAAGACATTCTGACCGACTAGTTTCACAACTAGTCGGTCAGTCAGTGAACGTAGACCGGCTAAGAGGCATAATAAAATAGTCTGAATACAAATTGACTTAGTCGGTCCAAGAACAAAAGTTGACCGACTAGATTGTCAACTAGTCGGTCACCAAACGTTCTTAGACCGACTAACGATAAACAGTAGCTTATGAGAAATTTAGTATGAACAGTAAGTCACAACTAGTCGGTCAAAGAAGCATCACTGACCGACTAGTTCACAAACTAGTCGGTCGATGAGTCAACGTAGACCGACTAACTGTAAACAGTAAGGTGCAAGAAATTAAGGAAGCAAACTAGTCGGTCCAAGAAGCTCTTCTGACCGACTAGATCACCATCTAGTCGGTCAGTACTTCTTCTTGTACCAACTAATATGCACAAACAAGTCCGAATCGAAGCGCGACGCTTCGAGGAAGTTAGAATGAACTTGTACTAAGATCCTAGAGCTATGATATGAGCGTTATGAAGATAGAATCGTAAGATATACTCAAGGCTTAACATTCTATAGATCGAAGCTAAAAGACTATAAATAAAACCTTAATGAACGGTCTTCGAAAGCTTCGATTAATTCTTCATGACTTCCAAAACGGTCCAAGAGCTTCAACGAAGCTTTAGGCAATGAATACGTGCTTTGAGAAGTCTTGAGATGTCGCTTTGATTGTTCTCGTGAATTTGGCGACGATCTCCAATACTGCGCTCACAAATTGTTAGTTCATGAATTATTTATGTTTGCTCATCATCCAAAACCAAATCCGGGGAGTCCAATATTCAACAGGGAGAACGAGAGTGCGGGTGTTGAGGATATCAGTAGGAGTACTCAATTGCTCTGCTCAATGTTAATTCCATGATAACCCGATCACTCATCCATTTCAAGGTATGAGGATCGGGAAATAAATCAATTAAGCACATATGGGGTGCACCAATGGTAATTGCTAATTTGGGTCTTCTCCTAATTAAAGCTCATGAACCACTCTCACACCCATTTCAAGGTATGCGAGAGTAGTGCAAGTAGGTCGTGTTGCGCATCACACAACCACCGTTCTGCGGCCCCTTTCGGGTAATGCACGATTCGATAAACGGGTCACAACCCAATTAACAATTTGAGTTATCGGGTGAATTAAGCTTCTAAATTACGAAATATGGATTGAAGGGGTCTTGCATTCATTTCAAGATATACAATACCTATTGTCTACATAGATGCAATGATTACGAAGCACCACCGTTCTTCGGCTCCTCCATGGATAGTATCAAATCCAATTAAACATAAGCTTATTTCACCAACAACATGGATTAACAAAAGGGTGGTGGAAATTAACATTAGCAAGGCAATCAAAACATCCTACATCAATCCAAAACACACACAATGATTTCAGCCTAACATATCAAGAATTGAATAAGAATTCATAGGAATAGACATAGTCTAATACAAGAAATGAAAGCAAATGTATAAGAGTAAGAGAGTTGGAGATTTGTCACCAAATACTAGCTTTCCCAATTATCAATCAATCCCAGCAATAGCAAAAACGAGATCAGAAAGCTCCAAGCTCTCCAAACCCCGAATCCCCTTCTCAATGAAGAAGATGACCTAAAATAGTAAAGATTAAGTTCTATATTTATTACATCTGAATAGTAGTGTTTTATACCCACTATGGGTTGCATCTCATCCCTCCAAAACATCATCCAACGACCCATAGCAACTGGAGAGAAATCGGGTTAAGAAAACCCGTTTCTCGCAACCCAGAATTTGGGCGAAAAACCCTTATCAGTCGACAGCTAAACAAACGCCAGTCGACTGATGACATGCAACTGTTCGTTGGTCAGACAGTCGCCTGGTTAGTGGGAAACACAGCATCCAACTGAAGACAGACGAATGTCTTGAATATTACAGTCGCCTGTGTTACCGATAGGCGACGACTGTCTTTTGTGCTTCAATCGCATGCTGCAGAAATGTCAAATTAACAGTAAGTCGGCTCTTTTTGCTCCCTCGGGCATCTGAAAAATCAGGTGACTGATGCAAAAATGACAGGTGACTGTACAGTATTACAGTTGACTGTACAATATTACAGTCGACTGTCAATCCTCTTGCAGGCGACTGTCGTTGGGCTCCAGTTTCTCCAGCTCCAGGTCTTTAAAGATAGGTGACTGCTGTTGTTCGGGCAGTCGCCTATTTGGTTGCCCAGGCGATGTCATTCATTCTACATGCGCCTGTTATGTACTCCTCTTCTTGAGTTGATTTAGTCCCCTTCGGGACACCTGCAAAATCTAGAAAAATCCCTAAAAATATATTAGACATTTATAATGCTTTGGGAAGTGAAATTGTGCTAAAATAAAATCATATGCTCATAAATGATGAATTAACGTAAATATAGTTAAGAGAGCTTGATTCCATGGATTATATGAATAAGAGGAGATGATTACGATGTTAGGATATACAATATTCAGTCATAATCGCACCCCCAACTAGCGTTTTGCTAGTCTCTAGCAAAATAAGTGACCAATCCCAAAATACAGTGTTGGCTCCATTCATGGATTATTGGCAATACTAAAGGGTGTTGAAATCATATATATAAGGGCAAAGTTCTCAAGTCTATACACTCTTCCCTATGACTATAATATCATTCCTCTTAGGCACTCCACCATCCACACCTAAGCTTAGCATATCCCTTAATATGTCGCAATCTCCTGAAGTAAGATCCTTAGGAACTCTCGAGCTTGTGGGATATAACACTTACTCCCTCAAAAGATCATGGAAATGAGTTGTGGTTCAAATTTCATGCATTTACTCAAATTTCATGGCAAAATTTTGCCTTGTTCAAAGTACCATGGCAAAAGTGTTGGAAACAACTACTTCATGCTTGTTTGATGTTCACAAACCCTACTGAACTGTTCTAATATGTTTGTTAAGTATGTATCAGGTTCTAACAGGTCCCTATGCAGTATGCCAGTCATGCTTGGTCAGTATAAGCATGTACGTACTCAAGTACGTTGAAATACAACGATAAAACTGCATTTGAAATTACGAAAGCAGAGCAAACAGTGAAGTATAGCTATGAAACTGTACTCTAGAGTAAATCATAGGCTATAAACATCATGTGAATTTTTTCAGGATTTATGAAAATTATTTGAAGCCCAAATACGGAAGAATACGAAGAAAACGTGAGTATACAAAGAAGAAAATTTTTCTACAAGGGGTGAAATGAGGTGAAACAATTCTACCATGTATATATGGGGCTATGGGATTTTTGAGAATGTTTTCAGAATTTTATGGAATTATTTGGAGGCTAAATACTCAAGAATACAGTGAAAATACTCAGAAAAATACACATACTGTACTGTTCCGTATGCGGCGCCGCGATTGCGGGTTGCGAATTGTACGCGGTTTTGACCCGCGGGTTCGGTGCCGCCCTATTGGATCCGTTCACACAGTACCAAACCCGCAGCCTTTTACCCTATAAATACACATGTATACATCTTCACTAAATCATCCATAAGTTGAGTTCTAGAGATCGAAATTGAGAGCCGTTTGCGGCATTGGGTTTGTATCGACGAGCACTATATCATGAGCCCAAAAAGAAGCCTTTCCTAGAGAAAATTTTCAGATCGATCTTCACGTCAACCGAGGAGTCCGTACGCCTACCGGTGAAGGGACAAAGCTATCTTTCAGCACAGAGGTCCAAACGAAGATCCGTCAGAAGCGTTGCGGAGCTCTTTCAGTGTTGAATTACGGGGACAGAGCCAAAATCCATAAATGAGTTTTCTAAACTCTTACTCCTTATTTATATTGTGTGATTTGTGGTATTGTTGATCGGTTTGTAACGTAATTCTTTCTACTCTGAGTTTGTTGGAGTCTTAACTTGTAAAGGAAAAATTAGACAGGGAAGTACTGCTAGTGTTGTAGTATTTGAGCTTTGGTGAGCTAGGGTACAGGTTTGAGAATCAGTGTCAGTGCACTGAGTTCGCGTGTCTGTACTATTGGATACTATAAATCTAGTGGATACTTTAAAGGCTGGATGTAGGTCTTGGAGGGACCGAACCAGGATAAATACTGTGTGTACTTTGTGATTGTTTCTGCTGTTTATTTTTACACATTTATCTACCTGAATTTTTTTAAGTTTTATCTAGACTAAATTTTATCAAGCGATAATTGGTCATTGGCCTATTCACCCCCCCCCCCCCCCCCCCTCAGGCCTATTTTAGATCCTACAATTGGTATCAGAGCACCAGGCTTGACCATTTAAGTCTAGTTTACAATGTGTCTTTATGATTCAGCATTTGCTGAAGGACAATCCACTGTTAGACCCCCAAAATTCAATGGAACTGATTTTGCCTACTGGAAAGTTACGATGAAAATTTATTTAGTATCTGCTGATTATGATGTCTGAAAAATTGTTGCTAATGGATATTCATCACATGTCTTAACTATTGAGAATATTGCAATCCCAAAACCTGAGGATAAATGGGATGACAATGATAAAAAATTGTTTTCATTAAATGGAAATGCAATGAATGCAATAATTTGTGCACTTGATAAGACTGAATTTAATCGTGTTTTCCACTGTTTAACTGCACAGGAAATTTGACAAACTCTGGAAGTAACACACGAGGGAACGTCTCAAGTCAAGGAATCCAGACTCACGCTTCTCAGCACCGAATACGATGGCTTCCACATGAGACCTGCAGAAACGATCAAAGACATGTATGCAAGATTTACAGACATCGTCTACAACTTAAAGGCACATGGAAAGACATACCCAAGCATGGAACTGGTAAGAAAAATCCTTCGAGCCTTGCTAAGTACCTTCCGTCCAAAGGTTACTGCAATCCAAGAAGCTCGAGATCTCTCCAAATTGAACTTGGATGATTTGATTGGGAACCTGATGTCCCATGAGCTAGAGCTGAAAACCATCGAGTCACAGGAAAAGGGAGAAGCCAAAGCTGCTAAGTCCATAGCATTCAAAGCTGAAGAAAGCGATGACGATCTTGATGATGAGCAAGCCCTGATGATCAGAGGCTTCAGAAGATACATCAAGACACCGCAGGGAAAGTCTGAAATGTCAAAAAGGTTCAATCGCTTTAATAAGTTTAATTCTTCAAACTTTTCTTCTGAACAGAATACTACTAAGTCTGTACAGTGTTTCAAATGCAGGAAACAAGGACACTTTATGAAGAATTGTCCAACTTTGAAGGATGCCCCGTCAGAATCAAAAGGAAGATCACTTGCTGTGACATGGGATGACGATGACGAGGATGAACCAGAAGAGGAAGTTGCTCACTCATCCTTATGTCTGATTGGAGACATCGATTTGACAAAATCAGAGGTACATGACTTCTCTCTACCAGAACTTATGAATATGTGTGAAAATATGAACTTAGAAATTAATAATCTAGAATCCTCTGTAAAATCTTTAAAAGAAGTCAACTTTGAATTACAGCAGGATAATTTTCATTTTTCACAAAATGAAGATAAAATGAAATCTGAAATAGAGGATCTTAAAGCTACAATTTCAAAACTGAATTGCTCTGCTCAATGTTATTCTATGATAACCCGATCACTCATCCATTTCAAGGTATGAGGATCTGGAAATAAATCAATTAAGCACATTTGGGGTGCACCAAGGGTAATTGCTAATTTGGGTCTTCTCCTAAATAAAGCTCATGAATCACACTCACACCCATTTCAGGGTATGTAAGAGTAGTTCATGTAGGTCATGTTGCGCATCACACAACCACAGTTCTGCGGCCCTTTTCGGGTAATGCACAATTTGTTAAACGGGTCACAACCCAATTTACAATTTGAGTTATCGGATGAATTAAGCTTCTAAATTACGAAATATGGATTGAAGGGGTCTTGCATTCATTTCAAGATATGCAATACTTATTGGATACATAGATGCAACGATTACGAAGCACCACCGTTCTTCGGCTCCTCCATGGATAGTATCAAATCCAATTAATCATAAGCTTATTTCATCCAACAACATGGATTAACAAAAGGGTGCTGGAAATTAACATTATCAATGCAATCAAAACATCCTACATCAATCCAAAACATACACAATGATTTCAGCCTAACATATCAAGAATTGAATAAGACTTCATAGGAATAGACATAGTCCAATACAAGAAATGAAAGCAAATGTATAAGAGTAAGAGAGTTGGAGATTTGTCACCAAATACTAGATTTTTCAATCATCAATCAATCCCAGCAATAGCAAAAACGAGATTAGAAAACTCCAAGCTCTCCAAACCCCTAATCCACTTCTCAAGGAAGAAGATGACCAAAAATAGTAAACATTAAGTTCTATATGTATTACATCTGAATAGTATTGTTTTATACCCCATAGGGGTTGCATCCATCCCTCTAAAACATTATCCAACGACCCATAGCAACTGGAGAGAAATCGGGTTAAGAAAAACACATTTCTCGCAACCCAGAATTTGGGCGAAAAACCCTGATCAGTTGACTGCTAAACAAACGCCAGTCGACTGATGACAGGCAACTGTCGTTAGTTAGACAATCGCCTGGTTGATGGGCAACACAGCTTCCAACTGAAGACAGATGACTGTCTTGAATATTACAGTCGCCTGTGTGACCGACAGGCGACTGCCGTTTGTGCTTCAGTCGCCTTCTATAGAAATGTCAAATTAACAGTAAGTCGGCTCTTTTTGCTCCCTCGGGCATTTGGAAAATCAGATGACTATTGCAAAAATGACAGGCGACTATACAGTATTACAGTCGAATGTCAATCCTCTTGCAGGCGACTGTCGTTGGGCTCCAGTTTCTCCAGCTCCAGATCTTTAAAGACATGCGACTGCCGTTGTTCGGGCAGTTGCATGTTTGGTTGCCTAGGCGTCTGTCATTCCTTCTACAGGCGCCTGTTATGTACTCCTCTTCTTGAATTGATTTAGTCCCCTTCGAGACACCTGTAAAATCCAGAAAAATCCCTAAAAATATAGTAGACATTTATAATACTTTAGAAAGTGAAATTGTGTCAAAATAAAATCATATGCTCACAAATGATGAATTAACGTAAATATAGTTAAGAGAGCATGATTCCATGGATTATATGCACAAGAGGAGATGATTATGATGTTAGGATATGCAATATTCAGTCATAATCAATTAGTCAATAACGACAACTCAGACAATTAAGTTGTGTGGCAACTGGATGATGTCTAATCTATAGTATCCCCTATGGGCATTATAGAGTTGAAGCATCAATTCTTTCTCTCCAGCTGCTTCCAACGTAATTGTCATTTAACAACCATCTGGACTATGTAATAGGAACCGAAGAGATTCGAATGCAAAAATCTGAACTTTATTGAAGAATATGAAAAGGCAAATGATAAATTGTGTTTTTTTCGAGAGGAACTTGCTTTCCATTGGCCACATTCGAGGCGAAGCCGCAACCTCCCACAAAAGAGTTTCTTCTCTCAATATTCAACACAATTCGACACACCTCTCTAATCCTCCTAGCCCTCAATAAATAATAAACAGACAATACGAAGTTGCAAAAATAATCCTAAAACTGAAAATTACGAAAACATCCTATAAAACCAAAAATTACGAAAATGCCCATTATGGGCCAAAATTCCATATCTACCATTTCTCGGAAAAACCACCTTGTCCTCAATGTGTTGATGAAATGCGTGGGCCATCCATTCCAAGTGTGTTGCATGTCTCCTCCTAAGTCAAATGGGCATGATTGGTCTCCTCCGCCCTTAGCGGCCTCCAGACAAATCTTACGGTGATCACGCGGCCCAGCTGAATGTCCTTCATTCCCAAAATATGATTGCTGACGCTCGGAAGGTCGTCCGACTGAAAACCATGCGCCATGGGTCTCCGTAGAGGTGTCGACGGGCAAAGGCGGGCCTCGAAAAGTGTTGTTTAGACATGGCAGGCTCGAGGAGCATCATCGGGCCATGTCGAGTACTGAAGATCAACGAGCAGGGGACCCAGCAAGTCATGCAGTAGGCCCTGCAGGTCATGCAGTGGCCCCTGCATGGGACCAACCGAGCCGTGCAAGGGCAGCTGGAAGCCATGGTGAGTGAGTGAGGGTGTGCCGCCCCTCGTCTGGTTGCCTCCTCGGAGTCCTTTCTCGTTTTGATCGCGTAGGAGTCATTATTGCTATTGAGATCTAAAGCTGGCTCATCTTTTTAAGGGAAACCATTCTCAAAAAATATGATTTTGCCCTTGTCGCTTCCCAAAGATGGCACCTTTTGTCACAGATCATAGCAGATATCTTCATTTTTTCTTCAGATTTAGCTTAGTAACATTAAAAGGTTTGCTTAATCATCAAAACTTACTAAGGAGTGTTGCAATACCCAACAGTGACGATGTCACCCGACCTTTTCATTCATTCTATCAATATCATTTCCATTTCATTATGGTGATAGCATTCAATCGATATCATGACGATGTTGCCCAGCACAATTATTCATTCATTGAATTGGTCAATTTATTCTCAACATGTCAGGCAATTTAGTACCTTTAATTAGGAGCTTCAGGTTTCAATGAAAACAGTTCAAAATTAGCAAGCATTGTATCATTTAATTGGTTCAGCATTAAACTAAATTGATACACATGGTATTCATTTAGTCCAATTAAGTGTGCAATCATGATTTACCAAACATGAACTATGGGTGATACATTAATATTCAACAAATACTACGTTTGTGAAGATTAATCAATAGCCATCTTAAATCTTAACATACTAGTAATTAGCAATCACCACTAGTGGGTTTACACTATAACTGATTTACCATGGTCAGTAACATTAAAAGAATATTACTATTATATAAACAATTATAAAATGACAGTTCACACTACATAGATGCACATCTTATAAACACTAATAAACGACAACCATTACGAAAGCAATACCAACTACTAATGTACTTAACTACTCTTGATTATCTTTTAAGCTACTTTACTCCACATTGTTAGAACTTAAAAGCCTTCATAAGGATTACTTTAGAAGAAACACTGTATTTACTAAATCAAGTTATTAATGAAACACAATTGCAGAATAAACAATTAGGGTGATGTAAAATAATTAACAATAGTCCAAACCAATCTGTAAGGACCTTGTTTATGGGAAAAACACTAGAATGGGGGTTGAATAGTGTTTATGCAAATTTAAAAGGAATTTACGCCAAATAAAATGCAATCCAACAAATAGTGCGGAATAGAAAAACAACCCTAAATGAAACACACGCAAACGCAGAGATATTTCAAGGGGTTGGATTACCCAAGTCAACTCCCGACTTGTTTTCGGTAATCCTACGTCCCTACCACCTGGATACCACCAGATACTCAAGTTAGAACCCTAACTTGAGGTTTCCTTAAAGCCCACTAGTAGCAACGCTACAAGTGCAATCGAATACAATCGATTTCCTTGACTCCCACAACTTGGGAGCAAGCAAACCACTCTCACAACCGAGAGCACAACTCAAATAACGAATGTTATGAAATAATGAGAACAACACTTACAATCACCTATGCCTTGAAGTAGAACTTCAATGAGGAGTGTGATGTGTGTTGAAGAACTCTCTTGGAATAGAGGAGAAAGCACTTTCTCTTGACTGCACCAATTGCCTAGAAGATCACTCTTTGGTTCTAGGTTGGAGAGCAAGAGAACAAGATTTGGAAATACTTAGGGCTTTGGATTTGAGAGCTTTGATCTTTGGAAATAAAAGCTAGAGAGATTTTGCAATGAATGAGTAAATTTCCAATGGAACAGTAGAGTCTCTATTTATATCTTTCTCAAATCCACAAAATAGTTTAGGCAAAAACCCAATTGGAATCCGTGAGAAAAATCTCAACGGATAGAAACTGCACCTGAACCAGTCGACTGATGAAGTAACCTCAGTCGACTGATGCACAGTCAGCATAGGTAGGTAAGAATTCATAACGGTAACTTACCACGTGGACAGTCGACTGATGAATCAATGATAGTCATCTGTTAAACCAATAGGCGACTGTAATATCTTCGACATGCGACTGGCTGAGAGAAGGGTAAGTTAGACAAATACTGGAAATCGCATAAGAAATAGGACAGACGACTGTATGAATAAATACAGGCGACTGTTACTCAGAACAGGCGACTGTAAATCCTTAAACAGACGACTGTCAAAAGCAAGAGATAATTCCAGAGAGTAGAGTCAAAGAAATGACTTACATATAGGCGACTGTTACAGCATAGACAATTGACTGATCAAATAGACAGTCGACTGTATATACAACATTAGTCGACTGACCGTAAAAGTCAGATCAAACAAAGTTTGGGCAAGGATAGACAGGCGACTGATTTACAAAACACAGTCGACTGTCATTTGGACAGGCACCTGTGAAACGTTCATCAGTAGCATGTGCGAAATAATCAGAGAAGGCCCAAAACTATATTGTAATAGTCTGTGCATAACAGGCGACTGTAGAACAAGACACAGTCGACTATTTTAGAGACATGCGACCGTAAACTGTTCAGCAGTCGGCTGTTATAAACAATCCTAGCACAAACAATGAAGAATTGAATTGGGATCAAAGGACAAATGATCTATATGAAGTCCTATGTCTGAATGTAGGTGTGTGTGAGTGCTCCATCAAAGTTCTACTTCTAAGCTACATACTGGAAGAGATAAAAGAAGAATTACATTGACAAATAATCTCTTCTTTCCATCGTATGAGCTCGACATCTTTACAGAGCTTCAATCAACATCTACGATCAACCAATTCATGTCATTTGCCTTCAATGAAGTTTGTGAGTCATCCATTGCTAGAAGATCTTCACAATTAGCTTAGGCAATGGATTAACTGCAAAATAGGGGATTAGTCACAAGTATTTATGTTTGCTCATCATTAACACCAAGTAGGGAGAAGTCCAATACTCAACATTCTCCCCCTTGTTGATGACGACAAACAAACATAAACAGAAAGATAAATAATTGTGCGCAATGAAAAACTTACTCCCCCTACATAGATGCCAATCAAGTTAGTCAACAAATACTAGGGCATCTTCATATCAATTGAAGCAAATGAGTAAGGAATGCATGAATATAAATTCATAAGATCTAGGAATTACAATCCCTATTCATTGTAATCTTACTCCCCCTGAATCTAAGGCAACGTAAATCTTAGATTCAAGCATTAGAACATACTTAGCACATCCATTATGAATCTTGTATGTTTATTTCTATCCCCCTATGGCATTATCCAAAAAGGTGGGAGCAAATAACAACAACAATAATAGTGCTAAATACGAACTAACAACAATCAAGGAGTATAAAGATATATCGAATCAAAAACTCATAAAATCACATCAAATACATATGTGAGTAATGGAATTTAAGTCCAATATCAACATTAGATATATACACAAAAATAGTTTCAAAAGAGATTTCATTATGCATCATACCCGAGATAGCATGAAAATTCGAATACCAAATTCATATATTGTCTCAAAATCACATCAAAGAGAGTATAGCATACATGGAGACAACATATCATACATCACACAGATAAGATAAACATTATAGCATAGTGTGACACAAGATAAACAGCAACATCATATATAGATATATAGAAAATGAGTACAACAACGGATGGGCATCTACATGGCCATCATAAAAAGATACATCATGATCAAGACAAAAATCATCATGATGACATCGAAGTACATCACCATACGTATATAAAGCCACTGACAACATCATCCATCATACAAAAAAATACAGTCATCACCAAACTAACACCAAACAAACACCTATCTAAGAGTGAGCGTCTCCAGGGGCTACAGAAGAAGAAGCAGGCTCTGTGACAGCAGGTGTATCCTCTGGAGGAGGGTCAGAAGGAGCAGCAGTAGTAGCAGCAGCAACATCAGCAACATCCTGAGTAGAAACTACACCAGGAGGCTCAACATTATCAGTGGGCTGAGGAGGCACATGGAGCTGGGGAACAAACTGTCTCAGATCCTCATGGAAGGGTATTCCCTGATGGAGGAAAGAGAGGGACAGTAATCTGTAAATACCAGAGGCCATCTCCAAAAGAATATCACGAGATGGTGGAGCAGAGGTGGATGACTGATCAGCTGGAGGAACAGTGGATGAGGACGGAGATGAAGTATATTTCCTCTTCTTCGAGGCAGTCTGCAGAGCTGAAGAAGATTTCGACTTTGCAGATACGTCGAGGAGAGGACCAAAGGGCATGGGCTCGTAACGAGTCAAATCAACACCAAAATGACGGAAGACACGAGTCAGAAGACCACTGTAAGGAATGTGAGACGAAGAGGTCGTGAACTCAACTCTGTCCATCCTATCAAGGAGGACACCGTCCCAGTTCACGGGCATGCCAGAGAAAATAGCATACATACACTTTAGTATATCCTGAGACGGCTGATCAGATGATCCATACCTCGGCAGGATGTTGGACTTCACCACTAGGTCAGCCCAACCTCTCGCAGAGAACATAGATGACCTGACACCTGAATCAAGAGCTAAAGGTACCTCTCAAAACATATCCCTGAGGACAGACTGGTCAAGGTCGACAATATCGGAGATGCTGATATCAGAGGGAAGGGAACCAACAGAGGGAATCCTAAGAATAGTCCCTAAGAGAGAGGGAGAGATCTGAATGTGGGTCCCCTGAATGACAGTATCGAGGATGCCAGTAGATGTATACTCACCGCGAACGCGGTTCGCATATAAGAGCTTCACCAGAAATGGATAGGCTCTGGGGGACTCGCTCTGAGAGAAGCGAAAAAGGTCGGCTAGGTGAGTAGCAGAAAGAATGTCAGTAAGTCTCTCAGCTGTGAAAGAGGAGAAATGTATGTACCGCTCCCTGAGAATCTTGATCCCTAGAAGAGAGTGATATTTTGCCAAACAGAGATCGTCTCGGTAAATAGGAACTAAGGGATCAGCAGGGGGTGCAGCAGGAGATTCTTCTGAAGAACTTGAAGCAGAAGGGGACAGACGAGGGTTCTTAGCAGCAGGCTCACTGATGTGAACACCAGTGGGCTTGCGCTGACGATGGAACAAAGGCTGAGCATCGGAAGAAGTAGCAGAAGAAGAATCGGCATGTTTAGTTTGGGCTTGATAAGGTTTCTTCTTCTTGGCAATTGGTTTCTTGGGTGCCCTAGGTCGTTTAGGAGCATTGACGTACTCCTTTCCCTTACCCTTAGGTGCCATGGAAACGAGAGAGAGAAACGATGCAACGAAATCGAAAGAAAGGGCTGGAGAGAAGCAAACCAAGTGGAGAAGCAACGACGAAGCAACAACAAAGCAGGGAGGAGGAGATCGACGACAGCAAAAATATGAAATCAACTCGCAAAAGGAAGAAGGTCGACGGTTTTGGAGAAGAAATCGAGCGGGAAGACGAGCGGTCGAATCGGGAGAGAGAGAGAGTCGACGTGGGGAACTGATCGGGTTTTCTCGAATATAAAAGTTGGGGAATGAATCTGAGCAGTTGGATCAAAGAATCGACGGCTCGGATCAAATCACTTGAACCGTCACAACTGAAGACAGTCGACTGATGAACAAAAGTCAGTCGTCTGGATGAGGTGATAAACGATAAAGCTCAGAAAGATATAACAGTCGCCTGATGACTAAAATGCGGTCGCCTGATGACTACCGGTTAAACTAACAGTCGACTGTAAATCAGTCATCAGTCGGTTGTGCGAAAGATATCAATTCTCAGACTAAGGAGATAGAGTAGGGCAGCCGACTGTCGAAGGAAAGATAGTCGGATGTCCTGGTCCAAAAATGCACAGTCAAATAGAATTCCAGAGAATAAGAACACTCACCCTAGGACCAATACTCTAATCACAAATACATCGTAAACAATGTTAAAACAATAAATCCATTGAAACACGAATCACTCCAATCAATCTCAAAAACTCATGAAATCAATCAAGTCACAATTGCCTTTCTTAACACATATATATAATAAAGCACATGAAGATAGGCAACATAAAGAAATGAGCTCAAAAAGGAGTTGTAACATGAAAGTTAAGCTTCTAGATTTCAGATTCACCCATAATTCCCAATTCTCCACACAACCTCACAAATGAATCTTCTTTAAGAGGTTTAGTGAAGATATCAGCAATTTGTTTTTGGGTTTCAATGTACACTAAGATGATGTCGTTCTCAGCTACATGATCATTTATAAAATGGTGTCTCACATCTATGTGTTTGGTACGGGAGTGGTGTACCGGATTCTTGGAAAGACAAATAGCACCTTGATTATCAACCATGATAGGGCAAGTATCACAATTGACACCATAGTCACTAAGAGTGTGTCTCATCCAAAGAACTTGTGCACATGCAAGACCGCGGCAATATATTCCGCTTCAGTCGTGGACAATGACACCGAATTCTGTTTCTTAGAAAACCAAGAAACGAAGGAATTTCCTAAGAAATGGCAAGTGCAACTAGTACTTTTCCTGTCGGACTTGCATCCGGTAAAGTCGACATCACTATATGAGATTAACTCATATGTGCTAGACTTATGGTAAAGTAACCCATAATCTAGAGATTGATTGAGATAACGAAATATTCGTTTAACCGCAATTAAGTGTGACTCCTTAGGTCTTGCTTGATATCTAGCACAAAGGCATACGGAAAACATTATATCGGGCCTACTAGCGGTTAAATAAAGTAAGCTACCGATCATACCTCGATATAGACGAACGTCTACATCTTTTCTGCTCTCATCCTTGTGTAGATGAGTAGTAGTACTCATGGGAGTCCTTTTGCTCGAAGACGATTCCATCCCGAATCGCTTAATAAGCTCCCCTGTGTACTTTGTCTGATGTTTGAATGTGCCAATCTTCCTTTGTCGAATTTGCAATCCATGGAAGTAGGTGAGCTCTCCCATGTGGCTCATCTCAAACCCATCCTTCATAGACTTGGAAAATTCTTGACAAAGATTAAAGTTAGTAGAACCGAAAATAATATCGTCTACATAAACTTGAATCAAAAGAATGCCATTTTCATAATCTTTAATGAAGAGTGTAGAATCAACTTCTCCCATTTTAAAACCTAAATTCAAAAGAAAGATCTTAAGTCGGTCATACCAAGCTCTAGGAGCTTGTCTCAACCCATACAATGCTTTCTTACGTTTGAAAACATGGTTTGGAAATTTTTCATGAATAAAACCGGGAGGTTGAGAAACATAAACTTCTTCATTGACAAACCCATTTAAAAATGCAATTTTAACATCCATTTGAAATAGTTTAAAATTCTTACGGGATGCAAAAGATAAAAGCAACCTAATAGCTTCTAATCTAGCTACGGGGGCAAAAGATTCTTCGAAATCAATACCTTCCTCTTGCCGGTAGCCTTGAGCTACTAACCTTGCTTTGTTCCGTGTGATTACCTCGTTTTCATTTGTTTTGTTCTTGAAGATCCATTTGGTCCCAATGACTTGGTGACCACTTGGAAGAGGTACGAGTTCCCAAACTTCGTTTCTCTCGAATTGCATTAGTTCTTCTTCCATTGCCACTATCCAAGAGCTATCCTCACAAGCTTCTTGGATGTTCTTTGGCTCAATGGTAGAGACAAATGCGCAATGAGAGAATTCTTCAATTCTCGATCTCGTTCGAACACCCACACCAATATCTCCAATAATTTGGTTATGGGGATGGTTGCGAACGGTCGGGTAAGCTTTGGGTATACCTGGATCACTAGGAACAACTTCAACAACTTCGTTAGGAGTGTTAGTCTCAACAATAGAATCATTAATCTTAACATTATTAAGAGAATCACAAAGAATTTCTACATTATCATCATCAACATGAGGGAAACCAAAATCTTCATAAAAAGATACGTGAAGTAATTCCTTAATCGTTGAAGAAATTTTGTTGTGTATCCGGTAGGCTTTGCTACGTGTGTAATATCCAACAAAAATTCCTTCATCGGATCTTGGCTCAAACTTGTCTAAATTACCAAAAGGGTTCTTTATAAAACATTTTGAACCAAAAACACGAAAATATTTTCCTTGAGGCTTTTTATTATAAAACAACTCAAAACACGTTTTGTTCGTTCGAGGTCTCACTAGGATCCTATTGAGCACATAACATGTCGTGTGCACTGTCTCTGCCCAAAATTGTAGTCCTAAATGACTATCATGGAGCATAGTGCGAGCACACTCAAAAAGAGTCATATTCCTTCTTTCTACAACACCATTTTGTGGTGGTGCACGAGGAAAGGAAAAGTTATGAGTTATCCCGGAGTTATCACAAAACTTAGTAAAAGACTCAATCTCAACTTCTCCTCCATGATCACTACGAATAGTGATAATGGTGGATCCTAAAAGATTCTGAATCTTCTTTGTAAATTTGGTAAACTCTTCATGAGCTTCATTCTTATTAGTTAAGAATGAAACCCAAGTAAATCTAGAAAAGTCGTCAACGATAACTAGTCCATGATGAGCATTACCTAAAGAAGCGGTTCTAGTTGGCCCAAATAAATCTAGATGAAGAAGTTCTAGGGGCCTCTTAGAAGTAATCCCTTCTTTAAGCTTAAATGAAGATTTACTTAGTTTACCTCTTTAACATGAATCACAAAAGTTTTTCTTATTAAAAGTAATCTTAGGAAAACCTTTGACTAGATCATGCTTAGCTAACTTATTTAAGTGCTTGAAGTGAACATGACCAAAACGACGATGCCATAAAATTTGTTCACTTGTGTTAGCAACTAAGCAATGTTCTACGGTTTTAGGCAAGCTCAAATAATATATATTTTTACGCCTAATACCGGAAAATAAAACATTTGAATCATAATCAACAATAGTACACAATCCTTCTCCAAAGTTAACCTTGTAATCTTTGTCACAAAGTTGACTAATGGAAATGAGATTATGACACAAACCACTAACAAGTTAAACATTAGCAATTAGGGGTTTGGAAGGATTACCAACGCTACCTACTCCAATGATGGTTCCCTTTTGATTACCTCCAAAAGTGAACGTTGCACTATCCTTGATGCTAATCACTTCGAAGAGCAATGAGGGATCTCCTGTCATGTGTTTGGAGCAACCACTATCAAGAATCCATCCTTTCTCTTTAGAGCTAATAAGACATTTATTGCTCTTCTTCTTTCTCTTGGGTACCTATATAATATACCATAAGCTTATGGTACCCAATGTTTGTTGGGTCCAAGGGGATTAGCCCTTTGAAAGCCAAGTCCAAGTGGACTTCCGCTTCCTAACATAGTTACTATTTCTAATCACATCATGAAAATAGGAATCAACATAAGCATTCCTATCATTTAGACTAGTGTTCTTAGGACCCCAGATAGTGTACATCTTGGGAGTCCTATTCCTAGTTGCATGCATATGTGTTGGATTTCTATGTGGTGCATGCTTCTTAGGAACATGATTTCTAGCATAGAGATGTGGTGGAGGATACGCATTGTACATTCTAGGATGATATGTATGCTTGGAAACATGCATATTATATGAAGCATATGGATCATGTATGACATATGGAGGATGAGCATACATGAAAGAATGATGCGTATGAGCATATGGGTGTATAGGAGCACGTACATGAGTATTTCTCATGTGTGGTTGTGTACGTGTCCATGGGTGCGGAGCACAGAATGTGTCATGATTATCCACTTGTGAAATAGGATGTTTCCTACGTGGATGAGTGTTAGTGTACATATAAGCATGGCCTTGCTTTTGGTTTTCACCCTTAGTGGGTTTCTTGCCAAAAGGAAGAGAAGATGAAGTGGTGACATTCTTGGTAAGATTGCTACCTATAGTGTCTTTGACACCACTTGTGCATGCACCGGAGGAAGGCCTCACAAAATCTATAGTGACACCACTATAGGAGGTGCGAGTATTGGATGCATTTGCTTTTACAAATCCAAGGCCAACACGATGTGTGGCCGGAAATTGGTTTGCAAGCAAATCATTCAATTGTCCTTTTCCCCTATTGAATCTCACACTACGGAAGGACATGAGCTCATATTTATCCTTTAAAGAAGAAATGTTGGTATCCAAGGTGAACATGCTTTGAGCTCGTGCACTTGAGTTTTAAGAGAATCATTCTCTAAACCCAATTGTGTGTGTCGTGTAACTAGATCACTATTATCATTTGATGTGTTTGATCTAGTTGAGATTTGAGGGAATTCACCTCATCTCTCAATGTGACATTTTGAGAAGCTAAGTTCGCTTTCTCAAGAGTTAAAGTATCAACAATGGTGTCATTGTTGATAATGCATGTAATGGATGACATGCTAACATTTGATTTCTTTAAGCTAGTGTATCTAAGCATTAAAGATTGGTATTTAGAAAATAGTTCTTCATTAGCAATACGAAGTTCATCCATTGTTACCTCGTTGTCATCCGTGTCGGAATCACTCTCATCTGAGAGTGGGTCTTCTAGTGCCATGAAACACATGTGGGCGCTCTCACCCTTCTCATCATCGGAATCACTTGATGGGTCATCACTTGAGTCATCGAAGGTACCTACGAGTCCTTTCTTCTTGTCTCTCTTGTTCTTATCGGACTTGTGGTACTTTGGCGCCTTCCACTTCTCTTTGTTCTTTAGCATTGGGCAATCCCTCTCGATGTGCCCTGGCTTATTACATTTATAGCAAAGAGAGGGAGTAGCATTAATAGACTCAAAACGTTTGTTGGAGGGAAATTTACCATTGCGTAAGAAGCGTTGTAACTTCTTCGCCATTTGGACCATTTCATCCAAATCCATCTCGTTCTCGGATTCATCACTTTCGGAGGATGATGAATTGGCGTTGAATGCCAAAGCTTTCTTCTTGGCCTCCGAAGGATTTATCATGGCCCGAATCTTCAATCGGTTGTCCCGTCTTACTTCGTAAGACATAAGAGTCCCGATGAGATTCACCACGGTGTAGTTCTTCAAGTCATTGACCTCCTCGATGGCGATCGCTCTTCTTTCCCATTTGGATGTCATCCCCATGATGATCTTCCTTACCTTATCCGGTTCGGAATATATTTGGCCAATGGCTTCCAATTCATTGATGATGTCAGTAAAACGTCTGTACATCGATGCAATACTTTCATTATCCTGTATATGAAATAAATCGAAGTTTTGCACGGCAACATATAACTTTGAAAGTTTTACCTTATTCGTTCCCTCGTGGGTAACGATGAGAAGGTTCCAAATTTGATATGCACTCTTACATGTGCATATCTTGTTGAACTCATTCAGGTCCAATGCACAATGAAGAGCGTTCAGTGCTTTAGCGTTTTTGACTTCGACGGACTTCTCGGTAGTCGTCCATTTGTCGAAATCTACTTCGATGGGCTCGACGTATTCCTTGTGGAGGGTTCTCCAAAGTGAAGCACTCCTAAGGAACGTCTCCATCATGCATTTCCAATAGTTAAAATTTGTACCATTGAAACGCGGAGGACGCACCGTAGGTTGACCTTCAAAAAGTGTGGACGCTCCATCACGGTCGTGATTGTTGTACGTAGGCGGTGGGAAAACGTTGTTGTTGTTGGATGCCATAGATAAAACCTTAAACTCTGATACCAATTGTAAGGACCCTGTCTATGGGGAAAACACTAGAAGGGGGGTTGAATAGTATTTATGCAAATTTAAAAGGAATTTACGCCAAATAAAATGCAATCCAACAAATAGTGCGGAATAAAAAACAACCCAAAATGAAACACACGTAAACGCAGAGATGTTTCAAGGGTTCAGGTTACCCAAGTCAACTCCCGACTTGTTCCCGGTAATCCTACGTCCATACCACCCGGATACCACCGGATACTCAAGTTAGAACCCTAACTTGAGGTTTCCTTAAAGCCCACTTGTAGCAATGCTACAAGTGCAATCGAATACAATCGATGTCCTTGACTCCCACAACTTGGGAGCAAGCAAACCACTCTCACAACCGAGAGCACAACTCAAATAACGAATGTTATGAAATAATGAGAACAACACTTACAATCACATATGCCTTAAAGTAGAACTTGAAGGAGGAGTGTGATGGGTGTTGAAGAACTCTCTTGGAAGAGAGGAGAAAGCCCTTTCTCTTGACTGCGCCAATGGCCTAGAAGATCACTCTTTGGTTCTAGGTTGGAGAGCAAGAGAACAAGATTTGGAAATACTTAGGGCTTTGGATTTGAGAGCTTTGATCTTTGGAAATAAAAGCTAGAGAGATTTTGCAATGAATGAGTAACCTTCCAATGCAACAGTAGAAGCTCTATTTATAGCTTTCTCAAATCCACAAAACAGTTTAGGCAAAAACCCAATTGGAATCCGTGAGAAAAATCTCAACGGATAGAAACTGCACCCGAACCAGACAACTGATGAAGAAACATCAGTCGACTGATGCACAGTCAGCATGGGTGATTCATTTTGTACACAATTATTTAATAGAGAAAACACTTAATTTGAGCACAAAACAGAGATTAACGAAGCATTTCTGCACTTTTTATATTTTTCCTAGATTGGTCTCGACCTCACGATTCCAACGACTATTTATTTGTATTTTTCTGAGATCTGTGCTAATTACTGTCTCAGATCGAACGGCACAGATCCAAGAGGCGACGCGGCGCGTTGTTGAACGTTGGATTACAATCCAACGGTTCCGATCAACACCAAATCCAGCTGAGATCGGAGGATGCTGGCGTGATGAAGAATGACGTGAAGCGGAGACGACATTTCGGAGCTACGTGGCACAATCGCAGCGAGCTCCTGCGCGATCTAACGGCCACAATCGAAGCAGAACGAAGCGAGAAGCAGCGAAGAATTTTTGGGCGACGTGGCTCATCCGTATCCACACGATCACAATCCAACGGCTGTCAAGCACTCAGATCTGAATTCAAATTCAAATCGGGCTGCGCACGAATTTAAAGGACACGTGGCTTGTCCACAATCAATCCCGCACGGATGTGCGGCCAGCATTTAACCCGCTCGTGGATCGGGTTTGGGTTGCTATTGGATGCGAATTTGGTACCCGTTAAGGCATTAAAACCCGCAATGCCTCTATATAAGGTATTCCTAGGGTTTTTGGGCGTATTCTTGGCAGATTCTTGGCGTATTCGGGGCGTATTGGAGGCCCTAGGAGCCGTATTTCTCCTCTGTAAAATTCTGTAAAATTCCAGAGGCTGTTCTTAGTATTTCCAGAGAGTTTTGGGGCCTAACTTGGAGATTTGGTGATAGAATTCTAAACTTCTACCCCGTATTTGATGCTTTTCTATTGTATTTGACTATTAGATTGATGTAGATTTTTCTTGCATTACGTCTTTTTCATCTTACCTAACCCCCAAAAGGGCGTTAATAAGAATTATTGATCCTAACGAACCCATACCATGTGCATACTTTTCGTCGATACTTTCATACACGACTTTTCTTTGTTCGCATTCTTCACCACGATCAACTCCATTCACATCACCATCATTATTGAAGTGGTTAGTTTCTTTCCGTCAGATTTCTATTTGATTTGAGCTGTGGTTGCAACAGATTTCCTCCCGAGGATTCGACATCTGGACTCCCAGATTATATTACTTGTACGGACTCTTGCGCTTGAGAGAAGCACTATTTTGGGCCTACCAATGGGTAGGTAAGAATTCATAACGGTAACTTACCACGTGGACAGTCGACTGATGAATCAATGACAGCCGTCTGTTAAACCAACAGGCGATTGTAATATCTTCGACAGGCGACTGGCTGAGAGAAGGGTAAGTTAGACAAATACTGGAAATCTCATAAGAAACAGGACAGACGACTGTATGAATAAATACAGGCGACTGTTACTCAGAACAGGCGACTGCAAATCCTTAAACAGACGACTGTCAAAAGCAAGAGATAATTCCAGAGAGTAGAGTCAAAGAAATGACTTACAGACAGGCGACTGTTGCAGCATAGACAGTCGACTGATCAAATAGACAGTCTACTGTATTTACAGCATTAGTCGACTGACCGTAAAAGTCAGATCAAACAAAGTTTGGACAAGGATAGACAGGCAACTGATTTACAAAACACAGTCGACTGTCATTTGGCCAGGTGCCTGTGAAACGTTCATCAGTAGCCTGTGCGAAATAATCAGAGAAGGCACATAACTATATTGTAATAGTCTGTGCATAACAGGCGACTGTAGAACAAGACACAATCGACTGTTTTAGAGACATGCGACTGTAAACTGTTCAGCAGTCGGCTAATATAAACAATCCTAGCAAAAACAATAAAGAATTGAATTGGGATCAAAGGACAAATGATCTAATGAAGTCATATGACTGAATGTAGGTGTGTGTGAGTGCTCCATCAAAGTTCTACTTCTAAGCTACATACTGGAAGAGATAAAAGAAGAATTATATTGACGAATAATCTCTTCTTTCCATCGTATGAGCTCGACGTCTTTACGGAGCTTCAATCAACATCTATGATCAACCAATTCATGTCATTTGCCTTCAATGAAGTTTGTGAGTCATCCATTGCTAGAAGATCTTCATAATTAGCTTAGGCAATGGATTAACTCCAAAATAGGGGATTATTCACAAGTATTTATGTTTGCTCATCATTAACACCAAGTAGGGAGAAGTCCAATACTCAACACAATCATCCTCAACAATAAATTAATTTAACATTAAAAACTAACAGTTAAATCATGGTATAATGTTCACATGCCAAGTCATCAAGCTCACAGTTTCATCACCAAATCTCACTTCATCGACTTCATCAAAATCCTAAATTTCAACACTTATGTTTTAGTAGATGGCCTAATAGTTCTTAGGAATATTGCTAATCGATTTAAATTAATTTATTTGTTGAGAATCAAGTCTATGATAAGGGCCATAGGTCATATATATAGATAAAGAAGGATACAAAAGGTCCTTTACTATTATGGTGAATACCAAGGGTCCTTGATACCAAAGGTCTCAGTGACCTATTCATAACACTTCCCCTTATCCATCCATCATTGTAAACTCGACATATGAATGCTTCGAGATTCATAATACTAATGAGTATCAGGAGGGGTGGATAGTTCTGGATCCTAGTTTAGAGACTACAAGTCTCGTTAACTTTCCATGTTCTGTGGATATCATTGGAGGTGGATAATTCTGGATCCAGAGTTAATGTGGCTACCTCGTTAAAACCTTTGTCTATGAAAAACCAGTGGAAAAAACCATAGCTAAGGAAAAAGAGTACAACTCTACATTTAACTCTCCCTGATCTGTACAAGTTCAGGCTTGCAGATCTCCTAGGCATCTATACATCAATCTCATCTACAACGTTTCGAGAAAAAAATACAAAATACAAGTATCGTTCATCTATACAAGTATATCTCATATGTAGTAGATACTGAATCCAAGAGAACTCCTTTGAAGATGTGTTCTCTATCTCATCGCCTTTGATGTGGACTTCTCAAGGATAAGCTAAGAAAGTGGCATGGTCTGCAGACTCGGTAAAGAGCTCCACGTCTCTAGTCTCTGACCCAGTTGTCACAGTGTTTGCGAGTTACTTCAGGTCGTAGCTATACATACTCTTGATTTGCTTCTTGGATAATGAGCTTCTTGGAATGGTAGGATGATGTTTGCCTTAGTCGCATGCTTTGTAGATTTTTGGGATGTGGCCTGTCCTTCGAGGTGGTCATCGCGATAATTTATTACCTACATTTACAAATACATTTAACATGGAGGATGATCCTTTATAGTAGTGACCCTTGGAGGTAGCGTAGAAGATGTGTATCTCTGGTCTAGTGACGCGCTACAGGCGCTGCACTATATCTGGCAAAACAGATTTACTGCCGACGCTATATAGAGAAGCATGCAGTTGGCCAGATAAAGGAGTGTATCAAAGACACTCAAGTAAGGCACTTCAGCACCTAGAATATCCTTCCCCTCTTCCAGCGAACGGAAGGGGTCTTTATGTAAATCCATACAAGCGATTGGTGTTTTTAGTGGATTACAATGGTCTATGTATCTTCATTAACTTCAGATGTATGAACTTAAATGTCATATGATTTTCATCTTCTGGATGTTATATTCATCTGTTGGATGATATTTTCATCTTCTGGATGAGAGTTTCATCTTCTGGATGATGTGTTCATCTTCTGGATGATATTTTCATCTTCTGGATGAGAGTTTCATCTTTTGTATTAGAGTTTCATCTTCTGGATGATGTTTTTATCTTCTAGATGAGTGTATCATCGTCTGGATGATAAGCCTGTAAGCCAATATTTTTGTCTAGGTCTTTCATATCCGATTTGATAGTTAAGCTTAAACAGATATTTCGATTTTCTCTTAAGAATATCCGATGAGATTTGAGTTGTTTGCAACTATAACATCAAATCAATATCTTTGCTCTTTTAAAGATGCAAAGACAACTTTTAGTAGAAGTCCTTATTTTGATAAGGAACTGTATTAATTGAATTATATATATATTTCATAGAATATACGACCCAAATCTATTTAGGCAAGTAAGGAAAATGTTGTCACAACATCCATAGCAGCAAACCCCAAATTTTCCTTTGCCAATAGAATGAACTTCACAAACATAACCATGGAGCTTGATGCATCAGTTTTATTTTATAAGTGAGTCAATCTCATCTTACTTGCTTCCTGGTTTCAGCGAAGTGAACATATAAGCTATAGCATGTCGCTTATATTATACAATTTTATTTATTTATTATTTGTGTTTATTCAATACTCATTATACCCACAGGTTTGATATCTTTTGATATCAGGACTTCTGGTCCAAACACTCACATTTCATAAGTGAGTCCAGCTCAACTTATTATTGCCTCGTTCTGCATTTTTAGCCAATCTCTATGTTTGCTTCAGGAAACAGAGTGTGGAACGATATTTATAATTATCATTTAAACGACTAAATGAAATGTGAGTACTTGTCGACAAGCGTATCTTTATCCAAACACATCTCCATGTACGTACATTATACATTAATATTTCAATTTATTCCAAATTCATCTCTTCTAGATGTTCTGTAAAGGGAGAGGATATGGAGATGAGCTCACTTTCCTGTGGTGGTAGTGTTTAAAGGTCTCCAAGAGTTTTCCTCTCTTTGGAACCTCATGGTATGTCCTCTAATTCATTGAGGGCATCCACTTATGCTACTGGTGGATTACATCCATTATATTTGGTATGTCAATCCTAGCTGAATTTTTAGCAGCAAGGATGTATGAATTTGACAATATTTATATTGTCAGTAACTATGTCTGATAACTGTTTAACAGTTTCATAAGTGTGGATCTTCAGGATCTCATCATAATCCATGGTAATCAGATCATTAATGTTTGAAATGGTCAATTGAGCTTCGGCTCATGGATGATTATAATAATTTTATTGAACCTAATACTGGGAAATTAAAGATTTCTGAATGTGAAGGATCTTCAGGATCTCATCTTCATTAGCAAATCTTTAAATGAGGGCCCATCAATGCACATGTAATGAGAAGTGATTTTAAATGCTTCCCCTATTTGGAGTGCTCGGAATCATTTATCTGGGGTAATTACTTCTGATAAATAGTTCTAAGACGGCATTCTAATGGTTTATAGTGGTGATATGGGGATGTGGACACATCATGACACAATTTATAAGATGTGCTCTAAACGCTTCCCCAGTTAGGGGTTCTCGTAAACTGTTTATATGAGGTGATCAGGCTCATATAAATAGGTTCTAAGAAGGCGTTCTAATTGTTGTCATTGTAATTGCATGTCCTCATGTAGTCACCCACAACTGGATTTTTAATGGATACGTAATCCGTTTAAATCATTTTAATATTTTATTTATATAACCCATTTCTGGGTATGAACACAAACTTTAGGGTGTTCGACATTATTCCAGTTGTAAATATTATTTGGTTTCCCAATGTTATCCGATGTTTCCGCCATTTATTAATGTGTCCTATATGCTGTTAAAAGCTAGACTACGGTTCAATAATAGGTTTGCTAATGACCATTTTTAGAGGATATATGGATGAGTACTCTAAAGTACATCATCAGCACTATGTAGAGAATGGATAAGTCCACTTTTATCCCTCAAATACTCTCAAGAGACCCAGAGGTCTTATTATTTTAATGATGATAGTAAATATATCTTAATTCTTTTGAGGTAGTCATGAGAGTCAATGTCCACATGAATAGAGATGATCTCGTAATCATTTTTCCCTTTTGAATGGGACAATGAAAGATTTACCCTTTTGAAGAATCTTCAGGTTCTTCAGATTTATAAGACGTGTTAATGATGTATTGCATCATCAATCGAGGGTGGCATATTACATCGTTCCAAAGTTAATATTTGGACGATTTTGGACACTTCTGGTGTTCCAAATTAATTCATCTTTTCGAATTTATGTGGGACTTTTGAAAGTCCATTAAAATACTCAAGTTAATTTTGTCCAGTAATAGGTAAACTGTGTTTTAAATGTGAAGGATCTCATCTTCACATTGACTATTACGCGGATTATAGTGGGACAGAGCTTCAGACTTAATTGATTTCTTAAGTCATATTTAGGGAGTCCGTTTTAACGAATATCTATCGAAACTTGGTAAGTTTATTTTATTGTTTTTTAAGAGTATTGGGCATCCTCATATAGAGTATTCAGGTTTGCAAAGCCGAAATCTCAAGTCAGACGTCCCAAAAATGGTTTTCTGTTTGACTATTATTAGGGTTAAATGCTTTTGAAAGCTTACGTCGACAACTATGTTGGACAAATACTAACTAAGAATTATGTTATGGCAATAGATTAATTTTGTTTTCAAAAGTTTAGGTTTTCTTGGGGAATAGCTAAGTATACAATAGCTAGATTGACTTACGTCTTTAAACTAGCGTTGTATATGTTATATATGGCATAAATTAATGACCTTTCATATTGCAACATCAATATGGGTCTTATTAGAACTTCTGGATCTGATCTTGGTTTGACATTGCTTATTCCATGTCGAGATATATCATATCTTCAATTTCTCCTTTTTATATCAGGACATAGTTGCTCCTGGACTTCCCCTGTTTTCATTCTTCCATATTGTTATTTATAAGGAAGAATGAACATTAGTCTCTATTAGGAGACATATACTAGTGGAAGAGCTTGTTTCTATACTTCCACTTTTTGAGTTTATGTGGGACTTTTGAAAGTCTGAATGCTCATATATGGTCTTCAGTCCATTATTTTTTGAGTCATTCAGTTTTTATATGGATAGAGAAACATGCATTAGTGGAATAAATACGTGGGTGCGAATATATTTCTCACTTAAATAGTATTTAGCCACGACTAAAGGCGTATGCTTATATTCAAGGCTAGATATAGAAATCATTCCTTATAAAGTGAGATTATTGTTTAAAAACAATTTAGTGGTGTTACGACAAATTTCTGGTGTCCATATTGGTCTATATAGACCACAGATCTGTGAGATCTATTTACCACGATGTGCGCATCTTTTTAAGATGATGTCATAAATTATTTCCGCATAATCCCTCGTATATTTTAATTTTAATTTTTTATTAGTTAGAAGGGTATTGACATTCGATTTGAACTTCAGGTTCAATCGTCAATATAGATATGATTTTTAACCTTTTGAAAATTATGATTAATCGTGTGCCATAATACATACTTATAGTTATGAGAGAGAGAGAGAGAGAGAGAGAGAGAGTGTGTGTGTGTGTATACTAAATGTGTCATCATAGGGATTCAGATGAAGCATGAAAAAAATCCTAAGTGATGCATGCAAAAATATAATTATGATCAATTGTGCAATTAATCTTTTGTTATTAAGATGCATTGATTTATATGACCTACCCATGAAAATTTTGTGGGACTTTAGCCAAAAATGAAAATTTTTGTGAGTTATGTGGTTGAAACAGAGGCTTCGGGCCACTCACGGTATGCACCTGATCAATCGGGTCATGTTCAAAAAATTCCCTGCTTTTCTGGAATTTTCCAGATTTTTTCCAGATTTTTCTGGAATTTTCTATAATTTTTAGGGAATATATGGGTATTTTTTGAATTTATAATATTTAAAAATATTATATATACATAGACATATACATATACATATACATATACATACACACACACACATATATATATATATATATATATATATACAGTAGTCATTACCCGTGCCCATAGGGCACGGTTTATTTAATGGCTGAGTTTTTCTCCCCCACAAATTTCAAGTTCCCCCAAATTTCAAGTTTTCCCACAAAATTTCAAGTTTCCCCCCAAGTTTAAGTTTTCCCCCAAAATTTAAGTACCCCCAAAATTGTCATTACCACCTAGGACAAACTTGCCACGTAGGACAAAGCTTTGTCCTAGTATGAAAAGATTCAAAATCTTCATAGAACTGGAAAAAAATGGTCGGAAGGGGTGAGAATAAAAAGTGTGGGTGGGTGTGTGGGGAGGGTCCATGGGCAAAAATACAAAAACCGGGGTTGTATGTGCAAAATTCCTCACCTCATCTTTTATCCCTCAAAATCTCATCTCTTATATTTTCCCTTATCCAATTTCCCTGTTTTATATAATAGATATCCAAATTCTCTTATCCAATTTCTCATGTCCAAATTCTCTTATCAATTTCTCTTGATAACATCCGTCTTTTATATAATAGATATCTCTTATCCAATTTCTCTTGTCCAATATCTCTTATCCAATTTCTCTTGATAACATCTCTCGTTTGTAATATAGATATCTCTTATCCAATTTCACTTGATAACATCACTCTTATCCAATTTCTATTGTCCAATATCTCTTATTCAATTTCTCTTGATAACATCCCTCTTTTATAATATAGATATCTCTTATCCAATTTATCTTGTCCAATATCTCTTATCCAATTTCTCTTGATAACATCCCTCTTTTATAATATAGATATCTCTTATCCAATTTCTCATGTCCAATATCTCTTATCCAATTTCTCTTGATAACATCCCTCTTTTATAATATAGATATCTCTTATCCAATTTCTCTCTCTTGATAACATCCCTCTCTTATAATATAGATATCTCTTATCCAATATCTCTTAGTCATTACCCGTGCCCATAGGGCACGGTTTATTTAATAGCTGAGTTTTTCCCCCCACAAATATCAAGTTCTCCCAAATTTCAAGTTTTCCCACAAAATTTCAAGTTTCCCCCCAAATTTAAGTTTCCCCCCAAAATTTAAGTCCCCCCAAAATTGTCATTGCCACCTAGGACAAACTTGCCACGTAGGACAAAGCTTTGTCCTAATAGGATAAGATTCAAAATCTTCACAGGACAGGAAAAAATGGTCGGAAAGGGGGGGAGAATAAAAAGTGTATGTGGGTGTCTCTTATCCATGTCCAAATTCTCTTATCCAACTTCTCTTGATAACATCCCTCTTTTATATAATAGATATCCAAATTCTCTTATCCAATTTCGCATGTCCAAATTCTCTTATCCAAATTCTCTTGATAACATCCCTCTTTTATATAATAGATATCCAAATTCTCTTATCCAATTTCTCATGTCCAAATTCTCTTATCCAACTTCTCTTGATAACATCCCTCCTTTATATAATAGATATCCAAATTCTCTTATCCAATTTCTCATGTCCAAATTCTCTTATCCAACTTCTCTTGATAACATCCCTCTTTTATATAATAGATATCCAAATTCTCTTATCCAATTTCTCATGTCCAAATTCTCTTATCCAACTTCTCTTGATAACATCCCTCTTTTATATAATAGATTTCTCATGTCCGAATTCTCTTATCCAACTTCTCTTGATAACATCCCTCTTTTATATAATAGATATCCAAATTCTCTTATCCAACTTCTCTTGATAACATCCCTCTTTTATAGAATAGATATCCAAATTCTCTTATCCAATTTTTCATGTCCAAATTCTCTTATCCAACTTCTCTTGATAACATCCCTCTTTTATATAATAGATAATAGATATCCAAAGTCTCTTATCCAATTTCTCATGTCCAAATTCTCGTATCCAACTTCTCTTGATAACATCCCTCTTTTATATAATAGATATCCAAATTCTCTTGATAACATCCCTCTTTTATATAATAGATATCCAAATTCTCTTATCCAATTTCTCGTGTCCAAATTCTCTTATCCAAATTCTCTTGATAACATCCCTCTTTTATATAATAGATATCTCTTATCCAATTTCTCATGTCCAATATCTCTTATCCAATTTCTCTTGATAACATCCCTCTTTTATAATATAGATATCTCTTATCCAATTTCTCTCTCTTGATAACATCCCTCTCTTATAATATAGATATCTCTTATCCAATTTATCTTGTCCAATATCTCTTATCCAATTTCTCTTGATAACATCCCTCTTTTATAATATAGATATCTCTTATCCAATTTCTCATGTCCAATATCTCTTATCCAATTTCTCTTGATAACATCCCTCTGTTATAATATAGATATCTCTTATCCAATTTCTCTCTCTTGATAACATCCCTCTCTTATAATATAGATATCTCTTATCCAATTTCTCTTGTCCAATATCTCTTATCCAATTTCTCTTGATAACATCCCTCTTTTATAATATAGATATCTCTTATCCAATTTCTCTTGTCCAATATCTCTTATCCAATTTCTCTTGATAACATCCCTCTTTTATAATATAGATATCTCTTATCCAATTTCTCTTGATAACATCCCTCTCTTATAATATAGATATATACATTCTATAAAGGATGAAGATTTTGAATTTGTCCTACGTGGCAGGGGTTTGTCCTACGTGGCCACAAAATGCTGACTGGGACAAACAATAGTTGCTGACTGAGACAAACAAAATGAGTTAGAATTTTGAAATTGAGGGGAAACTTGGGGGGGGGACGTTTGAATTTTAGGTGAAAAATGAGTTAAAATTTTGAATTTTGAAAAGCAAATCATAACACAGAACCCCACGCCTCTGCGTCTTCTCCCTCTCTCGCCTCTCTATCTCTCTCTATCCCTCTCCCGCCCTCTCTCTCAGCAGAACCCAAGCATCATTCAAACCCTCTTCAAGTGCTGCTCCCCTTATTCTTCAATCTTTTTCTTTTTCTTTTGATGGAAACCTATGCGGTTTTTATGGGTTGCTGGGTTGTTTGCTTTGAGTTTGGGGAGGTTGATTCATGTGTTTGAGCTTGAGAATTTGAATGCGACAGAGATTGGTTATGATGCCAATGGATTTGTGAACAAGCCCATGTTAGTAGGACACCTTGCACATAAAGTGTTCGATGGAATGCCTCGATGAAAACCAAGCCGTCAAGATGATCCTGTTTGATTTTCGGTCAGCAAGCGAAAGAAAAGGTTAAGAATCAATGCAGGTCTAATTATGATACCATCTGAAACTCGATTGCGGTTCTAATTATGATTGGGGCTCTGCAATTTAAAAAAAATTCGTTTTTTCTTCAACGAAATTGCAGTTATGATGCTAACAGGTAAACCTTGCAGTTCTCCAAGAGTTTTTTGTTTCTTCAAATATTTTTTGGGAGCTAATACTAGATATTGGTTTGCACTATAGTTATGATGCTTCAGGTATTCAATTGATGTTTTGTGTGAAGGGTCAGTGCCCTATGTGTTGCTCCATGAAATGCACCGTCGAATATTTTCTTTGGAACAAGCTGTAAACGACCCCCAATATGTTTCAGGTGTGATGAGTTTTAATAGAGATGTGTCCAGGTTAGTGAATATATAGTTTTGGTATAGGAAACTCTCAGAAGTTGCAATCGACCATTTCCTTTTGCAGGCAGTTTGTTGTTCAAGGTGAATGGCTAATATTATAAGGTGAATGGCTAATATGCTTTAAGAATACTATTCTTTCTCTAATTGTAAAATACACTTAGATTTATTCAGGTTTTTTCAAGGCGATTTTATCAGTTTCCATTGTTTTTGGACTGATTATTTGCATGCTTCCATTCAATTGTGCCAATAATTTCTCAAAAAAGCTGTGTATTTGAGGGTAAATTTAAAAGCCAAAAGCCATATCATGCATCACCAGAAAGCATCCAAATTCTATATTAATCTGTTGTTGTACATGACCGAGAGTCTGCTATTGTACATGTCTCCATCCATTATTGTCTATATTAATCTATCTATCTCCAGCCATTATTTTCTATATTATTTTTTACCAGGACCACCATAGGATGATATTACTGAAGAACAGGAGCAACCGGAAGATGAGATGGACGAATTTATTGTTGACGAGGAAGATGTTGATGAGTTGTGAAGTAATATTTCGGTTTATTCTGTTTACTTGCTAGATGTTGCCTTCAAATGGACACCAGAGCATTGCATTCTCTTGTGGACTCACCTTGGTAACAAAGGAATTTTAAGAATCAGTTGATGAAGTTTGATGTTGTTATCCAACACCAATTTTGATTGGATGGCAGGTTAGCACCCACAATAACACCAAGTTTGATTGTTGTTACTTACCTATGCAGGCCAAGTTTCTTACGTTGTTTGATGGATCAAGCGTCATAAGATTTAGAGTTAGATGGTTTGTATTTCATCATAAAAGGGCCATTTTGAAAAAATTTCCTGAACATTTTTGTTCTTATTTATTTTGTTTTTTCACTGCCTGCGCTTCATTTTTGAACATTTTTGAACATTTTTGCTTCCTATTTGACAAGTGAACACATGGCACTCTTAATTGGAAACAAGGATTTGATATAATTGTTGGCATGGCAACGGCGCTTGCGTATCTTCATAATGAGTTATATGTATGCATCATTCATCATGCCATAAAACAAGCAATATATTACTTGATGATAATTTTCAGGCCAAAATTGCAGACTTTGGTCTGGCAAGGCTTCTACCTGGTGATCAAAGTCATCTTAGCACTAAATCTGCTGGCACTATGTATGCCTAAATTGTTAAAATGTATTTATTTTGTTTATGTACACAAAGGCTATTAGTCATTGCAAACTTTTCGTTTGAAATATTCTGTCGATTATTTTACTCAGAATGTGATTTATGGGGACTTACCACGGGGGTTATACGGCACCAGAGTATGCTATCCATGGGAAAATATCCGAGAATGTTGATACATACAGCTATGTAGTTGTTCTTTTGGAAATAATTAGTGGAAGAAAATCCAATGGTGCAAGGCTTGAGCTTGAAACTCAGTACCTTCTTGAACGGGTAATTGCTCACTATAGTATATTCTTTATTGTTACTGATGTTGTCATGGTATGAGTCTCCTCATATCTCTGGTGGTTATTATACTAAAATTAGGTGTTTTGGGGGCTTAATTCATTGATTCATATGGATGTTCTCAGTAATTTTGCAAACTATTTCTTGGGTGCAAACTGACAAGAATTATGTTCCTATTGGGTGCGACATAAAAAGGTTTAATTTTAAAAGTCGAGAAGCGTATCATCTTCAGTTGCAGAATGAAATGTGAACAGAAAAAGTTTTATTTTGTATGCATGTAGGAGATATGGAGAAAATTAACTTAAAATGTGAACTTTGATTCACCATTAGTGATGTATTTAACAGGTTCAATGAACTGCAGGCCTGATGTTGATACAGGTTACTCTGTAAGGTATGAAAGGAACCTTGATCAAATTATTTTGTTGGAAACTGTTTGGGGATATACTTTACTTCTAAGTTCTTTTCCAAAGTGGGGTTAGTGTAAGTTGTCATAGTTTTTCACTGTTAAGTTTATTTCAACAATAAAGATGATTGGAAAATGTTGATGGCTTTAAACTTGATTTTGCTGTCACCGTCAAACTGGCCAATGAAAGAAGGCTAACTGTTCATTATTTGCATTCTTTGAAAAATATTTGTTGATAAAATCTGTGAATGTTAAATCCTCTTATCTCTTTGAAAAATATTTGTCGATAAAATCTGTGAATGTTAAATCCGTGAATGATAAATCACAAAAATTTATATTTTTTTCTCATTAAGCTGCAATTAGGAAAATCATGATTCTTATATTGTTTGCATACCTAATTGCTTAGAGTATTGCAAACGATCTGATGGGAATGCATTCCCACCTTATGTGCAGGTGCTATTGTAGCTGCTCAGTGTTGGACCTTCTACAACACGACATTAAAGGGTGGCTTGTTGGTGAACTACTATCTTTTGCAAGCAATTTTCGATGCATATGTCCCCCAGTTGTATTTGTAGAAGTACTTGAAATTGGAGTGGGAAGATAAATACTTCTGAATTTTTCTGAATTTTTTCGTTTGAATCTTTTTCCCACTCACATTTTATGTTGCTGTATTAGAAATTCTCTCCCCCAGTTGTCAATACAAAACATTTCAAAAATTTTGAATGTCTGCCCTTCAACCGACTCTGTTCTCTGTGGATAGAAGAGTAGATATCTATACAAAATTTCATTGGATAGGCTAAGCAGAGCACAACAGTGACCAGATGTGGAGTAAACTTTCGAGCTGCATGTTCATCACATGTATTTGGTAATTTGTTTTCTTTCAAAACCAGGGGTTTAGCAATGTTGGGTCATGGGCAGCCCAACTTATCACAGAAGCTGGTGGGAAAGTTGTTGCAGTAAGCGATGTCACAGGAGCAATTAAGAACAACAATGGTCAGGATGTTGAGAAATTAATTAAGCACTCTGTGCAAAATCGTGGCATCAAAGGCTTCAATGGTGGTGATGCACTTGATCCCAGCTCATTATTAACTGAAGATTGAGATGTTCTCATTCCAGCTGCACTTGGTGGTGTTATCAACATGTTCTTCCCTCATATTTTAATTTCTTACCCATTCTTTTTGAGCCATCAACAACAATAATAAACTATTTTACACCAATTCATGAAATTATGAAATGTCCATCCATTTCTTGCGCGAGTTAGTGCTAGCTATCTTCAAATGCTTAGGAGTTGACAGTTTATATACTCCAAATATATTATTATTCACAGGGAAAATGCAAATGACATCAGAACCAAGTTCATCATTGAGGTGGCAAACCATCCCGTTAGTTTCAGTACTTAGGAATAATCAAATAAACACAAAGATTAAAAACAAGAACCAATCAGAGACACTCAAGACTTGGTAACGCAGTTTGGTGCGCACACCTACATCTGCGGGGCCCCGCCCAGAAAATCAGAATACTCCACTAAACTAATCAATGAGTACAATCACTAATTATCACGATTCTATTAGGAGGAACAACCTCCCCCTCAATACAAACCGTGATGGGTGGTCTCTACCAACCCATGTAGTATTCTTGGCAAGCTCCCCTTGCCAGCAAGCTCCCCTTGCACAACTGACTAGATCAACCCCATTGATCCTACGTGCATAGCCGTCGGCCTCCTCCCGGAGTTCTTCAATCGTCTTTTGCAAAAGCCGTAACCCACATCAAGAGTCCACGCCCTGCTTTTCTTCGCTCACCCCTCGAAGAAGTTAAGCTGTTGACAACAACTCCACCAACAGAATCACCAAGGATCGGCGGAAACATATGCAGCGCAGCCAAGCAAGATAAAGCAGTTAATGAGGAAATCTCAGTCGACAATCAAAACCGAAAAACAACCAAGTGTCATTAACCATCCTTCAACAGCTTCAACAATAATCACCTAATCCCGCACTGTAGAAGAAGATTTGATTCTGATCAACAAACACGATGACATCTTATCTCCAAAAACAATAGTTCAGTCACGAAGAGGTCTTATCTTCAATAGACGCAAATCAAATAGCTGCATGGAAGATTTGACGAATCTGATCTCAAATGTTGAACAATAGTTCAACATTTCATATGACATTTTGTACAACATTTCATAAACACTCATTTGTTAGTGGATCTTTCATACCTCGGTTGTGGATTGATACTTTCATTCACCTTCGTCAGCAAATCTTATGCATACCTGCATTCAACCGAATATCTGGAGAAGATCTCAACAATAATGCAAGGTCTGAAAACATTCATATATAGAACCTTCAACCGAACATATCTTCAACCGCACATACCATTCAGTTATGAAACCAACCAGATTTTGTAACCACTATATCCGGGTAAATAACTTCCTCTTTAATGCTAAATATCCACCAATATTTCTAGGATCACTTCGGGTAAGGAATCCCATATTCAAGGAACCACCGAATCTATTTCGGGTAAAAAGATTAAAACAAATCTCATGCGGATATTTTGCCCATAGAATAAGGAACTATTTCTGGTAAATAAAACCAATAAATCTCAGCAAATATTTCCTTCCATCAATTTAGGAACAAACCAGATTCCCAAAAATTCTCAACAAACCTCCATCAATTAAGGAACTAATTCGGGTAAGGAGTATAAAAATCTCACCAATATCTGGAATCAATCAAATCAGGAACCTCCGATATTCTAGGATACAAATCAGATCTGAGATCACCACGACACATTTGTAGACCAAAGCAGCGTTTCTGAATACGAACAATTATTCCAGATCCGAATGTTGAACATAATGTCGTTCCACATAATGTTCAACATTTTGCTCAAACTGCTCAAAAACAATCCAGATTCCACAAACTGAGCTCTCCAGATATAGTGCCACTAATGCCAACAAATATCAGCAGAAATTCAACCCTAACAATCTCCCCCTTTGGCATTATGTGGCACAAACCAAAGCAAGCGTCAACCACACATTCTCCCACTTTGAGCCACAATAATCCAAAACACATTCTCCCCCTTACTAGAGCAACGCGAGTAGTGATTACCTTAAAAAATACAGCCACATTCTCCCCCTTTCAGCTAGCCTCACAACACGAAAAGAAAATTCAGAGAAAACTCAACTGAGGCACATCCAGAGGCTCCTCTGTCTCTCTTAAGCAAATAAAATCTCAAGCACAGCAGAATAAGAGAAAGAACACAATACCTCACATCTGACAGTAGGGTGACGTATGAAATGATGTCCAGGGTAGAAGTCGAGTTCTGAGGGGTCGAAAAGTAGTTGGAGAATTGAAAACATCGGCGGTGTTGACAGAGGGTCTTCGGTGGTCTGCATGTCAAAATTTGGAGACGTGGATGCGATGGAACCGGCTAAGAAGTTAACGAACTTTAGGGAAGTCAACCGGTCTAGATGATGAGGCCGCAGAAGATGAAATAAAGGTGGATTGCTGAGCAGGAGAGGGTACATGCGAAGATCCAATGGCACTGGTGGAGGAAGAGCAGTGAGCAAAGCGACGAGATAGCACTCTGATAATTCTGGAGGAAGATTCATGAGACTTTGGCGCAGGTTGCTCACAATGATTGTCGAGGGGAGATGTCGAGTCTGGTGTCATAACATCTGCAGCAACATTGTTCTGTGTTGTATCTAATGTTACAACATTAGTCACAACATGAAGTGTTCTCTCTGAAGCTGTAGTGTTCTTGCTGTATAATTCAGACTTCTTGACCCATTGCTTCTTCATCTTCATATCAGGATGTCTAACATTTCTTCCTTCTGACCAATGTCACATGCGACTGTAGCAGTTTCTCTCAGTATGACCTATGAACTTGCAGTAACTGCATACAGAACGAGCACCTTTTATACCTCTAATCTACCTCTTCTTCTGATCATAGCCCTTGTGCTGACCCATTCTTTCAAGTTCTTTGCTAACTTGCCTTCTTCTTTCAGCAGACACATCATCAAAAGCTCCTCTATTGTATCCCACTCCGGTGCGATCTCCTGAAGTCTTACCCATATTCAAGATATCATCCAGCTTTGTTTTTCCAGAATTCCACTTCTCCAATATGCATTCAGCTTTTTCTGCCCTGAGAAGAACATTTCTGAAGTTGCTTTCCAATTCTCTACAGTTTTCCTCAGCTTTCAGACATTCGATTTTCACCTCCTCCTTCTCTTTCTTCAGTCTTTCATTCTCCTCCTTCAGGACTTTGTTGATATTGCAGATTTACATCCACTTCTCAAACATCATCTGGTATGTAGTACGGATATCATCGTCACTCACTTTCCCATCGCTATCAGCTTCAGAATCTGATTCAGTGCAGGATGTTGTACTTAATGTTGTACATGATGTTGAACATAATGTTGCAACATTCTGTCTGACATTGGCTAGTTTGTTGTAATCAGGTCCCTTCTTCTGAGAGGCTGCGAGGGCAATGTAATTACTGATGATGTCCTCATTTTTAACACTCCCATCAGAATCATCTTCACTCCAGGTACTAGTTGGGGATGTCCCCTTTTGCTTCTTCAAGGTGTTTGCACATTCAGCTTGCTTGTGCCCAAATCCTTCACATACTCTACACTGCATCCCTTTTCCTTTCTTTTTCCCTCTACTACTAATCTTCTTCAGCATTCTACTGATGTTTTTGGACAACGATGCAATGTCTTCAAGTTCTGACTCATAATCAGATTTAGATTCTTCACAAGCTTCTACCTTCAGTGCCACCCCTTTGTCCCGTTTGTTTTGCTTCAAATTCATTTCATAGGTCTGAAGTGATCCCATGAGTTCATCCAATCTCATATTGGAAGTGTTCCTCACTTCTTCAATAGCTGTAATCTTTGCCGAAAATTTGTCAGGTAAAGATCTCAGAGTTTTCTCTACTAACTTCTTTTCGGAGTACTTCTTCCCCAATTGAAATGCTTGATTTGCTATATCACGTAATCTTCCATTAAATTCAGCCACAGATTCATCATCATTCATTCTAAGATTTTCAAATTGAGAGGCGAGTATTTGAAGTTTAGAAGCTCTTACAGTACTTGTCTCTTCATTAATATTCTGCAGTATATCCCATGCTTCCTCGCATACTCACACGTAGAGATTAACTTGAATTGCTCTTCGTCGACAGTGGAAAAAATAGCATTAATTGCTTTAGAATTGCATAAGGCTGCATGTTCTTCAATCCGACTCCAATCTCTTGCCGACTTGAGGTGTTCTTCGCCATCTTTGTCAATTTCGGTTGGCGGTATCCATTCTTCACTGACAGCGATCCAGGCCTTCTCATCAATGGACTTAATGAATACACGCATCTGAGACTTCCAGTAAGTGTAGTTTGTACCAGTGAGCAAAGGAGGACGAACAACAGAGGCACCTTCTCGTGTAGCCATGATTCAAGTACTGAAATCCAAGATCACACCCACTTTGATAACAAAGTTATACGGGTGACCTGCTCTGATACCAATTGTTAGTTTCAGTACTTAGGGATAATCAAATAAACACAAAGATTAAAAACAAGAACCAATCAGAGACACTCAAGACTTGGTAACGCAGTTCGGTGCGCACACCTACATCTGCGGGGCCCCACCCAGAAAATCAGAATACTCCACTAAAATAATCAATGAGTACAATCACTAATTATCGCGATTCTATTAGGAGGAACAACGTCCCCCTCAATACAAACCGTAATGGGTGGTCTCTACCAACCCATGGAGTATTCTTGGTAAGCTCCCCTTGCCAACAAGCTCCCCTTGCACAACCGACTAGATCAACCCCATTGATCCTACGTGCGTAGCCGTCGGCCTCCTCCCGGAGTTCTTCAATCGTCTTTTGCAAAAGCCGTAACCCACATCAAGAGTCCACGCCATGCTTTTCTTCGCTCACCCCTCGAAGAAGTTAAGCTGTTAACAACAACTCCACCAACAGAATCACCAAGGATCGGCGGAAACATATGCAGCGCAGCCAAGCAAGATAAAGCAGTTAATGAGGAAATCTCAGTCGACAATCAAAACCGAAAAACAACCAAGTGTCATTAACCATCCTTCAACAGCTTCAACAATAATCACCTAATCCCGCACTGTAGAAGAAGATTTGATTCTGATCAACAAACACGATGACATCTTATCTCCAAAAACAATAGTTCAGTCACGAAGAGGTCTTATCTTCAATAGACGCAAATCAAATAGCTGCATGGAAGATTTGCCGAATCTGATCTCAAATGTTGAAGAATAAGTTCAACATTTCATATGACATTTTGTACAACATTTCATAAACACTCATTTGTTAGTGGATCTTTCATACATCGGTTGTGGATTGATACTTTCATTCACCTTCGTCAGCAAATCTTATGCATACCTGCATTCAACCGAATATCTGGAGAAGATCTCAACAATAATGCAAGGTCTGAAAACATTCATATATAGAATCTTCAACCGAACATATCTTCAACCGCACATACCATTCAGTTATGAAACCAACCAGATTTTGTAACCACCATATCCAGGTAAATAACTTCCTCTTTAATGCTAAATATCCACCAATATTTCTAAGATCACTTCGGGTAAGGAATCCCATATTCAAGGAACAACCGAATCTATTTCGGGCAAAAAGATTAAAACAAATCTCATGCGGATATTTTGCCCATAGAATAAGGAACTATTTCTGGTAAATAAAACCAATAAATCTCAGCAAATATTTCCTTCCATCAATTTAGGAACAAACCAGATTCCCAAAAATTCTCAACAAACCTCCATCAATTAAGGAACTAATTCGGGTAAGAAGGAGTATAAAAATCTCACCAATATCTGGAATCAATCAAATCAGGAACCTCCGATATTCTAGGGTACAAATCAGATCTGAGATCACCACGATACATTTGTAGACCAAAGCAGCGTTTCTGAATACGAACAATTATTCCAGATCCGAATGTTGAACATAATGTCGTTCAACATAATGTTCAACATTTTGCTCAAACTGCTCAAAAACAATCCAGATTCCACAAACTGAGCTCTCCAGATATAGTGCCACTAATGCCAACAAATATCAGCAGAAATTCCACCCTAACACATCAAATAGACCCAGAGGCTGATGAGGTGAGTCGGCCTTAGGTTTTCTAGGTGTTAGGTAGGCGAGGTATGCTAGAATTAAGTATATGGGTTGTGACAGTATATCATCATTGTTTTCTTATTTCACCTTTCAGATTTTATCAATTAAAGGGGTTCTTATTCTACCAGTCATATTTGCAAAGTCTGGCGGAGTCGCTGTTAGTTATTTTGAGTGGGTTCAGGTAAACTTCTACTCAAGTAGTTTTGTTTGCACGAGTTTCTTCATTGCATAAATGATATCTTTCATTTAAAGCTGGCAGGGCTATCATTCCTATCATTCCAATGGTTTGGAATATTCTATGGAAGGTTAAAAACAACTTCCAAAAAGCGATTTTAACGATTTGTATTCGTTTATAGATTGTTTAAACTTTTACTTCCTGCATATTATGCGTACTTTACAAATTGACCTCATCTTGCATAACATGATGTGGTCCTTTCTTACACTCCCCCGCTGATTTTGTTTATGTTCCTCCATTTCTATTTTCTGACATATTTATGGATATGCAAATATTATAATGAGAGATTTTTTTTCATAGTTGTAATCAATTGCTTGTAATGGTAAGAATTTTTATTGAAAAACTGTTGTTTTCAAACCAATAATATAGATTCCCACTATTCCAAATAAGGTAAAAAATGAACTATATAAGATACCAACTTTTATTCCTCCATGCAGATTACTGGAGCATTTGTAACCAAAAATCAAATGCAGTCAATGCTTATTGCCATCATCCATCCATGCATCCCTTGAAAGTTTACGCATGTTGAACTTTGGGCACACTCGGCTTTGATATGGCCTTATAAATCATTTTGTGTTGGTCTCTGTTCCCTCATTCTCAAGCCTAGTGAACAAAAATCCCTCAAAGACCTCAATAATTCCTTTGTTTTCTTTACTTCTTCTTCCTGACTATATATGGTGCATTAAAATTCTCAAAAAAATTGTGCATTTTAATTTCCCCCCTCATTAATCTGTGCATTCTAATTTCCTCAATTCCCCCTCATTAACCTATGCATTCTAATTATTTTAATCCATTCTCCTCTATCCTTATTCAATACTACACAAAAAAGTATTTATCCGCTATCCGCTATCCTTATTCTAATTATTTTAATCCATTATCCATTATCCTTATTCAATTCAACATCAATTTTGTTTGGTTTCTTTAGTCTTTTTTCATTTCGATAACCCATGTGATAGTGAGAGATTTGGACTAATGAGAGAGTGACAAATCAGTAGCACTTAATCTAATCAGATGGCACCTTTCATCCATTAATCTCTTTTTTAATCCAAGAAAACAACACTAACCTTTCCTCTTCAACTTTTTGTGTCCGAACCTTTTGAACTCTTCTTCACATTAAACTTTCAGATGTTCTTTTCTATAGCACATTTTTATTTATGTGGCTATTCTATTTATTTGACACTGGATTATTATTTTCAATGCTGAAAATTATCTAAATATGTTAAGGCAAATACCTATCCCAATGTTGAGCTACCTATTTTTGACACAAAAGAATCAACAACTTAGTGCGCTTATATGTTATAAATTTTGTTAATGAATTGTGTTTAGTAACATCACTCATTAAGTTGGGCTAATTCATTATGTTAATGAATTATGTTGTTGTTCATCCAGATTACATTCAAGATCCAATTGAAAATCAACAGAGATAATTAAGAAGTGAGAGACTGCATATCTATTGAAAGCTATAAACTTTATGGTTGTCTCGGACATTGAAGGTTCTTTTTCTGGGAGGAGGATATGCTACAAGAATATTTTTTTTTGGGGGGGGGGGCACATCTTTTGTAAAGAACATCGTAGTCTATTGTTGAAAAGTCATTTTTGGGGAATGTATATGGAAGTTAAATAATAATGCTTAAACTAATGTCTTACAGTGAAAGCTAATAATGAAAAATATTTTGAATGATGTATCAGAAAGTTTATGAATGTTGAAAGACGGCATGGAGTCAAGTTTAACACACTTTTTTGGGATGTTCTTTCTATATATATGTATCTGATTGTTGTTGCCATAACATTGTTATACACGTGTTATAATTCAAGTATACTTCATATAAGATTTATATATGGATTTTATTGCTATTTCATATTTTTGTTGCTTCCAAAATATCTTCATGCTTGCCGTAACTGTATATTAGTGTTGCATATAAAATATTATTAGGATGTACTCCAGTTTTGTGCATATTTGATAAGATCCCTTTATTATGAGTTATCTTACCCATTTTGCATAAACCATTAATCAGCACCGAATGTGTGACAACATCAGGACTAAACCCATCCCCCACCATATTATCAAGGGTTGGAAGAGCTTTATGGAGTTTTCCTTCCTTGCAAAATCCATCTATTAGGATTGTGTACATGATATGGTTAATAAACAAAGCCTTGGAACTAATGCTTCTAAAAATTTTAACTACTACATCCAACTTGGAAGCCTTGCAATAACCATTCACGTGTGCGCCGCAATTGATCTCATCAATCCGTAACCACTTATCATCCATTTCTTCTAAAAAATTTTGAGGCTTCGTCTACATGATTAATTTGACAGTACCCATCTATAAAATTTATGTATGTTATCCCATCTGGTACAACACCATGCTTTCGCATGTCATAAAGAATCTTAGCGGCAACAACAACCGTCCCTTCTTTGCGGGATGTTTTTGAATGTGTTGATGGCTAGGACAAAAGGGCGGAAAGACGAAAGTGATTTAATCTTAATGAATCAATGTGTAGAATGAGAGTTTGTAAAAATTTTAGGAGGAAAACCATAAAATTTGGGGAGTAGTAAATTTCGAGGGAACTAATTTTTGGGGGAATTAATTTTTTTGGGGAATTGAATAACAATTATTGTGGTTTAATTATTGATCTTTGTTTAAATTTAGGGGATCCAAGAATTTCAGGTGGCTATTTTAAATTGGCAGTGCCCTTAGGGCACGGGTAATGACTAGTATATATATAGAATAATGGCTATCATACGCCATATGAGATATGCTCTCATACGCCCTCTCACATAAAGCAACCAAGTACAACCAAGTACAAGCCCATGTGGGTTTGTACTTGGTTGATTTATGTGAGAGAGCGTATGAGAGCCTATCTCATATGGCGTATTGATACCCATTAATCCCATATATATATATATATAGGAAAATTTTCAAATGAGAACATTTCGCACCGTGCGAAAATGTTTTTATCTTTTTTTTTTAAATTTTTTTTTCAAAAATTCTTTTTTCCACCCTCATTATATGTTGTTATACCACCCTCAAAAAATAATGGTTGAGAACTAATGTCATTTGGCCTTCGATCAAGCCATTTCATCAAATTCGCACGTTTTGAGACCGTTAAATTTGTAACGGGTGGATGGGTGCTCTAATGCCCAACGGGTTCACCCATTATTTTCCCTGGGGTATATAATTGTATGGATTAAACATCAAAAAAAGAATTTTTGAAAAAAAAATTAAAAAAAAATAAAAAAAAGGTTTTCGCACGGGATTTTTCGCACCCGAAGATTGCCATATATATATATATATATATATATATATATATAAACTTTATTTTTCAGGAAAAAATTTAAAAGTTAAGACATGCAGGCCTAAGGCCCGCGGGCTTCAGGTCAAAATCCAGGACCTACTAAAGAATGTATACAATGAAGTCCAAAAGCTGACGGACAACATTGATCAAAGTGACCATTGCAATCTCTCAGCTCTGCGCCTCGAAGATGCACTGTTGGTTATCTTTACCCCTATTTTGTAAGTTACGTTTTTTTATAATGTATTCCAATGCTTTGCTTAATGCTTGATTGACTAAATGTTAGTTCTTTGTTGTCAAAATGAGATGTTCTTATTGAAATAATTTGAGCAAAAGCTCTCACTGAACATGCGGAAGATTGGCATATAAACTTGGGAGGGGATCTTATATTTCTGCATGTCAATATTCTGTTATTAAATTGTTATGGAAACATCCTCAAAGCTAAAAAATTTGAACAATGCATTCTTCCTTCAAATGTAAGGAAGTTGCAAGGTACCATCAGAAGCATCATGAACTTTGGTATTATGATGCATGTGAGAGGGATGGAATCCTGGTCACTGTGTGCTGTAGGCATGCAAACAAGTGTAGCCCCCGTAAATCTCTAATGAATACTGGAAACAGTTCTGTTCTGTTGTAGGGGTTGAGCATCCAAATTAGGGATGAGAATAGGCATACACAAAGCAAGTTTTCCAAGTGTTTTTCGGTCGGATCTAGCCGTTTAAGGCCGGATCCGAGGCTGTGGGGTTTACGGGGGTGCCGTTTCAAGGCGGCTTCAAGCCGTGATCGATAAAAAATATGATAAAATTCTTGATTTTTCGAAGGGCATCAACAACGAGAATTTTGCACAAGAGTTTTTTTTTTTAAAATCAAGATTTTACATTACGATTAGGTCTCTAGATCCTTACAATCACATTTTAGATCTAGGAAATTTAATATATGGCATAAAAATACTTTTGATCTAAATAAAACTAGATCTAGGACAGCAATCATCATGAGCAAGAGAAAAAAAATTGATCAAATTTAGAAATACATCTAGATCCGTGGGTGTCCTACGAAGAATTTATATTCTCGTCTTATGAAAACTTTTCCGTCACAATCCGGCAGAGCTTCCGCGCGCTTTCGTGCATCGTTTCCCTTTTGAGCCGTCGCGGAAAAAATCTTGAGAGCATCGTCGTGCTGATAACATGTTGAGAATCAAGTCTATGGCAAAGACAAAGGTCATATATCTATTATACAATTCATGAAGTTTGTCCTACGTGGCAGTTTTGTCCCACGTGGCAATTTTATTCCAGTCATATTTTTTGTTGCTGATTGGACCGCCACGTGGGGGTTGGGTGGGGTTCTAGACTTGGCTTTGAGATGTGGTTTTGATGATTTTTTTGTGTTTTAGTCCCTGATTTTCCTTTTTTTGCCCGGCCCTCCTCTTACACACACACCCACGCTTTTTTCACTTTGTCGACTACTTATCTCCACATTTGCGTCCGAGCGACGACTGCCTCTGTGCCCTCCGGGCACGGGTTATGCCTAGTATATAGATAAAGAATGATACAAAAGGTCCTTTACAATTATGGTGGATACCAAGGGTCCTTGATACCAAAGGTCTCAAGGCCCTATTCATAACATGATTAAGCTTTTTGATGAGGAAACCTACTTGGCATCATCTTAACCGATTCTAGCAAGATGAAATCATTCTATAATTCACAATTAATTTAACGAAGTAATAAATTGATGGGGAACCTACCTTCTGGCATACCGCGGGGTTTTGAGCGGAAACGAAGCTCGAGTGATGATTCATGTTACATAATATATATGTACATACATACAAATATATAGTGAAAAATAGAGGAGTGCAGACAGCGCTGGAAATTTTTCCAGCGCTGCAGCGATCTGGGCATGCTACAGTAATTTTTTTTAAAATTTTTTTGCAGTTGGTAGATATACTTGTTAGGAAGCTCTCCACAAATTTGCAGGTCGATCCAACACCGTTTGAGCCTCCGTTCATCGATTTCAAAAACGTTGCACAAAATCTGGACAGTTTTGTGCACCGTTTTCAAAATCGAAGAACGGAGGCTCAAACGGTGTTGGATCGACCTGAAATTTTGTGGGGAGCTTCCTAACAAGTTTATCTAACTACTTCAAAAAACAATTTAAAAACATATGTGTAGGGTGCCCAGATCGCTGACAGCGCTGGAAAAATTTCCAGCGCTGTCAGCACTCCTCCATTAACCTCATATATATATATATATACTAGTCATTACCCGTGCCCTAAGTGCACTGCCAATTTAAAATAACCACCGCAAATTCTTGGATCCCCTAAATTGAAACGAAGATCAATAATTAAACCGCAATAATTGTTATTCAATTCCCCAAAAAAATTAATTCCCCCAAAAATTAGTTCCGTCGAAATTTACTACTCCCCAAATTTTATGGTTTTCCTCCTAAAATTTTTACAAACTCTCATCCTACACATTGATTCATTAAGATTAAATCACTTTCGTCTTTCCGCCCTTTTGTCCTAGCCATCAACACATTCAAAAACATCCCGCAAAGAAGGGACGGTTGTTGTTGCCGCTAAGATTCTTTATGACATGCGAAAGCATGGTGTTGAACCAGGTGGGATAACATACATAAATTTTATAGATGGGTACTGTCAAATTAATCATGTAGACGAAGCCTCAAAATTTTTTAGAAGAAATGGATGATAATTGGTTACGGATTGATGAGATCAATTGTGGCGCACACGTGAAGGGTTATTGCACGGCTTCCAAGTTGGATGTAGCAGTTAAACTTTTTAGAAGCATTAGTTCCAAGGCTTTGTTTATTAACCATATCATGTACACAATCCTAATAGATGGATTTTGCAAGGAAGGAAAACTCCATAAAGCTCTTCCAACCCTTGATAATATGGTGGGGGATGGGTTTAGTCCTGATGTTGTCACGCATTCGGTGCTGATTAATGGTTTATGCAAAATGGGTAAGATAACTCATAATAAAGGGATCTTATCAAATATGCACAAAACTGGAGTACATCCTAATAATATTTTATATGCAACACTAATATACAGTTACGGCAAGCATGAAGATATTTTGGAAGCAACAAAAATATGAAATAGCAATAAAATCCATATATAAATCTTATATGAAGTTTACTTGAATTATAACACGTGTATAACAATGTTATGGCAACAACAATCAGATACATATATATAGAAAGAACATCCCAAAAAAGTGTGTTAAACTTGATTCCATGCCCTCTTTCAACATTCATAAACTTTCTGATACATCATTCAAAATATTTTTCATTATTAGCTTTCACTGTAAGACATTAGTTTAAGCATTATTATTTAACTTCCATATACATTCCCCAAAAATGACTTTTCAACAATAGACTACGATGTTCTTTACAAAAGATGTGCCCCCCCCCCCCCCAAAAAAAAATATTCTTGTAGCATATCCTCCTCCCAGAAAAAGAACCTTCAATGTCCGAGACAACCATAAAGTCTATAGCTTTCAATAGATATGCAGTCTCTCACTTCTTAATTATCTCTGTTGATTTTCATTATCTCTGTTGATTTTCAATTGGATCTTGAATGTAATCTGGATGAACAACAACATAATTCATTAATATAATGAATTAGCCCAACTTAATGAGTGATGTTACTAAACACAATTCATTAACAAAATTTATAACATATAAGCGCACTAAGTTGTTGATTCTTTTGTGTCAAAAAATAGGTAGCTCAACATTGGGATAGGTATTTGCCTTAACATATTTAGATAATTTTCAGCATTGAAAATAATAATCCAGTGTCAAATAAATAGAATAGCCACATAAATAAAAATGATGCTATAGAAAAGAACATCTGAAAGTTTAATGTGAAGAAGAGTTCAAAAGGTTCGGATACAAAAAGTTGAAGAGGACAGGTTAGTGATGTTTTCTTGGATTAAAAAAGAGATTAATGGATGAAAGGTGCCATCTGATTAAATTAAGTGCTACTGATTTGTCACTCTCTCATTAGTCCAAATCTCTCACTAGCACATGGGTTATCGAAATGAAAAAAGTTGGCGGTTTATTTTCACGAAAAACCCTCGTTTTTTGAAACTCACCCCCAAAAAATCAACCCAGCAGCTTGACCCATGCCCAACACCCCACGCCCCACTCCCCCCTCTATTCTTCTCTATCAAAACCGAGCAAAACCCATGTCCCATCTCTCAAATGCTAACCACCACCCCACGACCCTCTCTCATCTTCTATTAAACGCTAACCTCTCTAAAAAAGTTTGTCCATTTTTGAAAACTACTTTGCCATGGAAAATTTGGTCATGTAGAAAGTTTGGTCCTGTGAAAAAATATGAGAACCATCTCATTTTCTCATTATGTTTGCTTAGAAATGAATCACAAACTCATCATCACAAACATAGAAGTGGTCTTATGTTTGCTTTACTATTGCTCTCTGTCTATTCTGTAACCTAGCCAATCTTGAGTTTTGGGCCTTGCATAATCCAACATCAGTGGATATTGCTTGCTTCCGTGTAAGAAATCACAATGGAGAACAATGAAACATAAAGAAAATGAAATCGGAATGTTTAAATCATCCTCATTTACAATTTATACAACTACAAAAAGCAACAGTTTGAGATCATTACAGGAAAAAAAGAATTCATGTATTGGATAATTATATCTGGGATTCTTTTATTCATCATTTGCATTTAACACTCCGTCTTTTAAGTCATGCAATTTCCTAAAGTTGATGACCTCCATCTGCAATCTGTCATAAAGAAACCGTGAAACCAAATCCTCGCTCACATTTCTATTTGAACATTTGTTTGTTGTATAACATCATCACATGCAGTCTTACCCTTCGTCTAAAACCTTTGCCTTCCCAGGACCAATAACATCTATATGTCAGTTAGATTAAGCTCAACTCTGGAGTTCTCCTTCCCATGATCATCGGAGACTTTGCTTCTTGGAGCCTATAAGTTCTTTCTGTCCAGATTTTTCCTAGAACTGGACTTTACCATTAAGTCATTTGTGCATGCTACTTTCCTAAGAGGCTCAACTCATGATGATGAATTTGATTACTGCAAGATGGAAGTTGTAATTCTAGCAACAGATGCCTTTGGCTGAGATGATGATCGCTTGTTGGAGTCCTATTACAGGATCAAAATCCATTTTCTTGATCAGAGCTTTTGACTTCCTTAACTACCAAACTTGACGCACCCTTCAAGCATTCTTCCAGAATCTTTAGCCTCAATTTCAATTTATCCTATTAATAAAAACCATGATTTATTAGTAGAGTGGATAAACAAATGAAAATGGAGATGTTTGCTTCATCTCTTACCCTGAGCTGGGTTTTAGCTTTGGTGGTTCTTTCAGATATGGCTAGCTTATCCCGCAACATCTGTATCTCAGATATGGGTAGTATCAAATGGCTCTATCACAAATCTGTTGTATCCTGTTACCCCCATTGATATTTCATTTGGATCTCCCGATTGTGCTCCCTTCTCGACCACCAGTCTCATCGCAGCATCATCCAAACCCACCAATTCCACATCACAAAACTGTAATAAGACTAAAGAAACCAAACAAAATTGATGTTGAATTGAATAAGGATAATGGATTAAAATAATTAGAATAAGGATAGCGGATAGCGGATAAATACTTTTTCGTGCAGTATTGAATAAGGATAGAGGAGAATGGATTAAAATAATTAGAATGCATAGGTTAATGAGGGGGAATTGAGGAAATTAGAATGCACAGATTAATGAGGGGGGAAATTAAAATGCACAATTTTTTTGAGAATTTTAATGCACCATATATAGTCAGGAAGAAGAAGTAAAGAAAACAAAGGAATTATTGAGGTCTTTGAGGGATTTTTGTTCACTGGGCTTGAGATTGAGGGAACAGAGACCAACACAAAATGATTTATGAGGCCATATCAAAGCCGAGTGTGCCCAAAGTTCAACATGCGTAAACTTTCAAGGGATGCATGGATGGATGATGGCAATAAGCATTGACTGCATTTGATTTTTGGTTACAAATGCTCCAGTAATCTGCATGGAGGAATAAAAGTTGGTATCTTATGTAGTTCATTTCTTACCTTATTTGGAATAGTGGGAATCTATATTATTGGTTTGAAAACAACAGTTTTTCAATAAAAATTCTTACCATTACAAGCAATTGATTACAACTATGAAAAAAATCTCTCATTATAATATTTGCATATCCATAAATATGTCAGAAAATAGAAATGGAGGAACATAAACAAAATCAGTGGGGGAGTGTAAGCAAGGACCACATCATGTTATGCAAGATGAGGTCAATTTGTAAAGTACGCATAATATGCAGTAAGTAAAAGTTTAAACAATCTATAAACGAATACAAATCGTTAAAATCGCTTTTTGGAAGTTGTTTTTAACCTTCCATAGAATATTCCAACCCATTGGAATGATAGGAATGATAGCCCTGCCAGCTTTAAATGAAAGATATCATTTATGCAATGAAGAAACTCGTGCAAACAAATCTACTTGAGTAGAAGTTTACCTGAACCCACTCAAAATAACTAACAGCGACTCCGCCAGACTTTGCAAATATGACTGGTAGAATAAGAACCCCTTTCATTGATAAAATCTGAAAGGTGAAATAAGAAAACAATGATGATATACTGTCACAACCCATATACTTAATTCTAGCATACCTCGCCTACCTAACACCTAGAAAACCTAAGGCCGACTCACCTCATCAGCCTCTGGGTCTATCGGATGGTTTGCCACCTGAATGATGAACTTGGCTCTGATGTCATTTGCATTTTCCCTGTGAATAATAATATATTTGGAGTATATAAACTGTCAACTCCTAAGCATTTGAAGATAGCTAGCACTAACTCGCGCAAGAAATGGATGGACATTTCATAATTTCATGAATTGGTGTAAAATAGTTTATTATTGTTGTTGATGGCTCAAAAAGAATGGGTAAGAAATTAAAATATGAGGGAAGAACATGTTGATAACACCACCAAGTGCAGCTGGAATGAGAACATCTCAATCTTCAGTTAATAATGAGCTGGGCTCAAGTGCATCACCACCATTGAAGCCTTTGATGCCACGATTTTGCACAGAGTGCTTAATTAATTTCTCAACTTCCTGACCATTGTTGTTCTTAATTGCTCCTGTGACATCGCTTACTGCAACAACTTTCCCACCAGCTTCTGTGATAAGTTGGGCTGCCCATGACCCAACATTGCTAAAACCCTGGTTTTGAAAGAAAACAAATTACCAAATACATGTGATGAACATGCAGCTCGAAAGTTTACTCCACATCTGGTCACTGTTGTGCTCTGCTTAGCCTATCCAATGAAATTTTGTATAGATATCTACTCTTCTATCCACAGAGAACAGAGTCGGTTGAAGGGCAGACATTCAAAATTTTTGAAATGTTTTGTATTGACAACTGGGGGAGAGAATTTCTAATACAGCAACATAAAATGTGAGTGGGAAAAAGATTCAAACGAAAAAATTCAGAAGTATTTATCTTCCCACTCCAATTTCAAGTACTTCTACAAATACAACTGGGGGACATATGCATCGAAAATTGCTTGCAAAAGATAGTAGTTCACCAGCAAGCCACCCTTTAATGTCGTGTTGTAGAAGGTCCAACCACTGAGCAGCTACAATAGCACCTGCACATAAGGTGGGAATGCATTCCCATCAGATCGTTTGCAGTACTCTAAACAATTAGGTATGTAAACAACATAAGAATCATGATTTTCCTAATTACAGCTTAATGAGAAAAAAATATAAATTTTTGGGATTTATCATTTACGGATTTAACATTCACAGATTTTATCGACAAATATTTTTCAAAGAGATAAGAGGATTTAACATTCACAGATTTTATCAACAAATATTTTTCAAAGAATGCAAATAATGAACAGGTAGCCTTCTTTCATTGGCCAGTTTGACGGTGACTGCAAAATCAAGTTTAAAGCCATCAACATTTTCCAATCATCTTTATTGTTGAAATAAACTTAACAGTGAAAAACTGTGACAACTTACACTAACCCCACTTTGGAAAAGAACTTAGAAGTAAAGTATATCCCCAAACAGTTTCCAACAAAATAATTTGATCAAGGTTCCTTTCATACCTTACAGAGTAACCTGTATCAACATCAGGCCTGCAGTTCATTGAACCTGTTAAATACATCACTAATGGTGCATCAAAGTTCACATTTTAAGTTAATTTTCTCCATATCTCCTACATGCATACAAAATAAAACTTTTTATGTTCACATTTCATTCTGCAACTGAAGATGATAAGCTTCTCGACTTTTAAAATTAAACCTTTTTATGTCGCACCCAATAGGAACATAATTCTTGTCAGTTTGCACCCAAGAAATAGTTTGCAAAATTACTGAGAACATCCATATGAATCAATGAATTAAGCCCCCAAAACACCTAATTTTAGTATAATAACCACCAGAGATATGAGGAGACCCATACCATGACAACATCAGTAACAATAAAGAATATACTATAGTGAGCAATTACCCGTTCAAGAAGGTACTGAGTTTCAAGCTCAAGCCTTGCACCATTGGATTTTCTTCCACTAATTATTTCCAAAAGAACAACTACATAGCTGTATGTATCAACATTCTCGGATATTTTCCCATGGATAGCATACTCTAGTGCTGTATAACCCCCGTGGTAAGTCCCCATAAATCACATTCTGAGTAAAATAATCGACAGAATATTTCAAACGAAAAGTTTGCAATGACTAATAGCCTTTGTGTACATAAACAAAATAAATACATTTTAACAATTCAGGCATACATAGTGCCAGCAGATTTAGTGCTAAGATGACTTTGATCACAAGGTAGAAGCCTTGCCAGACCAAAGTCTGCAATTTTGGCCTGAAAATTATCATCAAGTAATATATTGCTTGTTTTATGGCACGATGAATGATGCATGCATATAACTCATTATGAAGATACGCAAGTGTCGTTGCCATGCCAACAATTATATCAAATCCTTGTTTCCAATTAAGAGTGCCATGTGTTCACTTGTCAAATAGGAAGCAAAAATGTTCAAAAATGTTCAAAAATGAAGCGCAGGCAGTGAAAAAACAAAATAAATAAGAACAAAAATGTTCAGGAAATTTTTTCAAAATGGCCCTTTTATTATGAAATACAAACCATCTAACTCTAAATCTTATGACGCTTGATCCATCAAACAACATAAGAAACTTGGCCTGCATAGGTAAGTAACAACAAACAAACACTATGATGGAGTGTTAGTAGTGAATCTAAGTAGTGGTGTTATTGTGGGTGCTAACCTGTCATCCAATCAAAATTGGTGTTGGATAACAACATCAAACTTCATCAATTGATTCTTAAAATTCCTTTGTTACCAAGGTGAGTCCACAAGAGAATGCAATGCTCTAGTGTCCATTTGAAGGCAACATCTAGCATGTAAACAGAATAAACCGAAATATTACTTCACAACTCATCAACATCTTCCTCGTCAACAATAAATTCGTCCATCTCATCTTCCGGTTGCTCCTGTTCTTCAGTAATATCATCCTATGGTGGTCCTGGTAAAAAATAATATAGAAAATAATGGCTGGAGATAGATAGATTAATATAGACAATAATGGATGGAGACATGTACAATAGCAGACTCTCGGTCATGTACAACAACAGATTAATATAGAATTTGGATGCTTTCTGGTGATGCATGATATGGCTTTTGGCTTTTAAATTTACCCTCAAATACACAGCTTTTTTGAGAAATTATTGGCACAATTGAATGGAAGCATGCAAATAATCAATCCAAAAACAATGGAAACTGATAAAATCGCCTTGAAAAAACCTGAATAAATCTGAGTGTATTTTACAATTAGAGAAAGAATAGTATTCTTAAAGCATATTAGCCATTCACCTTATAATATTAGCCATTCACCTTGAACAACAAACTGCCTGCAAAAGGAAATGGTCGATTGCAACTTCTGAGAGTTTCCTATACCAAAACTATATATTCACTAACCTGGACACATCTCTATTAAAACTCATCACACCTGAAACATATTGGGGGTCGTTTACAGCTTGTTCCAAAGAAAATATTCGACGGTGCATTTCATGGAGCAACACATAGGGCACTGACCCTTCACACAAAACATCAATTGAATACCTGAAGCATCATAACTATAGTGCAAACCAATATCTAGTATTAGCTCCCAAAAAATATTTGAAGAAACAAAAAACTCTTGGAGAACTGCAAGGTTTACCTGTTAGCATCATAACTGCAATTTCGTTGAAGAAAAAACGAATTTTTTTTAAATTGCAGAGCCCCAATCATAATTAGAACCGCAATCGAGTTTCAGATGGTATCATAATTAGACCTGCATTGATTCTTAACCTTTTCTTTCGCTTGCTGACCGAAAATCAAACAGGATCATCTTGACGGCTTGGTTTTCATCGAGGCATTCCATCGAACACTTTATGTGCAAGGTGTCCTACTAACATGGGCTTGTTCACAAATCCATTGGCATCATAACCAACCTCTGTCGCATTCAAATTCTCAAGCTCAAACACATGAATCAACCTCCCCAAACTCAAAGCAAACAACCCAGCAACCCATAAAAACAGCATAGGTTTCCATCAAAAGAAAAAGAAAAGGATTGAAGAATAAGGGGAGCAGCACTTGAAGAGGGTTTGAATGATGCTTGGGTTCTGCTGAGAGAGAGGGCGGGAGAGGGATAGAGAGAGATAGAGAGGCGAGAGAGGGAGAAGACGCAGAGGCGTGGGGTTCTGTGTTATGATTTGCTTTTCAAAATTCAAAATTTTAACTCATTTTTCACCTAAAATTCAAACGTCCCCCCAAGTTTCCCCCCAATTTCAAAATTCTAACTCATTTTGTTTGTCCCAGTCAGCAACTATTGTTTGTCCCAGTCAGCATTTTGTGGCCACGTAGGACAAACCCCTGCCACGTAGGACAAAATTCAAAATCTTCATCCTTTATAGAATAGATATATATATATATATATATATATATATATATATATATATGGGCGTGGTCGGCTGCGAACGGTTCTCACGGGGTTGCCCGTGCGAACTAAATTTTTTTATTTTTTTTAAATTTTTTTTCAAAAAAAATTTTTCCACACTTTAATCCATACATATATACACCCCAGGAAAAATAATGGGTGAACTCTAGGTAGATTTGACCCTCGATCAAGACGTTAAAAAATTTAACGGTTTCAGAACAATAGAACATTTTGTACCGATCCGATCAAGGGGAAAATAGGGGGGATTGTCTTGATTTTTGATATGAATGTGTATTAACATGTTTAGAACACATTCAACGGTTTGGATCTATGAAAATAATCAAAGAGAGGAAGTTCCCACGGAGTTCTCACGGGGGAAGTTCTCATTTGAACATTCCCCTATATATATATATATATATATATATATATATATATATATCTATTCTATAAAAGATGAAGATTTTGAATGTTTGTCCCAGTAGGACAAGATGACTAGGACATATGAGGTTATGACTAGGACAGAGACTTGATGACTAGGATTGGGATAAGTTTTGGAGGGAAATTTGTGGGGAAGATTTGAAAATTGAAATTTGAGGGGACTTAAATTTTGGGGGGAAACTTGAAATTTGGGGGATTAAATAAACCGTGCCCTATGGGCACGGGTAATGGCTAGTATATATATATATAAGGGGGATCTAAGGTGCCTCCTTAGATGAAAATCTAAGAAGGCGCCCACATTTCCCCCCATCTCCTACAATTTTTTTGGAAATATTTTTTCATGGGATTATTGTTCACATCATGGATGATCAACATACCAAATTTCAAGGGATTCCAATACTTTTTGAGCCACCATCTACCCCTTACAACTTCAACGGTTTGAAAACGTGCTTAAAAACCCACGAAGTTGCAAGAGGTAGATGGTGGCTCAAATAGTATTGGAATCCCTTGAAATTTGGTATGTTGATCATCCATGAGGTGAACAATAAACCCATGAAAAAAAAATTCAAAAAAAAAATGTGTGAGCTGTGGGGAAATGGGGGCGCCTCCTTAGATTGAATCTAAAGAGGCACCTTAGGATCCCTTTACCATATATATATATATATATATATATATGTATATGAAAATTTTCAAATGAGAACATTTCGCACCGTGCGAAAATGGTTTTATTTTTTTTTATTTTTTTTTCAAAAATTCTTTTTTCCACCCGCATTATATGTTGTTATACCCCCCTCAAAAAATAATCGTTGAGAAATAATGTCATTTGGCCTTCGATCAAGGAATTTCATCAAATTCGCACGTTTTGAGACCGTTAAATTTGTAGCTGGTGGATGAGTGCTCTAATCCTCAACGGTTCACCCATTATTTTCCCTGGGGTATATAATTGTATGGATTAAACATCAAAAAAAGAATTTTTGAAAAAAAATTCAAAAAAAAGATAAAAATCTTTTCGCATGGTGCGAAAAGCCTCTTTTTCGCAACCGAAGATCACTCATATATATATATATATATATATATATATATATATATATATATATATATATATATATATATATATATATATATATATATATAACATATGTGTAGGGAGCTGGCAGCGATCTTGGCACCCTACAAGTTATATATATGTGTGTAGGGAGCCTCCGTTCATCGATGACATGAGGTTAATGGAGGAGCGATCTGGGCACCCTACACATATGTTTTTTTAAATTTTTTTTTGCAGTAGTTAGATAAACTTGTTAGGAAGCTCAGGTCGATCCAACACCGTTTGAGCCTCTATTCATCGATTTTAAAAACGTTGCGCAAAACTGTCCAGATTTTGCGCAACGTTTTTGAAATCGATGAACGGAGGCTCAAACGGTGTTGGATCGACCTGAAATTTTGTGGGGAGCTTCCTAACAAGTATATGTACCAACTGCAAAAAAAATTAAATAACAAATACTGTAGCATGCCCATATTGCTGAAAGCGTTGGAAAAATTTCCATCGCTGTCGGCACTCCTCCATTTCTCTCTCTCTCTCTCTCTCTCTCTCTCTCTCTCTCTCTCTGCCGTATACGTGTGTGTGTGTGTGTGTGTACGTACATGCATACATACATACATATATATGTATGTACGTATACATACATACATAGATGTATGAGGGAAATGTGCCTGAGGTTGACCTCAAGCAAAATTACCTGCGCACAACCCCGTTGTCTGGGGTTTGTAAATATTTTTTTTGAATGTTTTTTGCAGTAGGTAGATATACTTTTTATGTAGATCCCCAAAAAATTTCAGGTCAATCCAACACCGCTTGAGCCTCCGTTCGTCGATTTCAAAAACGTTACACAAAACGTTTCTGGACAGTTTTGCGCAACGTTTTTGAAATCGATGAACGGAGGTTCAAACGGTGTTGGATTGACCTGAAATTTTGTGGGGAGCTACATAACAAGTATATCTACCTACTGCACAAAAAATTCAAAAAAAAAATACAAACCCCGAACAGCAGGGTTGTGCACGGGTAATTCTGTCTGAGGTCAACCTTAGGTACATTGTTGGGTATATATGCATGTATGTATGTATGTATGTACACATTTAATTTACCTTTTAATGTTATTTTTCATTCTCATTTTCAACTTTCTTTTCTTTCCCTCTTCTTTCTAATCTTATCCTTTCCTTTTCCTTTTCTCTTTTTCTTTATTCTTCTTTTCCTTCTTCTATTTCTTTTTCTTCCCCATTTTCTGTCTTTCTTTCTCTTCCTCTCTTCCTCTCTTTTCTCCTCTGTTTCTTTCTCACCTTCACTCCTTTATTTCTCTCTCTTTCAACAGGGGAGCATAGGGAGTATGGGGGCTTACGGCGGGGGTGCACATGGGGTGGAGGAGCAGAGAGGGAGGGGGGATAGCGGTTTTGGTCGAGCTCGGGGGTCTCGCCGGAGGTTTCCGGAGAAGAGGCCGAGGGGGTGTTCGGTGAGTTGCTCGGGGAAACTCGCGGGGGTCTAGTGAAGCAGGGGACGGAGCTTGGGGGGCCCGGGCTGGAGTAACGTTCAGCCAAGGCTATGCTCGGTGTGGAGGCGAACGGAGACAGGGCCGGCGGGGGTCTTGGCTTGGCATGGGAGAGACGGGGGGGTAGTCTTGAGTCAGGACACGAGAGAACGAACGTATAAGCAATGTGTTTAAGCAATCAAAGGTTATAAATAGAACTAGCTAACTCCTTTCGTGATGGTTGGATTTGTATATCCTTGGCTGGTGGGCTTTTGATCATTTCACATATTAAGTCTTCCTTGTATTGGTCGGACTGGGTGTTACTGAATTGGGCCATGGGGTCCTCGGCTGGGTTGGATTAGAGGTCTTTTATGTGGTATACTACCACCACAGAACAATCCATTGGGATTAATGGATATCAGATGGCACTTGATATTGAGAGATCGGCACTTGATATTGAGAGATCATCACGTTAATCCACCTAACTTAAAATAGAAAATAAAGCAGTGGCTTGTCATTTCACAAGCACCTTCTCTCCTACTTTATTTTCCTTTTTTAGAAACAAGTCACATTCCTCCCCCCAAAATTCAGTGTATATAGCAATCTCCTTTTTTTCCTCTTTTTAGCCGTGGGGGTGGGGGTGGGGGTGGGGGTGGGGGCCGCTTGGAATTTTGGATGAATTACGAGAGACCAATCACATGTGCCTTTTAATCTTGTCAATTTGGTGAATAAACTACTGGAGGTGCTATGCGCGCAGACCAAATTTTTGACTGCACAGACCACTAACAAGTTTGCAGTTAAAAATTTACAAGTTTGACCTTGGACCTTTTCCTCTTTTGACCTCCATCTCTATTCCAGCACCCCGGGGGTGGATCACCCCCACACACCCACAGGGATGAGAATGGGCATGACCAAAGCGGACTTCCAATTGGACATGCCACATCATCATCCCTACGAATCCTTCACTAAATTTAGTGAAATATTTGTAGGGATGATGATGTGGCATGCCCACTGTTGTCACCGCCTGTAATGAGACATTTTCAATAGAAGAGCAATTCAAAGTTTAAAACCAATCGTGCAAGCTTGTTGGCCACGGATGAGAATGGGCATGCCCAAAGCCCGATTGGGGTTCCAAATGGGCATGCCACATTATCATCCCTAAAATTCCTTCACAAATTTTAGAAAAATTTGTGAAGGAATTTTAGGGATGATGATGTGGCATGCCCATTTGGAAGCCCAATCGGGCTTTGGGCATGCCCATTCTCATCCCTACATCGGACAGCCTAAAAACTGTATTAGGCCAACCTGATCCTATGTGCAAAGCTCTTGGTGCCCATTTCCATCCGATGTGCAAAGCTCTTAGTAGACATTTCCATTTTCGCTTTTAGCCATTTTTGTAAAATTTATTTATTTGCAAACCTCTTACCAAGAAATTCTTTTTGGGCTGCTTGTATCCCCACATCGGCGAAAAAGCCTCAAAACCAAAAGCCACCCTCCTCCCTTTCCATCCCGTCGTCTTCCACGTGTCCGATCGACGACGGACAAGCTGGAATGTATGTAAATCGCTAAAAGTTGGCGATGCTTATGGAAAGACAGCAGCAAGTGGCTAGCCCTTCGATATTTAGCACAGAATATGTTTTGACAAATGAACTACATTTCAAGCTTGTCCGACGTACATGCTATCTGGCATACCTCTCAAGATTCAGCTCGCAGTCTACTAGCCTGTCCGGGTCCTTGTAACGACCTCGGTGATTATAGCACGCGCAGAGAGGAGGAGAAACAAAATGACTCACTCAAGCTTGCCTACTTCTTTCTCCCACCTGAGCCCGAACATTTGACGGCCAAAGGGCGCAACAAGATTGTAACGGAGGACCTGCGATTCGCAATTTAACATGGAAGTCATGCAGCGATGCAAGGCTAATCAGAAGCTGAACTATAAAAAGGTATCGCGAACCACGACCTTATCGTTGATGTCCCGCATCTGTGCCTTGAGAGGCTCGGAATCCGCAGGCCACGCTGAACCGTGATGGTTTGCTCTGCTTGCCCAAGCCTTCTTCAGGGCCGACCTCCACTCGGCAACCCTGCACCGGATCTCCTTGTTCAGTTCAATCCATTCCGGTGCACAGCCGTTTCTTGAGAGGATTTTGTACAGCATGTCCTCCGCCGGATCAGCGTGCGGGTTCGTGCCGAGGTCGAGAGGCTTACCCTTTCCCGGCAGGTTCTCAAAGTGGCCTTCTTCCATGGCACGCCATATCCTCCGCTCCGCGACATTGACCACGTCTGTTTCCGACCTGCCAGCATGCATTGGTATATATCACGCTCCAGAATACAGAATAACAGAGCAGAAATTAGCACCGTTAAGCTTATCAGATTTTGCTCTGTGATGAATTCCGCGAACATCAACACTTGTCGCCCTAAAATAAGAAAATCTCCATGCAATATGTTTTTTTTTCCGCGGATGGGGTAAACAGTGATCTAATGCCTACATGTTTACAACATTCATGAAGAAAGATGAGAATAAGGTGTGTTGCACTTTTTTCCATGCTTGTTTGGCAAGCATAGTGCTGACATTTGGAAAGTCATTCGCACTTCAACTTGAGGTAGCATTCTGAGAGTCATTCTTAGTGTCTATTATACAATTGGTGAGAGTCATTCTTAGTGTCTATTATACAATTGATAGAAGTTTTTGAATGTGGCTTGTTGACTAAGACGAAAGGATTGGTAGGACAGCTAGGCTTGAATCTTAAGGAATCAATGGGTAGGACGAGAGTTTTGTGAAAATTTTGGGGGCAAAACCTTAAAATTTTGGTGGGAAATTTTGGGTGTAAAACCTTAAAATTTTGGATGGAACAAAATTTTGGAAACTAAGATTTTAAATTTTGGGGTGGAAATTTTGGAGGTAAAACCTTAAAATTTTGGGGAAACTGAATTTGGAGTGAACCATATTTTGGAAACTAAAATTTTAAATTTTGGGAGGGACCAAATTAGGAGGGGACAAAAGTTTGGGGCGAACTAAATACCCTTGGAGAACTAAATGTTAATTTAAAATGTTAGGATGAAATAAATCCTGAGAGAACTAAATTTTGGTGGGAATTGAATCTGGAGAGAACTAAACTTTGAGTAAACTAAAATTTTTTTTCGGGGGATCTAAATTCTCCGATGGAAATTAAATTTTAGTTTAAATGTGGTTAAATATTTTGATTGGGGGTATATTTTGAAAGTGGTTGCAAATTTTGGACTAAACTTGAAGTGAAATTAACATTTTTAGGGGAAACTAAATTTTAGTTTGGATGTGGTCGGTGTATATTGTAAAGGTGGTGGTAAAATTTTTTAAGGGTGATTTTTAAGAGGCTACAAGTATTTTTTGGGAGGTATTTTGAATGTGTTGAAATTTTTCGTAAAATATTTTCATATTCCGTGACCTATGGTCACGGGTTATGCCTTGTGTGCGTGCGCGCGCGCGCACATATAGAGAAGCATGTGAATAAGAAGATATCATCTATCAGTTATTAAAAGTATGCTTTCGACTGCAATTTTAATCCTTGGATACTCGTGAGAGCAAACTGTTCACTTTGATTTTAGAAGTAAACAAGTTTTTTTGAGCATGCATACAAACACTGATAAATATTAACTTCTCGTTATTTAGCACATGCAAGCGCACACAATTAACATCCTTAACATTAACAGATCTAAAACATCACTGAGTATGGAAATTTTTGACTGCCCACTAACTGGATTCAAATGAAAGAATGCCAACAAAATGTTCATCCCTTGTCCTAATGAATGGATTCTGTGGGAAAGATCTGTAAGTGAAGAAAACCCATCCCACCATCCTTCGTAAACAAATGTGCCCAGATTTAATAGTTTGCAGCATTTGAAAACTTAACATTAAGTACCATGCTTCATCATGCTAGACAGGATGGTGGGTGCTCAATCATCAGCTAGGAACATAAATTTAACAATACAAAATAGAACCATGATAGATTAACATGTACATATCAATAAACAGCAGAGACCTCGATAATCTGTTTACGGTGGATAAAGAAGAGCCAATGCCCAACCACGTGTGCATGCTACTTACTAATGGAGCATGCCAACTCCCTCAGCCCAATAGGATGGTCATAGAACACGGAGTTACAATTGATATCAAAAGTATATCTTACTACCTCACAGCATTATCCAAACATCTCAGAGATTGATAAGGTGGTAGGAATTTGTTGAGAAAACTGCACTCCTGGTATATGTCAGGAATCATATATGTCAGGAATCCATTGATGAAAGGGGCTGGTGAAAGCATGAACCCAAGTCGTACATCTCTGTTAGTATATCCAACCAATATGATACTCTAGTCAACTAATAAAATATTGGAAGTAAACCAGATTTTGACATATTAGATGATCTAATAGTGGACTAATTGGTCTAAACTAGTCGAACAGTGAAAACTTCTTAATCGATTAGTCATCCTCTAGTCGACTAGTAATTGAGCTGTAGTCGACTAAATGGCTACTCTCTGTCTTGATTGGCCTAGTTGACTAGAGTGTATTGATTAGTCGACTAGACACCATTAGTCAACTAATCCTTATACTGTGATCGAATAATCATCTAGCCGTTGGTCAGAACATAATTTCTTCAACTAGCTATTTTCTAGCCGTTGCAACGGGCTTTTTGAGGATTTTCTCATGTAGATTTTCATCTCTATAAATAAAGATTATTTCAGGTAAATTAGATATGATTTTAGATGAAAAATAAAAAAGAAAAAGGAAACCCAAAAATAGCCACATTCCACATTGTGCTCTCTTCTTTCCCTCTTAGAACCAAATAGATTTCTATTCTAAATAGTCATTACCAAATCTATTGAATAGAAATCAAATATATAGCCACACTACAATACACAAACCTTCATCTTCAAGGCTCAGGGAAATTGTAATTATTGCTCAATCGTGTGAGGAGTTGGCCTCAAGTGAAGAGGTGTTGTCCTCGCTCTCCATGCGAAAGGTTGACGATCTCGGGTTGTGAGATCGGTGTTACACGATTGATAAGGATTGTTGATCAGGTCGCAAGTTATACTATTCTTGAGAATAGTGAAAAGCTCCGATGGGACCTGTGAACTGGATGTAGGTCGCGGGAGTTAACCTACCATGATACTTATCCGTATTTACGATTAGTCTTACTATCTACTTGAACTATTTTTAATTTTCATAGTTTTATATTTCTGCTGTGCATAATCCTTGTTTATGGGAATTAATTTGTTGAGAAGCGTACACTAACCGTACCTTTTAAGTATCATATGCACATCAGAGACTTTACACAAATTACAAAATCAAGTTCCATGGTGGTGGCAAATTGAGGAAAGCCTAGAGTGCTTTTTACGCATTGCCCGATGCGTGATAATGGAAAAAGGTGGTTGAGGTTCTTGTGACGCAGACTGTCGCAACGAGTACACAATACGGGTAAGTTCACTTGTTGACTTTGAAGGAACGTATTCGAGGGAAGATCTTCCTGAGGAAGGAGAGCACCTGATGTGTAAACATGTATTGCTTCATCTGTAAAGCAGATCACATATCCATTGTTATTAACAGCAAGCACCGTCCGTTACACAAGCTAAGAATATACGAAAGAGACAGTTACACAAGCTAAGAATATACGAAAGAGACACGATGTACTTCCTAGAGAGTGCTTATTCCAATGAATGGCAATCGTAGTGTGGATAATAGTGGGGTCGTTCTCATGGCCAAAGTTGCTCATTATGGAGGTAAACGGTGGTACGTGTAGGCGTCCGTATCATAATGACATCCCTCATCAATGAAGCAGCTAACCATGGGATTAGAAGGGAAATCATGGTGGAAGATCCTAGGGTAATCAATGATGAGGTGCAGTAGTAGCCAAGCATCAAACCATATGAATACATCAATCAAACAGCACGTCTGAAATTTATGTAGGTGCAAAACGCTTCGCTAGTTGCCTAAAGCTGTCTCCAGGGCAATAGAGTAGAGTTGTCATGGTGCATGAAGAAAAAGTAATCAGGGGCATAACTACGGCTGGTTTGCCCTAGACAGATGCCAATGACAGTAAACAACAAAAAAATTTATATATGTTCTCTTTTCCCGTACCTTCTCTCTCTTTACTCTATCTTCTCTATCTCTAAATTCATGGTGCTCACAAGGGAATGTGACTGCTGTGATGCTGCGGCAGGTCAACAGGGGTAGCTGTCGAGAGGCCAGAAACGAGCCCTTAACAGATGGTTGGAGACTTGGGGCCTAGTTGGAGGCTTGGAGCCAAATTTTCGAGCGTTTGATTTCTACTCAATGAAAACGGAAAGCTTGTGATGGCTAGATTTGTGAGGTTAAATCTTTTTACTCTACTCATGGTTAATTTTAATTCTGGGAGTTCACTTTTCGCGAATTTAAGTTTTTTAAGATCTGGATTTTGTTTTGTTTGGCGTCTCTTAGTTGGGAATCTTGTGGAAAAATGAATTTTGCTTGGGGTGTGTTTAGTCAACTAATGTGAGAACTTTTGCGGTTACCCATAAAATGTTTGCAGATTTTACTTGTTCAATCTTGTGAGAAGAGGAAAAGTTAGATCTTTTGCCAAATTTGTGTTTGCCTATGTACCGATTTTGTTTCTCAAATTAGTAGGAAGTTTGAGGAAGAACCCATGGCTTCATATTCTCGCCCGAAGAGGAGAATTCTCATTAATTGTAACTTAGTGTTGTAGTATGATGAGTTTTTGCGGAATACAAAGAAAATCTAATAATAGATTGTCACATGAAGTTCGGGTTTCTCTACACATTTATACTCTTCTATGGACATATTCCCTTACGTGTTCATGTTGTGCGAAGTGAATATCAGAAAAGAATTTTCCCTATTATTGGTACCCGTTGTATTTGGCTTTCATTTATATATGTGCATTCACTTTTCTTGATTGTTTATATATATTTGAAATCATAGATATGAGAATTAGTTAATTTTTATTTTTCTGATCTTAGCTTATTTATATATACATCATCAGCTCCCAACCACTCACTTATATCATTCTCCCAACCATTTAGACTTACGTAACACAGCTTACACATACTCACTAATTACATCTTAACACTTCTCCTCAAGCTGTGGTATAGATATCATGTATACAGAACTTGTCACAGATGTAATTATCTCCCTTTTTCCAAAGGCCTAGTAAACATGTCTGTCTATTAACCGAGTTATCGTTCTACCAAGCCTTAGACCATGTCGCCTTTATTCTCACTATGTGTCAGTCAATCTCAATGTGTTTAGTCATCTCATAAAGATCTGGATAGTGGTGATGTATATAACAATCTTATTATCACAATACAACCTCGTCGGTAAAAGTGTGTTAAGATCTATTGAAACCATAGCTATGTACTCTGAATCTGCACTAGATCAAGAATGAACTAGTTGTTTCATGTGCTTTTGAGATACCAAATTACTGTTTATGAAAATACAATAGCCAGTTATCGATCACTGATCAAATGATGAACCAACCCAATCTGTATTTAAAAAAGTCACGATTCTACAGTGCCCAAAAAACAGAGTATAAATGTCTTTTATCTGTGAGCATCCCAATACATAATATGTGGATCAATCATGAACTCGCTCAAAACACCTACATGAAAATTAATATTATGGTATGTCATAGTAAAGTAGTTTAGTTTTCCAATCAATCTCATGTATCATTTTGAATTATGCAATGACTCCCTAAGCTGATAAAAGTTTGGAGTTTGGATCCATTAGTAAGAAGATATGCTTATACCCCGACATTTCTATCCCTGACAACATATCCAAAAACATACTTTTATTAGGACAAACAGATTTTTTGAGCATGAGCCCTCTATCCTAAGTATCTGAATGGTTCAAGATCTTTTGTTTAAAATTTATTTTATATAGATTGCTGCAAATCGTGAATCCCGGAAGCGTCTTATCATAATATCAACGTATACCATCAGCAAAATCTATCTTCACTGATGGATCCGTTACAAGATGGAGTAATCATTTTGACAACGTTTGAGGCTAAATCGTCTCATAGAATTTAGTGACTACTTCAATGTCACTTCAAACCATATGATGGCTTCTTTAATTTACACACATTCTTTAATTCTTACTGATTAACAAAACTTGATGGTTGCTTTCTTCTTATAGAATAATATTAAGAAACGTATTGTTGACATCCAACTGATGCAATGTTATTAATTAATGGTAGTCAAAGAGAAATAAATGCACAGATGTTATATTTGTCACGCGCGAGAGCATCTCATGGAAATATACACCATCCGTTTGTGAATAGTCATTAGCGACCGGTATGACCTTCAAATCGAGCAAGAGAACCATTAGGATTCAATTTCATAATATGCACCCATCTATAACTAACCATCTTCTTATTTGGTAATACTAGTAGAAGATCTCGGGATTCATTAAGCTCAAGTGTATTTACTTCTTCTAATATTACGTCACGCGAAACTAGAAGTAATAAAACCTTTGAAATAGACTTAAGAGTTTAGCGAGAGTTAGTGATAGGTGTAAAAATATGGGCATAAAATATGTGCTTGTGAAGATGATAAGATGTGTAAGACAAAGGAACCTTTTTATGAGTAGTCGTGATGTTTAACTCAAAAAATAACTTAACTATCTTATGGAGATTTTAAGGGTAAGATCCGAAAAGGAAGACAACACAGGGTTTGAAGGTGATGATGTAGAAGCACTAGGAGCTAAGACGGGATCAGTAAGCTGTGTCTAGATCGTGTTTCACCATTAATATACATGCATAATCTCATACTTTTATGATGGTAACGCATAAAGGAACTACTCATTATCAATGCTATGGTTAAATGATTAGGCATCATCTCTGGGTTTGGTGAAGTCTGGTTGAAACTCAAAGAATTTGGTATCAACAGATATAAAAGACTTCAATCATAAGAAAGTTGCATTTATAGTTTTTCTATATAAAATAATACTCCAAACTATGCATTTAAACATCAGATATCAAGTTTAAAATCATTAGTAACATAATTATGGGCAAAACATATCTAAAAAATCTCAGGTATTAAAGGAAACAAATAATCTTAGGGAACGACAAGCGGCAAGGAATCTGACAATTAAGCACATATGAAAGCATATGATTAATAAGATAACAAGTCGTTAATATAGAGTTAGCTCAAAAAATCTTTAAAATATTCAATTGTAATAGAAATGTGTGTTCAGTTTTTTGGTAAATATTTGTTTTTATGTTCTGCACATGAACGAACACTGATGAATAATTTCAAATTCTAACATAAAAATTGTACACTGCTTACTTCTTTACATTATTGCTTCTTAAAATTTTCATAAAATACAAATAAATTCTTTAATTCGGCATAAAAAATTCTTAAAATTGTAAACACTTCAGATCTTTTTTTCATTAAGTAAATCCAAATTAAAAGTGAAAAAACATTCGTAAACTTAATAAATAGATTTAACAACAAAAGCAACATGAGACGCCTCCTTAGATTAGGATCTCAGCAGCGACTAAGGCCCTGTTCGCTTCAAGAGCTTGTTGATTCAAGCACTATTTCGATTCCTCATTGAGAATGCAAGGTGTTCTTTTGATCGAACCGCTGGAGCGCGTGGGTGACTTCGTTCTCGATTGTGGGCCCCTCTCCTTCTCCCTTGACCAATATTTTTTCGCGTTTGCTCGGGTGGCGGGGCCCCACAATAACTGTGGTTTGTGTGGATCTCACCTCAACTTTCCAACTCCACAATCCAACCCCACTTTCCAACAAAAGAACACACTACACACAAATTTCTCTCTCATCAGATTCCTAACTTCTCAACTTTCCCAATTATACTTTCCTACAAAAGAACAGGCCCTAAGTGCTTTGACTATGGTTTTGATGGTGACTAGTAACAAAAAATAAATCAACGGCAATGGAATGGTGGCTTAGGGTTTTGGATTAATGGCCAATATTAGGTTAGTAGCTCAAATACCTAAAATCAGAGATAAGAGGAGTAGTTATTTTTATTCTTCCAACTTTAGCTTATTTATAGATACATAATCAACTCACAACCACATATACCTATGTCACTCTCCCAACAACTCATGCTTATGTCAACTATTCACTTATTATATCTTAACGGTATTGTATGACATGGAAATTTGTTTCTAGACCCACTGATTGAAGTGGATTTATTTGTAAACACACTGATACGATCCGGTGGATCGAATCAATAAAGTTCAGATTTTTAAAAGAGGAAAATATAAAATGAGGAATTTTATAGAGTGAACGTATTAAAGCCTGCCCTAATTTATAGAAAAGTGGGGAATTACTAATCTAGTCTAAAATGACTAGAATACCCCTAACTAACCCACCTACGTGCTACCGCGCCTCCTACGGCGCACGTAAGTGACTAAAGGTGGGTGGGTCCCCCTAGATAGCCGCCGGCCTCCTGTGGTGGGTGCGGGCTCGGTCCGCATCAATACCGCCCCCTAAAAGAGCCACCTTGTCCTCAAGGTGGAGATCTGGCTTTGAAGGCCCCGAGGGAAAACAGAGGCTAGGGTCACCTGTCAGAACCACCGTGCGACCCCCCTCCTGGAATTCCATCCTAAGCTGCTTCCAATTCATCTTCACATCGCCCAACCCCCTCAGCCACTGCACGCCCAAAATCACATCGATATGGTCCAACTCTAAGGGCAAGAAGTCTTCCACGATCTGCACTCCTTGTAGGGTCAGACTCACCCCCTTGCACATCCCACTGGTCTCCTCCCTCCTTCCTGTCCCGGAGAGGACCGTAAACGTCTCCAAGGTGCTCACCTTCAGCCTATGACGATCCACCAAATGTCGAGAGATGAAGTTGTGGGTAGCCCCACTGTCTATGAGTATCGTCACCGGCGCGTCGTCCAATCGCCCTGACAACTTCATGGTATGGTTCGTGGTTACCCCTACCAAGGAGTTCAGGGACACCTCCGCTACATCCAGATGTGCGTGCTCAGCCTCGCTCTCTTCCGTCATCACTGGCTCTCTCTCCTCTGCATACTCCCCCTCGTCCGGCATTATCACAGCCCTCATATCAGCCTGCCCCTCTCCTCCGCATGCTTCTCCTCCGCCTTGTGGGCCAGGCGAAGGACATCCTCCAGTGTCCCCGGGCTCTGCATCCTCAGCTCTGCTCGTATGGAGGGCTTCAGTCCCCTCATGAAATTCCCGATCATCACCTCGTCGGTAACCCCCTTCACCCGGCTATTCAGCATCTCAAATCTCTCTACATAGTCTCTCACTGTCCCCTCCTGCCTCAGGGCCGACAGCTGCTCGTAGAAATCCCCTCCCGCCGTCTCCTAGAATCGATCCACGATCGTCGCTGATAACTCCTCCCAGGTCCGAAAGGGGGACCGTGCTATCTTCCACCGGTACCAGGCCAGAGCCTTCCCCTCAAAGTAGATCCCGATGGCCTTCAGGACCTCCTGCTCCGTCAGACCCATCACCTGAAAATACCTCTCTGCTCGGTATATCCACCCATCAGGGTCGGTGCCGTCAAAGGTCGGCATCTTCAGCTTCATCAACCTCCGATCTGCGTTGATGTCGCCTAGCTGCCCCCTATCTCCGCCCCGGTCACCTCCCCGGACCACCTCGCCACCCCGAGCCTCCCTCGGGCCTCCCCCGTCGCTCCGTACAGCTCCTCTGGCCAAGCAGGTCTCTCCCACGCCTCGGGCTGGTAGTAGTGTCCCGGGAACTCTGGGGGTCGTGCCAAATTGGGCCTCGGCCCATGCGCAAGGGTCTCTGCTCTCCAAAACTGGCCCGCCGGGGCCCCAATAGCTGCTCCCGAGGCCCATCCGCCTCCCGCCATCCCCGGAGTTCCCCCGGAGTGGGGGACGATCCCCGCCACACCCCCAAAGGGCTGGAAAGTCGTCATCGGGCCCCCGAATGGGCCGGCCCTACTCGTCGGCCCCCCAGGTGGGCCTGTCGCCCAAGCCGGACCCCCGCCTGGGGTCGCCGAGCCTCCCGCACCCCCGAAAGGGGGTGCCGCCGCCTCTGTGAAGACCCCGGGGTCTGACGCCAGCCCCGGCGACCTGTCCGCACCCCCGGATGGGGGTGCCGATGTCTCCCCGCCCCCGTAGGGGCCTGCCGAGGTGTCGAGACCCCCTCCGGGGTTTGCCCAGCCATCCCTGCCCCCGGAGGGGCCCGCCGGTGGCCGCAGGGGGCCTGGCGGCCTCGCCCAGGCCTGGGGAGGGCCGGGCGGGGCCGCCGAAGCCTTGACAGGCCCAGGCGGGCCTGTCGATGTGTTTCCCGACCCGCGCGGGTCTGCCGGCACCCATACGGACTCGCGCGACCCTAGGGTTGGCCCCACCGGCCCTCCTTGCTCCCTCGGGTGGTCGTCTTGTGTTGGAAATCCGCTGGGGGCTGATTCTAGGGTAGAACCCCCCCTTCTTGGACCCCCTTGCCTCGATCTCCCCCTTTCGCCACCGTGAGGGCTTGGATCATCTCTTTCAATTCTCGGAGATCTCGGCCTTGTTGCGCGGCGTCCGTCCTCATCCCACGAAGTTCGATTTGGATATCTTCTTGTGAATGGGCGTAATCTTTGAGTGAATCTCCCATCGTTTTCTTCAATCCCTCGAACCTCTCTTCGATCTCCCGATTGAGATCCTCTCGTAGCCCTTGAATCTTTTCTTCAACCGCATCCGCCTTCGATCGAGTATTTGCCGCCATTTGGACCTAGTGCTCTGATACCAATTTGATACGATCCGGTGGATCGAATCAATAAAGTTCAGATTTTTAAAAGAGGAAAATATAAAATGAGGAATTTTATAGAGAATGATTTGCGAAGAACACAAGATAAATGGATCTCCTTCGAGACGAGATCCTGTCTCCTAGCTTTGAATGAACGGATCAAAGCCTAAAAACCCTCACAATTGATAACTCAAAGTGTTTTCACAAATCAAGCATCAAAATAAAATAAAGACGGCTAGCCCTAATTTATAGAAAAGTGTGGAATTACTAATCTAGTCTAAAATGACTAGAATACCCCTAACTAACCCACCTACGTTGCGGGCTCGGTCCGCACACACACCTTTTAAAACTAAAACCCATATAAAAGAGTGTAATATACTATGCATAAAAGATACATAATTTCTGAACAAGAATATAGCGTTTTGCATCATTATAAATGAATATGTATTAAAAAATTTGCCCATGATGTCATTTTTATGCTTACATCTTCTTTTTTCCATATATGTTCCTCTCAAATGTCCATGTTGGTTTCTGCTTTTAGCAGATATGGACGTGACTTTTCTTTCTGAACTGTTTCTCTCAAATGCCCATGTCGGTGTCTGCTTTTAGCAGATATGGACGTGACTTTTCTTTCTATACTATATTTTTATCCATAGTTGTGATTGGAAAAAGACATTGAAATGGTAAATCACATACCAGATTTGTATAGGATCCAAATGCACCCATACATACAGCCAACGGTGCTAAAAGATGTGGATAATCCGCTTAGTACCTAATTTTGTTATCATTTTTTAGATGGACGTACCATGGGCAAAATAACCAAGATATATAAATAAGTTTGAAATACATGACAAATGGGGATATCACAACCTGGAGGTAATCCGATTGTGGAAAAAGAAACATGAAAAGAAGAGAAACGAGAAAGAGTATATCTTATCCGAGGAAAGTAAGGCAGCCTCGAGGAGAAGAGCAGCGGAAAGAAAAACCTAGTACAAAAAATAGCTACCAAGGACAAAAGCACTCAGAAGGCAACCTCGAGGAGAAGAGTGGCAGAAAGAAAGTCTGATACTAAAATAGCTAACGAGGACAAAAGCACTCAGAGACAACGGCAGAGTTAGTCCGTGCAGCAAGGCTGGATCCATGAGGTGAAAGGAGAAGAAACATGTTGGATGATAGCTTCGTGAAGGAGATCGTTATTGCTAAGAATTGTGGAGTTCCTCTTTGGCCAAAGGACCCAGATGATAGCCATGGCAATGGCATCCCATGTTTTCGTAAGGGTGGCAAAGACATTTGCTACAGCAAATAGTCTTCTGGAGTTCATCTTTGGCCAAAGGACCCAGATGATAGCCATGGCAATGGTATCCCAGGTTTATCATAACGGTGGCAAAGATACATTTGCTACATCAAATGGTCCAGAGTGCATGAAGGCTCATGGGGAGATGAGGTAGGTTATGGATCGAGCAAAAGTAACTCCAAACATTGTAGCAATAAGAGCGATGTCAAAAATGTGCAAGGATGTCTTAGTGATTGGAAAGACAAAAGGGGCATGAAAGGTCGAGCAAATGTTTCTGTGACTAAGGATGTCCATGATCAGAAGACAAACTTTGAGTGCCAACCAAATGGTTATTTTAGCTTTCAGATGGGCTAGTGAAGCCCATACACGATACGCATCAAGGTCAGTGGATTTGTTTGGGAATAGTCTACAATAAATGGACTTGAAATAGAAGCGGACCAGTAAATGGTTGATAAGCTTCAGTCTCGATGGTGTGAGATGGCATGCTGATTACGCAGTTAGACATGGTGAGTTGAATGGATTTACATGTGGGATACTGTAGACAATGAAAGGTTGAGACACATCAATTTTTTAGGTATTGTGAGGCGACAGTAGCAAGTTCATCATCAGGACTTTTAAAGAAATGGGAATGTCCCAGAGGCTGGTCTCAATTTAAGGGCACCATAAAACCAATATGTTCGCCAAAACCATAAATAAACGTTAATCATAGGTGAAAATAAGAAGAGACTTTGAGGATATCATGCCAAAAATGGAACAAGATGCTAGAGATATCCTAGTAAGTCCCAAATACTGAGACGAAAGTAGTAAAATTGGCGAACAATGGAGACTCGATGTGTGTTGGGAATGAGAAGGAAACACCGCCAGTTTGAGGTTCAAGATTCTAAAACCATCATGCCACTTAAGACGCGTAAGAGTACAAGTCTGATCCTAGCTAACTAGAAGGTGCTGCCATGGGCATGATTGTTGTCTTTCCAAACGGACTACTTGATGCAGTTGATGTAGTTAATATTCCATTGAGGAAGGCAAAATAAAGACAGGTAGTGTCGTGGAGGGGCCGTAAGGACTGCATTGATAAGAACCAGCCTTTACCCAAAGGAGAGACATTGCTGTTTCCAAGAGTCCAGTTGTTTTTCAATATGGACAATAAGTGGTAGCTAATTAGTATGAGCAAGTGAAGTGATACGACCATCACCTATAGGAGGAGGAGAAGGCACGGCGGCAACTTCGGAAACTTCAGGGCTAAGTTGTAAATTCTGAACTTTGGGGGATTTTTGTGCAAAAAGACCAAATCTACAAATTAGTCTTTTCATAGCCTAGGGCCGGCCTCTTTGGGAGTTTATGTTTTGATTAATTGTAAATCCCATTGGCCAAGGTGTCCACGATCATCTTTTGGAGATCTTACGAATCGAATGTTAGGAGAGTGCATCTTCTCGAATTGGGACAAGTTAATCTTTTATTTTCAGATTTGAAATCCAAAAAAAAATCTCTCTTTTCTTTATTCTTTCACAAAAATTCTTTTTTTATTCCAAAAAAGCCCTAGATCGTATCAATTTGGTACCAGAGCACGTCGATCCATGGCGATTACGAAATCCAAGGATAGCATCGACGCGATCGAAGAAAAGCTTGAAGGCGCAGTCCAAGATCTCACGAAGAAAATTGAAGATCAAGGTGCCAAGACAGATCGGAAATTGGTGCAATTCATGGAAGCCCTAAATCAGAAACTTAATGCTTTCTCCAAGAAATTAGATTCAAATCAGGTCGAAACCCTAAATCCGAAGCAAAAGGCGAGATCTTTGACAAATGGGAAGTGGAAAGTTGATCATTTTCAAGAAGAGCTTCTCTCGGATGCAGATCTGGTGACGGACGACGAGAAACACGACTTCAATAGAGTCGAGGAAGCACAACAAAGGTTCCACGACAATCGGGAAAGCGAACAAGAGGCCGAAACTCAGCAACGACATCACCAGGGCAATCGGCTGCCCCTGGCGGCCCGCCAGGGCAGCCGCATCGCCCTGGCAGTTCGCCAGGAGCCGCGCAAGCACCTGGCGGCCTGCCAGTGCCTCACCGAGCCCTGGCGAGCCGGCTAGGGTGCGCAAGGGCCCCTAGCGCACCGCCAGGGCCCCGCTGGTCCTCTGGCGACCTGCCAGGGTCATCCTGGGCCCCTGTCGGCCCGCCATGGCCCCAGACAGCAGCAATCAGGCCCATTTTGAGCCCCAACGGTCCCACAGAGGAGGAATGGGCATTGTGGTGGCTTCGACGAGGGGATTGAGGGCCCCGGGATGATTTTAGCGCTGATTTCGATGGAGGAGGGCCTCCAGGACTTGAGGTGGAGTTTGAAGACTATCACAGATACCATGATGATGACCGTGGAGGTTTCGTTGATGGAGGAGGGGCTGAGTGGAGAAAGACGGATTGGGAGGGTGCTGAAGGAGAGTATCGGGACCCTGTAGGAGACCACTATGACATACATGCTCCTCCTCCTCTATGATGGTATTACTATCAGCAGTGGAGAGGTGTACCTGGGAGATTACAGCAGAGAGCATGGTCATGAAGCTAAAGATGCCTATTTTTGAAGGGGGACCCAGACGGTTAGATATACAGGCCGAAGTGATACTTCGAGGTATCGATGGTACATGAGGCTCGGTGGCTGAGGGCCGTTGGGGTCTGCTTCGAGGGGGTGGCATTGTCGTGGTATCGGTGGACAAAGCAGCTACGGGCTTTCCGCTCGTGGGAGGAGTTCACATCATGCCTACTAGACCGTTTCGAGGAGGTATAGGCGGGAAATGTTTATAAGAAGCTGTATACCTTAAGGCAAGATGCGACAATTAGAGAGTACATTAAGAAGTTCGAGATGTTAGCGGGCCATGTCCGTGGGGCATCTGGAGTCTCTAGAGGGGTATTTTATAAAGGGGCTGAAGCCCACCATCAAGGCAGAGCTGAGGATTCAGAACCCTAGGAGTTTGCTAGATTAGATGCGCCTGGCGAGGATGGTGGAGGACAGGCCAACAGAGGAGAAGGGAGACCAAGGAGCATGTGGAGGTCCTTTTCGGGGACATGCGCTTGCAGGGGGCAGAAGGCGCTTGAGCAGCAGAGCCAGCAAGGAGAAGGCTGTTGAGGCACGACCAAGGGGCAGATACGACGAATGACAGAGGCAGAGATACGAGAGAAGCGTGCCAAGGGTCTATACTTCAAGTGCGTCGAGAATTTTTCTCCAGGGCACCGATACGACGATCGTATCCTACAGATACTGATAGTGAATGATAATGACAAGAAAGGAGACGTAGTGGAGCTCGAAACAGACGATGAGGATCAGGAGCACTTGCACCTGGACATGACGGATGTATCCCTCAATTCCGTAGTAAGGTTCACACCGAACCACACCATGAAATTGATGGGGCAGATTGCAGATCTGGACGTTACCGTGTTGGTTGATAGTGGGTCTACCCACAATTTCATTTCCAATGGACTAGTGGAGAGACTGAGGTTGCAGCTCCGTGATACAGGACGCTTTGGGTGCTGCTGGGGATAGGACATGTGGTGCAGAGCAGCGGTGTATGTCCATGCTTGATTCTTACTATTAAGGGGGGTTCAGATCATCACTGACTTCCTTCCTCTGGGTCTAGGGAGCACGGACATCATCTTCGGCATGAAGTGGTTGAAGACCCTATGAGATACGAAGACCAATTGGAAGCTTCTTATGCAGGAGTACCAAGATGAAGGACGGACAATGGTGTTACAGGGAGACCCCAGTCTATGCCGATCTATGGTTTAACCATGGCTAGAGCTCTCCAGTTGACGAGAGGAGGCTTCTTGGTGGAGTTCCAGGGGTTGTCACTCGAGGAGGCTTGTGAGCGACAGAAGCAGGAGATAGCGCCAGAGTTTGAGCAGCTGTTGAGACAGAATAAGGAGGTTTTCCAGACCCCACATGGTCTCCCACAACCGCGGGACTATGAGCACGTGATTGTCTTGCGAGAGAGGTGTCCCCTATCAGTGTGCACCCCTATCGGTATTCTCAGTTGCAAAATGATGAGATCGAGAGGATGGTAGTGAAGATGTTCCAGGCAAAGGTGATCGAGCCAAGTGTGAACCCATTTTCTAGTCCGGTCCTGCACATGAAGGATGGCAGTTGGTGCTTCTGCGTAGAGTACCGGGACATGAATAAGGAGACTATTTCTGACAAATTTCCTATACCTGTGATTGATGAGCTGCTTGATGAGCTACATGTGGCAACAGTGTTTTTGAAGATAGATCTAAAGTTTGGATACCATCAGATTTGGATGAGGACGCCAGATGCTCCGAAGACTGCGTTCAGAATGTATGAGGGACACTACGAGTTCCTTTTCATGTCCTTTGGCTTGACGAATGCCACAGCGACATTCCAGGCCTTGATGAACAAGATATTTCGCCCCTACTTACGGAGATTTGTGCTAGTCTGATTTATAGTTGCAGCTTGAAGGAGCATGTAGACACTTGCAGGCGATGTTACAGTAGCTGCAGGAGCATCAGTAATTTGCCAACAGGAAGAAGTGTCTATTTGGACAGCCTCAGTTGAAGTACTTAGGACATGTGGTGTCGGCAGAGGAGGTGGCGACAGATAGGACGATGGCGACAGATAGGACGAAGATTTCTGCTATGTTGGACTGGCCCTTCCATACTACATTGAGAGGCCTGCGGGGATTCTTGGACCTGGCAGTGTATTATTGAAAGTTTGTTTATGGGTACAACACGATAGCATGGCATTTGACAAAGCAGCTGAAGGACAGCTTCCACTGGGGGATGAGGCGACCAGTGCATTTGAGGCACTGAAGCAGGCAATGACGACAGTGTCCGTGCTAGCATTGCCAGATTTTAGCAGACCGTTCGTGGTGGAGACGGACGCGTCAAGGTACTGTTTGGGGCCAGTACTTATGCATGATCAGTGTCCAATGGCTTATTTTAGTCAGCTCCTGTCAGCACGAGCACAGCTAAAGTCGGTGTACGAGAGGGAGCTGATGGCGATAGCGCTCTCCATACAGAAGTAGCGGCCGTATTTACTCGGAAGGAGGTTTTATTGTATGTCCCGGTCAGAGTAGTTTGAACTATCTTTTGGAGCAGCGCATGGTCACAAAGGAGCATCAGAAGTGGCTCTCCAAGCTAGTGCATTACACATTCGAGATTCAGTATAGGCCAGACTTGTAGAACAAGGTAAAGGACGCCTTGTCTTGCAGAGAGGTGGTGGCAAAGATGGCAGCTTAAGGTGAACTTTGATTTCATTTTGTCTATCACACAAAAAGACGGAATAACAGAAAAGCAATCAATCATCAATGGCCGAAGTCGAAGGGAAAACAGAAAATTGTAATGATCTTATCATGGGTAGTACCAGGACCCTTGTGCCCGGGAGTTCGGTGCATGTCTTACTGAACTGGGAGCCGTTAGGGAGAGAGATAGATGCATATAAGAGGCTGACACTGATACGGAAAGCGCTACAGCAGGGGTCCACGGATTATCCTGAATACACACTTAGTGGACAGAGCCTGTTGTACCAGGGACGGTTGGTGCTACCGTGAGCTTCTTTACATATACCGATAATCTTTCAAGAGTTCCACAACAGTTCAGTGGGGACATTGAGGAGTTCAACAGACCTACAGGAGGATGGCTAGGGAACTATACTGGCCCGGGATAAAGAGGGACATCGCTAGGATGGTAGCAAAGTGTGACGTTTGCCAGCATCACAAATATTTAGCGATAGCACCTACAGGATTACTTCAACCACTAGTTTTGCCAGAGAAGGTATAAGAATATATCAGCATGGATTTCATTGAGGTGATACCACGATCTGAGGGCTTCACTGGCATATTTGTTGTAGTGGACCACCTCAGCAAATATGCTCATTTCGTTTCCTTGCGACATACATACACGATGGTGATGGTTTCCATAGCGTTCATAAAGGATGTCGTTCGCTTACACATGATCCATGCCGCAATTGTTTCTGACCGAGATAAAGTCTTCTGAGTAGTTTTGGAAGGAGTTGTTCAAGTTGCAAGAAACTAAACTGAAGAGAAGCACCGCCTATCACCCGCAGACTGTCGGCCAGACTGATGTGGTGAATAGGAACTTGGAGACATATTTGCGATGTTTTGCTTCAGAGTCGCCTAAGCCGTGGGCCAAGTGGTTGATTTAGACAGAATACTAGTATAACACTTCTTACCACTCGACGTCACAATGTGCACCCTTTCGCTTCCTCTATGGACGGGATCCCCCTCATCTGATATATTATAGCCACAGTTTGACTCAAGTGCCTCAAGTGGAGGAGTATTAGGAGGAGTACTAGGAGGAGAGGGACAAAGTGCTAGAGAAGCTGAAGAAGCACATGTTAAGGGCGCAACAAATTATGAAGGCCAAGGCCGATGAGCACATGAGAGATGTGCAATTTGAGGTGGGGGACATGGTTTATCTTAAACTGAGTCAATATAGACTAAGACCTTAGTGCATCGGAGCAATGAGAAGCTGGCTGCCTGATATTATGGCATATTTGAGGTTGTTGTTAAGATTGGACTAGTGGTGGATCGCCTGAATCTGCCGGCTACATCCACCATCCACCCAGTGTTCCACGTGTCACAGCTACGACGCGCTATTGGAGACCACGCTCTCTCACCTACCCTTCCACCCATCCTGACCGATGGCTTAGAGGTATTGCTAGAGCCACATGAGGGCAAGGGAGTTCGCCTGAACGCAGCAAGGATCCAGGAGGTGCTTATCAGATGGTAGAAACTACTAGATTATAACGCTACATGAGAGTCTCGAGAGGTGATCAGACGACAATTTTCAGATTTCCACCTTGAAGACAAGATAACTCTTTTGGGATGAGTAATGATACAATCATCACATATTTGAGGAGGAGGCACGAGGCGGCAATTTCGACAACTTCAGGGGCTAATTTGTACATTCCAAAATTTGGGGTTTTTATGCGAAAAGACCAAATCTGCAAATTAGTCTTTTAATAGCCTAGGGTCGGCCTCTTTGGGAGTTTATGTTTTAATTAATTGTGAATCACATTGGCCAAGGTGTCCAAGAACATCTTTTGAAGATCTTAGGCTTTCATTTCAAATCGAAAGTTAGGAGAGTGCCTCTTCTCGAATTGGGGCAAGTTATCTTTTATTTTCAGATTTGAAATCCAATAAAAATCTCTCTTTTCTTTGTTCTTCCACAAAAATCCTATTTTTATTCCACACCAAAAGCCCTAGATCATGAAGTTGGTTTCAGAGTGATACCCCGAATATTTGAAGAGAATAATGGGTATCATACGCCATATGAGAGGGTCTCTCATATTCCCTCTCACATAAAGGGGGCAAGTACAAGCCCACATGGGCTTGTACTTGTTGTACTTGCCCACTTTATGTGAGAGGGCATATGAGAGACCCTCTCATATGGCGTATGATACCCATTATTCTCATATTTGAATGGGAATGGCCTGGCGAATTTGTCCGATCAAGAGTGGACCCATTTGTAAAGAGCTGATTTTATGAAGTTAATTTTCAGACCAGTAAGCATTCCGAAGCACTAATGTGTGATTTCAATATTGACCAATGGACGACTGTTGGAAGAAGAGAGAATCTTGGTCTTATCAGCATATACTGGTGGCAAACGATGCTGTCATTTACTTAGAAGCTCCTAACCTATTGGATGGAGGTGTTGAAGCAAGCTTTTGCAAGACCTTGGCAATACATCCCTGTTAGTGTAAAGAGATGGGGCGAGATAAAATTCCCTTGTTAATGGCATTGTCTACATATGATGTGTGTACCTAGATATATGTTGGCCAAAATAAAGTAACCATTTTGTAATGTCAATTGAATCCAATGAATTCATTATGGAGCAAAGCCCCAAACCACCAGTATATTAATAACTAACGGCCAATCCAGCATGTTGAAAACTTTTTGGACGTTGATTTTACAGAAAATAATCGGCTAATTACGAAGGTGACACATTGAAAAGTTTTTTTGACCATGGTGACAGTATTTAACGAAGGGGGTAGAGTTAACAAAACCGGGAACAACAGGTCAAATACAATTTCCAAGTACTTTGATGATGATTTTGTTGACTTTATTAAGAAGACCAATAAGGTGAAAGTCGTTAATAATGCAGGTGCCATCGATATTGGGGACGAAAGCATAAGATGTTGTCGTGCAAGCCTACCCTCATAAAGGTATATGAAGATGTCAAGGATATGTAGACAAATCACATCCGAACTATAAGCATTATCCGTCCTAAGGCAAATCTCGTCTTCCAGAAAAGGATGATCTAAATAGTCGAGGGAAGGGGAGTTGAGAGGATAAAGCATCTGCCAATCTAACATCCAGAAAGGTAACAGATCTCTTGCCAAGTAGGGAATGGAGGTGATCATTTAACTCATCAGCGATGTCACCTTGAGATGTGAGGAGGCCTTTTAAGTTTGGAGTTAGAAGATATGATTTATATGATGCCGTTAGTTGGCTATTCAATGAAAGTATCGTGTGTTTAAGTTGCCCTCTTTAAGCTAGGTGGAGTTGGCACGTTATGCACATAAAGTTTCCTCTCTCCATCGAATACCATCTAGTGTTGACTTCAGATGTGGACAGAGGTATTTGATCTCTAATAGTATCCACCTGCTGAATATGGTTGATGATCATGGTCTTTTGGTTCTTGACACTTTCAAAGTGGTCAGTGTTCCATTTTCTAAGGAAAGCCCTTAAGGCTTAAAGTTTTAGAATGAAATGGGAACATGCGTCGGAATACTGCAGGTTGAAGGTTGACCAGAATTGACAAAATATATCATAGAAGGCAATTTGTTGAAGTTACATCTGCTCGAATCAAAAAGGACAGTTCCTACGAAGTATGAACCGAATCATTGGTGTTCAGGATTAGAGCAGTGTGATCAGAGAGATGGTGTGGAAATGCCTAAAAATGGCAAGTGAAAAATGATCCTCCCAGTCCAACGAGAGCAGAAGGCGATCAAGTTTAGCATTGGATGAGGCATCATAGTCGTTTGTCCAAGTAAACTGTTTGCAGATGTGTTATGTCATTCGCAGATGTGTTATGTCATTCCAATTCCAGTCATATTTTCAACATCCTATTCTATCAAGTGTATTACAACAAGACAGTAACAATACATATAATCCACTGACTTTTCAAGTTATTTTCACACTCGGCATAGAAATTATTTCCAATGCCATGGGCAACTGCGCAAGATTATGCTATGATTATCCAGGGAACATGTAGTATTTAGTAATGGCAACAATATAACATTTAGCATTCCATTGATATTTACTAATTTAGACATACAACATGTAGCATACATGCGTCATATTATTTTAAACATATACTAAAGATCATATATATATATGGCAAACAGCAGGCAAAATATTCTAAACATGCTTGAAAATCTACAGCTGGAATATAAATAATAAATTCGAGTTAACCTGCATATTGAGGTAGCGATCAGTGTCGCACTTCTAAAAATATGGGAGACGGACAATGAGGGATGGACAATTGTGGTGATCTCAGATAATTTTCATCATCAATCGTTACGGGACTTAACCATGTGTTCATGATTTTGTATGATCCTTCGTGTGGTAATTTTATGATCTCACATGTAGAAAACTATGGTCCTTCAGGCAGCAGCCTGGTGTATGATCCAACAGCCAGTAAATCACATAATTTCCACGGCATTTTGTGGATAAACCCTCATTTCAATCGTCGGGTAATTTTCAACCAATTCCAATATGTAGGGCAAAGCCCCGGGGTTCCCATACCATCTCACGATCACCACCAAGCCTCGACACTTAGCCAAAACCTCATCAAAACAATAATTACAACCATCATTCAAGAAATCAGTATTGAAAATAGTCATGACAGGGGAAAACCTCCACCGTTCGGTCATGGCCTAGAGCATGGTGTCCAAATTCAGTCACAGCTAGGTCAAAGGGAGGCACGTCGAGGCCTAGGGAAGGCCCACATGTCACGGCAAGGCATCAGGAAAGTTAGATAGATGTTTAAACCCAGGACAGTCACAACAAACGGATATGAGGGGCCCACAGGCCACAACATGGGGCTAGAGAAGCAGAGCAATACCAACTGTTGGGGAATACCCCAAAACAAATCACGGACAGGGGTGAGGAAGTCGCAGAAAGTCACAGTCAAAACCAAAAACCGAAGAGACAGTCACGACATATCTAAGGGCAGTGGCGAGGGTTGCCACCAAGCCTCGACAACATCCGAGTCTTGTTCAGAGCCATCATCACAAACATTTACAACTAAATCATAAATTTAAAACCAAATTAAGGAATTAAAATGATTTCACCATAAATCGACAACTTTCAGAAGATTCCGAGAAGAAAACTCAGCTCCAACTGAAAATCTGAACTCAGATTCAAGAGAAAGATTCCGAAAATCCTTCAAAATTATTTTTCGTATAAAATCCAAAACCGTAACCTTAGGCAAGCTTATATAGGGGATGATGGAGGCTTATGGTGCTTGGAAATGGGGTAGAAAAATCATGGAATCACCACGATGTCAAAATCGTATCGAAACCCTAGCTTTTATGGCATTGAGGAGAGGAGAGGACACGTGCCTCGTGTGGTGGAGAGAGGAGAGTGTGTCTCGGCTTGCTTCTCTTCTTGCCTAAGGAACGAGGGGAGACAGCGAGAGGCGGTAAAACCATGTCGTTTCATCGTCGACTCAAACGGCTCGTGCGCGCGCGAGAGATCGGGAGAGAAAGAGAACGTGGGAGAGAGAAAGTGAGGAAGAGATGCCACGTGCAACGCACATGGCTGGGGTTAAGTGGGGAAGAGAAATGGACCACGGAGGGCTGGGCCGTATGAGAAAAAGAAAAAGAAAAACAGAGAAAAAGATAAAGAAGGAGAAGACTGGGACTTGAAAAGGTTGGGCTTTTACATGAGCTGTCAGGGAACATGGACATCCAAACCAGGTTGGATTTGTTGCATAGCAAAAAAGGTCATGTGGCCTCTCCTGGTAGGGGTTGACGGGGATACCAATTGAATGATTGTCACAGAGAAGAGCTTAGAGGAGTCAGATATCAAAGGAGGCTTAGGAACAACAGACTTAGCAACTGCAAGGACCACTTATCTAGAAATGATGAATAAATGGGATGGATGTCGCAGTTATGAAAGCTCCGCTCTAACAGCAATGGATGTGAATCGCAGGAAAAACTTTATTAAATAGGCCACTATGCAAGATATCGTTCTGTCAACCAAATAACATGGAAGGAAGATTAAACCTGAAACGATGGAAAGAGTGACTGTCTTGTGAACGTGGAGAGGTTATCAATTGGCCCAGCGTGGACTTGGGAAATGGAGTGTCACTAAATGAGAGCTCGAGAGCTTATCTTAAAGTCTGGGTTTGGAAGGCTATGTGGATGAGACTTGTGGTTATCATGGTGAAGTATGGCTTAAGATAGAACTAAGGAGTTAATTATTAAACTCGGACGTGCGCATCGGGAGTTACTGGTTTAGCTATTGAGCGCATTAGAATCTTTACAAGGACGTGGTTGGTGACGTGAAGTTGAATATGTAGCCAAATTGATGGGTACAGGAAGCTGGCAGCAATTCTAAACTTCCTATGATGACAGTAGGGATGACAAACAGCTACGAATGGTAGACTGATAAATTGAACCTTCTCCATAGTGTCTTGAACTGGGATGTAGAAGTTGAGATGATAACTAAAGTGACAAGTTATCAGAGGATAAGGAGACAGAAGTGACTATGGACGCAAAGCTGCACACATTGACAAATGTGACTCCTACAGTAAAGGACATATGGCCTGAGAATGTCAATACCAACGACCATCTATGACAGAGAATTCAGATCTGTTTGAGCTTGTCTTTGTTAGGGGACTGAACAATGAAGAAATTAATAGATAATCATTTAGGATTCCACTCCTAATTCCTTTCCATGGTTCGGAAAATCAGACAACGAGGTTTTTGGTAAATGAATTTCCCATTAGGATAGTAGCAATAGCATGATGATTGTATCATTTATATTTTGCATTGATATCATCATTCAGGTCCAGTACAACAGAATTTTTATATACAACAAAATAGTTATATAGATTAATGGGAATTGAAGGATCGTGAAGTGTTCCTACTCGAGAAGGTGTAAATGGACTGAAAAAGAGCATGGATGGTGGCCATTATGAGCAGAAGAATGGCCACATTGCAGATGATGTAGAAAGCAGGACTAACCTCTAGAATGGGAACGAAAACGTTTACAAGATGCGTGTACCATGGGGTGGGGTTTATTGGCTACGTGAAGGGATCTCCCATAGCAAGCATTGTGAATGGGATCATAACAACGAGTATCCAGCTGCTCGGAGCGAGTTATTAGTGAGTGGGAGCGTTAATGCCAAGGGGATCATCGCTCAGCACTCCTATGAAGAAGCATTTAGGATCTAGAGCAATCTCGTTACAACTAATTGCAATAAGCATGCAAATAGAATTGGTGAATGGTGGAGACAACTCGTTACTTGTAGGTCGTGGCATAATGAGAGGGACTGGGAATGTATGTAGAGCTTCTCGAAGAGGATGACCTGCAAGTGGTTGAGGCTACGTGGCCATAACAGGGGGAGCCAGTTTGAAAAAACAGTCAACAATAATTGTCGAAGAGAGGCTTGCAAAATTTTATGCGACGATCTGATAGCGGTGATTATATGAAAATAGGAATGTCCTGGGTGACGACAAAAAGAGCATTGAATTGGATTTTTGCAATCCATTGCCATATGTCCCCTCTCAAGATAGTTGTAGCAGAGTGAGGATGGGATCTGAAGAGTGGATCCAAGTGAATATTTGGTGGTTTGGACTTGGTTATAGTGGTTGCTCAGTTTTTTTGGTTTGGATTTTACGGTAGGAACGGATCCAACAACATGGTCTAAGTATGAATTTAATTGGTTTGAAATGGTTGAGTAGTTGCTCAGATTAGAGCATTGGTTTCTTCTGGAGAGTATTTGGTGGTTTGGACTTGGTTATAGTGAATATTTGGTGGTTTGGACTTGGTTATAGTGGTTGCTCAGTTTTTTTGGTTTGGATTTTACGGTAGGAACGGATCCAACAACATGGTCTAAGTATGAATTTAATTGGTTTGAAATGGTTGAGTAGTTGCTCAGATTAGAGCATTGGTTTCTTCTGGAGAGACCTCCAGTGATTGATGGTGTTCCAAAAGCTTAAAGAAGTGGCATTTACAATAGTACGATGGAAATTATGATGATGAGTCTTTAAGTCTATATTCATCGGCACAAAGGCACTGCGACATGATGTAACACAACATGGGAGTTGAGAGTTGGGCTACAATGGCAGACCCAAGTGACTTTCGTTGGGGATCCGGTAAGTGGATGGGACGGTGTGATGTGAGGTTATAGGTTGAGGCTGAAGGCGGAGTTGGGAGCAGGGATTGCTGGAGGTGGAGAGGGGAATCCATCTATTATAAGGCATGCGTATTTAATTTATATCAAGGATGATTAAAGCAAAGTTTAGTTGTAATTCCTACTTTTTAAAAAATCTTCAGAAAGCCGTGTGAGACTGATACGAACTAGGGTTTCGTATCAATTAATTTCAGAATTTAAAGAGGAAAAATATAAAAAGGTGGAATTTTTGGATCTTAAATTACGAAGAACTATGAAAATAGATTGATAAATGAGCCTCTTTCGAGAGGAGGCTCGCTCTCCTAGCTTTGTTGCACGGAACAAAGCCTAAAACCTTCACAAATGACGCCTACAATTGTTCTTCACAAAATAAGCATGAAAACAAATAAAGACGGCTAGCCCTAATATATAGAAAAGTGGGGAATTACTAATCTAGTCTAAAATGACTAGAATACCCCTAACTAACCCTCCTACGTGCTACCGCGACTCCTACGGCGCACGTAAGTGACTAAAGGGGGGTGGGTCCCCCCTAGATAGCCGCCGGCCTCAAGTGGTGGGTGCGGGTGCGGGCTCGGGTCCGCATCAATACCCCCCCTAAAAGAGCCACCTTGTCCTCAAGGTGGAAGTGGGGAAACTGCTCCTGGATCACTCGATAGGCCTCCCATGTCGCATCACAGTCTGGTAGCCCCGCCCAGTGTATCAGCACCTCCCTCTGCCCACGCGGCCCCTGACGAACAGCTCGAACCTCCAGTGGCTCCAGCATCACCTCCATCTCCTCAGTGAGTGTAGGCGGTAGGGTAGAGGACACCGTCTGCTCCCCGATGGCTCGTCGAAGCTGCGATACATGAAAAACCGGGTGTATCGTCGCAGTCGATGGCAACCTCAGCCTGTAAGCCACCTGGCCAATCTTGGCCGCAATCTCAAACGGCCCATAGAATCTTGCTGATAGCTTCTCGTTCCGCCTCCTCGCTAGCGATCTCTGTCGGTAAGGCCTCAGCTTCAGATAGACCATATCACCCTCCTGGAAGTGCACATCCCGCCGATGCCCATCCGCCTTAGCCTTCATCACCTGCTGAGCTCGCAGCAAATGCTTCTTCAGCTCCTCCATAATGCTCTCCCGCTCCCTCATATAGTCCTCTACCTGGGAGACTGGGGTCTGACGTTCCCCAAATCGCAGTAGCTCTGGTGGATCCCGGCCATATAATACCCGAAAAGGGGTCGTACCTGCTGCTGAATGGTACGAAGTATTGTACCAATACTCCGCCCAGGCTAACCACCGATACCACTGTCGAGGTGTCTCCGACGCGAAGCACCGCAAATATGTCTCGATGCTGCGGTTCACTACCTCCGTCTGCCCGTCGGTCTGAGGGTGATATGCGGTACTCCTCTTCAGCACGGTACCCTGGACACGAAATATCTCCCGCCAAAACCCACTCAGGAAAACCTGATCTCTGTCTGTGACGATGGAGGCTGGGATCCCATGTAACCGTATGACTTCTCTGGTGAAGGCTGCAGCCACTGAAACAGCCGTGTACGGGTGTTTCAGCGGTATAAAATGGGCGTACTTGCTCAGCCTATCCACCACAACAAAAATTACGGAGTACCCCTCCGACCTGGGTAGCCCATCTATGAAATCCATCGTCACCTCCTCCCAGACCCGCTCAGGGAGTGCTAAGGGCTGCAAAAGTCCGGCTGGCGTCATGGCCATGTACTTGTGACGCTGGCACACGTCACAAGCAGCAACCAAATGTGCTATCGCTCTCCTCATACCAGGCCAGTAAACCTCCCGGGACATTCTCAAATATGTCTGCTGCACCCCAGAATGTCCCCCCACCACCGAACTGTGGAACTCCTGAAATAATGCTGGTATGAAGGTGGACGTCCGCGGCAATACTAACCGCCCCTGGTATAATAGTCTCCGCCCCTCTAGTGAGTAACCCTGCGGCGCCTCCCCGCCTCCCTGCAGCTGCTCACGAATCAGTCTCAACTCCGGATCGGCCTCGGCCTCCTGCAACATGGGCTCGTCATCTATCCATACCGGCAACGAGAGTGCTCTCAAGTGCACCCCCTCCTCTCTGCGTGATAAGGCGTCTGCCGCCTTATTTTCCAGCCCCGGCCTGTACTCAATGACGAACCTGTACCCTACCAGCTTGTATAGCCAGCACTGGTGCTCCTCTGTCACCAACCTCTGCTCCAATAGATACTTCAAACTGCGCTGGTCGGCTCCTGACCACGAACTCCCTGCCCATCAGATACGGTCGCCACTTCTGGATCGCCAACACAATAGCCATCAGCTCCCTCTCGTAAACAGACTTCAGCCGTGCTCTAGCCGAAAGCACCTGGCCGAAGTAGGCTATCGGCCTCCCTAGCTGCATAAGGACCGCCCCCAATCCGACTCCTGACGCATCAGTCTCCACCACGAACGTGATACCGAAGTCAGGCAACGCCAAGACTGGTGATGTGGTCATCGCCTCCTTCAAGGCCTCAAAGGCCTTGGCCGCTGCCTCTCCCCACTGGAACCCATCCTTCTTCAGCTGATCTGTCAATGGCCCGGCAATGGTGCTGTATCCCCTCACAAATTTCCGGTAATAACCCGTCAGCCCGAGAAATCCCCGTAGTGCCCTCAGAGTGGTGGGTACCGGCCAGTCTATCATCGCCTCTATCTTCGCCCGGTCTGCTGCTACCCCGGCGGCCGACACCACGTGTCCCAAGTACTCTATCTGCCTCTGACCGAAGCTGCACTTCTTTCGGTTGGCATACAGCTGATGCCTCAGTAACTCTCGGAACACCACCTCCAGATGGCCCACGTGCTCCCCCATGGTCTTGCTGTAGACCAGAATGTCGTCGAAGAAGACGAGTATAAACCTCCTCAGGAACGGCCGGAAGACGTCGTTCATCAACGCCTGGAATGTAGAAGGAGCATTCGTCAAGCCAAACGGCATGACGAGAAACTCATAGTGGCCCTCGTCGGTACGAAATGATGTCTTCGGCACATCCTCTGGTCTCATCAGTATCTGGTGATATCCCGCCTTCAGGTCAATCTTGGAGAACACTACTGCTCCATGCAGCTCATCTAGCAGCTCATCTATGACCGGGATAGGAAACCTGTCAGCCAATGTCTCCGTGTTCAATGCCCGGTAATCTACGCAGAAGCGCCAACTCCCGTCCTTCTTCTTCACCAACAGGACTGTGCTCGAGAACGGGCTAACGCTGGGATGTATCACCCCCGCCTGTAGCATCTCACCGACCATCCGCTCTATCTCATCCTTCTGCACGTGGTGGTAGCAGTAAGGGCGCACACTCACTGGTGCTGCGCCATCCCTCAGGACTATCGCATGCTCGTGCCCCCTCTCTGGTGGTAGCCCCTGTGGGTCCTGGAAGACCTCCTGGTACTGCCCCAACACCTGTTCCACCTCCTCTGGAACCCCTGCCTGCGGCTCCTGTTCTGCCCCTGCTAAACGGCACTCCACCAAGTACCCCTCCCCCTCTCTCCGTAAGGCTCGAGTGATGGCCTTGAAGGCCACCATCGATAAGCATAGGGTCGGGTCCCCAGTGAGCACCACTGTCCGCTCCCCCTCCTCGAACTCCATCCTGAGTCGCTTCCAGTTCACCCGCATATCCCCCAGCTTCTTCAGCCACTGTACGCCCAGGATGATGTCAACGTTGCCCAACTCAAGGGGTAGGAAATCCTCAATGATCTGTACTCCCTGCAAGGTCAGGCACAGACCCTTGCAGAGCCCCTTGCTCTCCTCCATCTTCCCCGTCCCCAGCAGCACAGTAAACTTCTCCTGCGTGCTCAACTGCAGCCCATGTCTCTCCACTATCCGGCTGGAGATGAAATTGTGGGTGTCCCCACTGTCGATCAACACCGTCACCGCCGTGTCCCCTAGCTGCCCCGTCAACTTCATGGTGTGGTTCGGAGTGAACCCCACCACAGAGTTTAGGGACACCTCAGCGAAGTCTAGGTGAGACTTCTCCTCCTCCACTGGTGTCTCCTGCTCCACCTCGAACTCCTCCTCATCACCTCCGTACCCCTCCTCGTCCGGTACCATAGTGATCTGAAGCAGGCGACTAGCACATCGATGTCCAGGGGTGAACTTCTCGTCGCAACGGAAGCACAACCCCTTGGCACGCTTCTCCCCCTCACCTCCGCCTCTGTCATCCGTCGCCCCAGAGTCGCAGGTCGACTCTCTGCCCTAGCCTCTGGCGCTGCTGTGGGTGCTCTCGGTGATGCCGCTGCGGGGGTGGGGCGGGTCCCCTGGGTCCCCCAAGCTCCCCGTATCCTCCTCTCTTCCGCATGCTTCTCCTCCGCCTTGTGGGCCAGGCGAAGGACATCCTCCAATGTCCCCGGACTCTGCATCCTCAGCTCTGCTCGGATAGAGGGCTTCAACCCCCTCATGAAATTCCCGATCATCACCTCGTCAGTCACCCCCTTCACCCTACTGTTCAACATCTCGAACCTCTCCACATAATCCCTGACCGTACCCTCCTGCCTCAAAGCAGATAACTGCTCGTAGAAATCTTCTCCTGGGGTCTCCTGGAACCGGTCTAGTATCAGTGCGGAAAGCTCCTCCCAAGTGCGAAAGGGCGTCCGTGCCGCCTTCCACCTGTACCATGCCAACGCCTTCCCCTCGAAGTAGATCCCTATGGCTCTCAGAACCTCCTCCTCCGTCAGTCTCATCACCTGAAAATACCGCTCCGCCCGGTAGATCCATCCGTCCGGGTCTGTGCCGTCAAAAAATCGGCATCTTCAGCTTCATGAGGCGGCGGTCTGCATTAATGTCTCCCTGTGGACCCCCATCTCTACCGCGGTCTCCCCCCACGGCCGAATCCTCCGTCGACTGCCTCAACGGGTCCTCCTCCGTCAGCCCCGTACAGCTCCTCAGGCCACCCGGGTCGCTCCCACGCCTCGGGCTGGTAATGGTACCCCGGAAACTCCTGCTGTCGCGCCACCATGGGTCCTCCGGCTCCTCTGGGCTGCTGTACCGGCGCTGTCCGTCCTCCAAAGTAGCCACCCGGGCCCTGTCCCCGCTCCGGAAAGCCATCAAATACCTGTCTGGGGTCCACCTGCGGTCTCAGTACCTGTGGGTGAGCCTCTGGTCTCCAAAATTGGGCTGCTGGAGCCCCAATCATCGTGTCCCGGGCCCATCCGCCTCCATCTGGCCCCCCATGGGCCTGTCTGCGCTACCGGGGGCCCTCGGAAAGTAGTTGGCGTCGACGCGGGCCCCCAGAACTGGGCTGCAGGCCGGATCGGGGCTGCTGGGGCAGCGACAGGCCTGAATGGGCCTGTCGATGCTGCAGCAGGCCCGTCCGGGCTTGCTGCTGCTGCGGCAGGCCCACTGGGCCTGTCGCGTGCTGCGCAGGCCCAACAGGGCCTGCTGTACTTTCCGCAAGCCCTGAGGGGCCCTGCTGCAGTGGCCGCAAGCCCTGAGGGGCCTGCCGGGTCATCCGCAGGCCCAGGAGGGCCTGCCGGCCCTGTTTCCTGCTGGCCGGCCCTCCTAGGGTTTTGGGGGGGCCGCGTTTCGCCCCCCAAGGTGTCGCCGTAGCCGTCATCCCCCTCCGGTTGCTCCCAAATTGCTGATTCAAGGGTAGAATCTCCTTGATTTTCTCCCCCTTGAATCCCCTTGCCCCGATCTCTTCCCCTCTCCATCGTGAGGGCTTGGAGCATAGCCTTTATCTCCGGAATTGACGATGTAGCCTCCCTTAAAAACTTAGTTGCCTCCTTTAACCCTTGGATGTCCCTTGCCGTCTGCGCGGCGTCCCTTCGCATGCCCCGAAGCTCGGTTTGGATGTCCTCTTGCGAATGGGCGTGATCCTTGATGGATTCACCTAGGGTTTTCTTCAAGCCCTCGATCTCCCGGGTGAACTCTTCTCGAAGCCCTTGTACCTTCTCATCCACGCCATCTGCCTTTGACCTCGTGCTCGTCGCCATTGGATCTCAATGCTCTGATACCAATTTGATACGAACTAGGGTTTCGTATCAATTAATTTCAGAATTTAAAGAGGAAAAATATAAAAAGGTGGAATTTTTTGATCTTAAATTGCGAAGAACTATGAAAATAGATTGATAAATGAGCCTCTTTCGAGAGGAGGCTCGCTCTCCTAGCTTTGTTGCACGGAACAAAGCCTAAAACCTTCACAAATGACGCCTACAATTGTTCTTCACAAAATAAGCATGAAAACAAATAAAGACGGCTAGCCCTAATATATAGAAAAGTGGGGAATTACTAATCTAGTCTAAAATGACTAGAATACCCCTAACTAACCCTCCTACGTGCTACCGCGCCTCCTACGGCGCACGTAAGTGACTAAAGGGGGGTGGGTCCCCCCTAGATAGCCGCCGGCCTCAAGTGGTGGGTGCGGGGTGCGGGCTCGGGTCCGCATCAGAGACCAATTCTTAACATCGCTCTTTTGGACCAAAAATAAAATCTAGCTTGCTCTCTTAACATAAATATGTGTCATCTCTAACTTCTTTATGTTTCAGGACATTGCATGAAAGGGAAGAAAGATATAGATGGCCAAATTTGTATCTAATATCCATTTAAAACATCAATACGAATATAGTAATGGTTCAATTATCTGCCATATTTGACTACATATCCAACGATATCTAAATGCCCACATACATCCAGTATTGCATAGTGATATATTGGTCAGGGAAAAAAGATAACCTTATCTGAACTTACATAGTTTTATAGCTTTTGTGTAAAAGAATATTAAAATGAAGGGCATAAGTCATTTTTAATGTTATGTTTTTAGCCATTTCTATTTATCTGATCCAATCTATGGTCGAATTTGTTTTTAGCCATTTCTATTTTTTATGTTATGTTTTATTAACTTTAAGAAAGGGATTGCGATGTAGTTCTTCACGAATAGAGGTCTCATAAGAGTACAAAATTCTATCTTTGATTTGTTTGGCTTAGGATTGGCTAGGAGATTCTAACAAGAGTATAAAATTCTATATTTGATTTCGTTTGGCTTATAATTGGCCTGAATACAAGGCTCTTTTGAGAGGGGTGAGGGGGTTATAGTGTTCTCTTTTAGATTTGATTTACCATATAATATTGATCACTGATGCCTATAGAATCATTTACTTAATCCAATACATTATTTCACCAAACAAAAAACCAAGTTCAAAGTGGTTTAATTCTTCAATCAGTTGTAGCCATGTATATTTAATGGCACATGGGACCCTCCTCATAGGCTTAGCAGTTGCCTTCTAAGATGTTTGCTTAAGCATTGCCAAAATTCTATATAAGGAAACCATTATATTTGAAGTTCATTCATGAAATTTCGGGTTGAGAAATGCATCGGAAGAAATGATTGTGGATTGAAATATGTTGTCCCACAAGGGTAATCACAAAGCAAAATTTGCATCAATGAAGGATGCAGACTGGATAAAGTTTCATCTGAAAGATGGGGTCGCTATTAAATTATGGTTCATAAACGCGGATCTTTACACTGTCTTGGGGATATGATACACCAACGAAGAAAGAAACAAAAGGGGAATACAGAATCTAGGAGCAATTGACACACATAGAGGTAAGAATACCTGATGGCGTTAGGGCGACTGCGAAGCTCGGGAGGCAGCTTGCGATCGTTGACGGCGTCTATGACGGAGGAAAGGCGGCGGGCGTGCTGCTGCTTCTTATCCTCCTGTGGATGCGAGGAGGAGGCAGCGGCGGCGGAGGAGAAATCAGAGATGGTGGTGTCAGTACCGGAGTGGGTCCCCACACAACGGAACAGCAAAAGAGATGGAATTTTCCGCAAAACAAGCGGCCGGCGACTTGAAATTCGTCCAGCCATGGATGGACACACAAGCGAAGATCCACTACGGTGACGCCCAAACCTCAGGGACCCATGCTTGCTTCTCGTCGACTCTCGAGGGATCGAGGGATTGGGAAGGGGGAAGGTATCAAGAGATTGGTGGTAATTTTCGCACTCAAACGCCCATTGAGTATTGTAAGCACCATATGTGGCGAGCTTTGGTACACATTCTCGTGTATAAACTTTCCACCACTTGTTGCAAGTAGGGATGGCATGGCAGTAATGACCTCATGGTTTTGACCCGGTGCGGCCCGCCCCGCCCATAAACCTAACTATTTTGACATCACATAGCTCATAGCTCAGCCCCGGCCCGAGACCCGGCCTGTAGACAGTAATGGGTATTTTAAGACATTGTACCTCTTGTTATAAATCAACTAGGAGCCACCAACTCTTTATTTATAGGCAATAGGGAAGCATACTACATTGATATGTGCCTATTTCTAGGATAGCCCAGAATCTCAACTAAATACGGTTAAATAACCGTTCACAACACTCCCCCTTATCCAGCCATAGGTGTGGACTCTGCTCGTGAATACTTCAAGGTTCTGAGCATAGGAGAGTCTCACATGGGGTGAATACTTCAGGATCCTGAGTTGGTGAGATTTGCCTCGTTAAAACCTTTAGCTATGGAAAACCCAGTGGGAAAAACCATAGTTAAGGAAAAAGAGTACAAACGCTCTTTAACTCCCCCTGATTTGTGCAAGTGACTCTGCTCATGAATACTTCTAGATTCTGAGCGTCACAGAGGGGTGGATTCTTCAGGATCCAGGGTTGATATGATTTGCCTCATTAAAACCTTTGGCTATGGAAAACCCAGTGGGAACAACCATAGCTAAGGGAAAAGAGTACAAATTCCTTCCACTCCCCCTGGTCTGTAAAAGCTCTTAGGCTTTCAGATCTCTTAGAATTATCTCATCACTCTTATTTACAACATTCTGAAAATATACACAAATTACAAAGTTATCACAATTAAGTAGTTGCTGAATCCAGAAACTCTGGAGAGGTGTGCTAAGTATCGTCGCCTCTGATGTGGTCTTCAGACTATGTGGTCAGCTCACAATACCAGCCTCTATCCCAATCGTCACTGGGATGTGATGTACCAACAGGCGCCCTCAAATACACAATTGGTGTGGTGAGGATCTCGGAATGATAGGATGATGTCGCCTTCATAAATTACTTTGCAGATCTGCAGTAGATGGCCATCCCACTGTGGGTACCCGTTCTGTGATTTCTCAGTATATGGACCGGACCTGTAACCTGCATTTGCATAAACATTGGAGGATGATACTTCATATTGTAAGTCTAAATCTTTTGACCTTTGGAGGGAGCGCAGGAGACTTAACTACGGTCTAATGGCCCTTTTTAGGTGCCAACTATCTCTGGCTAATGAGTTTACTGCAGTAGCTATATCGGGACGCGTGCAGTTAGCCAGGAGTACCTGATTGCACTTAGATAAGGGACTTTAGGACCAGTTATATCCTCCCCCTCTTCCAGCGATCGGCAGGGTTCTTTTTGTACATCCATTAAGTATACTACTATAGGTGTACTTTGGATGACAATGGTCATTTTAATTTCTCCAACGCACTTCTTGGCATTTGTAACATGATTCTATGATCCATGACTTTATACTTGCTTAGGTCTTTTTATTTCATGTTTAAAAGTCAGTCTTGAACAGATATTTCGGTTTTCTCTTCAGGAGATCCGATGAGATATTAGCTGTTTACAACTGTGATCTCAAATCCTGCTCTTTGCTTAGATGCAAAGACAACCCTCAGTAGGAATCATTGCTTTGTCAAGCGATTCTCTTGGTTGTACATTATTCTTTTTTTCTTTAATAGAATAGACGGCCCGAAGTCTATTCAGGCATTTAAGGAAATGTGGAACTTATTTTACCAAGATATCCACGAAGATATGCCGTCACAACATCCAATAACAGCATATCCGAAATTTTCCTTCGCCAAATCGTAAGGTATTCGCTTTTAATAACTTAGGGAGACAGATGCATCAGTTATGAGACATGCTCATTTTACTTTGTTTGATCCCTAGTTTCAGCGAAATTTTCCTTGGGCTATAGGTTGTACCGTATAGCATACGATTTTGTATTTATTTTTCTTATATGTGCAATACTTTATTTTATCCACAGGTCTGACACCTTTTCGTGTCTGGACTTCAAGTCCGAACATTTCACGTTTCATAAGTGAGTCCAGCTCATCTTTTATTGCCCCGTTCCACATTTGGCCAATCTCAACGTTTGCCTTCTAGCAACGGAGTATGGAACGATAATTTATAAACATCATCGCTTTTACGATGTATATGGCAATATGATACGTGAATATATTGTCGACAATTTATGTTCTATCTATCCAACACATCCCCAGTACGTACAACATTTACTTTCATTTTCATTTTTTCCCGGCAGTTCCTCTGCAGTGGATTCCGGGAAGGGTGAGGGTGTGGACATGAGCTCATTGTCTTGTGGTAATATTGTCTTACGGTCTCCAGGAGTTTCTGTCCTTGTAGCCTAGTGGTCTGCCTCTTTTCTGTTGAGAATTAGCCACTTTTGCTGCCGGTGGATTGCATCCATCCTCGGGGATGTCAATCCTAGCTGGAGTTTTTGCAGCAGGGATGTGAGATCTGACAATCTTCTGGTTGTCAGTAAATGAAAAATGAGTTCGGTAAGTGGTGAACATTGTTCTGTGGAGGATCTTCAGGATCGCATCATCACATTTGTTTTGTTACCGAATCATAGTGGGTCAAGCTTTTTGTATCCCGCGTTATAATTTGCTTCGCGCCAGATTTTCCAGTATCTGGGCCTATTTTGGAGAAACTCGTCTCATCGACATCACAGTCTTCAAGATGTGCCTTAAATGCGTCTCCCGTTTGGGGTTCTAGGTATCTTATGAGTGAGGGCGAGTCAAACCCTGCATGGATACCTAGGCGACGTTGAGGACCGTTTTGGTCCTCTGTGGTGGTGCAGTGGGGATTTAAACTGCGCGACCGAAGATTTTTAGATGAGAAATGTTCGGTGGTATTCCATATGCAAGTTGCATTGGAGACTCTGACCTCTAGAGGGTCTTTTATTTACGATGCAGCATGCAGAATTTGCATGTCCCCATGCATCCATCGACAATCGGGATTAAATGGACGTTCAATCCAGTGGAGTCTACTTATCAGTGACTCTGCCGATCCATTTTGGGTATGAACATGCGGCAATGTATGTTCATTTTCTATTCCTGTTGCTTGACATTACTCTTGAAATGACCTGGAGGTATATTTTCCAACATTAACCAGACTTATTTTCTATATTTTATTGTCTGGAAAATGTGCCCGCAACATTTTTATTTTTGTGTCAATAGCTTTGGAAAAGCTAAGTTACGGGTCTGTAGCAGACACACATACGAATATTCTGAGGATGCATTTATCAGTACAATGAAGTACTGAAATAGACCACTAGGGGGTGGATTTTATCCACATATATCTCCTTATATTCTTTCTGAGGAAGCGTTGAGATTCTTTTTCAACTTTTCGTAGAGATGGCATTGTAATTAGTTTTCCCTTATAGCAAGGGATGTGAGCGAATTTTCCCTTCTGAAGAATCTTCTGGTTCTTCAAGTCATAACCATAGGATAAGATGTTGTGCATCGTCACTGATCCAGGGTGGCCAAGTCTATCATGCCAGAGTAAAAATTTGGCTGATGTCGGGCACTTCAGGTGCTCCGTTTAATTTCGCTTCCTTTCTCCGAATCTTTATATGGTTGAGGCCTGTAAGGCTCTCAAAACGTTCAAGTATGGATTTTAATCCTTTTTCTTGAGACGTTACATACAGTAATTTATTTTTCATTTACATTTGTTGTTTCCAAATGGAATCCGTTGAAACGGATGCCCTTGAAACTTAGAAAGTTTCTTTTGGAATTCAGAGAGATTAGTGCATCCTTTAATTTTGTTTCTTGTGTCATGTGGGGGCAACAGTGTTGCGTTCCCTGGATCTTCAATATGGCCCTAATGTTGGGCTTTATATTAAAAGATCGTATGTGTTTATTGTCTACTAATCAGTCATGAGAGCAGTTCATCTATTAAAAGATGAATCTAATAGGCACATGCATTTTTAGTTAAACATTTTCATTCAAAACAAATTACATAATTCAAATGCTCTCATAGCATAAATTATTCTCAAAACAAATTGTTAAGATAAAAATAAGGGCTAATCAAGCATGTCATTTTCGAAGTCGTCGGCTGTAAACTTGACTGGAGCATCAGAGGTCATCAGGTTTGTTTCAGCTTTATTTTTCTTGTTCTCTTTATACAAATCCTAGAGATGCTGCGGAGTTCGGCACACTCTGGACCAGTGGCCTTTCATGCCACAGCTATGGCACTGGTCTTCTCATTCCCTCTTGGGTGGGGGTGCATCATCTCTATTTTTGTCATTTCTGCGCCACGTGAACTTCCGCTTACTTCAATTTCTTCGTTGCTGGACTTGGTCCCTAGCCCTTTTGTTCTGTCCCCTTTTCTGTGGTCTTTCTTTTCTTTTGTTGTCTCTCTTCTTACGAGAAGAATAGGCATTATGAGCTTCTGAGGAGGGGGGCAGTGCCAGGGGGGCGCATGTTGTGTGTCGCGAGGAGAAGCTATCTGTTTTGTTCAGCCATGAGTAAACATGACAACAGCTCAGAATACTTGGTGAACTTGCGTTCACGGTATTGCTGCATTAGTATCGCATCTTTTTCATGGAAGGACGTATACGGCTTTTCCAGCATGCGATCTTCTGAGACTTTTTCACCACACAACTTCAGGCGTGAGGTGATGCTAAAAAGTGTTGAGTTGTACTCAGCAATGGACTTAAAGTTCTGCAGTCTCAGGTTCTCCCACTCATATCGTGCCCTTGGGAGTATAACAGCTTTCTGATGTTTATACATGTCCTCAAGGGCAGTCCAAAGCTTAAGTGGATCTTCGACCATAAGGTATTCAGCCTTTAATGTCTTGTCCACATGGCGACGAATATAGATGATGGCATGCGCCTTCTCTATATCGCTAACATTTTCTTTTTCTGTCACAGCAACAATGAGGGACTTTGCCCGCAGGTGAAACTTTACATTTCTAGCTGCCAGCTTAGATAGTTTCTACCTGATGCATCCAGCACTTCGAAATCAACGCTTGCAATTTTAGCCATTTATCTAGCAGAGCACAAATATGCATGAATTAATATTTTAATCAAAGAAAACATTTTCATGCGGAGGCAATATTTAATGAAAAGCTAAATGCGTGGATCGGCCAGTCCCACAAGAAAGAGTCCAAAGTCCATACAGTCCAAATTATACAATTTGCAGCTTTAAAAGGAAAATACAACTTTGGAAACCCCGTGGGTCCCATATGATATCTCCAGCTTCAAATGTGGCCTCCATCTCCATGGAAGTTGGGCTTCTTTCTTTGACATTTACATAAATTCCTCACTACAATTTCTATCAAAAATAAAAGAAAAGTGCGGGAAATAAACTGTGGGACTTAAACGGCCGATCCAAAAACCACATTTAGCCATTCATGCAAAAATATTGTGCTCATCAACATTTCCATCAGATATTTTCATCAGACATTTTCATCACAGGCATCAAATGCATTTAATCTTTGCATAAGGATAAATCATTTAATCACTTAATAATTATTGGACCACTGGGCAACGTCATACACCGTTAGGTTAGGTGACTAACGGCAGAGCGGTCGCAGGATCGTCCCAATTATTAAGTTTTAAATATAATGCACAACCACACATATAATATCCAACAGAATTTGGCTGTGATGTAAAGCATGTAAAGGTGACTTTTAAAAAAAAAATCATTACGATGCAAGGGTTGTAAAGTAAGTGGGTTTAATCAATCAAATTGAATAAGAGCCCAAAATTGGCATTTTCGTTGTAGAAGGGAAATGGTTTTCCTTTTTAAATCATCCCAAATAACCCCCAAAAGTCCCCAATAAACCCTTATATGCTCAATAATTGCTACATAATGTACCGTGATTTTTCACGAATTTATAGGCCCTCAAAACGCCCTTCTTAAATAGATTTTTGGCCCAAAAAGCTCTTTTAAGGCTTATTTTTAGCATTTGTCCCCCATTTATCATTTTTTTCATTTTTTTTCATTTTTTTCGTAAGTGGATTGGCCTGCTGGCCTTCAGGCCCGCAGATTTTTTTTGTAAATGCGTTGGCCTGCGGGCTTCAGGCCCGCAGACAAGATTTTTTTTTGTAACTGAGTTGGCCTGCGGGCCTGAAGCCCGCAGGAATTTTTTTTTGTGAAGTTGGGCCGAAAAGCCCAATAGGGCTTTTGGGGCGGCGGCTAGGGTTAGCCACCGCCGCCCCCTTTCTTCCGCTGGTGGTAGGGGGGGGCGGCGGCGCCATGCAGAGGGGACGGCGACGGGCGGGGCCGCCCCACGCTGCAGGGGGGACGGCGGCTGGAGGGGACGCCCCCTGTAGAGGGGTCGGCGGGCAGGGGCCGCCCCCATTGCAGGGGGGACGGCGGCTGCCGCCCCCAGGCAGGGGGTAGTGGGTAGGGCTGCCCCCCCGCTGTAGGGGGCGCGCGGCCGCCGCGCCCTGCATGGGGGAACAGCGGCGGGGCCGCCCCCTGCAGGGGAGGGCGGCGGCCGCCCCCTGCAGGGGAGGGCGGCGGCCGCCCCCGCAAAGGGGGGGTTTGGCCGGGCGTCGGCCCCCCCCCAACGCAATGGGGGGTGGTCGCGATGCGGGGAGGGTGGCCGGCGGCAAAGCCACCGGTGGGCTCATGGTGGAGTTAACGCAACAAAATCCCTAAAATTTTGATTTTTGGGATGAAAAATTCGTCGTTTTTAGGCGATCAAACAAATCCCCATATCGATCTTGCGAGATCTAGGGGTAGAGCAATCATACGTATGATAAAAAACATTGTTTTTAGTGTTTTTACCTCTATATCCGTCCTCCAGATATAGCGACGGTTGAACGAAGCTCTACACGGATGACGACGCTAGATTGAGGAAGCCTTACACCGCACGCGTGGATCTCCCGTCTCCTCTCGCCTTCGCCTTTGCAACGAACGGAAAAAAATTGTGGAAAAGAAAATTTTTCTAGTGTCTCGTGCTGATAACGTGTTATGAATCAACTACTGGGGGAGGAGCCCCCAGCTCTTTATTTATAGGCAATAGGGGAGAATACAAATATGGTCTACCTTGATATGGGCCTATCTCTAGGATAGCCCAGAATCTCAACCAACAACGGTTAAATAACCGTTCACAACACCTCTGCATTACTTCTAGGGTTAATTGCATAAAAATACCTTCACGTTTGGTCCATTTTTACGTACATACCATGAGGTTCATTTTGTGACAAATTGATACCCTGTAGCGGAAAATGGTCTGACGGTGTTAAATTGGACCATTTTTGCCCCTCACGTTTGGGCCATTTTTACGTAAATACTCTCACGTTTGGGCCATTTTTACGTAAATACCCTGAGGTCTCTTCTCTCTCTCTACCGAATCTCTCTCTCTCTCTCTCTACAAATTCTCTCTCCCCCCATCTCTCTCTCTCCCCATCTCTCTCTCTCTCTCTCTCTCTCCCCATCTCTCTCTCTCTCTCTCTCTCTCCCTCCCCCCCCCCTGATTCTCACTCCTCTCTCCCTACAGATTCTCTCTCTTTCTCTCTCTACACTGAATCTCTCTCTACCAATTCTCTCTCTCCCCCAATTCTCTCTCTCTCTCTCTCTCTCTCTCTCTCTCTCTCTCTCTCTCTCTCTCTCTCTCGGGTGGGATGGTGCATGGGGTGGGTGGGTGGGTTGTGTGTGGGGTGTGTGGGTTGGGTGTGTGGGTGTGTGTGCATTGGGGGGGCGGGGCATGGGGTGTGTGTGCATGGGTGGATGGGTTGTGTGCGTGGGTGTGTGCGCTTGGGGATGGGTGTGTGCATGGGGGGTGGGTGGGTGTGCATGGGGGGTGAGTGTGCGTGGGGGTGTGTGTGCTTGGGGGTGTGGGTGGGTGTGCGTGGGGTGGGTGTGTGCGTGTGCGTGGGGGGGGTGTGCGTGCTTGGGGTGGGGGGGTGTGTGCATGGGTGGGTGGGTGTGTTTATCGGTGTGGGTGGGTGGGTGCGCAGGGGGTTGGTGGATTGTGTGTGCATGGGGGTGTGTGGGTGTGGTTGGAGGGTGTGTGTGTGGGGTGGGTGCGTGTGCGTGGGGTGGGTGGGGGTGTGTCTTAAGGGGTGTATGTGTGTGTGTGTGCATAGGTGGGTGGGTGTGGGCATTGGTGTGTGTGTGCGTGGGGTGGGTGTGTCAGCATGGGTTGGTGGGTTGTGTGCATGGGGTTTGTGCGCATATGGGGTGTGTGCTTAGGGTGAGTATGTGCCTGGGTGGGGGTGGGGTTGTGTGGGGTGGGGTTGTGTGTGGGTGTGTGGGTTGTGTGCATGGGGTGGGTGTGCGTGCATGGGTGGGTTGTGTGCATGGGGTGTGTGTGCTTTGGGGTGGGTAGGTGCATGGACGTGTGTGACCTGTGAAGTATTGGCTCAATCTGGACACTATAAGGTAGACGATCACACATGCACTAACCCACCCCAATGCACACGCCCACCCAATACACCCACACACCCCCCATGCCCACACCCATCCCCATGCACCAACCCACACCCATGCACACACACAAACACACCCATGCACACACACCCACACACCCATGCACACACATGCACCCAATGCACACACCCACCCACGCCATGCACACACACCCATGCCCACACCCACCCCCATGCACGCACACACACACAACCCCATGCACCAACCCACCCTGATGCGCATGCACACGCACACCCCCATGCACACACCCCCACAATGCACACACCCACCCCATGCCCACACACATATTTCCACACCCACACCCCATGCACACACACACCCACACACAAACCCATGCACCAACCCACCCTGATGCGCGTGCACACCCCCCCCCCCCCCCCCGCGTGCACACACACCCAATGCACACACCTGATCGCGCCCGAATATACACCCGGAAAAAGACTGTAGTCTTACTGCAAGTGCACGGTGTAGTGGCGAGCGGGTATCGAACACAGGGAGGACAAATGACGGTATACTTTATTTTAATCACCTATCTATTGGTGGTAGAATGGAATGATTTCGAGAATGTTTTCACAGTTTTTCAATTAACAAATTGAATTCTATATAATAAAAGCATCTAGAGCTAGGGAATCCCCACTACTGATCGTCATTCATCTGTGTGAATAGTGAATCTCAATGTTGCAAGGCTTGAATTGAGGTGAACTAGTCATAACTGAATAGAGAACCAAGATCACGCTCTTGCGCTATTGCAGGTCTATAGCAACCTAGATTAGGGCCCACTCTCATGCCAACCCTAACCTAAGCCACTAGCATGAAGATCGACATCATCGTCCAATCGCAACTCGAGCCCACTCTCGTGCAAACTAGAGATACGATCTAGGTTATGATAGTTCATATTCGCCCAATCTCTTGCAAACGAATATGAGTATAGATTTATAATAAAAATCCTAGCTTTGGTCCAATCTGTTGCAAACAAAGTCTAGAGCATCTCGATTATAGACCTAAATCGAATATTTAGGCCTTCCCATCGATTAAAATCCAATCTCTTGCAAACCCCAATCAATGGAAATTCCTAGCTACTCGTAGTAAATCAATCATAACACAACCGTCTATCAATCCTAACAACAAATCAATTCGTCCATCACAATTCTAAAATCGGATCCATAGGGTTCATCCCCATGCCCTAGAACAGCGGAACTACTCGCAATTAATCATGGCAATCACAGAAATAACAAATAGAAACATATAGCAATTCATGGTTGAGAGAAAACAATTCATAAAAACTAGAAATTTAGATAGGTAGAACAAACCAAATCTCCAAACTTCAATCTCCAGCTGAGAATTTCAATTAGAATAATGCTCAAAAACTAATTTCAGGTCCCCCTTAAAACTAGGAAGAAAACTAGCTTAAATACAAGCCAAAGCCGGCTAGAAAATCCTGACAGAATTGCCCCGGGCGTAGCCCAGAATCCTAATTCGCGATATAGGCAGACTGCGCCACTCGGCCGAGTGGAACATGTCACTCGGCCGAGTGACGGACCCAAGGAAAACAGAGATATTGGGGTTTTTGGGGTCTGTCGCTCTGTTCCACTCGACCGAGTGGAGTTCTTTACTCGGTCGAGTGGGATTTCTCACTCGGTCGAGTGAGTCTTCTGCTGATCTTCTTCAAACTTCAAAGAGTCAGCTGAGATCTCAGGAGAAAAACCCTGTCGTACTCGGGCGAGTGGACTTCTTCACTCGGTCGAGTGAGATGTTTCACTCGCCCGAGTGGACTTTGACTCCATGTGCTCATGTATTCGTTGTACTCGGCCGAGTACATTCCTTCACTCGGACGAGTACATTCCTTCACTCGGCCGAGTGAGCAGTCTGCTCGGCCGAGTGGGCTGTTTATGGAGTCCTATCTTCTCCTCCTCGCCTCCTCGTCGATTCTATCGAACTTATTCTTCTGCTACTCATCATCTAGCACTGCTAGCTTCTCGAAAGGGCCACAGGCGGTGCTCCAGTGTGCATGAAACTCCCTTGATCTCATTTATGCTCCAGATCGCTCCATATTTCCTGAAATCCGACAAAAACAAGAAATAGTGAAAAGCAACGCGATATCGTCGAATAATCGTGAAAAATGCAATATGGGCGATCGAAATGACATGCAAACATGCAGAAAAAAGGTGTAAAATAAGGAGCGATTAAAATCCCCCAACCTTACCTCTTACTTGTCCTCGAGAAAAATGAGTAAAAAGGCGAACCGGTGGATAAAAATAAGGGAAAAGGAAAAAAAGGAAGATAGAACAGAAAACGAAGAGAGAGGTGCTAGATCATTTTCTCAGGACGTGGAGCTGCTTACTCAAATAGCGCACGATGAATAAAAACATGCCAAAGATTTTTATCTCGATATCATGATCATATAAAAATGCATTCGATACAGCAACCAAAAATATCAAAACGATATGAAACATGAAATCATTCTAGAATTAGCATCGTCTGAGGCATCCAAAGTAATATACATAATCATATATTGCAAAATTTTCAATTGATCGCTTTTTACTTCGAGTATAAGTGGCATCACACAATATGGAGCAATAAGAAAAGAAAGAAATGGTATTCATGAAATGCATGCCAAATTTCAATTCGTGGACTTCGTAATACTCCAAGTAATCTCCCCAAGTATAAGAAATTACCTAGCTTAGGTTGTCATGCACAGACAAGTGGTCACTCTCTCACACATCATTGGATCCTCTCCCCCAAGCTTATCTATCAGCGTGGTGGCATCAAATAGAACAATACGACTTTTTCCCATTTTTTTGAGGCTCCAAGAAAAATAAAAGAGGGAAGGAAGAAAGAAAGAAATGGGATCGTGTATATACAGATGAATTTCTTTTTTTTTTTCTTTTCTCTTTCTCTTTTTTTTCCTTTAAAATCAATATACACAATAACAATTCCAAATCAAAGATAGAGAGATATGCATGTATTCTTTTTTTCTTTTGATTTTGGGGTAATGGAGCTTGGACTTTATAGCAAGGGGAAGATGCCAATATAAGATTTGCTAAAGGGAGATTCACCAATGATTTTAAGTATAGAAACGAAGTTCAAGATACGTGGAGAAAGAAAAATATGCAACGCTCAGTTCACTCTTTTGAATGTGCACGACCACTTTCAGCAGGGTAATGTAATCTACTCAGTTTGAATTCAGAAAGATAACTAATCCAGCCAAATCAAAAAGGCATACATTCAGTCAACCGGGAAGTTGAGCGTACAATTTTCATGCAAATAGAAGTGATACCAGACAACAAAGCAATACTTCAGATTTAGGCAATCAATGTGTGAAGCTTGGTGTGTTTTCTATGAAAAGTATACAAAATAAATCTTCAGACTCAGCTAATGCTAGAATTTCATTCACAATCATATAATAAAGATGCAGGTTACTATTCTCGAATGCATGGCAATATATAGCATATGATATCTGAAATAAAAACGATGGCGGGGCAAGAGAATATGCATATAAAAGTAAGCTAACTCCAAGTCATCGTCATCACAGAAAATTCATCTCTATCAAAAAAGATAAAAGAAATAAGGATAAAGGAAAAACAAGAGCTACTATACATATGCAGCACACACAAGAAAAAGAAAACGTGATGCATGAGAAAAAATATGAAAAAGTGGGTGAAAATAAGTGGAAAATAAAGAAAGGCGGAAAAAATAAAGATAAAAATGAAGAAAACGGAAAGTGCTTGAGACACTCACTCCCCCAAGCTAAACTGCACAGTGTCCTCAATGTGCTAAGTGTGGCACAAGGAGAAATATGATAGGGGTGGGGTGGGTGAGGATGTATACATGATAAAGGATGAAAAATGAAACAAAATGGGATGGAAATGCAAGTGATGAGTGAGAGATCAAGGTGGCGCAATATAACGGTCCCAGAAATACCTCCTCTCTCCCAGGATGATATAGACAAATATGAGCAAAAAGTGATCAAAAAGTGTGGGGAGATGGGGCGCAAAATCGGCAGAAAAAATAATATCAATCACAACAGCAACAAAAATATGAGAGGCATCAAGTGTGTGCCTATGCAGGTGGTGGATCGCCAGCACCGCCCTATAGTGGGGGAGGTGGTGGCGGTGGTGGCTGCTGTGAAATGGGACGGATAACGGCAGGTGGAGGTTATGGCAGACACGCTATAATCTGGTTCAGGGTAACCTGAATACCAGGGAGTAAAGAGACGCGAGACTGCACAGAGCTAACGGTGGTGGAAAGAGCCCGAAAATCTCCTCTGAGCCCACTAACGGCCCCCTCTAAAGCACGCAAGTGCTGAACAAGGGAGTCGGGAGTGGGGGAAGAGGGTCGAACAGGTGGGGATCGGGGCTGCCTCACACGGCCACCCTAGACAAGTGGGGCCGCTACTGGGTGAGGGTGTGGTGCTGTGCTCGCTAAAAGATGCTCAGCCTCTGTGGGAGGCTGAGACGCAGGAATGCTCTCAGAAGTGTGAGCAGCGACAGAATCTGAAAGTGGTGACGGAGGTTGAGAAGGGTGGAGAGGTCGCTGACACAAAAATGGGGACAGAAGTCACGACACTCTTGGTGAAGACATCGGCAGCAGATCCGGAAGGGTCGACGAATGGGGAGGTCATGAAATCTACAGAAAATGACTCCCCAGGGGTCGAGAAATCTGGTGAGGACAAGGTCTCAGCTGTCGAAATAAAGGAAGACTCGTCTCTCTCGAAAACAGTGGTGGTGGTGCTCTCAAAACTTACATAAGAAATGGGATCAGAGGTCAACGGCACAGAGGTGGAGGAGGAGATGGGCTCAGCAAGTGTGCTCCTGACACTGACAGAAGTGGGGACAGAAGTGATGGGAGCAGGGATTAAATCAGGTGCAGGCTGAGGGATCGGGATCTCCGGGGCCAGATGGGGAGGAGGAGCTCCTGCTGAGTGCCCTCGGGCTCAAGCACATACGCATCTGGGATGAGGAGGTTGACTCCGCACAAAGGAGCTAGCAAGGTAATTAGACCGCCAAAACAGATTGCCGTGCGGGCAGTGATAAAAGAAACTATGTGATCTAGATACCAGCTAGCTATATCGATCTGAACGGTGGGGATTAAGACGTCTGTGTCGCCCTCAAAGGCTCTCGCTCTAGTCATCACGTAGAGCATATAAAGCTCAGGCATAGACATCATGCCAGGCTCATACCTGCAAGAAAAGTGGTCGCCATAAGGCGCTGAGCAATGCGGATGCATGTGTGGACAATAGAGGAGGCCTTGGTCCGGCTAGGGTCAAAGGCTAGTGGGATCTTGTGATAAGCGTCCAGAAGGCATGTGTATCGAATGACGGTGGGGGATGTGCATGGGACTAAAAGCGCGGTCGGGTTCGGGACAAGGGGCCACTGGAAAAAGGCTCGGAGCATATCGAGAGTGATCTCGCACTCACGATCCATCAGACGAAATGTGCAACCCGTTGGAGTCCTATGGATAGAACTCAGGACCTCGAGTGTTGGCCGGATGTAGGTGTCTGCCGACACCGACAGAAAATCATGCCACCCCACGTTGTCATACAATTGGAGTAGTCTCTCGAATACCCATAGGCACTCGAAATCTGCAATGTGTGCAAACCTAGAGGGGACAATCGAACGATGGGAGATTCTTTCAAATCTGACGCGGTGTGCGTCGTCCCTGAAAGTGATCCCCATCGGGTCGAAAGCTGGGATGGGCTATACCGGTGGGGGTGGAATGGGTGCGGTAGGATGCAGAAGTGTAGGTGGTGGTGGGCTAGGTGGTGGGGAGTCCGCTCTAGCGGAGGAAGAGCCAGGCTCGCTAGTCCTCCTCCGCTTGGAGGCGGGCGCTCGCGAATGCGACCTAGTGCATGGAGGCATGGTAATGCCGTGAGATGTACCTACCAATGCGAAGTGCTAATAAAAAGGAGCGAATATACCCAGGCACGATGCGACTACAAGCGAGTAGTGAGAGCAAAGAGACGCCTCCCCTGAGAGGCTCCGAATCTGCCCCTGACTCTCCTCCAAGCTAGCCTGAAACACAAAATTGATTGATTAGCAATGAATATCAATAAATTTAGGGGGAAATTAAGAGAAATAGGTGTGTATATGGTTTAATTTAGATTCAGGACGAAATAGGGCTTACGAAACGGAGATTGGGAGAAAAGTGGGAATTAGAGCTGATTTGGGGAGGATCGGTGGCGAGGGAGCCGGCGGCGACTGGATGGCGGCATAGCCGGCGTGGGGTTGCGCCACTCGGGTGCGGGTGAGGGCGGCTCGGGCAATGGGGTCGGATGCTCGGGCGATTGGGGGAAGCTCGGGATTTCGGTTCGAGAATTTGGGAATTTTTGATTTATGGTCGCGAGCTATTGACTATATAGGGTAGGTCACTCGGCCGAGTGGAGGTGACCACTCGGTCGAGTGGCTCAGTTTATAAAATTTTAAAATCTTTCGTGTAAGTTTCGACTCGGCCGAGCAGCACTTATCACTCAGCCGAGTAGACAAAAGTCACTCGGCCGAGTGGCTAGGCCACTCAGAGCTTTTCAAGTAGTGCAAGTGTCTGGTTCACTCGGTCGAGTGACGACGTCACTCAGCCGAGTGGCATGTAATTAACAGAGAGTGTTTTTTCGAAACTTCCCTGATCAGTACTTTACTCAGTCGAGTGGAGTCTTCACTCGGCCGAGTGATAATTTCACACGGCCGAGTGGGCTGCTATTCTCAGCTCCAACTCTCTGTTTTTGCTCCATTTTATGATGTTCTTTCCTCCGTCAGTTTCTTCCTTCTTTTGACTTTTGAGCTCATTCCTGGAATGCTTTCCTTTGCCATGGTCGTCCTTCATTCATATGGTCTCATATTCTCCTTCTCCTGAAATGAAAAATGTAGCCAGTTGTTAGGTTTTTTCTTCGACACTTGACTCTAAACACTAATAAAGATCTAAAACACAAAATGAAAAGAAAATTCAACTAAAAATGAAGTAGAACCGTCGGGTTGCTTCCCGACAAGCGCTCGTTTAAGGTCTTGAGCTCTACCCCTTAAGTTTCGCGATTAAAGCTCGATGTTTGGTGCATGGGAGATGCGCGTGTCAAACTTGCTGGGAAGGCCGCTTGGGTTCAGTTGTTGATTTTCTTCGGCGTTCCTCGGCTCCCCTTCATCATGGGTAGTAGTGGGGGATGAGTCCCCAAGCTTGAGCTTTTGACATCCTTCTTCTTGGCCGGCGGCGAAGATTTATTGGCCGGTGGAGCTTTCTTCATGTGCTTCGCCGTAGAGAGCTTGCATAGCTCTCTAATTTTGACGACATCAGCGTCATCATTCTCTTCATCCGTAAGAGGGTCCGGTAGGTCACCCATAATTTCGCCTTCTTTGGTAAGTTGGCCCTCTTCGAGGCCGTCATCGTGCTTGGCCCCGATGGCAAATGGCATGGCGTCGTCAATCACCTCGTCGAGGAAGTCCCGTTGTCCACGTCCTCCCGCCAAGGCATATTCTTCATTGCCTTCAGAATGTGGAGCTCAACTTCAATATTACCGATGTTCAAGGATAAGGTCCCTTCCCTCACATCTACAATCACTCTGGCGGTGGCCAAGAAGGGGCGTCCAAGAATCAACGACATATCACCTTCCTCCTTAATATCCATCACCATGAAGTTGTAAGGACCCTGTCTATGGGGAAAACACTAGAAGGGGGGTTGAATAGTGTTTATGCAAATTTAAAAAGAATTTAAGCCAAATAAAATGCAATCCAAGAAATAGTGCGGAATAGAAAAACAACCCAAAGAGAAACACACGCAAACGCGATATGTTTCAAGGGTTCGGATTACCCAAGTCAACTCCCAACTTGTTCCCGGTATCCTACGTCCCTACCAACCGGATACCACCGGATACTCAAGTTAGAACCCTAACTTGAGGTTTCCTTAAAACCCACTTGTAGCAACCCTACAAGTGCAATCGAATACAATCGATATCCTTGACTCCCACAACCAGGGAGCAAGCAAAAACCACTCTCACAACCGAGAGCACAATTCAAATAAAGAAGTTATGAAATCTGAAAGCAACACTTACAATCACATATGCCTTGAAGTAGAACTTGAAGGAGAAGTGTGATATGTGTTGAAGAACTCTCTTGGAAGAGAGGAGAAAAGCCCTTTCTCTTGACTGCACCAATTGCCTAGAAGATCAATCTTTGGTTCTAGGTTGGAGAGCAAGTGAACAAGATTTGGAAATACTTAGGGCTTTGGATTTGAAAGCTTTGATCTTTGGAAATGAAAGCTTGAAGGATTTTGCAATGAATGAGTAACCTTCCAATGAAACAGTAGAAGCTCTATTTATAGCTTTCTCAAATCCACAAAACAGTTTAGGCAAAAACCCAATCGAAATCCGTGAGAAAAATCTCAACGGATATAATCTGAACTCGCGACAGTCGACTGTTGAACAATCCACAATCGACTGTTGCACAGTCAGCAAGGGTAGGTGAGAATTCATAATGGTAACTTACCACGTGGACAGTCGACTGATGAAGCAAAGAAATTCGTCTGTTAAACCAACAGGCGACTGTAATTTCTTCGACAGGCGACTGGCCAAGAGATGAGTAAGTTAGACAAATACTGGAAATCTCACAAGATACATGACAGACGACTGATGCAAGGAACACAGTCGACTGTAAGTCAGAACAGGCGACTGTATAACCTTAAACAGACGACTGTCACAATCATGATAAATTTCCAGAGAGCTGAATCAAAGAATTGATTTACAGACAGGCGACTGTTGCAGCATAGACAGTCGACTGATCTAATAGACAGTCAACTGTATATACAGCATAAGTTGACTGGCCGTAGAAGTGAAATCAAAACAGAGTTTCGGCAAGGAGAGACAGGCGACTGATTTACAACACACAGTCGACTGTCACAAGGACAGGCGCCTGTGAGTCGTTCAACAGTAGCCTGTGCGAAATAGTCAGAGTAAAGCTCAAAACTACATTGTAATAGTCTGTGCATAACAGGCGACTGTAGAACAAAACACAGTCGACTGTTTTTGAGACAGGCGACTGTAAACTGTTCAGCAGTCGGCTGTTATGAACAATCCTAGCACAAACAAAAGAGAATTGAATTGGGATCAAAAGGACAAAGGTCTAGAGATGTCCTATGACCGAAAGTAGATGTGTGTGAGTGCTCCATCAAAGTTCTACTTCTAAGCTACATACTAGAAGAGATAAAAGAAAAATTACATTGACGAATAATCTCTTCTTTCCATCGTATGAGCTTGAAGTCTTTACGGAGCTTTAATCATCAATCTACGATCATCCAATTCATATCATTTGCCTTCAATCACGTTTGTGAGTCATCCATTGCTAGTTGATCTTCATAGTAAGCTTAGGCAATGGATTAACTGCAAATAGGGGATTAGTCACAAGTATTTATGTTTGCTCATCATTAACACCAAGTAGGGAGAAGTCCAATACTCAACATTCTCCCCCCTTTTGATGATGCCAAACAAACATAAACAAAAAGATAAATAATTGTGCGTACTGAAAACTTACTCCCCCTACATAGATGCCAATCAAGTTAGTCAACAAATATTAGAGCATCTTCATAGCAATTGAAGCAAATGTGGGAGATATGAATGGATTTAATTCAAGAAATCTAGGAAATAAAATCCATATTCATTGTAATCTTACTCCCCCTGAATCTAAGGCAACGAAAATCTTAGATTCAAGCATTAGAACATACTTAGCACATCCATTATGAATCTTGTATGTTTATTTCTCTCCACTATGGCATTATCCAAAAAGGTGGGAGCAAATAACAACAACAATAATAGTGCTAAAATACGAACTAACAACAATCGAGTATAAAGATATATCGAATCAAAAACTCATAAAATCTCATCATATACACATGTGAGTAATGGAAATGAAATCCAATATCAACATTTTAGATATTCGAAATGAAAATAATTTTCACAAATTCATCACATCAACGAAAGATCATGAATTAACCAATATCAAATCCGTATATTATCTCAAAAGCACATCAAGGAGAGTGAAGCATACATAGAGACAACATATCATACATCACACAGAAGTTAAACAATATAGCATAGTGTGACACAAGAGAGGGGTGCAACATCATATATATAGATATAAAGCAGCTGAGTACATCAACAGATGGTCATCTACATGGCCATCCCAAAAAGATACATCATGATCAACAAAAAAATACATCATCATGACGACATCAAAGTATATCATCATACATATATAAAAGTGTCGAAGACAGCATCATCCATCATACAAAGACAAAACATATATCAGAATCACTCAACTTAAACAAAAACAGACCACACAAAATAAAAACAAGGTCTTCATGTGAGTGAACAGAACAACATCAGCAGCAGCCTCAGTCAATATGAATGACTGAGGGGTCCGACGGACGTCCGAAAGATCGGAACAAGAGCCGAGCAAAGCGACAAGTAGGAAAAGTCGGAGTCTTCCTCTTGGAAGACGAAGCATGATCAGCAGAGGAAACAGCAGGAACATGAAGCGGAGTCTGGGCATTGGAGGTCTGAACCAAAGAGGGTTTGGGTGTGAAGCCAGGAGGAGGAGATACACAAGTAGGAGCAGATACCTCAGAGGTAGCAAACATATCCTGAAGCTCGGGAGGAATGGGACAACCAAGATGCTTAAAAGAGATTAGCTGAAGCTTAAGCAAAAGCGAGAGCTTCTCATCCAAAGAAACGGAGAGAACATCAAGAGCAGAGACACGAGCGTCCAACTGACGAAGAAGGAACTCAGTGGACCTAGAGGGATGCACAGCAGGCCGAGAAGAGTGTTCAACAGCATGCATAGAAGGGATAGGGTCACTGACAGAGACAGGAAGAGGTTCACCAGAAGATTGAGGCGAGGAAGGAGTCAGATCAGGCTTAGGTGAAGGGACATGCTCATTGAGGAAATCGAGAGAGACATTAGGGAAGAAATGATCGAACAAAGCCATGGTCGAACACGGAGCTAGGGTAAGAAATAAAACGGACGAACCCTAACTATGAGTAGTACGAGATGGGTGTAAGAGACCAAACCTAGTCGAGAGACAGAACGAAAGCAACGACAGCTCGAAAAAGACGCACGAACGGAGCGAGATCGACGAATTTGGTAGACCAATCGAGTGGGAAGATGAACGGTCGAAACGGAGGAGAGAGAATCGACGAGGGGAAATGATCGCGAAAACAGAATATAAAATTGGAGAAATCAATCTGAGCCGTTGGATCAAGGAATCGACGGCTCGGATCAAAACGCATGAACCGACACAGCAAGAGATAGTCGAATGATGACCAAAAGTCAGTCGACTGGATGAAGTGATAAAATTAAAGATCAGAAAGATGGGCAGTCGACTGACAAGTAATATACAGTCGCCTATCCAATGGACAGTCGACTGACATATATTCAACAGTCGGCTGTCCGAGAATTAATATAGTTCAGAAAAAAAACAGAGAGCACTGTAAAAATTCGACAGAGAGTACAGTCGCCTGATAACTAAATTGCAGTCGCCTGTTAAACTAACAGTCGACTGTAAAACAGTCATCAGTCGGCTGTGCGAAAGATGCAAATTCTCAGACTGAGGAAATAGAGTAGGGCAGGCGACTGTCGAATGAAATACAGTCGTCTGTCCTGGTCCAAAAGAGCACAGTGAGATAGAATTACAGAGAATAAGAACACTCACCCTAGGACCTATACTCTAATCACAAATACATCGTAAAATCATTATGAGAACAATAAATCCATTGAAACACAAATTACTCCAATCAAGTTCAAAAACTCATGAAATCAAATAAGTCACAATTGCCTTTCTTAATCTCATAGAACAGTAAAACATATGAAGAAAGACAATCAAAAATATGAGCTCAATAAGGAGTTATAGCATGAAAATTGAGCTTCTAGATTTCAGATTCACCCATAATTCCCAATTCTCCACGCAACCTCACAAATGAATCTTCTTTAAGAGGTTTAGTGAAGATATCAGCAATTTGTTTTTGTGTTTCAATGTACTCTAAGATGATGTCCTTCTTAGCTACATGATCATTTATAAAATGGTATCTCACGTCTATGTGTTTGGTACGGGAGTGGTGTACCGGATTCTTGGAAAGACAAATAGCACTTTGATTATCAACCATGATAGGGCAAGTATCACAATTGACACCATAGTCACTAAGAGTGTGTCTCATCCAAAGAACTTGTGCACATGCAAGACCCGCGGTAATATATTCCGCTTCAGTCGTGGACAATGACACCGAATTCTGTTTCTTAGAGAACCAAGAAACTAAGGAATTTCCTAAGAAATGGCATGTGCCACTAGTACTTTTCCTGTCAGACTTGCATCCGGCAAAATCGGCATCACTATATGAGATTAACTCATACATGCTAGACTTAGGGTAAAGTAACCCATAATCTAGGGATTGATTGAGATAACGAAATATTCGTTTAACCGCAATCAAGTGTGACTCTTTAGGTCTTGCTTGATATCTAGCACATATACATACGGAAAATATGATATCGGGGCTACTAGCGGTTAAGTAAAGTAAGCTACCGATCATACCTCGATATAGACGAACGTCAACATCTTTTCCGCTTTCATCTTTGTGTAGATAAGTAGTAGTACTCATGGGAGTCCTTTTGCTTGAAGACGATTCCATCCCGAATCGCTTAATAAGCTCCCCTGTGTACTTAGACTGATGTATGAAAGTGCCATTCTCCATTTGTCGAATTTGCAATCCAAGGAAGTAGGTGAGCTCTTCCATGTGGCTCATCTCAAACTCATCCTTCATAGACTTGGAAAATTCTTGACAAAGATTAAAGTTAGTAGAACCGAAAATAATATCATCTACATAAACTTGAATCAAAAGAATGTCATTTTCATAATCTTTAATGAAGAGTGTAGAATCAACTTCTCCCATTTTAAAACCTAAATTCAAAAGAAAGGTCTTAAGGCGATCATACCAAGCTCTAGGAGCTTGTCTCAATCCATACAACACTTTCTTAAGTTTGAAAACATGGTTTGGAAATTTCTCATGAATAAAACCGGGAGGTTGAGAAACATAGACTTCTTCATTGACAAACCCATTTAAAAATGCACTTTTAACATCCATTTGAAATAATTTAAAATTCTTATGGGATGCAAAAGATAAAAGCAACCTAATAGCTTGTAATCTAGCTACGGGGGCAAAAGATTCTTCGAAATCAATACCTTCCTCTTGCCGGTAGCCTTGAGCTACTAACCTTGCTTTGTTCCGTGTGATTACCTCGTTTTCATCCGTCTTGTTCTTGAATATCCATTTGGTCCCAATAGCTTGGTGACCACTTGGAAGAGGTACAAGTTCCCAAACTTCGTTTCTCTCGAATTGCGCTAGTTCTTCTTCCATTGCCACTATCCAAGAGCTATCCTCACAAGCTTCTTGAATGTTCTTTGGCTCAATGGCAGAGACGAATGCGTAATGGGAGAATTCTTCAATTCTTGATCTCGTTCGAACACCCACACCAATATCTCCAATAATTTGGTTATGGGGATGGTTGCGAACGGTCGGGTAAGCTTTGGGTAAACCTGGATCACTAGGAACAACTTCAACAACTTCATTAGAAGTGTTAGTCTCAACAATATTATCATTAATCTTAACATTATTAAGAGAGTCACAAAGAATCTCTACATTATCATCATCAACATGAGGAAAGTCAAAATCTTCATAAAAAGATACGTGAAGTGATTCCTCAATCGTTGAAGAAGTTTTGTTGTATATCCGGTAGGCTTTGCTACGTGTGGAATATCCAACAAAAATTCCTTCATCGGATCTTGGCTCAAATTTGTCTAAATTACCAAAGGTGTTCTTTATAAAACATTTTGAACCAAAGACACGAAAATATTTCACTTGAGGCTTTTTATCATAAAACAACTCAAAACAAGTTTTGTTTGTTCGGGGTCTCACTAGGATCCTATTGAGCACATAGCATGCCGTGTGCACCGCTTCTGCCCAAAATTGTAGTCCTAAATGACTATCATGGAGCATAGTGCGAGCACACTCAATAAGAGTCCTATTCTTTCTTTCTACAACACCATTTTGTGGTGGTGCACGAGGAAAGGAAAAGTTATGAGTTATCCCGGAGTCATCACAAAACTTAGTAAAAGACTCATTCTCAAATTCTCCTCCATGATCACTACGAATAGTGATAATGGTGGATCCTAAAAGATTCTGAATCTTCTTTGCAAATTTGGTAAACTCTTCATGAGCTTCATTCTTATTAGTTAAGAATGAAACCCAAGTAAATCTAGAAAAGTCGTCAACGACAACTAGTCCATAATGAGCATTACCTAAAGAAGCGGTTCTAGTTGGCCCAAATAAATCTAGATGTAGAAGTTCTAGGGGCCTCTTAGAAGTAATCCCTTCTTTAAGCTTAAATGAAGATTTACTTAGTTTACCTCTTTGACATGAATCACAAAAGTTTTTCTTATTAAAAACAATCTTAGGAAAACTTTTGACTAGATCATGCTTAGCTAACTTATATAAGTGCTTGAAGTGAACATGACCAAAACGGCAATGCCATAATAGTTGTTCACTTGTGTTAGCAACTAAGCAATGTTCTATGGTTTTAGGCAAGCTCAAATAATAAATATTTTTACGCCTAATACCGAAAAATAAAACATTTGAATCACAATCAACAATAGTACACAATTCTTCTCTGAAGTTAACCTTGTAACCGTTGTCACAAAGTTGACTTATGGAAATGAGATTGTGACATAAACCACTAACAAGATAAACATTAGTAATTAGGGGTTTGGAAGGATTACCAACGATACCTACTCCAATGATGGTTCCCTTTTGATTACCTCCAAAAGTGACCGTTGCACCATCTTTGATGCTAATCACTTCGGAGAGCAATGAGGGATCTCCCGTCATGTGTTTGGAGCAACCGCTATCAAGAATCCATCCTTTTCCTTTAGAGCTAATAAAACTTTTATTGCTCTTCTTCTTTCTCTTGGGTACCTATATAATATACCATAAGCTTATGGTACCCAATGTTTGTTGGGTCCAAGGGGATTAGCCCTTTGGAAGCCAAGTCCAAGTGGACTTCCGCTTCCCAACATAGTTACTATTTCTAATTACGTCATGAAAGTAGGAATCACCATAAGCATTCCTAACATTTAGACTAGTGTTCTTAGGACCCCAAATAGTGTACATCTTGGGAGTCATATTCCTAGTTGCATGCATATGTGTTGGATTTCTATGTGGTGCATGCTTCTTAGGAACATGATTTCTAGCATAAAGATGTGGTGGAGGATATGCATTGTACATTCTAGGATGATATGTATTCTTGGGAACATGCATATTATATGAAGCATATTGATCATGCATGACATGTGGAGAATTAGCATACATGAAAGAATGATGTGTATGAGCATATGGGTGTGTGAGAGCACTTACATGAGTATTTCTCATGTGTGGTTATGTGCGTGTCAGTGGGTGCGGAGCATAAAATGTGTCATGATTATCCACTTGTGAAGTAGGATGTTTCCTACGTGGATGAATATTAGTGTACATATAAGCATGGCCTTGCTTTTGGTTTCCACCCTTAGTGGGTTTCTTGCCAAAAGGAAGAGAAGGTGATGTGGTGACATTCTTGGTAGGATTGCTACCTATAGTGTCTTTGACACCACTAGTGGATGCACCGGAGGAAGGCCTCACAAAATCTATAATGACACCACTATAGGAGGTGCGATCATTAGATGCATTCGCTTTTACAAATCCAAGGCCAACACGATGTGTGGCCGGAAATTGGTTTGCAAGCAAATCATCCAATTGTCCTTGTCCCTTATTAAATCTCACAATACGGGAGGACATGAGCTCATATTTATCCTTTAAAGAAGAAATGTTGGTATCCAAAGTGGACACCCGTGCTTTGAGCTCGTGCACTTGGGTTTTAAGAGAATCATTCTCTAATCCCAATTGTGTGTGACGTGTAATTAGATCACTATTATCCATGGGATGTGTTTGATCTAGTTGAGATTTGAGGGAATTCACCTCATCTCTCAAGGTGGCATTTTGAGAAGCTAAGTTTGCTTTCTCAAGGGTTAAAGTATCAACAATGGTGTCATTGTTGATAATGCATGGAATGGATAACTTGCTAACTTTTGATTTCTTTAAGCTAGAGTATCTAAGCATTAAAGATTGGTATTTAGCAAATAGTTCTTCATTAGCTATACGAAGTTCATCCATTGTTACCTCGGTGTTATCCGTATCGAAATCACTCTCATCCGAGAGTGGGTCTTCAAGTGCCATGAAGCACATGTGGGCGCTCTCACCCTTCTCATCATCGGAATCGCTTGATGAGTCATCACTTGAGTCATCAAAGGTACCGACGAGTCCTTTCTTCTTGTCTTTCTTGTTCTTGTTGGACTTGTGGTACTTTGGTGCCTTCCACTTTTCTTTGTTGTTTAGCATTGGGCAATCCCTCTTGATGTGCCCTGGCTTATTACATTTATAACAAAGAGAGGAAGTAGCATTAGTAGACTCAAAATGTTTGTTGGAGGGAAATTTACCTTTGCGGAAGAAGCGTTGGAACTTCTTCGCCATTTGGGCCATTTCACCCAAATCCATCTCGTTCTCGGATTCATCACTTTCAGAGGATGACGAATTGGAGTTGAACGCCAAAGCTTTCTTCTTGGCCTCCGAGGGATTCATCATAGCTCGAATCTTCAATCGGTTATCCCGTCTTACTTCGTAAGACATAAGAGTCCCGATGAGATTCACCACGGTGTGGTTCTTCAAGTCATTGACCTCCTCAATGGCGATTGCTCGTCTTTCTCATTTGGACGTCATCCCCATGATGATCTTCCTTACCTTTTCAGGTTCGGTGTAGATTTGGCCAAGGGCTTCCAATTCGTTTGTGATGTCGGTAAAGCGTCCGTACATCGACGCAATGCTCTCATTTTCCTGCATGTGAAACAAGTCGAAGTTTTGCACGGCAACATATAACTTTGAAAGCTATACCTTATTCGTTCCCTCGTGGGTAACGATGAGATGGTTCCAAATTTGATATGCACTCTTACATGTGCATATCTTGTTGAACTCATTCGGGTCCAACACACAATGAAGAGCGTTCATTGCTTTAGCGTTGTTGACTTCGACGGACTTCTCGGAAGTCGTCCATTTTTCGAAATCCTCTTCGGCGGGCTCGATGTACTCCTTGTGGAGAGTTCTCCAAAGAGAAGCACTCCTAAGGAATGTCTCCATCCTACACTTCCAATAACCAAAATTAGTACCATTAAAACGTGGAGGACGTACCGTAGATTGACCTTCGAAAAGTGTGGACGCTCAATCACGGTCGTGATTGTTGTACGTAGGCGGCGGAGGAACGTTGTTGTTGTTGGATGCCATAGGTAAAACCTTGCGCTCTGATACCAATTGTAAGGACCCTGTCTATGGGGAAAACACTAGAAGGGGGTTGAATAGTGTTTATGCAAATTTAAAAGGAATTTACGCCAAATAAAATGCAATTCAAGAAATAGTGCGGAATAGAAAAACAACCCAAAGAGAAACACACGCAAACACAGATATGTTTCAAGGTTTCGGATTACCTAAGTCAACTCCCAACTTGTTCCCGGTAATCCTACGTCCCTACCACCCGGATACCACCGGATACTCAAGTTAGAACCCTAACGTGAGGTTTCCTTAAAACCCACTTGTAGCAACCCTACAAGTGCAATCGAATACAATCGATGTCCTTGACTCCCACAACCAAGGAGCAAGCAAAAACCACTCTCACAACCGAGAGCACAATTCAAATAAAGAAGTTATGAAATCTGAAAGCAACACTTACAATCACCTATGCCTTGAAGTAGAACTTGAAGGAGAAGTGTGATGTGTGTTGAAGAACTCTCTTGAAAGAGAGGAGAAAAGCCCTTTCTCTTGACTGCACCAATTGCCTAGAAGATCAATCTTTGGTTCTAGGTTGGAGAGCAAGAGAACAAGATTTGGAAATACTTAGGGCTTTGGATTTGAAAGCTTTGATCTGTGGAAATGAAAGCTTGAAGGATTTTTGCAATGAATGAGTAACCTTCCAATGAAACAGTAGAATCTCTGTTTATAGCTTTCTCAAATCCACAAAACAGTTTAGGCAAAAACCCAATCGAAATCCATGAGAAAAATCTCAACGGATATAATCTGAACTCACGACAGTCGACTGTTGAACAATCCACAGTCGACTGTTGAACAATCCACAGTCGACTGTTGAACAATCCATAGTCGACTGTTGCACAGTCAGCAATGGTAGGTGAGAATTCATAACGGTAACTTACCACGTGGACAGTCGACTGATGAAGCAAAGACAGTCGTCTGTTAAACCAACAGGCGACTGTAATTTCTTCGACAGGTGACTGGCCGAGAGATGAGTAAGTTAGACAAATATTGGAAATCTCACAAGATACATGGCAAACGACTGATGCAAGGAACACAGTCGACTGTAAGTCAGAACAGGCGACTGTATAACCTTAAACAGACGACTGTCACAATCATGATAAATTTCCAGAGAGCTGAATCAAAGAATTGATTTACAGACAGGCGACTGTTGCAGCATAGACAGTCGACTGATCTAATAGATAGTCAACTGTATATACAGCATAAGTCGACTGGCTGTAGAAGTGAAATCAAAACAGAGTTTGGGCAAGGAGAGACAGGCGACTGATTTACAACACACAGTCGACTGTCACAAGGACAGGCGCCTGTGAGTCGTTCAACAGTAGCCTGTACGAAATAGTCAGAGTAAAGCCCAAAACTACATTGTAATAGTCTGTGCATAACAGGCGACTGTAGAACAAAACACAGTCGAATGTTTTTGAGACAGGCGACTGTAAACTGTTCAGCAGTCGGCTGTTATGAACAATCCTAGCACAAACAAAAGAGAATTGAATTGGGATCAAAAGGACAAAGGTCTAGAGATGTCCTATGAACAAAAGTAGATGTGTGTGAGTGCTCCATCAAAGTTCTACTTCTAAGCTACATACTAGACGAGATAAAAGAAAAATTACATTGACGAATAATCTCTTCTTTCCATCGTATGAGCTTGAAGTCTTTACGGAGCTTCAATCATCAATCTACGATCATCCAATTCATATCATTTGCCTTCAATCACGTTTGTGAGTCATCGATTGCTAGTTGATCTTCATAGTAAGCTTAGGCAATGGATTAACTGCAAAATAGGGGATTAGTCACAAGTATTTATGTTTGCTCATCATTAACACCAAGTAGGGAGAAGTCCAATACTCAACAGAAGTCGCATGGCAAGCAGAGTCCACCCGGTACTTGTAGTGGTATGCTTTCAGCAATCCCCACAGGCCTAGTGATTCGCCCATCGGCGAGTTGTATCCTTATGTCTGTGGCCTTGAGCTCAGTTCCCGTATTCAATTTCTTGAACATTGTGAGGGGCATGAGGCTCACGCTTGCTTCCAAATCTACTAAAGCTTTCTGAAGTGGGACTCCTTCAAGCATGCAAGGAATTCGAAAACTACCGGGATCCTTGAACTTGGACCGCGCTTTCTCCTCTCTAGTGAACCACGTACTTTGATCGGTGAGCATGATCCTTTCTTTTCGCTTCTTTCTTGCGATCAAATCTTTTAGAACCTTTGCATAGGACGGGATTTCGACGATTGCATCCAAGAATGGGATGTTCAAGCTCACACCTCGCAAATACTCCAGAAATCTGGCTAGCCTTTTCTCAATCCTCAACTTTGCCAAACGTTATGGGAATGGTACCGGTGGCATATAAATTTGATCCTCACATCTTCAGATTTTCACCGCCGCTTTGCCCCTTTGGGTCCTTCTCCCCATTGACTGGTTCCTCCTCAACTGAAATTTCTTCCCTCGGCTCCTTAGCTTGAATCATGGCAGGAGTAGTGTCCTTCCCGCCTCTTGTAGTCACCGTCACAACCGCATTAATGTGGCCGGGTGTTGCCTCGTGGGTTTTGTTTCGGTTGAGCCGGCAATTGTTGATTGGTCTTGTTGAGCAATGTGAGTTGCTCCGATAACTGTGCCATCACTGTGTTGAGGGAATCTTGTTGGGCCGTCAATTTTGCATTAAACTTCTTTTGTTCGGCCATGAACTCTTCAATCCTTGCTTCATGGTCCGACCTTGGCGGTGCTTGCAGTGGATTGGGTGCCCTCCATCCTTGATTGTATCCTGGGGGTCTATAGGGCCCCGTTGTTGCCTCGATGGGTAGTTTTGTTGTTGGGGTGCCCTTTGTTGAAACTATGGTTGTTGTGGAGGCCGGGCTTATGATTGTTGCGACGGTGGATTCAAGGCTCTATCATTGTTGGTGTATGAGAATCCGGGGTGACCCCTAGTAGTCGGGTTCACCCAATAACCAGTACTACCTGCAACATATTGAGCTTGTTCCATAGCTCCATCTCCTTGCTCCCCCCAACAAACATAACATGGGCTTGATCTTTCCAGTCGCTCATGCTTCCTCCCGATTGGGAAACGGTGGAAGCTCCATGTGGTTTACTAACCAACTTTTCCAATCTCTATACGACTTTGTGAAGGGAGTCGAATTTTGTAGAGAGCTCCGCCACTGCCTTTGCTTCATATATACTCGTCGGCTTCAAGGATGATGAAGAATTTCTCCTTTCGTCGACCCACTGCTGATTATTTGAGGCCATCTCCTCAAGTAAGGCCGTAGCGTCATCTAGTGTCTTTGACAAGATAGCTCCATTGGCGGTTACATCAATTATTTGCTTTATGCTCGGTTGCAATCCGTTATAGAAGCTATGCACAAGCTCCCAAGGCTCAATGCTATGATGGGGCATTGTTGTTAGAGGTCCTTGAAATGCTCCCACGCCTCATATAAAGTTTCTTGAGGGCCTTGCTTGAAGGACATCAGTGCGCTTCGTATCTTAATGGTCTTGGATGGCGGATAGAATTTGTTGACAAATGCGCTCGCCAGCTCATCCCAAGTGGTGAAGATCCCCTTGGCTTGCGTCCTCAACCAATACAATGCTTTGTCTCGAAAAGTAAACGGAAAGAGGCGCAGTCGAATAGCATTGGCCGGCATGCCAGGCTTCTGGAAAGTGGCGCATTTAGACAAGAACAATTGCAGATGGAAGTGCGGGTTTTCTTGTGAGTTTCCATGGAATGGGTCTTGTTGCATCAACATTACAAGTCCTGTTTTCAGCTCAAAGTTCTTGTCGGCCGCCAACTCCGGCATGACTATAGAAGAGGTGGTAGACATGGTCTTGGGCAGTAGCCTATCTCGGATAGAGACAAGCCTAGCCATACACGCTGCTAGCTCCTCTGGTGTTTCCGGCACGGCCATTTGATTTTCCTCTATAGCAAATCTCCTCTCAGCTCTAAGCCTCCTTGTCGTACGCTCGATCTCAGGGTCGAATAATATGTCTTCTTGGGGCACCTTCGATCTCGTGTACATGCACAGAAAAAGAGAGTCTTGATAGAATTGTTAGCACAATAGAGGAATAAAAGAGTGAAAATAATAAAAAATAAAAAGAAATAGCTATAAAATACCGTCGCCTCCCCGGCAACGGCGCCAAAAACTTGATCGCGCCCGGATATACACCGAAAAAAGACTGTAGTCTTACCGCAAGCGCACGGTGTAGTGGCGAGCGGGTATCAAACACAGGGAGGAGAAATGACGGTACTTTATTTTAATCACCTAGCTATTGGTGGTAAAATGGAATGATTTCGAGAATGTTGTCACAATCGTTCAATTAACAGATTGAATTCTATATAATAAAAGCGTCTAGAGCTAGGGAATCCCCACTACGGATCGTCATTCATCTGTGTGAATAGTGAATCTCAATGTTGCAAGGCTTGAATTAAGGTGAACTAGTCGTAACTGAATAGAGAACCAAGCTCACGCTCTCGCGCTATTGCCGGTCTATAGCAACCAAGATTAGGGCCCACTCTCGTGCCAACCCTAACCTAAGCCGCTGGCATGAAGATCGACATCATCGTCCAATCGCAACTCGAGCCCACTCTCGTGCAAACTCGAGTTACGATCTAGGTTATGATAGTTCGTATTCGCCCAATCTCTTGCAAACGAATATGAGTATAGATTTATAATAAAAATCCTAGTTTTGGTCCAATCTCTTGAAAACCAAGTCTAGAGAATCTCAATTATAGACCTAAATCGAATATCTAGGCCTTCCCATCGTTTGAAATCCAATCTCTTACAAACCCCAATCAATGAAAATTCCTAGCTACTCGTAGTAAATCAATCATAACCCAGCCATTTATCAATCCTAACAGCAAATCAATTCGTTCATCACAATTCTAAAATCGGATCCATAGGGTTCATCCCCATGCCTTAGAACAGCGGAACTACTCGCAATTAATCATGGCAATCACAGAAATAACGAATAGAAACATATAGCAATTCATGGTTGAGAGAAAACAATTCATAAAAACAAGAAATTTAGATAGATAGAACAAACCAAATCTCCAATCTTCAATCTCCAGCTGAGAGTTTCAATTAGAATAATGCTCAAAAACTAATTTCAGGTCCCCCATAAAACTAGGAAGAAAACTAGCTTAAATACAAGCCAAAGTCGGCTAGAAAATCCTGACAGATTTGCCCCTGGCGTAGCCCAGAACCCTAATTCGCGATACAGGCAGACTGCGCCACTCGGCCGAGTGGAACATGTCACTCGGCCGAGTGACGGACCCAACGAAAACAGATATTGGGGTTTTTGGGGTCCGTCGCTCTGTTCCACTCGGCCGAGTGGAGTTCTTTACTCGGTCGAGTGGGATTTCTCACTCGGCTGAGTGAGTCTTCTGCTGATCTTCTTCAAACTTCAAAGAGTCGGCTGAGATCTCAGGAGAAAAACCCTGTCGTACTCGGGCGAGTGGACTTCTTCACTCGGCCGAGTGAGATGTTTCACTCGTCCGAGTAGACTTTGACTCCATGTGCTCTTGTATCCGTTGTACTCGGCCGAGTACATTCCTTCACTTGGCCGAGTGAGCAGTCTGCTCGGCCGAGTGGGCTGTTTCTAGAGTCCTATCTTCTCATCCTCGCCTCCTCGTCGATTCTATCGAACTTCTTCTTCCGCTTATCATCTAGCACTGCCAGCTCCTCAAAAGGGCCATAGGCGGTGCTCTAGAGTGCGTGAAAGTCCCTTGATCTTATTTATGCTCCAAATCGCTCCATATTTCCTGAAATCCGACAAAAACAAGAAATAGTGAAAAGCAACGTGATATCGTCGAATAATCGTGAAAACGCAATATGGGCGATCGAAATGACATACAAACATGTAGAAAAAACACCCACCGCATGCACACACACCCATGCCCACACCCACACCCAATGCACGCACAAACCCACACACAAACCCATGCACCAACCCACCCCAATGCACACCCACACACCCAATGCACACACGCCCCATGCCCACACCCACCAACCCATGCACACACACCCTCCCCCATGCATGCACACACACCCTCCCCCCAAGCACACACACCGCCCCCTCCAATGTGCACGCGCACACGCGCACACACACCCCCCACACCCATACAGCCACCCACCCCAATGGACACACACACCCAATTCAAGGGTATTAACTTATTAAAGGCCAATGTGAGAGTATTAACTTATAAAAGGAACAATCAGGGGTAAATTTGTCCAAATTTCTGTCTTTTGGACGGAAAATTAAACAAAGGTATCAACTTAAAAGCGTCGGAAAACGTTAGGGTATATATTTTGATGAAAATAAACGTCGGTGTATTTACATAAAAATGCCCCAAACGTGAGGATATTTTTTGCAATTTACCCTTACTTCTATTCTAACATTTGTCCTTTTTTATTCATCGAAAACTACGATTTGAAAGAGTAAACTGCGATTTGAAAGCCCTAATGTCCATGACCAAGTTCAGAAGTGGATGACAACGAACATCAGGAGATTCCAAAAGCAAACAAGCAACATGGGAATCTGTCTCACAAACAAGAATACAAAACCCTCTTCTCCGAGCAATGTCAATCCTCCGACGAATGGCATGAAGCTCCGCATTCAGATTAGTACCCCAGCCAATATATGCAGAAAACCCCAAACACCAGCCACCCATATCATTCCGAAAAATACCTCCTGCACCCGAAGTAACTAGATTCCCTCTACTAGCGCCATCAACATTAAGTTTAACCATTTCGCAATCAGGTGGGCACCACCTAATAACCGAAGGAACGTGGGAGGCAATACCTGTAATACAATAGACCCGAGAAACTTATGCAACAAGGTAAGAAATATGTGTTGTGATATGATTCCCCGGATTTGGTTTTGGATGATGAGCAAACATAAATAATGTATACTAACTTATTTGTGAGCGCAGTTATGTAGATCGTCGCCAAAATACCACGTACATCAAAAGCGACGTCTCAAGACCTCTCAATACGCGTGATCGTGTGCCTGGAGCTTCGTTGAAGCTCAAGGAGAAATATTGAAGTCAAGAGGAATGAAGATTGAAGCTTTGAAGACGGCTCATAAGGTTTATTTTATAGTCTTCTAGCTTCATAGATTAGAATGTTAAGCCTTGAGTAGGACTTACTTTATAATCTTCATTTCGCTCATATCTTAGAGCTAGGATTATCATAGAAGCCATTAGAAACATTCCCGAAGCCTATCGCTTCTTCCCTCGGCTTCTTGTGCATGTTAGTTGGTTCAAGAAGAGTCACCAACCAACTAGATGACGATCTAGTCGGTCGGCAACTCTACTTGAACCGAGTAGTTTGCCTTCTCTAATTCAGCTCTTTCTATGACTACAGTTAGTCGGTCAAAGAAGAGTAACCGACCGACTAGATGACGATCTAGTCGGTCAGTAATCCTTCTTAGACCGACTAGTTGTGTACAGTCATTTTCAGCCTGAGCTACTGTTTCGAGTTAGTCGGTCAAAGAACGTTTACCGACCGACTAGTTGAGAAACTAGTCGGTCAGCATTTGTTCTTAAACCAACTAAGTCATCTTGAAGCCAACCTATTCTATTTCGACGTTAGTCGGTCAAAGATCATTCACCGACCGACTAGTTGTGAAACTAGTCGGTCGCCAAGTCTTCTTAGACCGACTAGTTGTCATCTCCTGTACTTCGACCTTTTGGCTGTTCAACCGTTAGTCGGTCTACGTTGTATCACCGACCGACTAGTTGATGAACTAGTCGGTCAGTGATCCTTCTTTGATCGACTAGTCTGGTTCAGAATAGAGCCGTTGGGATCTTTTTGAACTCGTTTTTCCTTGCCCCTTTAAATAGAATCCTGATTCATTTCTTGAAGGGGTTAAGCAATATATTAGAGAAATTTTCAGATCAAAAGAGAAGAGCAATCAACTCTATTTCCAAGCTCTCTCTTCTCACTAGAATCTCTCCCTCAAGTTCTTGAGCCCTAAATCCTCAAGAGAGATTCTCTCCATTGTGAGCTTCTCAAGCCAAGAGCTTGATTCTAGTCACCATACTCCACCCTAGGCTTCCATTGCTGGTCATCTTCTTGAAGCTAGGGTTTGGTGGCATCATCTTCCTCAAAATCCCTCCTTGCCCTAATTTGGTAAGATTTACTCAAGGCATAGGATTTTGTAGGTAAGTGTTTATTTCATTTCATATTTGAATTGTAAGTTTCACTCTCGGTTGTGAGAGTGTGGTTGTGATCCCGGGTTGTGGGAGTCACAAATTACTTTGTGTATGATTTGACTTGTTAAGGTTTTTCACAAGTACTTCATAGTGGAAATCTTGAGTTAGGGTTGCTAACTCAAGTATCCAGAGGGGATCCGGGTGGTTGGGACGTAGGATCACCGGGAACAAGTCGGGAAGACTTGGGTGGATCCGAACCCAGTAATATTGTTTGTTTGCGTATGTTTTAATTCTTGTTGATAGTTGTTTAATTCCGCATTGTCATTTGTTCATTGCACAATAGTTAGGAATAACTCTCTTAATTATTTTAAGTACTATTCACCCCCCCTCTAGTACGTGTGCAGTAGCTATACAGGGCACTACAATTGGTATCAGAGCCAAGGTTCAAAGCTACACATAGCCAAAGTTGAGAGCTATGACGAACAACGACTACAACGTCTTCAAGAACCACGATGGAGCTTCTTCAGTTATGGAAGGACTATCCTCCGTCAGGCCTCCACACTTCAACGGTACCAACTACGGGTACTGGAAATGTCGGATGCAAATTTTCCTCCGGAGCGCTTCACTATGGAGAGCCACCATGACGGAGTATGTCGAGCCTTTCGAAGAAGATTTCACAAAGTGGACCCCCGCAGAGGTCGCCGCGGAAGTAGCCAATGCCAAGGCAATGAATGCCTTGAATTGTGCGTTGGAGCCCGAGGACTTCAACAAGATATGCACATGTAAGAGTGCATATCAAATATGGAACCAACTCCTCATATTGCACGAAGGATCGAGTACGGTAAAAGATTCTAAACTCGTCGTTCCTAATAAAGAATTTGAGTTGTTTCATATGGAGCAGGGCGAAACCATGAAGGATTATTACGCTCGCTTCGTGGATATATCAAACGACTTGGAAGCTCTTGGGAAGACCTACACCCAAAAGGAGAAAGTCTCGAAGATAATCGATGGACTTCCTTCTTGTTGGGAGAAGCGTACCTTCGCCATCGAGGAAGGTAATGACATGAATAAATATACCGTCGTACAACTAATGGGTACCTTGTTGTCTTATGAGGTACGCAAGGATAGTAAGATCCGGATGAGGGAAAAGATGAAGGCGTACTTGAAGCAAGACGAGCCAAAGAAAAAGGCAATTGCATTCAAGGCCGCTCCATCTACCGATGATGAAGATTCAGAAGAAGAAGCGAACGATGAGTTGGACATGGAAGCTTTGGCCAATATGGCAAAGAAATTCATCCGATTCTTCCGACAAGGTAAGTTGAATCGTAAATCAAAATTTATTTCGACTAATGCTTCTACTCCCGTGTGTTATAAATGCAATAAGCCAGGACATATCAAGCCGGATTGTCCTCTCTACAAACATAAGGGGAAGTGGAAGGCATCCAAGCACGACAAGTCGAGAAAGAACAAGAAAGGACTTGTAGGTACCTTCACCGACTCCGACTCCTCAAGTGGAGAGTCGGACGATGAAAGAGTGGAGAATGCACACACGTGCTTTATGGGAAAAGAGGATTGTGATGAAGAGACTTCCTCCGATGAAAGCGAGGATGGAAGCGAGGATGAAGGCGAAGAGGTAACCAATGATGAACTTAGAATAGCCAATGAACAACTATGGAATAAGTTTTCTAATATGGCTACTAAGTTTATGAAGACTAAAAATGAATTAGATAGTCTTAAAAACTCGCCTAAGCCTTTCATCGTCAACAACGACACCGTTGTTGATGGGTTGAGAAATGAGATTGAAAATCTCAAGTCTCAACTTGAGCATGTTCATATCGAGGATTCGGATGAACATGTGATAGCGGATTTGACGTCTCAAATCTCAACTTTGAGTATTGAGAATAAAAATCTCAAGTCACGTGTGTGTGCACTCGCTTCGCAAGTGTCCACTTTGGATGCTTCTTTACATTCTCTCACCGAGAAGCATGAGAGCACATTAGGCCGAATTCATGAATTCAACAAAGGTAAGGGCAAGTTGGATGATATCCTAAATGACTTACCTCCGGCCAATCATCACATTGGTTTGGGATATAAGATGGAAGAGTCATCCAAATCGTCCGCCACATTTGTTAGGCCATCTTCCGATGCTTCTACTAGTGGAAGTAAACACGTCATGGGTAGATCTTCTATCAATGGTGCGTCCGCTAGGAGCACGCCCCCATTTGGAAAGAAACACACTTTGGGTGGACCTCCAAAGAAGGGTCACGCTTTCATGTATACCATGCCACGTAGGAACACAAATCCTACCCCACATGTTAGCACATATGCCGATTTCTATGCTCCGCATCCACGAGCACGTGCACACCATGTGAGACACACTCATGCACGTGTTCCTTCACATTCATATGTTCATCCTCATTCTCATATGAATAATTATCGTCATGCACCATTGCATCGCATGCCATATGCTTACCCATGACATGCATCACATAGAAATCAACAACGTATGCATGTTCCCAATAGGATTAGGACTCCCAAGACATACACTATTTGGGGTCCGAAGAACACAAGCATGCATAATAAGAATTTGTATGTGCAATCTTTTATTAATGATGTTATTTTGAATGATGATTATGTTGGGAAATCAAGTTCCTCTTGGACTTGGTTTCCGAAGGGTTAGTTTCCTTTGACCCTTCATTGCTTGGTACCATAAGTTTAATTTCATTTTTATGGGTACCAAAGCAATTGTGGTATGTATGGGTTACATTTAAATTGAATTTAGTTAGCTAAATTTATTGCCTAACCCATAGGATCCAAAAGGATTTTTGGATACCAAAATGATATTCTCTAGGTTAAATCCACCATGAGATACCAACCCTACCAACTCCGTGATTTGCAAGGATTTTCGTTCGATTGGAGTTGTTGGTGCTTGAGTGATGCATCAAAGTAGGGGGAGCTTAATGTTGTAAGTATGTTCATACTTTTGATTCATATTGGTATCCATTGGTAGAATATATTACAATTGGTATCATTTTGCTTTATTTGGTATGCTAGATTAGTGTATGCCATTGTTATATGATGTACTATCTATTTTTGGCATAACATTCTTGCATGCTACATTTGGTATGCACATCGTATTATTTTTATCTCTGATGTTGATTTCGTCGTTCGACGATTTTATGGATTTAATAGAATTCTTTCTATGGAAACATAGAATTGTTTTCCATGCATTCTATTGATTTTGGAGAGTATGTTCCAAAACTCAATAAGTGAAATTGATTTGAGTTTTGATGATTTCAGATTTCGTTTTTCGCCTATGGCTTGATGATGTCGTATTTCGATTTTCGCCTATGGCTTGGTGATTTCGTTTTCCGATTTTCGCCGATGATTTTATGATTTCGGTTTTCGAGTTTTACCTATGGCTAGATGATTTCGTATTTCGTATTTCGCCTATGGTTTGATGATTTCGGTTTCCGATTTTCGACTTTGGTCTCCTTGACACGCTTTGCTTTTATTCGGTATTTTACATTTGATATTCTGCATTGGTGTTATTTTGGACCTTGGTCGTATTCTTCGACTCCCATGCGTTATTTTTTAGCCATTGGTTTTGTCGTTGACCTCCTCCCGCTCTTTTTGCTAATGCCAAAGGGGGAGAGATATAATAATGACAATGTGCTAATTAATAATTCAAAGGAATTTACCATGAATCTAATTTGATGTGTTAGATTCAGGGGGAGTGAAGATATAAAATGGATTTAGATCCTATATGTCAATTGTGGTTCATATTTCATTTCTTCCTCATCTGCATGATGCGAATGAATTTTATTGAATATGGAACTAACATTGTCATTAATGCAGGGAGAGTAAGTAAATTTCTATTGAATCATTATTATTGATTATTATTTATGTTGGTTTGTCATCACCAAAAAGGGGGAGAATGTTGTGATATGATTCCCCGGATTTGGTTTTGGATGATGAGCAAACATAAATAATGTATACTAACTTATTTGTGAGCGCAGTTATGTAGATCGTCACCAAAATACCACGTACATCAAAAGCGACGTCTCAAGACCTCTCAATACGCGTGATCGTGTGCCTGGAGCTTCGTTGAAGCTCAAGGAGAAATATTGAAGTCAAGAGGAATGAAGATTGAAGCTTTGAAGACGGCTCATAAGGTTTATTTTATAGTCTTCTAGCTTCATAGATTAGAATGTTAAGCCTTGAGTAGGACTTACTTTATAATCTTCATTTCGCTCATATCTTAGAGCTAGGATTATCATAGAAGCCATTAGAAACATTCCCGAAGCCTATCGCTTCTTCCCTCGGCTTCTTGTGCATGTTAGTTGGTTCAAGAAGAGTCACCAACCGACTAGATGACGATCTAGTCGGTCGGCAACTCTACTTGAACCGACTAGTTTGCCTTCTCTAATTCAGCTCTTTCTATGACTACAGTTAGTCGGTCAAAGAAGAGTAACCGACCGACTAGATGACGATCTAGTCGGTCAGTAATCCTTCTTAGACCGACTAGTTGTGTACAGTCATTTTCAGCCTGAGCTACTGTTTCGAGTTAGTCGGTCAAAGAACGTTTACCGACCGACTAGTTGAGAAACTAGTCGGTCAGCATTTGTTCTTAAACCGACTAAGTCATCTTGAAGTCAACCTATTCTATTTCGACGTTAGTCGGTCAAAGATCATTCACCGACCGACTAGTTGTGAAACTAGTCGGTCAGCAAGTCTTCTTAGACCGACTAGTTGTCATCTCCTGTACTTCAACCTTTTGGCTGTTCAACCGTTAGTCGGTCTACGTTGTATCACCGACCGACTAGTTGATGAACTAGTCGGTCAGTGATCCTTCTTTGACCGACTAGTCTGGTTCAGAATAGAGCCGTTGGGATCTTTTTGAACTCGTTTTTCCTTGCCCCTTTAAATAGAATCCTGATTCATTTCTTGAAGGGGTTAAGCAATATATTAGAGAAATTTTCAGATCAAAAGAGAAGAGCAATCAACTCTATTTCCAAGCTCTCTCTTCTCACAAGAATCTCTCCCTCAAGTTCTTGAGCCCTAAATCCTCAAGAGAGATTCTCTCCATTGTGAGCTTCTCAAGCCAAGAGCTTGATTCTAGTCACCATACTCCACCCTAGGCTTCCATTGCTGGTCATCTTCTTGAAGCTAGGGTTTGGTGGCATCATCTTCCTCAAAATCCCTCCTTGCCCTAATTTGGTAAGATTTACTCAAGGCATAGGATTTTGTAGGTAAGTGTTTATTTCATTTCATATTTGAATTGTAAGTTTCACTCTCGGTTGTGAGAGTGTGGTTGTGATCCCGGGTTGTGGGAGTCACAAATTACTTTGTGTATGATTTGACTTGTTAAGGTTTTTCACAAGTACTTCATAGTGGAAATCTTGAGTTAGGGTTGCTAACTCAAGTATCCGGAGGGGATCCGGGTGGTTGGGACGTAGGATCACCGGGAACAAGTCGGGAAGACTTGGGTGGATCCGAACCCAGTAATATTGTTTGTTTGCGTATGTTTTAATTCTTGTTGATAGTTGTTTAATTCCGCATTGTCATTTGTTCATTGCACAATAGTTAGGAATAACTCTCTTAATTATTTTAAGTACTATTCACCCCCCTTAGTACGTGTGCAGTAGCTATACAGGGCACTACAATATGTCACACCTGAGATGCCTCCTCGTCAATAATAGCAGATTCATCAAGAACCCGTCGACACCGGGCACACCATAAACAAGTAGCGAAGAGAATAACTCGAGACTGTGAGTACGTCCCAAGGTCCAAAAACTCCTTCACCAAATCTAACATAGAAAGTTGATAAAAAATGCTAAATGCGGTGATAGGGAAAAAGATAGCCCATACCTTCCTTGCTTCATAACAATCCCTCAACACATGAATAACAGTCTATGCATCTATCCCACAGACATGACAAGTATTTGAATCAGACATGCCCCGATGAAGACGCAAAGAATTAGTAACTATTCTATCCTTGAACACCAGCCATAGAAAATACAGCCAACATGAAGGAATATGCAACTTCCATAGCCAAGCATAATGGTCAACCCCCAACAGAGATTGATTCCCCAACAAATAACTGTAAGAAGACTTCGAGGAAAACCATCCATCAGATGTAAGGTGCTAAATGTAACTATCCCCCGGAGAGGAAACCTGAGGGAGGGGATATGACATAATCTGCTACACTACGGTATCAGGAACATGAAGTAATAGATTCCCCACATCCCATGAACCATGTTGAACAAAATCCTGCACCAAAACCTGAGAAACATCCACCTTAGGCGGTGGAGTGGCAATGGTCAAAAGTGGTTCCACTAACCAATTGTCATTCCAGAAGTTCGTGGTAGCACCATCACCCACACATGACCTGAGACCATCCTTACGACTGAGCAAGCCATGAACCAAACTTTTCATAGAGTACGACCCGGATGAGGGTAACTTAACCGTACTCAAAATGTATGGGAAGATATTATCAGGTATGGAATATTTCGACTTCAAGATCTGCACGTAAAGAGACTTTGGTTCCATCAAGAATTTCCAGGCCAATCTCTGCATAAGTACCTCATTATGAAGCTCCAAGCTACAAATGCCCAACCCTCCAGAAATCTTAGGCTTGCAAGCCTCACTCCATTTCACCAGATGAAGCTTTTTCCTCCCCCCAAGCCACCCCAAAGAAAGGAGCGATTAAGTCTATCCATCTCCTTCAGAGTATGGCACAGGAGCCAAGTGGTGAGCATAGAATAAGTTGGAATGGCCGATGTAACTGAACTTATCAAAGTGTCTCTCCCTGCCAAACTTAAACGTTTGGACTTCCAACCAGATAATTTCGAACTAATCCTTTCAACCACGTCCCGATAAGTATTCTTAGTAATACGTCCATGGATCAGAGGTAATCCCAAATACTGACCCAAATCAGAAGAAGAAAGAATGCCCTGGGAGTCACAAACAAGGGAGGCATGTCGCTGACTCATAGCTGGTGACACAAAGCATCGAGACTTCTCCAGATTAACTTTAGCTCTCGAGGAAGCATAGAAAATATCCAAGATCCTTCGAACGCGCTGTGTTTGTAGAACTGTTACTCTGCCTAATAGAAACAGATCATCAGCAAACAACAAATGTGTGATTGCAGGACCCCTTGTACCAATCACAACAGGGGACCAAGATTTATCAGTAGTAGCTTCAGTAATAAGCATTCCAAGTCGCTCCATACAAAGAACAAACAAGTATGGGGAGAGGATCCCCATGGCACAAACCACTTGAAGGAACGAAACTTTCAGAAATCTCCACATTCCACATCACCGAAATCTGAGCTGACGAGACACAGAACATGATTAGGGAAACCCACTTCCGGGAAACCCAAAAGGCTCAAAGTCTCCTCCAGTAGATCCCATCTAACCTTGTCATAGGCTTTCTCCAAGTCAATCTTAAGAGCAAAGAAGCCATGTTTGCTTTTGGATTTTCTGACAATATGGATTAGCTCCTGTGCCACCAAAATATTATCAGACGCATGTCTCACTGGAATAAAGCTCTCTTGCAAGTGGCAAACGAGGCCATTAAGAAAGGGCCGAAGACAGTTAACCAGAACCTTGGTAATCTGCTTGTAGGTAACGCAACATAAACTAATAGGTCAGAACTGCTGAATCTTCTCGGGCCTCCGAATTTTTGGAATAAGAACAAGCAAATTTTTAGTAAGCTCAGCATTAAACTTCCATGTATCCAAAGCATATGCAACCAGTCCTGTCAAGGAATCCTTTACTATGTTCCAAATATTTTGAAAACCCCCAGCGTGAAATCCATCAATACTCAGAGCCTTCCAAGCTTTCATCTGGAATAAGGAATCACGAACCTCCTACTCTCCAACCTTTTCAACAAGCAACACTCTTTGGTCAGGGGATAGAGACGAGAAGGAAGTGTGTGTGAATATACACCTGTTACTCCCATCAGAACTGAACGGATCTTTTTAGAAGACATGAATGTGGCGTCGAAGCTCCCCCTCATCCATAATCCAAGACCCAAACTCATCCTTCAACATGGAGATATGATTTCTACGCCATCTATGCAAAGTAGAAGTGTGAAAAACTCTCGTATTCTGATCTCCATTAACCAACCAATCATTCCTAGATTTCTGGTCCCAAAATACATCATCATGTGATAATATAGCATCATACTCCATTAACAAACTCTCCTCCAAGCAACACAATTGATGAGAATAATGAGATAATGGGGCCCTCTATACTCCATCAATACGACTCTTCAGCCACCTTCTCTGCCGAAATAAGTAACCAAAACAATGACAGTTCAAAGCTGAAGGTCCCATGTATCCTGCTTCACCTTTCCAACACAATCCCCCTGAGCCTGCTGCCACATATCTGCAAGGGAGTTCTTGAAGTCCTTAGTAAGAAACCACATAGCTTGAAATCGAAAATGGTCTATTAAGAGGATTCACTTGAAGTTATGGTTCAGTCTGTTACAAGATGTGACAATGGTCTAAAAAGATTCGTGGCATATGACGCACTCTTGCATGTGGAAACAAAGCACACCATGAAGGATTCGCAACAGCTTGAACAAGACACTCATAGACCCTAGCCAATCCTCTCATCTGGTTACACCATGTGTATGGACTACCGATAAAGTGGAGGTCCAGAAGGCCGCAGGTAGACAACAAGTTCTGAAATCTTAAGCATCTAGTAAGAGAGGGAATGACACCTCTAGACTTCTCTGTAGACACGATTATATCATTGAAATCCCCTAGAACTAGCCAGGGCATATCCAGCCCATCAGCTAAATTCTCCAAATGCTCCCACAAATTCCATCGAGCTGGTCGAGCGCGGGGCATACACAACAGTCAACATGAAGGATGGGCACCCATGCCGTTGAACAAAAGTATGGATCAGATGTGGAGATGAATGACAAACCTGCATATCCAACTCCTTATCATCCCAATACACCCACAACCCACCAGAATAACCTAATGGGTCCATAATAAACGACTTCCCAAAATTCAACTTGCGCTTAACCACCTTAGCTTTGTCTCCTGAGATTATGGGCTCCACAATAGCAAGCATAGAGGGCTTTGCTTCAACCAAAACTTCCCTAATCCCTAGTCCAAAATATTCATTCCCAGCTGCACGACAATTCCAAAAAATAAAGTCCATTAATCAACAAAGGCGGTGGTTTCTAGGATGAAACCCTCCAACGGAGCAGAGAGGTCAAGACATGTAACAGACGGAGTCTGGAGCAAAGGATTTGAAATACCAGCAACAGCTGGACCCTCATCAATAACCTTACTATCCATCGACACCTCCGGTAAGACTGGATTTTCATGGGGTTGGTGCCTCCGAACATCATCATGAAGAAGAACTGACTGAGACCTCTGACCCGCTGACCCCCAGCCTGAAACCAAATTCAGCAAATCGATGTTGATAATATCTGAAGGTGGAACTTGTCTACTCGAAGAAATCTCAGGTTTTGTGAACTGTTTATGAGTAAATGGTAAAGAAGTGATGTGTTTCACAATCAACTTTAATTTTTGGGTGCCCAATTTTTGGGCTGCGATAGTGGGGGCATTTATTTGGGTCCTACTGACTTTGTAACGAGCCTTGTGGCCTAAAGTAAACGGAGACATCAAGTCTTGTAAGCAAGAATTCTTCTATAGTTGTCAAGAATTCCCTGGCAAGTGATCAGTAATTCCCCCCAAATCTGAAGCCTTCTCAACCTTATCTTGTGTAACCATATCTAGAGAGGCAAATCACGACCACGTCCCTACAAAAACGACTCCAGATTTTGCGGAAACTGCTCTTGATTTTGCGGTAACTGATTGAGGCAACGAGCTAACGTTCTGTTGTCTCCGACGATCTCCGACGACCAGCCAAGGGCCAAAGCTGACACCTGGACGTTGCGACTTCGGCGATGAAGAGGAGAAGGAGGCCCAAATTTGCATAGCAACACCCGGTGAAGCTCTGTCAGCCGGAGAAGTCGTCGCGGCAGCCGAAGAAATCTCACCAGGGAGGAAAGGACATGGGTCTTTATGCCTCACTCAGCCACATTTGAAGCAGATCATGCTCAAACCTTCATACTGGATATGTTGCCATCTACCCTCAAAGAATATTTGGGTCTTCAATGGGTTACTGATGTCAATCTCCACACAAACCCGAGCGAACCTCACCTTCATAACCAATTGTGTATTCGAGTCGAATTTAAGTGCATGACCAATGCAATTGCCAAGAGTTAGAAGGATAGGTAAGGAAAGCGAATCCAGACTGACATGGATTCAACTGTCTTCATGGTAAGGCAAAAATCTGGAATCCAAGGACGAATAGTGAGATAGTGTCCGAAAACTACCCCGGCCCTCCTCCAAGGCATAACAAAGATCTTCATCAAAAGTAAATTTCACCATCACATACCCTTCTCCCAATTCTATGAATTCCACTTCTCCCTTAGGATTCCATAGGCGTTTCAATTTAGATTCCAAGACCGGTAAAGTGATATTATGGCCGATCAATTTCACTATGGCATCATTGCGACACTTGAGGCGAAGACGCCTCTTGAAATAAGTAGACAAGGAAACACAATCCCAATCTTCATAAGGCTTCACTGTAATTTCATCCTCCTCCACAACTCCACCTTCAACATCCGGTGATGAACCCCTATGGGTCGAATGCTACCCCAATCAAGCATCTTTAAACGACAAGTTTAGTTCAGATTTACCTTGAATGCCTACTGTAGAAATGGGCAAAGTCCCTTCATCTGAAAAATCCATTAAGTCATCTGATCTATCACATATCGAGCCTCCTGCACACCCTTCAAATGCCTTAACCTTCTTCGTGCTTTGACGAAGGTTATCATCTTCTTCTCCAGTCGACACTTTGTGCTCATCTCCTACACTCTCCGTTCTTTCTTTGCTCATCCCTTTTTTAGTTGTTAGGGCTTTTTAAAACGAGAAAATTTTAGAGTTTTGAGAGTACCTGTCGCTGGAGGAGACAAATCCCTCGAAACGAAGAAAGAGCAGAGGCGCCTCCCCGTCGCTGCTTTCAGAAGCCTTTTGATCGAGAAGGGGTTCCTTCTGAGTTTCTTTGGATGGTGGAGTCCAGCTGTATTCCAAGATGGAGAAATTGGTCTCTTTCAACTGCTCTCTCCAAGTTGGTGAGAAACGGTGATATATGGGGAAGAAACAATGAGAAGTTTGAGGATGCGTGAAAGAAAGAGGGTTTTAGAGAGAGAAAGGGGAAGGAGAATAAAAAACCTCTCTCCCTCTCTCTTACTTTCTCTCTCTTCGTTCGTTTCTCGTTCTCTCTCAACATTTGTCCTTCAAATCATATGTATTGCATTTTAGTCCTCAAAACCTATTACGTCCTTAATGTTGTGAACGTCTTCTCTAACCACATGGCTTTATTTATAGGGGATGTAAGAGTTCATACATGGATAATATACAATCTCTTTGAATAGATTACAATCTTATCCTCTCACTAGGTAATCTATTTACAACACTTCCCCTTATCCAGCTATAAGTGTGAACTCTGCTAATGAATACTTCGAGATTTTGAGAATCATATGAGTTTCACAAAGGGTGATACTTCAGGATCCTGAGTTAATAGGATTTGCCTTGTTAAAACCTTTGGCTATGGAAAACAATGAGCGAAAAAACCATAGTTAAGGAAAAAGAGTACAAATTCCTTTAACTCCCCCTGATATGTACAAGCCCTTAGGCTTTCAGATCTTTTAGGTGCCTTATTCCAATCTTTTGTACAAGCTTCCTAAAAGTAGACGTAGGATGTGACTTAGTGAACATGTCCGACAGGTTTTCACTTGATTGCACTTGTTTGACGTCGATCTTTCCATCCGTTTGCAGCTCATGTGTCCAGAAGAATTTAGGAGAGATGTGCTTTGTTCTGTCGCCTTTGATATTGCCTCTACGTAACTAGGCAATCCAAGCAATGTTGTCCTCGAACATAGTGGTAGGCTCAAGGTCACCAGTCTTCAATTTGTTCGTCACCAGGATGTGATGTACAACTAAGCATGGCTAAAGCACTTGCTTCATGGATGGCGAGAATTTCTGAGTGATTGGATGAGGTTATGTCATGGTCTGCTTGACAGATTTCCAAGAAATTGATGTCCCATATTAGGTAAGCATGTACACTGTTTGTGACTTTTCATTGTGGGGATCAGACATGTATCCTGCATCAGCATAACCAACAAGTGTGCACAATGATTTTTGTAAAACAAGCCCAGATCTGTTGACCCTTGGAGGTAGTGCAGAAGATTCTTAACTTCGGTCCAGTGGCGCTTTATGGGTACTGTACTATATTTGGCTAGTAAATTCATTGCAAATGCTATATTGCGACGCCTGCAATTAGCCAGATATAGAAGTGCTCCAATAGCTCTCAGATACGGGACTCCAGGACCAAGTGTATCCTCCTCCTCTTCTAACGGATGGACGTGGTCTTTATATGCATCCAAGGATCGTACTACCATAGGTGTACTTAATGGATGACATTGGTCTATGTGAAATCTTTGTAGTGATTTCTGTGTGTATGTGATTTGGTGTAACAGGATTCCATCTATTAGATGTCCAATCTGAAAGCCAATGCAGAATTTTGTTTTACCTAGGTCTTTCATTTCAAATTCTTTTGTCAGGCTTACAGATATCTCAGTGATCTCTTCAGAAGATCCTATGAGATTCAAATTGTCTTCATAGTCTGCAATTATTATGAATCGTGTTCTCTTTGCTCTTATAAAGATGCAAGGGCAGACTTCATTATTATGGAATCATTGTTGTACAAGCAATTTGCTGAGTCTCTCAATTCCACATCTTTCCCGATTGTTTAAGACCATATAATGATCTTTTGTAGCTTAACAGAATAGACGTCCTGATGTCTATCTTTTAAATTTGTAGGCAGTGAAAAGCCATAGCTTCATATATATCTCTTTATTGAGATTTTCAGATAGATATGCAGTCATAACATCCATTAGTTGCATATCTAATTCTTTCTTTGTTGTTAAGCTTATTAAGAATCAGAAAGTGATCGCATCCATTATCGGTGAGTATGTTTCTTCATAGTCTATACCCGATTTTGGTGAAATCCCTGTGCTAAAGCCTGACTTTGTAGCATGTGATCTCATTATTTTCATTTCTTTTTCTGAGAAATAACCATTTATATCCCACATGTTTGACACCATTCCGTGTATGGAATATTGGCCCAAAGACTTTGTGTTTCTTAAGCGAGGCCAGCTCCGCTTCTATTGCATTATTCCATTTTGGCCAATCATTTCCTCGTTTGCATTCAGCAACGGAATGTGGATCAGTATCATCGACGTTTTCAGCGACGTGAATGCAATATGTAACGCGAAGTCATCGTCGACGATTGTACTCTTTCTGTCTAATACATCCCCTGTACGTATATAATTTAATGATATTTCAGTTTCTCCTAGCTTTTCCTCTGCAGTGGATTTTGGGAGGGGTAAGGGTATGGACATGAGCTCATTTTTCTGTGGTGGTGTTGTCACAAGGTCTCCAGGAATTTTTCTTTTTCTTGCATTTATGTCCTTGGAGCCTGATGGTCTGCATCTTTTCAATTGAGGAACAACCACTTCTGCTGCTGGTGGATTGCATCCATTCTCGGGGGATATCAATCCTAGCTGAAGTATTTGCAGTAGGGATGTGTGATTGACAATCTTCTGGTTGTCAGTAAATGAATCCGATAATTGATGAACAATGTTTTGAGTGTAGAGGATCTTCAGGATCTCATCTTCACATTGCTTGGTTACCAGATCATAGTGGGTTAATGATTGTGTATCACATGATATTATTTGTGAAGCTCCAGATTTTGCGGTATTTGGGCCTAATTTGGGGAATGTTGTCTCATAAAATTCATAGTGTTCAAGACATTCCTCGAATGTGTCCGCCGTTTGGGGTTCTAGGTATCTTATAATTTAGGGTGAGTCAAACCCAACGTAAATCCCTAGTCGACGTTAAGGACCCATTTTTGTCATATGCAGTGGTGCTATGGGGATATAGACTGCACAACCGAAAATTCTCAAGCGTAAGATGTTCGGTGGTATTCCATATGCAAGTTGATTGGAGAAAGACTCTGACATCCAGAGTGTCTGATTTTTTATCAAAGCAGCACAATGCAATATTGATGACCCCATGCAGTCACTGGCAGCTTTGATTTCATTCATAATGGACGTGCAATCCATTGGAGTTTGTTTATCAATGACTCTGCCAACCCATTTTGGGTATGAACATGCGACACAAAATGTTCACTTTCTATCCCAGTTGCTAAACAACATTCTTGGAATGACCGTGAGATAAATTCCCTAGTATTATCCAGACGGATTTTCTTTATTTGATTGCCTGGAAAATGCACCTGAAATTTTATTATTTGTGCCAGCTTTGGAAAAGCTAGATTGTGGGTCGATAGTAGACATACATACGAATATTTTGAGGATAAATAGTACCATAAAGTATCGAAAAGGCCTACTATGGGGTGGATTGGTCCACATATATCTCCTTGTATTCTTTCGAGAAAGCTTGGAGATTCTTTGTCCGCTTTTAATGGAGATGGCCTTGTAATTATTTTTTCCTTATATCAAGGGGTGCAAGGGAATTCACCCTTTTGCAGAGTCTTCTGGTTCTTCAAATCATGCACATATGATTGTGATAAGATACCGTGCATCATAACCGATCCAGAGTGGCCAAGTCTATCATGTCAAAGTAGAAACTTGGATGATATCTGGCACTTCAGGTGCTCAGTTCCTTTCTCCGAATATTTGTATGATATAGGCCCGATGAAAGGCTCTCAAAACACGCATGTATGGATTTGAATCCTTTTCTTGAGACGTCACATACAAATATTTTTTCTTATTTATACTTGCAGTTTCTAAGTGACACCCGTTTAGATGGATGTCCTTGAACCTTAATAAGTTTCTTTTTGAATTCAGAGAGAATAATCCATTCTTTATTTTTATTTGTGTACCATTTGGAAACAACAATGTGGCATTCACTAATCCTTCAATTATGTTTGATGATCATGATATTGTATTTACCAATCTATCATATGGTATAATGCTCTGAACATAGCATTTATATTGAAGGATTGTATGTGTTAAGGCAATGTCTACAAAGCAGTCATGAGAGCAGTCCATCTATTAAAAGATGAAACATACAAGCACATTTTATTTCAAAAAACATAACTACTTTATTCAATAGCACTTTGCATGGTTATGAAAAACATAAACATCGCTCAATGACAATGTTTTTAACAAAGATAAAAAGCAACTAATCAAACAAGTCATCTTTTTCGAAATCATCAGATGTAAACTAGACTGGAGCATATGAGTGGGTGGCCACCAGATTTGTTTCAGCTTTCTTCTTCGAGCTCTCTTTGTACAAAACTTAGAGGTGCCGTGGAGTTCTACACACTTTGGACCAATATCCTTTGAAGCCACAACTATGGCACTGGTCTTCCCAATCCTTTCTTAGTGGAGATGCTTGATTTCTGTTGTTATCACTTCTGCTCCATGTGAACTTCTGCCTCTCTTCATTTCTATTCTGGTGGACTTGCCCTCTGTCATTTTTGTTTCGTCCCCCCTTCTGGAATTTTCCTTTCCTTTTATTTTTATTAGTAGTCTTCTTCTTAGAAGAAGATGCATTGTGGGCTTCTTGGAGAGGGGTTGTGCTAGGGCGCATGTTATGAGTAGCAAAGAAAAGCTCCCTTTCTGTTCAGCCATTAACAAGCATGCTAGTAGCTCAAAATACTTAGTGAACTTTCGTTCACGGTATTACTTCATTAGTATTGCATCTTTTTCATGAAAAGATGTATAAGTCTTTTCTAGCATGCGTTCTTCTTTTACTTCTTCACCACACAACTTCAGGTGTGAGGTGATGCTAAACAGTGCTGAGTTGTACTTAGACATGGACATAAAGTCATGGAGTCTAAGATTCTCCCACTCATAATGGGCCCTTGTGAGTATAACATCTTTCTGATGTTTATACCTTTCCTCGAGGGCGGTCCACAGCTCTAGTGGATCTTCGAGCGTATGGTATTCGGCCTTTAGGGTCTTATCCATGTAGCGACAAATGTATATAATACCTTTCACTTTTTCAATGTATGTCGATTGCTTGTCTTTGTAATTGCGGCTATAAGAGATTGAGCTTGCAGGTGAAATTTGAATCCAGCTGCCAGCGTAGATAATTCTTCCCCGATGCATCCAATATTTCAAAATCGAAGCTTGCGATTTTTGCCATTTATCTAGAGAACCACAAATTTGTGTATGAATTAATAATACTGAAAAGAATTATATCATGCAGAGACAATTTTAAATGAATAAACTAATTACGTGGATCGGACAGTCACCACATAAAAATAATGTCCCAAAGTCAATATATACCGTCCATTTTACATAAATGAAAGAGAAAATTACAACTTTGAAAACCACACGGGTCCCATGAAAATCTTCATCTTCAGAAGTGGCCAATATCTCCATGGAAATGGTCATCGGTCTTGGGCATTACATATTTTTCCTCACTACAATTTCTCTCAAAAAAAGAAAAAGGTGCTGAAAAGAAAAATGTGGGACTAAACGACCGATCCAAAACCATAATCAGCCATTCATGCAAAATATGTGCTCAGAACCCATAATCAGCCATTCGCAGGCATCACAGATTCGCAAGATAGAATCATCATATTTAATCCTTAATAATTAATTGGACCACAGAGCGACATCATACACCGTTAGGTTAGGTAACTAACGTCAGAGCGGTCACATGATCTTCATAATTATTAAGCTAATGCTCGCACAACTAAGCTTAAAATTTGTCCTAGAATTTGTGGCAGATATTTGTGATGTAAATCATATAAATATGATCCCAAACACATGCATCATACGTGACAATATGCTAGAAATAAGTTGTGAGTATAGGGGTCAATTCAAATAAAATTGAATAATACCCATATTTAATTTGTTTGAAAGGAAAATAAAATAAAATTTTCCGTTTGTACCCACTTTTTATTCACCAAATATCCCCCATTTATCCCCTTATTTCCCTCATATTTATCCATATTTCCCCCCATATTTTTCCATTTATTTTAGGCCCATAATCCCTTCTTTTTCAATTTCTTTCCCTTCCTTTTTTCAGTTGAGCTAAGGCCCTCATCATGGCTGTGGGCTTCATCTCGATTGCCCTTTTTTCTCTGTTGTCTGCAAGCCGAAGCCCGCAAATTGTTGTAGGCTTCGGCCCACAGTAACTCTATTTTTCTATCTATGGGTCGAAGCCTGCAGACCGCTGCAGGCTACGGCCCGTAGCATCTTTGTTTTTTGGGTCTGTGGGTCGAAGCCTGCAAGCCACTGCATGCTTAAGCCCGCAGCCTTCATGTGTGTGTGTGAGAGATATTTTTGGGCCTACGGGCCGAAGCATGTAGGTCGATACGGGCTTTGGCCCACAGCCTTACTATTTTTTTCTCTTTTGGGCCATGCGAACCAATGATATGGGGGAGCAGCGGGTTTAGTAGCCACAGCTCCCTCTGGCAGTCTACCGCTAGGAGAAAGGGAGTGGGGGCAGTCAAGCCACCGTACTGAGCAACGGTGAACCGTCGGGGGACGATAATTGGTTGCCAGCATCGAGGGGACCATTGGTGCTAGGGTTTAGGGAAAAAAATTTGTTTGAAACACCATATTCTAGGGTTTCATCGCCACGCTGGGTAGTGGCATGCCACCACCTCTAGGGAAGCGGCGGGACTATGTAAGCCGGGGTGCGTCTGCTGGTGACATAGGTTCCACCGACCTGCATTGTGGTTTTTGATTTATTTTGTTAAACCCCTCTGTGGGGTTTTGCCGCTGTAGAAAAACGGCAGTGTGCCACCGCCGCTAGGGGCGGGGCACCGATGGGGTGGTGGTCGACCGTGGCCGCTCCCTCCCAAGAACGGCGGCAAGGAGCCATCGTCTTTCATATAAAAAAATCTATTTTTGTTGTTTCTGGTTTGATCTTGGGAGATTTATATCATAGACATTATGATCAAGATAAAAAAATTACGTTGTTTTCGTTATACGTCAAAGATCGATGATGAAGACGAGCGCGTAGAGGCGTGCGACGACCGCGCGCGATTGATCAACCATCTCCTTCCTAGCTTTCGCAACAAACTGAACGAGCCTCCAATCTCAGTAAGAGCATGCTGATAACGTGTTATGAACGTCTTCTCTGGGGGAGACCACGGGCCTTTATTTATAGGGAAGGGAGAGTTCATACATGGATATGATACAAACTCTTTAATAGATTACAATTTTATCCTCTCACAAGGTAATCTATTTACAGCACTTAAAACCTATTACGACATTTTAAAAAAAATCCAGTTACTTAGCTTACGTTTCAAAATGGAGGGTATTCTGTTAATATTAAGAGAAAAATGAGTATCATCTAGCTAATGAGAAAACCCCCTTCTTGGCTAGCGTAAAAAACACCACCAGCCCTATTTTTTCCGATGATCGGATCTGTTCGTTTTGATATGCATGTTCTAAAACCACAAACCATTACATTTCAAGTAAACCCAAGAGATTTTGCTCGTTCATCTACTCATCTCAAATTTAACGGTTTCGCAGTAACATGATGTTTTGTAATGGCTAGATCAACAAGCAAAACCTCTTGGATCCACTTAAATATTGGTAGTTTGGAGTTTTAAAACATGAAGATCAAAATAAATGGATCTGATTATCGAAAAAATTAACTATGTGTGATTGTTTCCGCTAGCCAATGAGGAAATTCTCTCTTGGCAAACTGATTCACATAATCTTCTAAAATTAATGGAATATCGTTCTACTTTCCCCTTTTCTTGTTCCTCCTCTTCCTTATGCTCTACTTCCCTCTCTTTGTCAATTCCATAATCAACTACGGCCATTTGCATCAACTCCTTCTCTATCATGTTTTGTCGTGATCCTGATCATCCAATTACTCCTTCCATCTCTTAAATCATAACCCTAACACATGTCTGTTGGGAAATATAATCCCACCCCAAGTAGTTTTGATGATGATCACACAAGTAGTAATTATTTCTTAAGTGTGTAGGTTGTGCAATAAGCTAATTTAAGCTCGAAGCATATTCCGAGAAGAAGAAATAACTACACACATAGAAGATAAAGATGGATTGAGCTCACATTCCACGTCTACAGTCTGAAGCTTTAAACGTAAGCAAAAGGAAGCTCAAAGATGATACTCAAAGATTGTGCTCAAGCTCCAGCTAAATAGGAGCTTAAATTCTAGTGAAGCCTATGCAACAAGATCAAGTTCAACCATGGCTTCAAATTCTTCATAGTGTCTAGTGTGTGAGTTGTTTTTCATGTTCTTAGGATTATGTCAAAGCCAAAAAGGAATATGCACACACACCCAAAGGATTCTCTAAAATGTTTTTAAATTAATATTAGTATTATATAAACTTATCTTCTATAATATGAGAGAAAAACTTCTTGAGAAAATCATTTTTCAAGAAGGAGTCAACCTCCAAACACCTAGGAGTTGGACTGCCTTTCAGCAGCAGATTTTCTCAGAAAACTACTCTGGGAGTCGACTACCAAACTTGAGAGTCGACTACCAGCTATAGCAAAATTTCTCAGAAATTGCTCTGGGCTGTTGATGAACGAGCGTGAACGAGCGTGAACAAGGAGTTTGGTTTTGTTCATGAACAAAATCCATGTTCAAGCTCTGTTCGTTTACTAACCGAGCTCTAAAAATCTGTTCATGCTTGTTCGTTAAGCTTACCGAATGAACTAAAATAACGTAAACGAACATTTACTGAGCTTGTTCACGAGTAGTTCATCGAAAGTTCTGTTCGTTAACTAGACTTATCGAGCTTGTTTAGGAACATGTTCATGAACACACAATCAATCTTATTCATGAACAGATTTTCAAACAAACAAACGAATGTCAATTTTTTAATCAAGAATAATAATATTTAACCATAATTGCCAATGACTAAATCAATTAAATAAAAGGATTAAATATTTGTAGGACAAAAACAAACAAATCCAGTATATTAGCTCCATAAATCCCATTCCAAGCATCCATTCCAAGCATAGTAAAAAATATAGTATTTGTCTAAATTTACTATTTTCGGTATATGTTCGTTCACGAACACTTAACAAGCTTGTTCATGAACATCACTTAACAATCGAGCTTGTTCACGAACACTTAATTAGCTTGTTCATGAACATAAATGAACGAACACAGTTATATTCAAGCTCTGTTCATTTACTAACCGAGCTCCAAAAATCTATTCAAGCTTGTTCATTAAGCTTCCCGAACGAACGTAAACGAACATGTACCGAGCTTGTTCACGAGTAGTCCATCGAACGTTCTATTCGTCAACAGCCCTATGGGAGTCTACTACCAAAGTTGGGAGTCGACTACCAGCTGTGCGACCAGAATTCCTTGATTCACTCTATCTTTTATTCTAAGGTGATTTTTTGGGCTAAAGTCAAACCGTATTTGAATTATTTCAAATCCCTTCTTAGCTCTATAAATAGAGAGATTTTTGAGATCATTTTCTTAACCATTCATTCTTGAGCAAAGTTCAAATTCTCTCAAGCAATTAAAGCTCTCTAAATTCTCATTGCTCTGAAGTTCTTCATAGCCAAACTGTTTTAATTTCTGATCTTATCATTGTGAGTATTTTTTTAATCTTTTCTAAGATCATTTTTATTTGGCTATTGCAAGTTGTTTTTCAAAATCCTTTCTAATTTATTTTTGAATATTCTTAAAGGATTTTAAAGCAACGAAAGTTTCTTGATCACATTGAATCATCTAATATTCTTTGTGTGATCAAAGAAAGATTCATTTTTAGCCACGTAGAGCACAATTGCAAATTCATCTTGGCTATAAAATCATTGGGTGTAAAAACCAATCTCCACTAATTCATTGTGGTGTATTGGATTTGATCTTACTTTGAGTCCCTTGGAGATAAGGATGTTGGAAATCCTAGCTAAGGCTAGGTGGTGTTGTTGTAAATCTTAGTTGAGACTAGGTGGCAGGAAATCCTAGTGGTGGAACTAGGTCATTGGAAATCTAGCGAGTGAAGCTAGGTAATTGTATTGCTAAGGCAATAGTGGATTTAATCTCGATCAATGACGGTCAGGGACTCGACGTACCCAGGTTGTGGAGAACCAAGATAAAATCTCTTATTTCTCTGTGTGAATTTTCTGTAATTGTCTCTTGTCATTTATTTTAGGCTAACTCATTTGTTATTTAAGTATATGTCATCTGCAATCACTTGTTAATTTACTCTTGCTAATTAAATTCGTTATTGCAAGTTTATATTTCATTCCCCTGTGAGATCTATTTTGTTCTCATTACTCTTTTGATCTTTATTGTTTATATATTATCTTATCTTTATTTGGATATCAAACATGTTAATTAAGGACCAAATATAGATCACTCTACTTGGTTCTTTAGGTAACATTGGACGGGAAAATAGTTTTGTTTTGTTCATCTTTGAAAAATTTTTATTCATACAACACTATCCAACCCCCCTTCTAGTGTTGTTTGCCATCCACAGGATCCAACAATATCTACTATGTCTTCTTAACTCTCAAGGAAGCCCTCCTTCATATTTAGCCATAGCACATCCCCTTCCACCATCTTACCATCTCTTTAAAAAAATATCTCATCCAAACTATAACCTGAACATATTCTACTACATGTAATATTATCTCTCAGAATACCCATCGCCATCTCTGCATCAAAACCTACAACCTTGTCCCTCCTCTTTTCTCTTAAGAAATCACTCTTCCAAATCATATTTGGATATTGGCCATAAGCCCGATGATTAGTTATTTCATATATATTTTTGGGGATTATCCATGCATTATATCACACAAACCCCCATTTTACTCGACACTTTATCATATTTCTGTTCACTTTCACTCCTTGGATGTTCTATGTATGATTCATGTTTAAATCCAGCTTAAAGGAGCTAAATGGAGTCAAAGAAGTGAAAGGAAGAAACGAGGCGAGGAAATGAAATTAAAAGAGGAAGGAAACCGTGTGACCGTGTGTGATGACACATGTAGTCGCATCACCTAAATCAAGCTAACATGGAGCATGGAATGAAGATCCACATGATCATGTGGCTTTCCCACATGACCGCGTGAAACAATACAGCTGGGTTGCTTAGGAGAAGCCAAAGGCCTATTGACGCGGTCACGTGGATACCCCACACAACCATGTCAAATCAAAGCTCTGCAGGGCCGTAACTTCCTTTGGTCGACGCGATCACGTCGATCCACTCACGCAGCCACGTCGAATATTGGTTTCTAAAGGCCGTAATTTCCCTAAATTGATGCGATCGTGTCGACTCCCCGACACGACCGCATCGAACCAAGATTCTTGAAGACTTTGAAGCCCAGCTCTGAGCCAGAGTCGATGCGACTGCGTGGAATTTCCACCCGGTCGAGTTAGGTCGAATTCCAAGTGTGTCTGCAAGGATTTTTGGGTTATTTAAAAGTGTTGGATTCACTGTCTGATGGGGGACAACCACTAGGTGTGTTTTCCACCCCTTTTTCCTTTATTTTCTTAGTTTTAGGTGTAGGAGTATGTTAGATTAGGTTTTTGCTTGGTTTTCTCTGTTGGTGTGCGTGTAATCTTGGATATCTTGTATTGCAACGATTAAAAGCTAAGTATTTCTCTTTATTTTATGTTTTATAATTGTTCTATGTTCTTCTTGTTGTTTCTTTGTGTTACCCTTGTGATTCCATATATGTTGTATGAGTTGGTTTTGATCTAGGGCAACGGTGGATCTGAATTGTGTGGTGAGCATGGATTGATGAGTTGTGTAGCTATTGAATCGTTGAAATAGGGTTACACCTAGGAAGACTATTATCCACATATATTGATCTCTTTATTTTGATCACCAACGAAAGTTGGGGTCACTCTAGGGTTTTCAATCCATATATGCGATCTATACTAATTACATCGTTGACAGAAGTTGGGAAAAAACGAGAGCCCTCCTAGCATTGACCGATTTTTTGACCATGAGAGTGGTTGAACAGTGGTTGGGGAACATTATCAACTTAATGTATCCGACGTTTTCCTAAGCGCTACGGAAGTAGGCTTGGTCGTCCGGGGGGTAGTCATGTTATGGAATCACAGAAGTGGGGAGCATGAGATAACATGAGGGATGATCCTGTCATAGCATCATGCAAGTGGGGGTAGGTGATTTCCTCTAGGTCAGACAACCTCACGTAAGATGATTCGATAACCATGCAACGAGTTCATTCTCGTGCTCAAGCCACATTAGAGTGAAACCTAGCCCTAGAGGCCTTTCATTCTGTTTATTTCCTCATATTCTACATATTTCCCACGTAGCTAATCATGGCCTAGGATTGGCTAGTACTCAGTCACCCAACCTCTCTGAGGACGACATGTATATCGCTACAATGACGTCATGTGCTTGCTGATATAAATGTCGAGGACGACAACTTTTCCGGCACAGTTGCTGGGGAGGTTGCACTTGATTGATATTAGTTTAATCTTAGGTTAGTTAGTCTATGTGCTTAAAAAATTATAAATAAATAAACAAAATTTTTCCACGCCACCTTATTTATACTTGATATTCTCTTGTACTATTGATGCATCCCTCCTTGTTTTCCTATTTATTTTCCCAGTTGCATTTGGAGAATTATGTGGATGCCTAATGGATTATACGCAGGATATTTTGATGCATCAATGCAAGTGGGTGCTCAGATGGGAGTTCATGATAATTTTTTATAGGTTGTAGCAAGTTGCGACGTATGTGGGATGCAGAGACGCATTGCCATCCAATGCCGATATTATTCCCACCCCATAATCCACATCCATATAGAGGTTCTTGATGTAAAAAAATATTTATAAGATTAGATGAATCTACATAATGCCTGATCCGATAATTTTACTAAAACTAGTTTGTTTTGTTGATGAATAATAAGCAAATACAAATATTTAAGAGCCTAATAGCCATGCTAAGAAGAAATAATATATGGTGTCCTCTTTTTTGGATTTTAAGCAATTTGTATCACACACTTTGTATTTGTGGTGGAGACTTGGAGTACTATGCTCCTGTCTGTGTCTACAAATCAAGGGATTTTAGTAATCCCCATGATCAGAGGAGAGACTTCCCTGGCCAATGTGCTCGATCTGGGATGCTTGAGCATGTAGTTTTTCTTGACAAGTAGTAGCTATGTAAAACATTGTATGATAACTGTTGCAACATTGATTTATTGGAGTAACCCACACCCCCCAAAAAAAAGTGGACTAACCGATTAGTATAAAGATGGAATCATGTAGTACGGTGTTTTCTACATTATTTCTTGCTCTCCTCTCTTCATGTCTTCATGATTGCAAAAACAAAGGGCTTTAGTGGTGGAAATGATGGAATAGGGGATCTGCTTCTAGAATTTCCTAGGTCTAGGTTTAACAAAATGTTATACATGTCTGGTGCCTATGGTCTATGCTGCTAGAATTTCCTAGGTCTACTGTTGACGGGTAAATTCGTCACACAGAAAAAGGGGTGCTGACGAGGACGCCTATGATAACGTGGCACTTCGTCGGCAGAAGAGTGTGACCCGTGCATGGCTGAATTAGGGTCAGAGGGAGTTTAGTCCCAGCTATCGGGGAGGCTTGAACCAACTTCAGGCTGTTTGTGAGCTACCTGCAGTACAGACAAGTCGTCGGGGGGGGGGGGGGGGGGGGTGGGTGGTTGATTTGGGTATGCTTAAGTCAGTAAGAGGCTTAAAGGATGCTTGGGGCAGATATGTCTGACCTAAAGGGAGGTTGTCCGATCACTGTCACGCCGAGCTATGGAGGAAGAAATGTAAAGTGACTACGCCTACACACTGAGATTCTGTAAACTCTTTTACTATTATTTGTGTTGCACAAGAAACGAGATGTGACGACTACATCTTGCCAGACGAGAGCTGGCCCGTGCTTATTGACAGAGATGACTACGCATACACACTGAGATTCTGTAAACTCTTTTACTATTATTTGTGTGTGGTAGTAACGATCTCTGTAGGGAAACTTTACCCGTATTTGTGATACTTTTGGGGTCTTGTCTGGTGGGCGCTAGACAAGAAGGACTTGACTAGTTGGGACTAGTCAAGTGAGAGCATTTACTAAGATTAGTTTTATTGAGCACTTTGGTGAGTGCAGGTACTGAGAACCAGGTGAGTGTAGAGTGTGTGCTCTAGCTACAGATTATACTAGGTAAAATTTCTAATATAGTATTTGTTTTCGGGGCTGGACGTAGGTCGTAGGTGCGATCGAACCAGGATAAATCTGTTGTGCATCTGTGATTGATTATTATTTATCATGCATGTGATTATAACTGTGTGTGATTTCTCGTGGGTTGCACGAGAATTTTTATAAGCCTATTCACCCCCCTCTAGGCTTAGATCTAGATCCAATAAGAAGTACATGGAGGAGATAGTGAAGTTGCATGGTGTCCCTGTCAAAATTGTTTCAAACAGAGACACTCGATTCACGTCTTACTTTTGGAAGAGCTTACAGGAGTGCTGATCACTCCATATTTTACACCTTTTTTCTGCATGTTTGCATACCGTTTTGATCGCCCATATTGTGTTTTTCATGATTATTCGACAATATTGCGATGCTTTTCACTATTTCTTGTTTTTGTCGTATTTCAAGAAATATGGAGAGATTTGGAGCGAATTTGAGATCAAGGGGTTTGTAAGCACTTAGGAGTGTCACCCACGTCTCATTCGAGGGCTTATCAGCGATAAAGGATGAGCGGAAGAAGAAGTAAATCAAAAGTAGCGACAAGGAGGCAAAAAGAAGGAGATACAGGCATTTCAGCACATCACTCGGCCGAGTAGGACAGCCACTCGGCCGAACAAGAAGTCCCACTCGGCCGACCAAAACGGATACGCACACGGAGTTTTTCAGTATATACTCGGCTGAACAAAGAAAGCCTACTCGGCAGAGTGAGAAATCTCACTCGCCTGAGTAGTACATGGAAATTGTCCAGAGAAGAGGCCGAAGTTAATGTAATTCTCAGAGATTCTTTGGAGGCCTACTCGGCCGAGTACGAATGCTCACTCGGCCGAATGATGAAAGCCACTCGGTCGAGCCACCCCCCGAAGACAGACCTTGAAACATCCGAAGTTACTGTATTTTTACAGGGTTTGTCACTCGGTCGAGTGACAAGGTCACTCGGCCGAGTGAACCGCTCCGCCAGCTGCTAGGGTTGCGATTTCTGAGCTGCGCAGGGGCAGTTTGGTCACAATTTTTTGGGCGATTTTAGAGGGTAATTAAACCCAGTTTTTGCCCTAGTTTAGAGAGCTTTTGAACAATTAATTTTTAGACTTTCTTTTAGGAATTTGAGGGCTACTCTTTGGTGAATTCTCAGCTGGAAATCATTGGCATCTACATTGGTTTGTTTATTCCTATTAAAAATTGATTTTTATGCATTATTTCTGTTTTGCAATGAATTGTACCGATATTATTATAGATTTTTCTGATATTTGCATGATGTCTAGTGAGTAGTGTCGTCGTCCTAGGGCGTAGGGATGAACCCTACAGACCCTATTTCTAAATTGTGATGAATTTGTGAAATTGTTGCTAGAATTGATTAGGGTTAGATTGTAATTGATTAATTACGGATAGCTAGGAATTCATATCGATTGGGATTTGCAAGAGATTGGATCCCAAATGATAGGAAGGCCCAGATATTCGATTTAGATTGACAATTAGATTTCTCTAGATTTGGTTTGCAAGAGATTGGACCAAAGCTAGGATTTTTAATTGTGAATCTACACGAATATTCGTTTGCAAGAGATTGGACGGATAGGAACTATTATAACCTAGGGCGTAGCTTGAGTTTGCATAAGAGTGGGCTCGGGATACGATTGAACAATGATGTCGTTCTTCACGCTAGCGGCTTAGGCTAGGGTTTGCACGAGAGTGGGCCCTATCCTAGGTTTGATATAGACCGGCAATAGCGCGAGAGCGTGAGCTTGGTTCTACATTAAGTTGTGATTAGTTCACCCATATTCAAGCTTAGCAACAATGAAACTTAGGAATCACAAGGATGAGAGAAGGTCCGTAGTGGGGATTCCCTATCCCTAGACGTTTTATTAAATTGATATTTCTCTTGATATTTGAACAATTGTGACTGTTATACCAAGAAATATTCTCGATTCTCTTAATAGCTAGGTGATTGGAAAGAGACACGGTCATTTGTCCTCCATGAGTTCGATACCCGCTCGCCGCTACACCGCGCGCTTGCGGTAAAACTACAAGTCGTATTTAGGGTGTACACTCGGACGCGATCAAGTTTTTGGCACCGTTGCCGGGGAGGCGACAGTGTTTTATTTTCTCTACTTAGCTATTTCTTTTTTGCTTTATTATTTTTTATTTTACTCCTCTATCGTGCTAACAATTCCATCGAAACTCTAGTTTTCTTTGCATGTACACGAGATCGACAACAGATCCAGAGGATATAATATTTGATCCGGAGATCGAACGTACTGAGAGGAGGATCAGAGCCGAGAAGAGACTCAATATAGAGGATAATTGTATGAACTGCCCGGAGACACCGGAAGAACTAGCGGCACGTATGGTGAGGATTAAATCCATCAGAAATAGGCTTCGACCTAAGACTTCCTCCATTACTTCTTCCATCGCTATGCCGGAGTTGGCGGCGGATAAGAATTTTGAGCTCAAGACGGGATTAGTGGTCTTAATTCAACAAGACCCATTCCATGGGAACTCCCATGAGAATCCACACTATCACATCCAGCTATTCTTGTCCAAGTGCGCCACCTTTCAAATGCCGGGTGTTTTCGCTGATGCGATTCGTTTGAGACTCTTCCCATTCACCCTCAGAGACAAGGCTCTATATTGGTTGAGGACGCAGGCGGAAGGGATATTCACTATTTGGGATGAGTTGGCTAGTGCTTTTGTTGATAAATTCTACCCGCCATCTAAGACAGTGAAGATTAGAAGCGTACTCATGTCTTTTAAGCAAGGACCGCTAGAGACCCTATACGAGGCATGGGAGCGCTTTAAGGATCTACAGCATCAGTGCCCCCATCATAGCATAGAGGCATGGGAGCTAGTTCACAGCTTTTATAATGGACTCCAACCGGGCACTAAGCAAATCATAGATGCAACCGCCAACGGAGCCATTCTTTTCAAAACACCGGATGAAGCTACGGCCCTACGAGAGGAGATGGCCTTTAATAATCAACAATGGGGCGACGAGCGAGGGCAATATTCTACCTCCTTGAAGCCAACGAGCATATACGAAGCCAAGGCTGTAGCAGAGCTTTCCAGTAAGTTCGACTCTCTCCACAAGGTAGTGGAGAGATTGGAGAAGTATATCACCGAGCCGCATGGAGCTCCTTTCACATCTATGACGGGAAGCAATATGAGTGATTGGCAAGACCAATCTCAAGTCATGTTTGTAGGAGGAGAGCATGAAGAGGGAGCCTTGGAACAAGTGCAATATGTTGCGGGGAACTCCGGTTATTGGGCCAACCCGGCCGTAAGGAATCATCCAGGATTTTTGTATGCAAATAATGAAGGGGCTCTAAACCCACCGCCGCCGCAACAAACTCAAGTTAGGCCTTCACCTCCTCAACCTCAATACAAACCAAGGGGGCCACCGCAACAAAATTACCCGCCTAGGCAACAAGCGGGACCGTATAGGCCGCCCGGTTATAACCAAGGTTGGAGAGCTCCAAACCCACCACAAGCTCAACCACGATCGGATCATGAAGCTTGGGTGGATGAATTCATGGTGGAGCAAAGAAAAATCAATGCTAGGTTGACGGCGCAACAAGATTCGCTAAATACCTTCATTGCACAACTTGGAGAGCAACTTGCGTTGCTAAACAAAAACACTCAACAATTACCGGCTCAACCGGAGCCCAATCCACAGAGCAATAACGGTCACATAAATGCGATAGTGGCAGTCACAACTAGGGGAGGGAAGGATACCACTCCAGCCATGGTCCAAACCAAGGAGCCCGTGGAGGAGATTTTGAAGGACAAAGAGCCGGCAATTGAAGAGGAGAGCACAAAAGATCCGCAAGAAGTTGGAAATTCTGAAATGAAGAAGCCTAATGAGGAGCGCACCTACATGCCGCCGGTTCCCTTTTCGCAACGGTTGGCGAGAGCCAAAATAGAGAAGAGGCTCGCCAAGTTCCTTGAATATTTGAGGGGGATAAGCCTTAACATACCTTTCTTGGATGCTATAGTAGAGATCCCGTCGTATGCAAAGTTCTTGAAGAACTTGATATCAGGAAAGAAGAGGAAGGAGAAAATAATGCTTGCCGAACAAGGAACTTGGTTCACCCGGAGGGAAAAGGAGCCCGCGAAATTCAAGGATCCCAGAATCTTTCGCATCCCATGCACACTTGGAGGAGTCCCATTGCAAAAGGCCTTAGTTGAATTAGGAGCAAGTGTGAGCCTAATGCCCCTTAGCATGTTCTGAAAATTGAATACGGGGACCGACTTGAAGCCAACCGACATGAGAATACAACTAGCGGATGGTCGGGTTACTAGGCCGGTGGGGATCGCGGAGGACATTCCGCTTCAAGTTCCGGGAGGGATATGCTTGCCTTGCGACTTTGTCGTTATGGACATCAAGGAGGAGGGCGACACTTCACTTATACTTGGACGCCCATTCTTAGCCACCGCCGGTGTTATAGTCGACGTGGGGGAAGGTACATTATCCTTGAATGTCGGGAACATCGAGGTTGAGATCCACATACCCAAGGCCATGAAGCACATGCCCTGCCAAGAGGAGTTAGATTATGTGGACCTCCTTGACGAGGTAATCGATGAAGCCATTCCATATTCTATAGGCGCTCTCCATGATGATGGCCTTGAAGTAAGCCAAATTTCTAGCATCGAAGAAAAGTTGGAGGATCCTCCGGATAGCTCTACGGCTGATGATGAAGACGACGTCGATGTCGCAAGGATAAGGGAGCTTTGCAAGCTCTCAACGGCCAACAATTCGAAAAAAGCTCCACCGAATAGAAGATCGGTGTCACAGGTGAGGAAGAAGATTGGTTCTAACTCAAGCTTGGGGGACTTATCCCCCAACCCTACCCATGATGAGGGGATGCCGAGGAAAGCCCACGAGCATCAACAACCAGTGGCCTTCCTAGAAAGTTTGACAGGCGTATCTCACATGCGCCCAATATCACGCGCTAAACGAAAATCATAAGGGGTCGAGCTCATGACCTAAAACGAGCACTTGTCGGGAGGCAACCCGACGGTTTCACATCATTTTTATTTGATTTTCATTTTTATTCTAGATTTTTCTTAGTGTTTAGAGTCTAGTGTCTATAAAAATCGTGACAACGGGCTCTATTTTTGATGATAGGAGATGGAGAACGAGAGATCATTCACATGGAGGATGACTAAGGCAAGAGAGAGACGTCCAGGAATGCACTCAGGCCTCAGGGGAAGGCAGAGACTGATTGGAGGAAGAAAAACAGAGAATAGAGCGAAAACAGAGAGCCGTTACAGAAAACAGGATGCCACTCGGCCGAGTAACATATGTCACTCGGTCGAGCAAAGACTCCATTCGACCGAGTGGAGTACAGATCAGGGAAGATCGTTCTGACCAACTCTCTGTTATTTTTTCGATTCACAGTATAATTTGCCACTCGGGCGAGTGACTTGTCACTCGGCCAAGTGGATCAGATACCATGCACGCTCTAAATATCGCCAAGTGGCTATGCCACTCGGCTGAATGGAACTTATCCATTCGACCGAGTGGGAAAAGTCATTCGGCCGAGTCGTAAGTTGCGACGAAATTTCGAAATTTTTTTCTACTCGGCCGAGTGAGATAGTTACTCGGCCGAGTCGTGACTTTCCTATATATATTCTGAGCGGCTGCGCGAATTTCGAAACATCAAAATCCCCAAATATCGCCCGAATCGCTGCAGCTTCACCTCCCTTCGCCCGAACCGCAAACCCCCTCGCCCCGCCACCGTACGCCGACCGACGACCTGCCGTCGACGGGCGCCGACGCCGACCTGCCGTCGCTCGCCGCTGGTGCCGCCCTCCACCGCCGTCGGTCACCCTCATTTCACCGGAATTTCGATTTTCTCCTCCTTTCTCCCATTTTGTACGCCCATTGCGCCCCAAACTGAAATCAACTCATATATATATCTGTTATCCCCTACTTCCCCCATGTATATTGATTATCATTTGCTGATTTTATTGTTTGCGTTTCAGGTTAGCTTGGGGGAGCTTGGGGAGCTTTTGGACGCACTCGGAGCTGCGCGGAGGAGGCGTTCTTTGCACACATCAGATTTTGCACTCGCGGCGTGCTCAGGTATACTCGTTTCATTACATAGCACGTCACATTTTTATTTTGGGTGGGCACATCTCGCGGCACTCATACCGCCTCGCCTTAGACCACGCACGCGGGAGCCCGCTTCCAAGCGGAAGAAGTCAGGTGATCCTATCTCCTCTTCCGCTAGGGCAGACTCCCCTCCACCTAGCCCACCACCACCTACACAGCCGCCTCCTGCCGATCCCATTCTACCACCTGCACAGCCTGCCCCCGCGTTCGATACGATGGGGATTACGTTTCGAGATGACGACCAGCGTGCCAGATTCGAGCGTATCTCCCATCGCTCGATCGTACCTACTAGGTTCGCGCACCTCACCGACTTTGAGCGCCTAGGGGTTCTAGATGGGCTACTCACGTTGTACGACAACGTGGGTTGGCGTGATTTCTTGTCGGTGTCGGCGGACACTTATATCCGCCCAACACTAGAGGTCCTAAGCTCTATTGAGCGGACCGTTGGAGGATGCTCATTTTGCCTAATGGATCAGGAGTGCCAGGTCACTCTTGACATGCTCCGAGCATTCTTCCAGTGGCCCGCTGTCCCTGACCCAGACCGTGCTTACGCTCCCATGCACATCCCACCCCCGTCGTTCGACACCCATGCTTTCTGGAACCGGATTAAAGGATCACCTCTTGCATTTGACCCTAGTAGGGCCAATGCCTTTGTCGTCCTTCACCCGTGCCTCCGCATTGCACAGCATCTTATGGCGACCACATTTCTTGCGAGGTACGAGCCCGGGACGTTGTCGACACCAGAGCTCTACATGCTATATGCGATGACACGTCCCATGGTTTTTGATGGAGCTGACGTTCTGATCCCCACTGTAGAGATTGATATCGCCAGTTGGTACATCGACCGCATCATCATTTCTGTCGGTGCTCGTACGCCTATTTGCTGCAGCGGTCTGATTACCCTCCTGGCTCTTTTGTGCAGAGTTGACCTCCCTGCTGATTTGCTTCGACCACCGGGCCTCACTTCACTATCGATAGACGTTATGGCCCGGATGAGGATGTTGCGTCCTCATGGTCGTCAGCACCGGGTGTGGCTACACGGTCCTTTCGCTGTTGATTACATGATTCTCCCGAGATCTGCTCGGACTCATATAGGACCTGCAGACGGATATTGGATTCCAACGATGGATCTCCTCACCCCCGCACCTTACGTACTAAAGCCCGAGGGTGCTCAGTAGGAACCCCTCATTCCACCCCAGGACCCCGTGATCCCTCAGCCCGCGCTTGTTTCGTCTGCACCTCCCGACACCTCTGTCCACACTTCTGTTAGTGTCGGGAGCACTTTTGCTGAGTCCTCGTCCACCACTGCCACCACCACTGTGCCCATTTCTGTCGATCCCATTTCCACTGCTAGCCCTGAGCGTCCCATTAACATTTTATAGAGCGGCAAGACCTCCTTTACCGCCACAGTGGCGGCCCTGTCCTCACTTTTGTTCACAGCCACCCCTGTCGTTGACCTATCTGTCCCTACTGCCGCTGTTTTCTTTGAGAGCGTTATGACGTCTGTCCCCACTTCTGTGTCACTGACATCTCTACCCGCCTCATCGCCTATTTCCACCTCGGCTTCTACTGCTGCTCCTTCCTCGTCTTCCTTGCCTGCTTCTCAGCCTCACACAGAGGCTGAGCGACACTTAGCGAGCACAGCACCCGAGCACCACCCCATAGCTGCACCCATCCTTTACGGCGGCCGTATGAGACAACCCCGTTCTTCACCCGTCCGACATGTTCGTCCCTCCGCTCCACCTCCCGCTGACACCCTAGTTCAGAGCATTTGTGCTCTTGATGGGGCAGTTAGTGGACTCAGAGGAGACTTTAGGGCTCTCTCCGCCACCGTCAGTGTAGTCCAGACCCGCGTCGCCATACTTCCTAGTATTCAGGCTTGCCTGAATCAGATCCTTGCGCTTCTGCCTCTGCCACCTACACCCACCCAGCAGCCACCACGCCGGCCACCACCTCTGCCACAAGACGGAGCTGGTGCACCCCCACCCCCTTAGGCACACACTAGATGCCTTCCACATTTTTGCTGTCGATACGCTGGATACTTTTCGTGAGCCTGCTGGTTTTGCACCCCTCCTCCGCACACTGTTTTGTTCACCTTATGGTCCTATCTTTATATATACGTTTGGGAGAGAGGGAGTACTTTTTGGGGACACTCATATCTGCACTATTTTGATCTCTGCATGCATCACCTGCATTCTCATATCATTTCCTTTCTTTTTTCTTTCCATCATGCATGCATCCCCACCCTCCCCACCCACTTTTTGCCTCTCGATGTGCCACACTTTGCACATTGAGGACACTGTGCACTTTAGCTTGAGGGAGTGAGTTCTCACACTTTTTATTTTTTGTCACCTTTTATTTTTATTTTTATTCCACCTTTTCTTTGTTTTTACACCTTTTTCACCCACTTTTTCCTTTATTATCATGCATCACATTTTTTCTATCTCTTGAGTGTGCTGCATTGTACAGTAGTAGTTTTTATTCCCTTTTTATCCTTATTTCTTTCATCTTTTTGCTAGTGGTGCTAGCTTATCTCTATATGCATATTGCTTTGTCATGCCATCGTTTTTATTTCAGATATCATATGTTGTATCTTGCTATGCATTTGAGATGGTAACCTGCACTTTCATGTATGAATATGGATGAAATTCTTTTATTAGCTGAGTCTAATAATTTATATGTATACTCTTCGTAGAAAACACACCAAGCTTCACGCATTGATTGCTTATATCTGGAGTACTGCTTTCCATTCTTATATCACTTCTTATTGCATGAAAATTGTACGCTTCACTTTCAGGTTGTATGAATGTATGTTAGGTTGATATAACTAGACTAGTTTACTTTCTGAGATTAAACTGAGTAGATTACATTGCTCTGCTGAAAGTTGTCGTGCACGTCCTATAGAGTGAACCGAGTGTTACATTTGTTTCTTTCTCCACATATCTTGAGCATTATTTCTACACTTATATTCATTGGTGAATCTCCCTTTAGCGATTTTTTCATTGGCATTTCCCCCGCTATTAAATTCCTTGCTCCAATTCCCCAAAATCAAAAAGAAAAAATATATATGAATATCTTTCTATCTTTTGATTTGGGATCTCAGATGTATATATTATCCAATAAAAAAAGAAAAAAAGAGAAAAGAAAAAAAAGAGAGAAAAGAAGCTTATACACGATCCCATATCATACTCTTTCTCTCTTTCTTCCCTCTTTTGTTTTTATTTTTTGGAGCTTAAAAAATAGGGAATGTACTTATTGATTTACTTATGCCACCACGCTTATAGATAAGCTTGGGGGAGAGGATCCAATGATGTGAGAGGGAGTGACTACTTGACTGTGCCTGATAACCTAAGCTAGGTAATTTTCTATACTCGGTGAGATTACTTAAAGTTTTACGAAATCCAGGAATTGAAACTTAGCATGCATTTCACGAAAACCATACATTTCTATTCTTATTGATCCATGATGTGTGATATCTCTTATACTCCAAATAGAAAGCATTCAATTGAAAAGTGTGTGGTCTATGATTATGTATACCGTTTTAGATGCTTCAAATGATGTTAATTCTAGAACGATTTCATATTTCATACTATTTTGCTATTCTCGGGTTTTCTATTTTGAATGCATCCATATGACTGTGATATCGAAATGAAAATCTTTGGCATGTGTTTTATATTCGCCGTATGCTAAATGAGTAAGCAAGGCCCACGTCCTGAGAAAATAATCTAGCACCTCTCTCTTTACTTTCTTCCTTTATTTTCTATCTCTTCCGTTTTTTTTCTTTTTATTATTTTTCCCGTCGGGTTCGCCTTTTACTTATCTTCCTCGAGGACGAGTAAGAGGTAAGCTTGTGGGATTTTGATCACTCCATATTTACACCTTTTTTCTGTATGTTTGCATACCGTTTTGATCGCCCATATCGTGTTTTTCATGATTATTCGACAATATTGCGATGCTTTTCACTATTTCTTGTTTTTGTCGTATTTCAGGAAATATGGAGCGATTTGGAGCGAATTTGAGATCAAGGGATTTGTAAGCGCTTAGGAGTGTCACCCACGGCTCATTCGAGGAGCGACGAGAAGAAGGAAATCAAAAGGAGCGACGAGGAGGTAAAAAGAAGGAGATACATGCATTTCAGCACATCACTCGGCCGAGTAGGACAGCCACTCGGCCGAACAAGAAGTCCCACTCGGCTGACCAGAACGGATACGCACACAGAGTTTTTCAGCGTATACTCGGCCGAACAAAGACACTCACCCGAGTGAGAAATCTCACTCGCCCGAGTGGTACAGGGAAATTGTCCAGAGAAGAGGCCGAAGTTAATGTAATTCTCAGAGATTCTTTGGAGGCCTACTCGGCCGAGTACGAATGCTCACTCGGCCGAATGATGAAAGCCACTCGGCTGAGCCACCCCCCGAAGACAGACCCTGAAACATCCGAAGTTACTGTATTTTTCCAGGATTTGTCACTCGGTCGAGTGACAAGGTCACTCGGCCGAGTGAACCGCTCCGCCTGCTGCTAGGGTTGCGATTTCTGGGCTGTGCAGGGGCAGTTTGGTCACGATTTTTTGGGCGATTTTAGAGGGTAATTAAACCCAGTTTTTGCCCTAGTTTAGAGAGCTTTTGAACAATTAATTTTTAGACTTTCTTTTAGGAATTTGAGGGCTACTCTTTGGTGAATTCTCAGCTGGAAATCATTGGCATCTACATTGGTTTGTCTATTCCTATTAAAAAATTGATTTTTATGCATTATTTCTCTTTTGCAATGAATTGTGCCGATATTATTATTGATTTTTCTGAGATTTGCATGATGTCTAGTGAGTAGTGCCGTCGTCCTAGGGCGTAGGGATGAACCCTACGGACCCTATTTCTAAATTGTGATGAATTTGTGGAATTGTTGCTAGAATTGATTAGGGTTAGGTTGTAATTGATTAATTACGGATAGCTAGGAATTCATATCGATTGGGATTTGCAAGAGATTGGATCCCAAATGATAGGAATGCCCAGATATTTGATTTAGATTGACAATTGGATTTCTCTAGATTTGGTTTGCAAGAGATTGGACCAAAGCTAGGATTTTTAATTGTGAATCTACACGAATATTCGTTTGCAAGAGATTAGACGGATAGGAACTATTATAACCTAGGGCGTAGCTTGAGTTTGCACGAGAGTGGGCTCGGGATACGATTGAACAATGATGTTGTTTTTCACGCTAGCGGCTTAGGCTAGGGTTTGCACGAGAGTGGGCCCTATCCTAGGTTTGCTATAGACCGGCAATAGCACGAGAGCATGAGCTTGGTTCTACATTAAGTTGTGATTAGTTCACCCATATTCAAGCTTAGCAACAATGAAACCTAGGAATCATAAGGATAAGAGAAGGTCCGTAGTGGGGATTCCCTATCCCTAGACGTTTTATTAAATTGTTATTTCTCTTGATATTTGAACAATTATGACTGTTATACCCAGAAATATTCTTGATTCACTTGATAGCTAGGTGATTGGAAAGAGACACGGTCATTTGTCCTCCCTGAGTTCGATACCCACTCGCCGCTACACCGTGCGCTTGCGGTAAAACTACAAGTCGTCTTTCGGGTGTACACTCGGTCGCGATCAAGTGCCTGGGAACCCGCTTAAGCTTCAATACAGCTTATCATCATCAGACAGATGGCCAATCAGAACGCACCATTTTTATCCTGGAGGACATGTTGCGTGCGTGTATGCTGGACTTCAAGGGATCATGGGAAGACCATCTACATCTTGTGGAGTTTGCTTACAACAACAGCTATCAGGCCATCATTGGTATGGCGCCCTTTGCAGCGCTATATGGCAGGAAGTGTCGTTCTCCCTTGAGTTCGGACGACGTTGGTGATCAAGAGCTCATCAGGCCGGACTTGATTGTTGAAACAGTGGAAGTAGTCAGGACCCTCAGAGAGAAGTTACAGTTGGCTCAAGATCGATACAAGCATTGGGCATATGTAAAACACCGATATTTGGAGTTCCAGCCTGGCGACCATGTGTTTTTCAAGATCTCTTCGAATCTTGGGATGATTCATTTTGGACAAAGAGGGAAGCTCAGTCCTCGATACATTGGTCCATTTGATATCTCGGGGCGAGTAGGCGAGGTGGCCTATCGCCTTGCTTTGCCACCTGCATTGGAAGGAGTGTTGGAAGCAACGATCTAGGATCTTGGTTTGATGTTGACAAACGTGTCGGTATATTTGATGTGTGTGCTTAGTGTGTTTCAGGCTTGGCGATCACTATTTGGAGGAATTGCTATTCATATAGCATATTGGGAGAAAGAGTCTGTGTGTGCACAAAGAAGTTTGACTTGGTCAAAGGAGAGAAATGTGGACCAAGTCAAATTGACTTAGGAGATTGGATTGATTCAAATCAATTTGATTTTCGATCAAATCAATTAGATGGATTTGTGCCTATCCTTCTCCTATTCAAATACCAAAGAGATCTATTCAAATCCTATATCTTTTCCTATTCCAATCTCATCCAATTTGAATTGCAAATCAAATCTCTTATTGATTGGGTCAAATCCCTAAGCGGTTGGCACAATCCTATTACCATTGTCCTATAAATACCCATCTTCTAGGGTTGAAGCTTTAAGCGCGGCTATACAAAATTATTTGTATTATTGAGCACGTCGATCAATTAAAAAGGAGGGCTTACAATTAAATAGAACTGGGGGCTACAACATTATTGTGAGTGCGGCTTTCATTAAAAAAACAAAGAGAAGGGGGATTACATAAACTGTTAAGGGGCTATGGCAATCAGTATTGAAAAAAAAGGTGTTATCAAAAAAATCGTGCGGCATCCAACGAAAGCTCTTCTCCACAAAAACCCCTAACTTCCAATCCATCAACATCCGCCGCTACCGTGAACGAGAGAGTCAAGTCTCCCAATCTCGTCACCGCCGTAGCCCTTCAACGAGATGTCAGCACCATCACCGAAGAACCGCCACCAAGAGAAGAAGTCGTCGTTGCTGCTGCTGCAAATCGAAACAGAGTCCGCCGCTGCCATCGCCGTGGGTAGTTATCGAGTCGAAGCAACCATCACCGCTGGAGTTCGAAGCAATCATCACCGCCGGAGTTTGAACGCTGCCACACACCGCCGCCACTGCTAAACGCCATCGCCGTCTTCATCCAAAGTAGTCGCTGCTGCCAACGAATGATCGGAGAAGACTAGAACGCCGCCGCCGCTGTCAAGGAGTCGCCACCGTCATCAATCGCCATCGAAGAAGCCCACGCCTAGCTGCTGCGATGACGTGGAGAGGCTCCCGCTGCTCGCGTCGTCATCGCTATCTTGTGGAGCCTCCGCCGTCATCGCCGAAGAAGAATTCGCCGCTCGGAGATCCAGAGTCGCCGTCGTGATCACCGCTGTTTGAGAGGAGCTCGCCGCCGCTGCGAAGTCATCGGAGAAGTCGGTGACGTCCTCTATCGCTGCATGAGAAAATTAGAACGAGCTTTAAAAAGAATTGAATTGAGTTGCTCTGCGTCCCGACCAGAGTATTTATAAGGAGTTGCTGAGCGCACAGACCGATAGCTTATTGAGGATTGAACTGAAATTGCTTTGTGCACAGACCAGTGCATATCTTGACATCCAGGAGTCGGATTGAGACACCGTTTGCGTCAGATTGGAGCTGACGACGTGCTGATTGACAGAGACGCCTACACGGACACAAACTGAGCATTTCTAAACCCTTAAACTCCTTTATTTGTGTCTTAGTGTAACGTTCTCTGTAGGGGAAACTTTTACCTGCTTTTGGTGACTATTTTGGGACTTGTCTAGTTGGGACTAGACAAGTGGGACCCAGCTAGTTTGGGACTAGCTGGTAGAAATCTTTGCTAGGATTGATAGTGAGAGGAAACACTGTGTGTGGGGTACTGAGAGTCTGGCGAGTGTAGAGACGTAGAGGGTGCTCTGAGCGTGCTCTAACTTGTGACTTTGTACCTATTGCACTATTCAATCTAGTATTTGCTTTGGGGGCTGGAGTAGGTCGTTGGGACGACCGAACCAGGGTAAAATCTGTTGTGTACTCTGTGTCTACTTTTCATTACTCTGGTTGTGCTTTTAACTGCGTGTGATTTCTCGTGAGTTGCACGAAAATTTTTTATTAGCCTATTCACCCCCCCAGGCTAGGATCCAGATCCAACAAGTGGTATCAAAGCAGGTTTTAGGATCTAGCCTAGTTTGACCATGGACCACATTGATAGTGCTTTTGCTGAGGGTCAGTCTATTTCACGTCCACCTAGATTTAATGGAGTAGACTATGCTTATTGGAAAAATCGTATGAGAATCTACTTGATTTCTATTGATTATAAAGCTTGGCAAATTGTTGAAAAAGGCTATAAATCACCTGTTAATAAAATTGAAAATATTGAAATGCCTAAACCTAATGATAAGTGGGATGATAGTGATTGGAAGCTTTATTCTCTTAATGCTAAAGCTTTGAATGCCCTTATTTGTGCATTAGATAAATCTGAATTCAATCGTATCTCACATTGTCTAACTGCGCAGGAAATATGGCATACTTTGGAGGTGACGCACGAGGGAACGTCACAGGTGAAGGAGTCTAGACTTGCACTTCTGAGCACGGAATACGAGGGATTTCGCATGCTACCATCAAAGACCATATCAGAAATGTTTGCGAGGTTCACCAACATAGTCTACAAGTCTAGTTCGCTCGGTAAGCCATATTCTAGCCTTGAGCAGGTGAGAAAGATATTAAGAGCACTGCCAAGCTCTTTCAGGCCTAAAGTCACTGCCATACAAGAAGCGAAAGATTTGTCACAGATGAGGGTGGAGGACTTAATAGGTAATTTAATGTCCCACGAGCTTAAATTGCAAAATATTGATGAAAGGGAGAAACCTGAGGAAAAAGAGAAAGCTACCAAGCCACTTGCTCTGAAAGCTGACGAAAGTGAAGATGATGATGATGACATAGCGCTAATGGTCAGAAATTTCAGAAAGTTTTTCCAGACCAAGCAAGGAAGAGCAGAAATGGCACCCAGGTTTAATCGCTCTAACTTTTTTCAGTCTTCTAAGCAAAATTATGATCAGAATACTACTAATAGAATGACTTGTTTTAAATGCAAGAAAAGAGGACATCGAATGAGGGATTGCCCACATGAGACAGCTCAGGTAGCTAAAGAAAAGGGAAAATCCAAGGTGCTTACTTGGGACATGGATAGCGAAGCTGAGAGTGCGGAGGAGGAACACGAAGCCCATTCATGCATGGCATTGATGGGAATACACGATGAGGTAATTTCTGGTAGTAAAACTGAACTCCTTACTCTTTGTAAAGAAATGCAAGATAAAATAGTAGAGCTTGAATCCACTATAGATGACTACCAAAATGAAAACTTTGAAATGCAACAATCTGAATATGAAATGTCTAAAGAGATTGAAAAACTCAAAATTGATATTGTTGCTCGTGACTCTACTATTGATACTTTGAAAAAGGAAAAATCCAGTTTTAATGATGAAGCACCTTGTCTCTCTTGCCCTTCCTTGATGAATAATGTTAGCATGCTTAAACTTGATTTGATTAAGCTCGAAACTGAAAAAGACTATGTTATTAGAGAGCTTAATGATAAATTCTGCATGTTGGATAATGATTTTAAAAGAAAAATGGTTGAATTTGAAAAGAAGGAAGAGGAAAACAAGAGAGCTTTTATAAGTAAATGCACATTGCTTGTGGAAGAAAATAAATTGTTGAAATCCAAAGTCTCTTATCTTGAATTGGCCATTAAGAAATTCTCTATGGGAAAACAATCGTTGGATAATATTTTAGAGAATCAATTATATGGCAATAATAGAAGAGGACTTGGATTTGGTTTGAAAAATGCCGAAAAGCCAAAATTCAAGAAATTCCACAAAGCACCTTATATTGCGAAGAACTTATATGCAAAGTGCTTTAGTTGTGATAGTGTAGGCCATACTTCATACTATTGTAAATTTAGGAACACTAAAATCAAGTTTAAACAAGTGTGGGTTCCTAAAATAATATTGGCTAACACTAGTGGACCTTGTTGGATTCCAAGGTCACACTTAACACCTTTCATGTAGGTGTGATGGAGTTTTGGCGAGGAGCGTTAAATTCAATGTTTCATTCTTTTAGCTCCTTCGTCAAATAGCGACGAGAAGGTATAATTTCCATCCCTCTTTGCATTGCATTGCATACCTTCATAGATTTTTTGTGTGCTTGATTTACTTTGGTTTGTGTGCTTGCATGGATGATTTTTAATGTTTTTATTTCTGAAAAAAAAATTGATTGAAAAATCAAAAATAAAAAAATGTGTGCTTATTGAATCCTCTTTTGAATCTATTGAGTGATATTGTATGAATGATCAATTCTATCCCTTGTAGAAGTCAATTCATTATTGTTGTAGATACATGAACATGATGTTATTCTTTTTAGTAGCCATGACATGTCTCATAAGTTTCAAACTTGACTTCTACACCTACATTTGCACTTTCACGATATTTGACTTTTTAGTCCTTTTGGAGATTCTTTTGAAGAATAATGGAAAGTGAATGTAGGAATGATTAATTTCTGAAATTTCTAAGGGATATGATGTGTTTAGCCATGAATTAAAATTGAGCACAAAAGAATTGAAGAAAAAAAACGATATTTGCTCCGTATGAAAAATGGATACACTTCATGGCTAATACACAACCCACGAGTATCCAACTTGTGCTAAATGGGTAATCATTAGCGTTGGTGTAAATAACTCGTCAAGCAATGCCACCCCGCATTTAAAAGTCCTTTTAGGCCATGTTTCGGGGTTCGGTAACTTGAACTCATCTTTGATGAGGTGGGAAAAATCAATCCTAGTGATATTTATGAAAAATGGAAAATGTGGATTGTTTTGGTTGATTTTCTGATATTGAATCTCCTCTTGCACTTTATTGTCTACATCTTTTCACTTACACAAAGGTGGAGAAGTCTTGGTATGAAATTCTATGAACTTGACTTGTCTATTATTTGGAATGCTCATGCAAATTACACGCTACATCTAATAATGATTTATTTTTGCATGGAATATATTTGTGAGTTCATTAATCCGCTTTTGGTGATTACAAAGGGGGAGAAAGAAAAGATTTTGACAGCTTTGATGTTTGGTATTAATTGACAGCTTTGGTATTATTTGTTGAAGGGGGAGCTTGAAAAATAATTGAATATATGGTGAAGGGGGAGCTTGAGAGAAGGGGGAGCATGCTATTGTATTTGTTATAAGTCTATTTGTTATAAGTCTGTGCATGCCATGTTGTAGTGCATGAATATTCATCTCATGATCTATATTGCTTGAATATTCATCTCATGATCCATATTGCACTACACCCTTCAACACACTTCACACACTCATTCCTATTGATAAAATCTTTTGTGGGTTTGTCATCACCAAAAGGGGGAGATTGTTGGAAGCAACGATCTAGGATCTTGGTTTGATGATGACAACTGTGTCGGTATATTTGATGTGTGTGCTTAGTGTGTTTCAGGCTTGGCGATCACTATTTGGAGGAATTGCTATTCATATAGCATATTGGGAGAAAGAGTCTATGTGTGCACAAAGAAGTTTGACTTGGTCAAAGGAGAGAAATGTGGACCAAGTCAAATTGACTTAGGAGATTGGATTGATTCAAATCAATTTGATTTTCGATCAAATCAATTAGATGGATTTGTGCCTATCCTTCTCCTATTCAAATACCAAAGAGATCTATTCAAATCCTCTATCTTTTCCTATTCCAATCTCATCCAATTTGAATTGCAAATCAAATCTCTTATTGATTGGGTCAAATCCCTAAGCGGTTGGCACAATCCTATTACCATTGTCCTATAAATACCCATCTTCTAGGGTTGAAGCTTTAAGCGCGGCCATACAAAATTATTTGTATTATTGAGCACGGCGATCAATTAAAAAGGAGGGCTTACAATTAAATAGAACTGGGGGCTACAACATTATTGTGAGTGCGGCTTTCATTAAAAAAACAAAGAGAAGGGGGATTACATAAACTGTTAAGGGGCTGCAGCAATCAGTATTGAAAAAAAGGTGTTATCAAAAAAATCGTGCGGCATCCAACGAAAGCTCTTCTCCACAAAAACCCCTAACTTCCAATCCATCAACATCCGCCGCTACCGTGAACGAGAGAGTCAAGTCTCCCAATCTCGTCACCGCCGTAGCCCTTCAACGAGACGTCAGCACCATCACCGAAGAACCGCCGCCAAGAGAAGAAGTCGTCGTTGCTGCTGCTGCAAATCGAAACAGAGTCCGCCGCTGCCATCGCCGTGGGTAGTCATCGAGTCGAAGCAACCATCACCGCCAGAGTTCGAAGCAATCATCACCGCCGGAGTTTGAACGCTGCCACACACCGCCGCTGCTGCTGAACGCCATCGCCGTCTTCATCCAAAGTAGTCGCTGCTGCCAACGAATGATCGGAGAAGACTAGAACGCCGCCGCCACTGTCAAGGAGTCGCCGTCGAGGCAAGTCGCCACCGTCATCAATCGCCATCGAAGAAGCCCACGCCTAGCTGCTGTGACGACGTGGAGAGGCTCCCGCTGCTCGCGTCGTCGTCGCTATCTTGTGGAGCCACCGTCGTCATCGTCGAAGAAGAATTCACCGCTCGGAGATCCAGAGTCGCCGTCGTGATCACCGCTGTTTGAGAGGAGCTCGCCGCCGCTGCGAAGTCATCGGAGAAGTCGGTGACGTCCTCTATCGCTGCATGAGAAAATTAGAACGAACGGTCACGATCGCAGAGTAAATCAAAACGACGGCTGCGATTGAGGGCGCAACGATTTCGAAACGAAATAATTTTTCGTTCGTTACCTGCTGACGTGGCATCGAAGTTTTGAGGATTGCTGTGCGCACCGTCCGAGCTTTAAAAAGAATTGAATTGAGTTGCTCTGCGTCCCGACCAGAGTATTTATAAGGAGTTGCTGAGCGCACAGACCGATAGCTTATTGAGGATTGAACTGAAATTGCTTTGTGCACAGACCAGTGCATATCTTGACATCCAGGAGTCGGATTGAGACACCGTTTGCGTCAGATTGGAGCTGACGACGTGCTGATTGACAGAGACGCCTACACGGACACAAACTGAGCATTTCTAAACCCTTAAACTCCTTTATTTGTGTCTTAGTGTAACGTTCTCTGTAGGGGAAACTTTTACCTGCTTTTGGTGACTATTTTGGGACTTGTCTAGTTGGGACTAGACAAGTGGGACCCAGCTAGTTTGGGACTAGCTGGTAGAAAGCTTTGCTAGGATTGATAGTGAGAGGAAACAGTGTGTGTGGGGTACTGAGAGTCTGGCGAGTGTAGAGACGTAGAGGGTGCTCTGAGCGTGCTCTAACTTGTGACTTTGTACCTATTGCACTATTCAATCTAGTATTTGCTTTGGGGGCTGGAGTAGGTCGTTGGGACGACCGAACCAGGGTAAAATCTGCTGTGTACTCTGTGTCTACTTTTCATTACTCTGGTTGTGCTTTTAACTGCATGTGATTTCTCGTGAGTTGCACGAGAATTTTTTATTAGCCTATTCACCCCCCCTCTAGGCTAGGATCCAGATCCAACAAGGAGTACCTGAAGTCTTTCATGTCTCACAACTTCGATGCTACGGGAGTGATCCTAGTCATATTGTGGATTACTCTGAGATTACCGTTCGTCCAGATCTATCTTATGAGCAGCAACCAGTCAAGATCTTGGATCGACGGCAGAAGACCCTCAAGAATCACGTGATCAACCTTGTCAGGGTAATATGGCGTCACGACTCGCCCGGAGAGTCTACTTGGGAGCGAGAGGATGATATGCACGGACGCTACCCATACTTATTTACCGAGTCTGAGGATCTTACTAGTCTCTAGAAACAATGGTGTTATCAATAGTATGTATTCATAAACAGCATCTCTTGTTTTCTTGATGTTGTGATATCACATTATATTTCGTGTTATTTACAACCTGATTTACTAAGATTACTATCTTTTCTATCATTTATTTGCTTGAGCTTCTTCATAACATCAATTATTTGTTTAAGAAATTCCGAGGACATAATTATTTTAAGGAGGGTAGGATGTAACAACCCATAATTTTCAATACATCTATTTACATATTTAACATATTTTCACATTTTAAAAAATTCTTTATAATGGTTAGTCAAGAGTTTCCATATCAAAAATAATTTCAAAAATTTCTTATAAAATTTTTTTGAAGCGTTAAACTAGTTATAGTGTATTTCAGTAAGTTCGGGTTTCATCAAATACCTCTAAACAATTTTGATAAAAATTCAATTTCAATTTTTACTGTTTTGGCTGAATGAATTAGTTTTCTATACAAACATCATCAAAACATTTTCAAACTTCTACAGCATCATCCTATGATCATTTAGGGCTCCCCATATTAATTTCGTAATTTTCTGATATCAAATCGGCCTAGAACCCGCAAACCCGTTTCTTAAATGTTTTGGCCTAAAACTTGTATCTCCGTAGCTCAAACCCCAAAATGGATTTCGTATTCACGATCCTCGCGACGATACGATCCCGTGAGTATGTTTTCGTAATTTTTCGGAGTCGTATGCGAAAATGGGATTGTATTCCTCCGTTTTCACTAATTACAATCACTAATGACCTTTTTACGTTTACTAATTAACTTTTACCTAATTACTTCTACCCTAATCCCCCAACCACCCCCTTAACCCACCTCCATTAGCTGGTGAGATCCAAAATTTTTGGATCTCACCCATCCCATTAAGATTTTTGTCCACCTTGCTAATAACAAGTTAGCCATTCACTAATCCTATTTACCCCCCAAACCCACACAATAATCTCTCTCTCCCCCCTCTCTCTCTCACAACTCCCCAGCCCGCGAAAACCCACCCCTGCTCTCAGGCTCTCTCTCACTCCCTCTCGCGCTCTCTCGCTCTCTTCCTCCGGGGGTCGACCGTCGCCTCACCATTGGCCACCCCAAACTCCACCACTGCTGAGCACCGACAAACACTCCCAAACGGTCGCACTCTGCTACAGCACCATACGAGCTCACATCGCCACTCTTCAAAGACCGCCACTGCCCCCGAGGCTGCCGTCGCTTCGAGCACGCCCCACTGGCATCCACTCCATCTTCTCCGACGAGACGGACACCGCCGCTGATGTGTCCATATTTTCTACTATTTTCATATCATCATTTCATTGCATCTCATGCCATTTTCGCATCCAAATCCCTCATTTTACTACGATATTGCATTTCTGATGATATATTCCAGTTTCGTAGTGTTTTATGAGTTTTCAGGGATTTTGGAGCGATTTGGGACCCCACTTGGGTATGGACACATCTGACATGCTCGTGAGCTCATTGGCGGGGCCCTGGAGGAGGTCGACACACTTTCGGAGCCATTGAAGGAGAAGAGAGAGATCAGAGGAGAGAGAGAGAGAGAGCCCCAGCAGCTCCTGGAGACAGTTTCCCAGGAAATGCTCGGTTCGAGCAGTTCAGCTGCTCGACCGAGCAGCTTCAATTTGAGAAGAGGAGCTGATACGGGATGGCTCGGACCGAGCAGTTCTTCTGCTCGATCGAGCAGCCTCAAATTCAACAGTGAAGCACTCCAACGACGCGGCTCGGGTAGCTGACCGAGTCGACCCCTACTCGGACCGAGCAGAGCTGACTCGGTTCGGGTAGGCAGAACGACGATTTCGAAGATTTTCAATTCCCTGTAGTGCTCGGTCGAGCAGCTCAACTGCTCGGTCCGAGCGATCGAACGAGCAGCGTATTGCTCTACCGAGTCACCTACTCGGTCGGCAACTCTATGGCTATTTTTGGAAAGTTTTCTGAAGCCGCGATGCGCGTGATTTTTGCACTGAAAGCTCATGGAGCTGAGCGACTGGAGGGGGCGATTTCAATTAGAGTTTTGGAAGAGTTTTTGACACGGAGCTTAGGCGATTTTTGTAGGGATCTGGAGATTGATTTTTGTAAGGAATTCTGGATCGAAAACTTGAAGATTATTATTTGTGTTCTTGATTTCTCTTGCGCTTGGAATCTTGGAATTTTACTGAATTTATAAACTGCAATTTCTATTGATTTCTCGATGTAAGTCTTTTATCCCTATTCCTTTGATTATTATAATGTTTTCGTCTCTGAGAATGATGTTTTTGTCCGTTACTATTGCGATGTGTGAGTAGATTATTCTAGGGTTGATGGATTAGCCCTAGGATCCTAGGGGAAAATATAGATCTGGATCCCTACATTGAATTGGGGACTTAGGGGAGTATTTCGGTAGATCCTACCGAATCCATAGATATCCCGTACTGAGATCATGCCCACGGTCTGTGGAATTGATGTGCTTAAGGGGTATCTAAGGATTCGAATAGGGAAATCGGTGGATCCAACCAAGGCTCGTGACCATGCCCGGCTCGTGCCTTGAGGGGATCCATCGATGAACTATATTGCTACGTTGACGGCTACCGCCATTGGTCAACGAGAGCCACCGAAATACCCCGCAATTCTAACCCATGAGAGTGGTACGAATTGGGGGATTAATTCCCTAGCCCTAATGTAATGCAAGGATCCTATCCCAACGTCGACCCCCAACGATCCTAGTGGTGATCCCTAACGCCATTGTCCCTTTTATTAGTATTACAACAACAACACCTCAACCAAATCTTTTACCCTGATAGCTATCTCACTTCAAGACTTAGAAATAAACTGAGAATCCATTGACACAATCACCGTCCAAGTGGGATTCGATACCTTTTATACTATAACTCGACACCATCCGCTTGCGGATTGAGCCCAGAATTGAACCCTAGGGGTCATACCACGCTTGGCGATCGTGACACCGCGAGGTGGAACCTAGGTGTAGGTTTCGGGTGCGTCAGCCGCCGCCACGAACGCCTCTCGACAAGCGCCAACAGTCCCCGCTCTCCGACACCGCACCCCGTCACCATTTGCCCCGAGCCCCACTGCTGCAACCCACAACCGCCGCCGCTTCGCCTCGACGCCGTTGCCTGCGTCCACCGCGTGTCGCCACTGTCGCCACCCTGCATCGTCGCCGTCGTCGACGAGAACCTCAGCCCCCTCGCTGCTGCATGAACACGGAGCGAAGCGAAGGGTGAAGTTTTAATAACATATTTTCTTAAATACGTATTCGTATATTGATAAATACGGTATATTATGAAATATTATAAAAGGTTTATTGGTTTTAAACTGATAATAAATAATATAAGCCTCAGAAAAATACAAGGCCAGCTCCAGAAAATTAGAAATGACATTCTGGATCCAATGTGGATGGAGTGTTGGAGTATTTCTACCGATCGGTCATGTCATATAGGCCCGAGTCAGACATCAAATTGCTTCGATTTGAATTATCGAATCAAATTAAACTTTAATGAATAACTAATTGATTTCTCTTCTTTCAGTTATCTCTCTCTAAAAGAGATGGAATGGCTAATTCCACGAAAAAGTCTTTTTTCACGAGGTATAACTAGCAATTCCGATTTTTTTGTTACGGAATCGACCATGGATCAATTCCCCTTTCATTTGGAAGTATTGAATACACTTTTCCGGTTATTCTAGATACAATTGTGAAATATTGGATTTTCCGTTTTTTAAATCGCGTATCTCCTTCGCTTGTAGTCATTTATCATTCAATGAATGAATGAAGAACTTATTTGATCTCCTGATATCAATCAAAATTTTTCTTCGCGTATAAAGAAAGCTTTTTTCATTTTACTTATTCTTTATGCTTCTACCTTTTCAAGGTATTCGTCCGTGTGAGATATCACATTGTTCGAGGAACCCTAGATGCTGTCGGAGTAAAGGATCGTCAACAAGGGCAGTTCATGGCTTATTAGAAGTAGAAGGCGCTTTGGTTTGCCGGGTTTACTGTTATACAAGATGTATTTTCTTAATGAGAATCAAAAATTTAGAGAAAATGGCGGGAAATCCTTTGATAACATGGATTCCTATTTCTCAATGATATCCCACGATCGAGACAATTGGCTGAATCCCGAAATTGCTCTATCTTCAATTCAAAGAGGAGAGATACATCTGGATGCCTCTTCCACTGGACCTCGTCTTTCAAAGAGCAGCTGCTATTCGAGCCCCACTGGTTTCATCTCAATCAGATGCTTAGTTTTTTCACAGTAAATTTTTAAGCCTAAAACTTAAATACGTCGTTTTCACTTTAAAATCTGTAACTTGTTATTTTCACGTAAACTGATATGTGAGAAAAATATATATTGTAGCACTCTTTGAGACGGTCGTTTTGACAGCTCACTTGAACCATTCTGATTTGTATTTCATCCAGAATAAATTATTGAATAATTACGTTACCTAATTAAAATTAGTTTTTAAATTGATTTTTGAGCTTTTAAAAATTATAAAAATTACCAGAAGCTTCTGAAAAATATTTTCTCCCGCAATAAAATTATTTTCTTCATATCTAGCCTATATAAAAATTTAGAACGTATTTCGACACCGTTTCAATCATTTATAAAATCGAAACGATCAAGTTAATTAGATAGAAAATAAGTGTATTCACTAACTGAGTATTCTTGTGATTGCAGGTACATATTCTGGTGCATCAACTTCCGTGGAAGCCCTAGATCCAGTCCCGGCTTGCTACGTCAACCTCGAAATTAGTAAGTCACGATAAATTCTAGATTTAGAAAATTAGTTAGTGTACTCGTAGAACACCACATATAGCCTTAGAACGGCTATTTGACTTGAATCGAACTAGAAACCTAATCTAATAGGAAAGTAATCGACTACATATTGCTTTGACAACTTTAAACTTTGGTGGTTGTAGCACACAACCATCAACTTGGGTAAATTGTATGCTGCCCAAAACATTCCCGTTAAAATTCATCTTCCAAAATTACCGTTTTGATTCGACGAATTTATTTTCTATTCAAACATTTTCAAAATGTTTTCAAACATATACAGTAGCATCCTATGATCATTTAGGGCTCCCCACATTTATTTCATAATTTTCTGACATCATTTCAGCATAGAACCCGCAAACCCGCTTTCTAAATGTTTTGGCCAAAAACTAGTATTTCCATAGCTCGAATCCCAGAACGGATCTTGTATTCGCGATCCTCGTATCGATACGATCCTGTGGGTATGTTTTCGTAATTTTTCGGAGTCGTTTGTGAAAAACGTGTCTGTATTTCATCGCTTTGCTAATTACAAGCACTAATGACCTTTTTACAATTACTTTTAACTATTTACTCTTACCCTAAACCCCCAACCAACTCTTAACCCACCGAAATACTGGTTGGATCTGAAATCATTCAGATCCAACACTTCATCTTCCCAATTAAAAAATGTTGTCTCCCCTAATTACAAGAATACCACTCCCTAACCCTATTTAAAACACCTCCCAGCTTCACAAATTAACCCACAGTAAGCTCTCTATCTCTCTTCCCTGTTCTCGTTTGATACCCAGGACGAACGAACGAGCTCGACGTTCGAATTCCCCCCTCTCATTCTCGCAAAACCGAACCCATCTATTATTCAAGTGAGCCCCTCCCCTTCGTCTTCAACCTACACTCAACAACCCATCATCGCCATATTATTATTCACCCCCGCAACACCCACCACAACAACCCAAACCACAGATCAGTCATCCCCTAACTCCTCCTTACAACCCAACAATCAAAAACCAGAAACAAAAACAAATCAGCAGATCAACACCCCAAAGTCACACATCTCCTCGATCTCCGCCTCATCACGCAAAGCCGCCGCCCCATGCCGGATCCGCGTCGCCGTCGAGTCGAAGCCCCCGATCAGCGCCCGCCATCCGAGCTCCCAGCCGCCGCTCCGCCGTGCCCCGAGCCCGATCCGCCGTCTCCATCCACCAAGTGCGCCGCCCGCCTCCGATCCGGCCACCCAAGCCCGAAGCCGCCTCCGCCTTCGAGTCTCCGCCGCCACAGATCCAGCCGCCGCCGTGATCCCTGAGCTCCGCCCCCGCCGGAGTCCGCAGCCACCCGCCTCCGATCGCCCCTGCAAAAAAAAGGAAAAGAAAAAGAAACAGAAGGGGGAGACGAAGAGACAGAGAGAGAAAGAGTGAGAGGGAGAGATATTATAAGTTTTTTTTATTATAAGTTTAGTATTATTATAATTATAATTATTATTATAATTGTTATTATTATTATTACGTTTTTAGTTTTAGTTATAACTTATATTGTTAGATATTAAGTTATGATAAGTAAAGTTATATTTAAGTTATAATAGTTTGTGCAAGTTAATTTTTGTTATGTAACTTATGTTTTTCTTGTTAACAAAGTTTGGTTATTTTGGGGGGGATTTATGTTAAGTGTTTTATTAAAGTTATTATAGTTATTATTATTATTATTATTATTATTATTAGTTTATTAGTTTATCAGGTTATAAGTTTATTATTATCATAAGCTAAAGTATTATAACTTATTAAATAAGTAAATTATTTGTGTAAAGTTATCTGCTTAGTAATTTATTTAAATGGGTTTTAATTTAAGTTTAAGGTGTTAATTTTTCTATTAAGTTAATTAAGTTAAGTTAGCTATTAAACTACCATACAAGTTTAAGTTGTTAATTTGTAAGTTTAATAAGTAAGTTATGGTGGCATTAGTTTAAAGTTATGAAAGTTAGTTAACTTATTTTAAAGTTGTATTTTAAAGTTGTCCACTTATTTTAATAATTAAGTGTTAATTAAAGTTAGTAATTTAATTTAAATATGTTAACCATTAACTGATAACTTCTTGTGTTTGCAGGTACTAATGCTCGCGCTTTAACTCCATCCTCGCCTTGCTACGACAATACCGATAGTGTAAGTCACAGTAAATTTCTACACTTAGAAATATAGATAGTGTACTCGTATGAACATAGGACTTGACACCTAGTCTCGGAACAGTTATTGACCTAAACAGATTATTGGCATGCTTGACAGAAAGATTGTAACTGGAAATGTGAGAATGGTAAATGACTCGTAAAATTGCAAAGTACGGTAACATGCACCAGACATTGGGTTTTGGGGTAACTTACAATTGCGGAAGTGCGGGAGCGACTAGTCCAGACTTTGTTGTCACCCGTGCGGGTTCTAGCAACCCATAACAGTGCCGGTGACAACCATCACAGATCACAGATCACAGTTTATTGCACAGTACTCAGAGAATTGGTTCGCCCGGGTAGCACCCGCGGTAAGAGTTGGCCTCTTGGTTGCTCACTGTACTTCCCGTTATAAGTCACGAACTAGGCTAGGCACAATTTCTCTCATTATTGCTATTGTCATTGCTCGGTCACCTTTACTTTACTTGTCACCCTTGCATGCTTGACAGATGTACTTTACTTATCGCACTTGCATGCTTGTCTGACACTACTTTACTTTCCGCACTTGTTTACTATAGACTGCTCCATATTTGTGCACTCCTCTTTTTCTATCGCTAGAATTGTTGTGACTTACCTTCGGTTCCATTTATGGCACTGGCAGACAAAGACCTGATCGAGAAGATTGCCCCAGAGATCGAGGAGCCTACATTGACCCAGAGGCGGCAGAGTTTTAGTTACTTTCTGTTGGTGTGTGTGTTGTACAGTGTATTTCCTTTTCCGCATTTCCTTTCAATACTTCCTTCATGTATTTGTGAGAGAGAGTGCTGGTTATTGTTGTACTTTAATTTGGACTGTAATAACGTCTGTACGCTGGTTTGAGTATTGTGATACATCTCTGAGTTGTGGCTATGCTGATTTCACTGGTAAACTGCGGAACCTGCGAATAATCCAAATAAGTAACGGGGCCCCCGAGAGCGGGTCGTTACAACTTGGGTAAATTGTATGCTAAACAACACTACCACATGCTCGAAGCATGGAATCGACACCCCGAATGTTGGACTCATCTTTATCCTCTAATTCCTTAGCATCCACTGTGCTTTGGCACAGTCTGCTTTGGAATGAGTTCCTACTTTTTGGTTTTCAATAAGAAAGTCAACCAGTGGTCTTGGTTTGACTAGCATCATGTGATACACCGTATGGAATATCTTGTGGAACATCTCGTATAGCACTTGACACTTCACTGGGGTTTTGGGGTAACTCATAGTTTGAGAGAGTGTGGGAGTGACTAGAGTTCATCTACATGTCTAGCTACCTGGGTTTCGGTATCCTGTCTAGCTGCCTGTGTTTCGACAAACATCAATATGCTGACGTGTCAGCATCATGTCTAGCTGCCTGTGTTTCGGCATTCGTCTGGGTAAGCGCACCCAGGCAAGAGATGAACTCAATGGTCACATATTATACTCTCCGACTTGAGTCACGTAGTTCTAGTGTAGCTTGCACGATCACTTCTTTGCAGTACATGCACTTTACCTACTACACCGTTGCAGTCACAGTACTTTACTTGTCGTACCTTTAGCTACAGCAGTAGCATGTTCTACTTGCACTACCACCATACAGTTGTTCTCTCCTTTCAGTTCTGTTTACTTTTACTTTGCAGTTATGTACAGTTGTTGCTCAGTACTTTACTTTTCACTCTGGTCTGCTTGTACGTAGTTACTTTTGTCATACTTATGCACTGCTTCTTTTCTATATATAGAATTGTTATGACTTACCTACGGTTCCATTTATGGCACCGACAGGCGACGACCTGATCGAGGAAGTTGCCCCCGAGTTCGAGGAGGCTGAGTTTGACCCGGAGGCTACAGAGTTTTAGCTTCTTGTGTTGGTGTATGTGTTGTATTATGTATTTCTCTTTCACATTTCCTTTCCGTACTTCCTTTATGTATCGTGTGTGAGAGTGATGGTTGCTGTTGTACTTTAAATTTGGACTGTAATAATGTGTGTACGCTGGTTTGAGTATTTGGTACATCTCTGGATTGTGACTATATTGATTTCACTAGTAAACTACAGACTTGCAAATAAATCAAATAAGTAACCCCCCCCCCGAGAGCGGGTCGTTACAGGAAGAGATCTCTCTGTTGACTTAGACATGAAGCGCACAAGGGCTGCAATCTTAACATTCAATCTTTGGAGCTCCCTGATGGTGGTTGGCTCCTTCATACTAATTATTATTTCCATCTTAGCAAGGTTGGTCTCGATCGCTCGGTTCATAAGCATGAAGCCGAGGAATTTCCCAAATCGGACTCCGACGGTGCATTTGGTAGGATTCAGTCGGAGATTGTACCATCAAATATCTGCAAAATTCTCTACAAGATCTACGATATGGTCGGCTGAGCTCTTCGACTTGACCAACATGTCATCGATATAAAACTCCAAGTTTCTTCCAATATGGGCTTTAAAGACATTGTTCAACATTCGCTGGTAGGTTGCCCAAACGTTATTCAATCCAAAGGGCATCTTTCTGTAGCAGAAATTACCCTGATCTATAATGAAGAGAGTCTTTTCTTCTTCATCAGGTGCCATCTGAATCTAATTGTAGCATGAGAAGGCATCCTTGAAGCCCAAGAGCTCGTATCCAAAAGCATTATCTATGAGGTAGTCGATCTGATATAAGGGGTAACTATCCTTTAGGCATGCTTTGTTTAGGTTGGTGAAGTCTACACACATTCACCGCTTGCCATTTGCTTTCTTCACCATTACCACATTAGCGAGCCATTCAGGGTAGCAGACCTCCCGATGAAACTAGCCTTAAGGAGCCGATCAACTTCTTTGATGACCGCCTTCAGTTTTCCACCTCGGTGTTCATCATCTTCTGCTTCACTGGTTTGAAGGTGGGAACAACGTACAACTCATAAGATGGCATGGGGGTCAATGCCTGGCATATCGTTGGGGTCTAGGTAAAAACGTCTATATTGGCCCTTAAGTAAGCGATCAACTGTTACCTTAGGTCGGGAGGAAGTCTCGACCCAATCGAAATAGTTTTCCCTTCTTCGTCAGTCACTTGGACCAACTCAATCGGAGCAGACCGTCAATCTGCCAGGTCATCTTTGTTGTTGAGGAGGTCCTCTGGATGCACCTGCTCTGCTCTTCTGATCGCGACGGACAGAAGGTAACATGTCCTAGACTGCATTTGATTCCACTTCATCTGCCCGACCCTTGGGGAGTCTGAAACTTGATTATTTGGTGGAAAGTACTACTAAGTTAAGAAGCATCTGGCCTATGATCCAGTTATAGGCCGAGTTGATCTTCACCACAATGAAGTTAGTCATTCGGGTGACTTGATGAGGAAATTCCCCAAGGGTGACTGGCAACATGATCGCACCAGTGACATGACCGTATGTCTTGTAAAGACAACGATGAGGCCAGGACATTCTTTTAACTCCGATGAGGCCAATCCCATTTCTCCAGCGTGGTCGGGAAGACTACGTGACACGAACTTCCTGTGTCGACGAGTAACCTCCTTACTTCGATGGTGCTGATGATGGCATTGATAACGACAGCATCATCATGCGACAGCTTTATATCCTCAAGACTTCATCTGAGAAAGAGATTAGAGATGTGGCATCCATCGGTTGCTTCCGTCCTATGGATTTAGTCATCACCCTCCGAGTGTACAAATTTTGCAGAGAGGTAGATAACTCGTGGTGTGCCAATCCGCCCAATATTATGTGGAGGACATCAATATTGGACAAAGTTGATGCATTCTTATTAAGGGGGATGAGCTTCCTCGTCCGTTGGTTAGTGGGGTAAGTCGACATCATCTCCTAGATCAGTGGAGATGGGGATGTTGACTCCTTTCCCACAGATGGCGCCAACTGTTGACAGATGATTTCCTCAAACAATGAGGTGGATCTGACGAGGACGCCTCCAGTGACGTGGATCTTCATCAACTAATGAGTGGGATCTGAGGATGGCTGAATCTGGGTCAATGGGAAGCTAAGTCTGAGCTGTTGAGAGGAGATCAACCTAACTCCGAGCTATCTGATCTATCTGTGACACAGACAAATCATCAAGGGGATCAGAACTGGGTTCCGACCCAAATCCCCTCTGATTCTTAAGTTAGTAAGAGACTCGAGGCAACTAGGTCCGACCTAAAGGGATGTCATCCGATCACTGTCACGTCGAGTTATGGTGGAAGAAATGTAAAGTGGAAGTAAGAGAGAGTAAGTTATCAGAGTACCTAGTTATCAGTAACTCTGGAGTTTCAACCCTTCTTTCATCGTTTTTTCCTCTATTTATAGATAATGATTTCTATCACGTGTGCCGTTAGTGGGTAACGACTTTGCATTTATGGCGGCATGATTATCCCTAGGAATAAGGATAATGGCTGCTCACTTACTTCGCCATTATTAGCTAATCCCTTGATATTAGCGGGGCCCAACGGGCAGATGAACTGGCGCTTTGACTGGGTAAGCAGCCTACTTTCCTTGGAGAGTTCTTGTGCTCTTCGGCTGACTGTGGGCTTTTCTTCTCAAACGAGATATCCCTCTCTGCTTCGTGGGCCGGCCCATTGTAGTAACAATATGTGAGATGGAAAGGGGTGCATGATACAAGCCTTTTTAACTCTTGCAAAATGGTTTCAGCTTCTAGTTCATGTGTTTCATGTGTTTCATGTGTTTCAAGACTTGTCAATACTATAAAAATAGATTATTATATTTCATCAGTGAATCAAATATAACATAACTAGTTTATATGAAAGCACCTATTTTCGCAGGTAGATTTACATGAAAGTACATATTCCTTTTAGACTTACCATGAATTCCAAACTTAATTTGACTTTATGGTTGGTTGAGTCTCCCCCTCACTCATCTCTAAAAAGTAAGAATTTTAATATTAGAACTTAAGTTATTGGTATTAGTGAATAATATTTATAAAAAACACAATAATATACATCTTTTCATCCTCTCTGCATTGGTAATATCCTCTTCAATGCTAACCATCGTAATCCGTAATGATTCCCCTAACCAATTTTGAGTACAAATAAGGGTATCCATTGCCTTTGGTTGTAAAGAACTCCTAAAATAGTTAAGAGCCCTTCCACTGGTACTAAATACCGATTTTGATGCAACCGTGAGACATGAATGGCTAGGATAACACGTGCCATCTTTGAAAGAATTGGAAATCTAGAACTGTTTCCTTTCCAAAAAAACAAGAATGTCAAACTTCTCCGTTAGTGGTTCCGGTGTCTGATTCAAATATTTTTCAAGGTCATTGAAACCCAACTCCATTTGGCTTGCCATCCTCATCCTCTTGTGCCTGGATTGTAGAAATTTCTCTTCATCATCTACTCCTAGTGAAGTATTGAACAACATCCTTTCTTCTACACCAAGTGAAGATCCACCTATCTTAGCAACATTTGCATTTTGATATTCTTCAAATTATAATTTTAAAACCTCTTCGACTATTACCATCAATACATCGCTAGATCTATCTATAAACATTTGAGATAAGGCAAATTTCACACCATCCAACTTGTATCGAGTGTCTAGTACAACAGGAATAAAGATAAACATATTCATCTTCTCATAGTTCCACCGATACTTATCATACTTCTCTTTCGCTTACTCATTGCACCCATCTCATCATCTATGTTTTGAACTTTCATCATGAACCAACCAACATTACAAATTTGTTCCCAAAAAGAATTAGAAGTAACATTTAAAGTTCCGGAAATAAACAGTGTAAGTTTGTAAAAATGACAAAGAACCGCACACAATGAACTAGCAATGATCCAATCCTTATCATATGGCATCTCTCCAACATCACTTTCATTCCTAAAAGATAAATCCATCTCCTTGTATCTTTCAAATGCTGATTGACAAATCACCGTCGCATTCAACATCAAGTTGTTGGATCTGGATCCTAGCCTAGAGGGGGAGTGAATAGGCTTATAAAAATAATTCGTGCAACCTACGAATAATCACACGCAGTTATAGCAGCAACAGAGTAAATAAAGAGCAGACACAGAGTACACAGCAGATTTACCCTGGTTCGGTCGACCCTTCGACCTACTCCAGCCCCCAAAGCAGAACTAGTATTGAATAGCGCAATAGGTACAAAACCACAAGTTAGAGCACGCTCAGAGCACCCTCTACGTCTCTACACTCGCCAGGCTCTCAGTACTCCACACACATTGTTTTCTCTAACTATCAATCCTAGTAACGCTTTCTACCAGCTAGTCCCAAACTAGCTGGGTCCCACTTGTCTAGGCCCAATTAGACAAGTCTCAAAATAATCACATAAAAATAGTAAAGTTTCCCCTACGAAGATCTAACACAAAAACTACACAAAATAATAAAGAACAGAGTTTAGAAGGCTCAGTTCGTGTAGTGGCATCGTCTTCGTCAATCTGCACGGGCCAGAAGATGTCTGGCGAGATGTAGTAGTCCCCGGGCAACTCAAGTTGCGGCTAGCTGCAATATCTGGTAATGGAATATGCTTGATGATCTCAGCAACTTGGGTTTCAGGTCGGGCCTTCTTTTTGATGTTGCGGCAATTAACTTGATGTGAAAGTTTGACTTGCTGGAACTTTGTTCTATATTGTGGCAGTTTGGATCCTTGACCTCGTTCCAATCAGCTTCAAGCCTGCAAACAAAGATGAGGGAAGAGATCACAAATTAACAATTAGATAATATTTAAAAAGAAGTGATCAAGAGAAAAAATAAGTGTGCAACCAAAAGAAAAGATCAAAGAATTTTTCCATTTCAAAGTTCGGCTGCTTTCTCCTTTGAATTTTCGGCTTGCCCAAACAAAAACGCAACTGGTTCCTTTAATCCCTTTGATTGTTCCACATGAATTTCGCTCCTTCACAAAATTTCGGCACCTAGGGATTTCGGCAGCACCTTCATCTTGCAAAAGGAAAGCAAAAGCACAGATTGTTTCTGACGTCTCTTGATGCCCAGGCTCTCTTTGCGATTTTATTAGTTGCTAGATTCTTGTGTTTTTATTTGATGAAGCGGGTCAAAGCAACGTGCGGCACTTGGTTGTGTGCTTTTCGTTTTGGCCCTGCACACACACAAAAAAATGAAGAGAGAAACAGTTAATTAATAACACAAGAACAAAACCTTGAATTCATTTATCCCCTGTGAGCTTCGTTTGATTGCCCAAGCTTGATGAAGGTAGAGCCTCTCGAATTAATTGTTGTGCGGCGCTCTGGGAATTGGCCGGCCTGCTTCTTTGATTGGAGAGATGGGAACAAGGCCGGATCTTCTTGGGGATTTTGAGGCTTGACCAAAAAATTGTTTGATGAAGAGAACCAAAGAATAATCAAAGGAAGTGCTTGGAGATTTTCCCAGAAAAATGAGGACGTGCGGCGCCTGAGAAGATTTTTTGAGTTTTTTTAATATCCTTTTTTTATTTTTGCCGCAACTAGATTTCGGTGACCCCCTTCGATTTTTTGTTGCCGCACCCTTTGGAATTTCTATATAGCTGTAAAAATTTCGTAGCCCCCTCTCCACAATTCTTTGGCTGCCGCACAAATTGTTTCCCCTTGGTACGAGGATATATAAGATGTGTATTAGGGTTTTTGGGGTTGTAGAATGATTAGGAGGAGTCCCTATAATCAAGGGATTTGAAATGCCATAGGGATAAGAATGGAAAAAGATTAGGTATTTGAAATACGAATTTTGAATTGGATCTCCATGGCATTTGACTTAATCAAATCAAAAATCAATATTGGATTTGCACCAATCACCAATTGATTTGATCCAATTATCTTTGCTATGTGAATGGCACTAAGACCAAGTCCATTAGCTATGTTGATAGCAAATTCTCCAAGTAGTGAAAGATGTATCGTTTCGCCAATCCTGAAATACACTTAGCACACACATTAAATATACCAACACGTTTGTCATCATCAAACCAAGATCCTAGATCGTTGCTTCCAACACAAGTAAGTTGAGTTCCATTTAGTGGACACATCCAAACACAACCCATTGTAATCTTTGTTCCCAATGCCATCAATCTTCTCTTTCTTCACACATTCTTTCTCCTTCGCCAACCTAACCGGAGAAGCACTCACAAAACAAACGACATTTCGAATCCGAGTGATCGCATCAACAGTTTCTTCCAACCAATCTTGTACCACAAGATTGATGATATAAGCAATGCACCTCATATGCATATGTTAGCCACTAAACGAGTTGTTTCTCCCCTGTTTAATTTTTTGCTTTAGATACGCAACCATGACACATTGGAACTAGCATTATCTACTGTGACAGTTAGCTGTTGAGTATTGATGTTTCATACCAATCTTATTTTGATGATGATCACAACATTATGTTGTTGCTAATGACTCTCATATTTTAGTCTCTCAGTTTCATCTCAAGAATATCTTTCTTGGAGACTAATCACTTGGTGCAAGGATGGACATCAAGTGGAGAAGAGCCAAAGCTTGGACTCAAGGAGTGCCAAAACTTGGAGATGATGGAGAGAAATCAAGGCATCAAGATTGAAGTCTTAGACTCTAAGGAAAGCAGTGTAATCCATGTAATTAACTTTATTGCTTTCTCTCTCTTTTGAGTCTAGGGTTAATGTAATGCCTTGTTAGATGGTTTACTCATTCATGCATATGCATATAACCATCTTAGTGAGCCTTAGGGTTATCATAGAATCCAACCCAATAGGTTCACTCTGTCCAAAGACTCATTTGGAGTCTATGGCTTTCCGTCAGTCGCCTGCTGAAGGAAACACAGTCGACTGGGTGATTTCCAGTTGCCTATAGATCCTTCTACAGTCGCTTGACATGCACAACTCAAGTCAACATTTCAATTGACTCAAACTTGAGCTTTACGCACAGTCGTCTGTCGATCAGTTTATAGTCGCCTGTATTATTACAGTCGCCTGGAGATTGGTCATCAGTCGCCTGTATAGCGTAAGTGCATTCTCTGCATCTCTCTGTTGTTTCTCCATCTTATACAGCAGACGACTGATTAAGGTTTTACAGTCGCCTGCTAATAGACAGTCGACTGTATTATTAACATCAGTCACCTGTGCGTTTAACTGGAGAAAGAGTGCAGCTCTCTGTTTCGATCCATCCCCTGCAGCAGTCGCCTGCTGAAGGATTTACTGGCGTCTGTCCTGTTTTTCAGTCAACTGTATTGACTGCATCAGTCGGCTGTCCTGGCTCGGAATATAGCCGTTGGATATTTTCTAGCCGTTGATCAGTCGACTGTCTTTTGATCAACAGTCGACTGTTTTTGTCGTTTTCACCCAGTTTCTAGCCGTTGCAGAATTCTTTCTTTGGCTGTTTCCTTGGGTTTTGGGGCTTGATATGGGGTTCCTATATATTTGAGTATGCTGCCATCACTTGAGAACTCTTGACAACACTTGATAACTCTTGACTCTATAGAAAATCTCAAGAGATCTATAAGCAACTCTCAAGCTCCCTCATTTCCCTCAATTGAGCATTCATCTATCTTCATGCATTGAAGTCCAGCTCAAGGGAAATCATCCAAGTGCTCTCAAGCATATCACAACACTTGGAGATCCTCTTCCATGCCTTGCATACATTCATGAGTAAGCATCTTAAGGCATAGGTAAGAGTATTTATTTTACTTGGTGTAATTTGTGTCTCTAATTCTCTTTGTGGGAATTATATCTTTCTCTCTTTGTGGGAGGTTCTCTCTTTGTGGGAGGTTGTCTCTTTGTGGGAGTAACTCTCTTTGTGTGAGTTTAGTGTCCTAGTATAGGGTAACCCTAATTCTCTGAGTGGGAGTTAGTGATTCTCTGTGTGGGAGTTAGTGATTCTCTGTGTGGGAGTCTTGATCCTCGTGTAGGATTGGTTGGGTCCTTGTGCAGGGCATAAATCCTCTTTGTGGGGTATCTCCTTGTGAGATTTGTATTCACTTCTCTGTGTGGGAATATAGTGAATATTGGTGTGGCTGGATGTACCCAAGTTTGGGGAACCAGGGTAAAACTGTGTGTTTGCATTTGGATTGATTGTGCCTTTTAATTCCTCTTGCATTTATAATTTCGCATTTGCAAGTTAAATTTTAATTGGACAATTTTATTGACATTACACTATTCACCCCCCTCTAGTGTGTGTTGTTAGTATTGCAAGGGTAAGGCGATCCTTACAATTGGTATCAGAGCGAGGTTATCGCATACTGCAACAATGGCATTCAATGCCTCATCCGTGTCTCATGAAGAAGGTCACTCAACCGTTCGACCCCTGCTCTTCAACGGAACCAACTACCCAAGTTGGAAGATCAGGATGATGATCTACATGGAGGGTCAAGACCTATGGGACATCACGGAGGTGTCATTTGAGAAGCCCTCTACACCCGCGGCTTCAAGGACAAAGGCGGAGAAGGACTCGATCAAGTTCAATGCGAGAGCTATGAACACATTACATTGCGCTCTCTCAGCAAATGAGTTCGACCGCATCTCCATGTGCAAAACGGCGAACGATATTTGGCACACTTGGAGATTTGTTATGAATGGACAACGAAGGTAAAGAAATCTAAACAAACTGTGTTTAGATCTAAATATGAAATGTTTAAGATGCAGGAAGGAGAAAGCATTTCAGAGATGTTCACAAGGTTCACTGATATCGTGAACGCTTTGGAGGGACTTGGGAAGACGATTTCCCAAGAGGATCGTGTAGAGAAGATCCTTGACTCTCTCACACCTCGTAGGCAGTCTAAGGCCAACGGAATTTTGTAGTCATATGAAACGTCCAAATATACCGTTGAGGAGTGCATTGGTAATCTCATGGCGTATGAAGTGGAGCTTCAACACAAGAAGGAGATTCAACCAACAAAGCCCGAGAAGCTAGAGAAGCAAAAGGGGGTTGCATTCCATGCCAAGGAGGACCCAATCAAGTGGAGGAGGAAATTCCATCGAGAAGCTCCTAGTGAAGAAGATGAGCAAGAAGATGCAAGTGGAGAAGAAATTGAGGAGCTTGACGAGCAATTCAAAGCATTCCTCAAGTACAAGTAAGGTAAGTCTTTGTCAAAGTTTGCCTCCAATTCTAACAAGGTTCCTACTTGTTATACTTGCAGTGGAAAAGGTCACTTGTCCACCGAATGTCCTTCCAAACCCAACAAAGAGACTTACAAGGGTAAAGGGAAGAAGCATTGGAAAGGAAGGTCCAAGTCCAAGAACCAAAAGAAGGGACTAATCAGGACCTTTGATGATTCAAGTGAGGACACCTCGAGCAACGAAGAAGATGATGCAAAGGAGGATGCTCATGCATGCTTTGTAGCCTTTGTTGCTCCTACACCAATCCCATCCAGATTAACTGAGGAGGAATTGGATGCTTGGCTCGATAATTACAATTCCTGTGAGGAATCGTGCCTCATGGCTAATGAGGAAGAGTCTTCGCTTTGCTCAAGCAAGGAGGAAAGCGACGAGGTAGTCAAAGAAGATGTTATTGATGAGATTGAAGAGAAGATCTCATACGAGGAGCTTGAACATCGTTTCGGTATGGTTTCTGAAAAGGCTAGTAAGTGCATCAACTCTTACAATAGATTAACAACAAAATATAGAATTGCTAAGAGTAAGTTGCATAAACTAGAAATTGCTAGTGTAATTCATGATGAAAGGCATGCTTATGACACTAGTGTGAGAGACACACTTCTCTCTCAAGTTAAGGAATTGAGCCTTACAAATGAAAAACTTGTTGCTCAAAACCTTAGCTTAGATGTTCACATTCAACAACTTACGTTGAAATGTGAAGAGGAATCCCGTAATCTCATAATCTTTGTGTATTCTAGGGATTCACTCCACGATTTGTTGGAAAAACAACATCCGTCAAATCATAGAGAAGGTTTGGGTTATATTGAAAATGTGGTTCCCAAACCCACCTCTAATTCCTCTTATGGTGCAAATACAAGAAATATTGCTAAAGCACCTAAGAAGAATCACCATGCTTTCTTATACAACAATAACATCAACAAGAAGAATGTAGATCACGAGGTAATGAGGAAGAATGAAAAATCTTCATTTTTTGCTAAGAAGCAAAATCCTAATTCTTTGCATGCCAAGAAATTCGTTTCTACACCTAAGCATGCCACATCCACCCCTCTTGCAAAGGCAAAACCCTTGCCTAGGAAATCCTTGAGATTATGGATTCCCACTAAGGTTAGTGTGCAAGAGAGGGATAGCTACATCAACTCTCTAGTTAGGGATGCGATCATCTCATGTGATTACATTAGGAAATCAAACTCCTCTTGGGTTTGGTTGCCTAATGTTTAGGTTCCTCACACATATGTATATTGCATGGGTATTGTGCTTGAATGTTTATTAGCATACCAATTGTTTATGTGTATTTCATGATTTTGAAAATGTTTTTCAAACTTATTTTTTTCATGAAAATGAGGACCTTGGGGTTCATTGACATGCATACATTTTTGATCCATGCGTTTGTCAATGGGGGAGTTAATATGTTATATGTTTAAAGTATTTTAAGACATATTTTAACTCTCATTTCGGTGGTTATTTGAGATCATTATTCACTTTTGGTTGTTTTTGATCTCAAACTAAACCTCTTGTCTATTGCCAACTTCTTCATGTTATTTTTGTTTTGGCAATATTCTTTGTTTATCATTGAAGCTTGATTTTTTTCCATATCTTTGCTTTGATACCTGTTTAGGCCCATGGCTCCATTAATTATAATTGGTATTAGATCTTAGAAGTCAAAAGTTGACTATTTATATGATTTAGGGGGAGCATGGGATAGTGAATTAATACCCACTAAAATTTTAAATTTGGTATCATACATATCTTTCTTTTCTTGCATATTGTCACATCTTGGTTAAGATGACAAAGGGGGGTATTTTTGATATCCACCTTTTTGACAATGTCAAGGGAGATAGATATATGCATTATGTAAATATATATGGGGAGATATATTCATATGCATATGTGGAGAGATATATCTATGAGGAGAGATATATGGGATTAGATAAACCTTGCATGTTTGCATGATATTGTATTTTACAATTGGTTTACAATTGGTTTATGTAATCCATGCCTATTATATGTCACCCCGATTTCAGTTGGTATTATGAGTATTTACCTTTGTGTAGCTCATTGTTTATTTGGTGCATATAAGTAGGGGGAGCTCATTAACATTGTGCTTTAATACTTTATATTTTACATAATGTGTGTCATCATCAAAAAGGGGGAGATTGTTGAGTATTGGTGTTTCATACCAATCTTATTTTGATGATGATCACAACATTATGTTGTTGCTAATGACTCTCATGTTTTAGTCTCTCCGTTTTATCTCAAGAATATCTTTCTTGGAGACTAATCACTTGGTGCAAGGATGGACATCAAGTAGAGAAGAGCCAAAGCTTGGACTCAAGGAGTGCCAAAACTTGGAGATGATGGAGAGAAATTAAGGCATCAAGATTGAAGTCTTAGACTCTAAGGAAAGCAGTGTAATCCATGTAATTTACTTTATTACTTTCTCTCTCTTTTGAGTCTAGGGTTAATGTAATGCCTTGTTAGATGGTTTACTCATTCATGCATATGCATATAACCATCTTAGTGAGCCTTAGGGTTATCATAGAATCCAACCCAATAGGTTCACTCTGTCCAAAGACTCATTTGGAGTCTATGGCTTTCCGTCAGTCGCCTGCTGAAGGAAACACAGTCGACTGGGTGATTTCCAGTTGCCTATAGATCCTTCTACAGTCACTTGACATGCACAACTCAAGTCAACATTTCAATTGACTCAAACTTGAGCTTTACGCACAGTCGTCTGTCGATCAGTTTACAGTCGCCTGTATTATTACAGTCGCCTGGAGATTGGTCATCAGTCGCCTGTATAGCGTAAGTGCATTCTCTGCATCTCTTTGTTGTTTCTCCATCTTATACAGCAGACTGACTGATTAAGGTTTTACAGTCGCCTGACTAATAGACAGTCGACTGTATTATTGACATCAGTCGCCTGTGCGTTTAACTGGAGAAAGAGTGCAGCTCTCTGTTTCGATCCATCCCCTGCAGCAGTCGCCTGCTGAAGGATTTACTGGCGCCTGTCCTGTTTGTCAGTCAACTGTATTGACTGCATCAGTCGACTGTCCTGGCTCAGAATATAGCCGTTGGATATTTTCTAGCCGTTGATCAGTCGACTGTCTTTTGATCAACAGTCGACTGTTTTTGTCGTTTTCACCCAGTTTCTAGCCGTTGCAGAATTCTTTCTTTGGCTGTTTCCTTGGGTTTTGGGGCTTGATATGGGGTTCCTATATATTTGAGTATGCTGCCATCACTTGAGAACTCTTGACAACACTTGATAACTCTTGACTCTATAGAAAATCTCAAGAGATCTATAAGCAACTCTCAAGCTCCCTCATTTCCCTCAATTGAGCATTCATCTATCTTCATGCATTGAAGTCCAGCTCAAGGGAAATCATCCAAGTGCTCTCAAGCATATCACAACACTTGGAGATCCTCTTCCATGCCTTGCATCCATTCATGAGTAAGCATCTCAAGGCATAGGTAAGAGTATTTATTTTACTTGGTGTAATTTGTGTCTCTAATTCTCTTTGTGGGAATTAGATCTTTCTCTCTTTGTGGGAGGTTCTCTCTTTGTGGGAGTAACTCTCTTTGTGGGAGTTTAGTGTCCTAGTGTAGGGCTAACCCTAATTCTCTGAGTGGGAGTTAGTGATTCTCTGTGTGGGAGTCTTGATCCCCGTGTCAGATTGGTTGGGTCCTTGTGTAGGGCATAAATACTCTTTGTGGGGTATCTCCTTGTGAGATTTGTATTCACTTCTCTGTGTGGGAATATAGTGAATATTGGTGTGGCTTGTAATGCCCTACCAGCTACTGCACAAGTACTAGAGGGGGGGTGAATAGTACTTTAAAATAATAAGGAGTATAATTCCAAATTAAATTGCAATCAACTACCAAATCAATTTGCGGAAGCTTAAATTGAATGACGACAACGAAATTAACAATGCTAACAAACGATGTTAATGGGTTCGGATCCACCCAAGTCTCCCCGACTTGTTCCCGGTGATTCTACGTCCCAACCACCCGGATCCCCTCCGGATACTTGAGTTAGAAACCCTAACTCAAGATTTCCACTATGAATATCTTGTGAAAAACCTTCACAAGATCAAATCATACATGCAAAGGCAAAGTGAATCCCACAACCCGGGATCACAAACTTCTCTCACAACCGAGAGAGCCAATAAACAATATAAAAGAGTTTAGATGAAATAAATACTCTTACCACAAAATTCTATACCTTGAGTTTTTCTTACCCAAATGGTGGAATGAAGGATTTGAGGAAGATGAAGTCACCAAGCCCTAGCACCAAGGAAATGAGCAGCAATGGGTGCCTAGGGAAGAGTTGGAGACTTGGATCAAGCAATAGCTTGAAGAGCTCACCAAGAACAAGCTTCTCTCTAGATCTAGAAATGAGAAAGAATGGGTTTCTTGTGAGGAAAAGAGCTTTAGATTTGAGGGAGAATAGCTATCTCTTTAGAACTCAATGAATCTCTTAATGGCAGCTCTATTGAAGATAGAAATGACCTAGGATCGTATTTATAGGGTCCCATAAAAACAAGTTAGGTCATTCTCCAACGGAAAGAAATCTGTGAGAATTAGTCGGTCAAAGAACAATCACTGACCGACTAGTTCATCAACTAGTCGGTCAGCCAAACAACGTGGACCGACTAAGAGTAGATCTGAGAACAAAGAGAATTTCAGACCTAGAAATCTAGTCGGTCCAAGAACACTGTCTGACCGACTAGTTTCACAACTAGTCGGTCATCCAATGAACGTAGACCGACCAAGAGGCAAAATAACTTAGTCTGAAGGCAAGTTGACTTAGTCGGTCCAAGAACAAACGTTGACCGACTAGATTGTCAACTAGTCGGTCATCAAACATTCTTAGACCGACTAACGGTAAACAGTAGCTTAGGAGAAATATAGCATGAACAGTAAGTCACAACTAGTCGGTCACAGAAGCATCACTGACCGACTAGTTCACAAACTAGTCGGTCGGTGAGTCAACGTAGACCGACTAACTGTAAACAGTAAAGTCCAAGAAATTAAGGAATCAAACTAGTCGGTCCAAGAACAGTTGCCGACCGACTAGATCACCATCTAGTCGGTCAGTACTTGTTCTTGTACCAACTAACATGCACAACAAAGTCCGAATCGAAGCGCGACGCTTCGAGGAAGTTAGAATGAACTTGTGCAAGGATCCTAGAGCTACGAAATGAGCGTAATGAAGATAGAAACGTAAGATATACTCAAGGCTTAACATTCTATCAATCGAAACTAAAAGACTATAAATAAAACCTTAATAAACGGTCTTTGAGAGCTTCGATTGAATCTTCATAACTTCCAAAGCGTTGCAGGAGCTTCAACGAAGCTTTAGGCTTGAATACGAGCTTTTGAAAGTGTTGAGATGTCGCTTTGAATATTCTCGTGAAATTGGCGACGATCTCCAATACTGCGCTCACAAATTGTTAGTTCATGAATTATTTATGTTTGCTCATCATCCAAAACCAAATCCGGGGAGTCCAATATTCAACATTCTCCCCCTTTTTGGTGATGACAAACCAACATAAATAATAATCAAAAATAGTAATTCAAATGAAAAATACTTTCTCCCCCTGCATTGATGACACGTTAATTCCAAATTAAATATAAATGAATTGCATCAAGCAGACGAGTAAGATAAATAAAGTGAATTGATTTTTGAAATATCGGATTTTGAAAATCCTTATATGTATCTTAACTCCCCCTGAATCTAACATATAAAATTAGATTCTTGGAAATTGAGTTAAATTTTCATTTGCGCTATTTATTATCATTATCTCTCCCCCTTTGGCATTAGCCCAAAAATGGGGGGCATACAACGACAACAATTAGGAAATGTAAAATCCAACATCGGGAGTCGTAGACAAAGACAATGGACCAACTTGACACCAAGGAAAAAAAATGTGGAAATCAAATCAAGGTGTGCCAAAATGTCCAATATATAAAAAAAATCAAAATCATCAAAAACACCAAATAATTATTCATTTCTTGAATAAAGAAACATACTCTTCAATATTCAATATTCTTGGTTAATTTTGTGCATGGAAAACAATTCTATACAATTATAGAATTTAAATCTATTTAACCAAGTTTTTATGCGTCGAGCGACGGAATCACATTTCAAATGTATTCAACGAATATTAAAATTTGCACGACGAATAAAAGACAAAGAGAACGATGATGAACATATATATATATAGACAACATGAGTACATCCAAAAAGATATCACATCGAATATATGAGGTACATCATATGAAGTGAGACACATCATCTATATAAACAATAAAAAGTACATCATCATCATCAATATCGTCATATCATAAAATCCAAAACCGACATCCAGAAAGCACAAAAAAAATACATCAAAGCATCTCTCAACCCCATCCTAACCCAAAACACTCTCACTAAAATATATCATCCAGAATGCAGTGGAGAGTCCTCGGAACAGACGATCACGAGGAGGAGGCTGGATCTGCAGCGTCCGTGGGTCCAGTCGACGGAGTGGACTCAGGCTCTGCAGGGAGAAGAGGTGTCTCAACAGATGGAATCGTCGGGGCAGGAGTCGAGATCTCAGCAACATGCTCTACAGCAGCATGAGTCTCGACAGAAGCAGCAGCAGCAGAAACATGAGCAGGCTCGGAAACTGGGTCAGCAGCAGGCTCAGAAGGCTGAAGAGCTGCAGCAGATGGCTCTGGAACACCGGAAGTGGTGCCATCTCCAGGAGCAGAAGTAGAAGTACCAGCAGCAGCAGCAGTGGCCTCATCGCCACGGGCAAAAGAAGTGACAAGCTCGTCAATCTCCTCATCGTCCATCTCCTCGGCCTCAGAAACTGAAGGAGGAAGATCGATCCCCATCAGACGAGCCATACGACAAACGACCTCCTCGGTACGAGCCAAACGTGACTCGTGCCGACGAAGAAGGCGTACGACATCGTCCAATGTAGCAGGACGAGAGGGGGCTGCAGCAGCTGACGGAGAAGCCAGAGAAGCAGATGCGGTAGACCTCTGCACGTGACGAAGAGCCGCTAGAGATTTCTTCACGGCTGTCGCGTTCAGAGGCGTACCCAAGGGACGCTCATCGTCAGGAGGGAGGGGGACTCGGAAATGACGAAATACGAGAGTCAACAAGCAGGGGTATGGAATGTGCGCAGACTTATTGGTCTTGCGTATACACTCGAAAGAATCCATCTTATCGAGTATCACGCGAGCCCAATTTATCTCGCACCCCAAGAAAGGAGCGTATATGAGCTTCAAAAACGGCTGAGAGGGAAGTGAAGAGGAACCATACTTAGGGAGAAGACACGACTTCAAAATTAGGTTAAGAACCCACGCATTCGGCTTAAAGGATTTCGAAGGAACACCAATGAATGCGGAGGGGATAACCTGGAAAATCTCAGAAAGAACAGTCTGATCCAAGGAAGAGATATCGTCTACGGAAATGTCCGAAGGGAGGAGACCACACGATGAACAACCAAGGATCTCCCCCAAGATTTCTGCCGTGAGAACTATAGGAGTTCCCAAGACAGTCGTCTCAATGGAGTGGCTGGCATCGTACTGGCCTCGAACGCGATTGGCATAGAACAATTTCACGAGGCGAGGATACGGTTTGGGATTGGCTTTGGGGTCGTATCAGAGATAATCTAGAAGGCCACTATAAGACAGAAGATCAGCAAGGCCGAGAAAATCAGAGAACTGAACGTAATGCTCTAACAACAGTGGACAGTGCTCTATACGGTTGTACGCTGCGAGACACTGAGGGTCATCGCGGCACAACGATATGTCTACACCGCCAACTGGCATAGGAGCTTTACCCTTGGCCTTACGGGTCTTCGGAGGTGGGGTAGGTTCCCTAGTAGGCTCATCCTCAGGGATAAAATCAGTATCGGAATCGGGAGGAGTAGCCGGAGATTGGAGAATAGGCTTTTTGGTCTTGGACTTACGGGGTTTGGCTGTGGCAGTCCTAGGCTTCTTAAGAGGGGGCGACGAAGGAGAGGCTTGGGTAGACTTGGCACGACGCTTAGGCTTCGGGGGATTCCTAGGGTCCGAAGGTTGTTCTACGGTCATAGGAGAAGCCCCGGAAGAGGTGATAGGAATTCGAGTCTTAGCCATAGCACTACGAGCACAAGCAATCGAAGACTAGGTCACTAACAACCTTGAGATCACAAGCTAACAACCCTAGAGATCAAGAAAATTTGAAAATCACAAGCCCTAGGTTAGAAATTGAAACCCTAGGATCTAGAGCTTGAAAACAAGGAGAGACAACCCTAGAATAGGAAATCGACCTAGGAGAGGGAGGGAGATACCTAGGGGTGGAGTCGACGGCGGCGGATGGCGGCGATCGACGGAGAAACGGCCGGAAGACGAAGGGTTTCGAGAGGGGGTTTGGGGTTTTCGGGCTGGAGCAAAAGAGAAGACCGACTAATAGAGAGATTAGTCGGATGAAATAGAGAATAAGTCGGTCGGGAAGTGAAAAGACTCAACTGCCCTAACATACTTAGTCGGTCACAGTTCAAGCACTGACCGACTAGATTACGATCTAGTCGGTCGGTCAATGAGCTTGAACCGACTAAGTCGAAACAGTAGCTCAGATGAATTTCTAGGGCAATAATTAGTCGGTCGCAGTATACTTACTGACCGACTAGTTTTCAATCTAGTCGGTCGAAAAGTGTACTATGACCGACTAACGAAAGAAAATGATAGGAGATGGATATTTGCTTGATCTAGTCGGTCTGAGTACATTTGCTGACCGACTAGATGAGAATCTAGTCGGTTGACAAGTGTACTGAAACCGACTAGAAGAGTCCAAAAGTAGAAATTTGATTTCTCTTCACAAACCACTTGGATGAAACATCCTAACTCACTCATTAGACATCTAGATTACCCCATAAAACGTCGAAATCTTAAAGACGATATTGAAATACGAATTCGAGCAATAAATTCAAATAAATCACATAAAATTCCCCAAAAAAATTCAATTAATCTAGCATGAATGAAATATCGCGAAATATATTAGCATGCAAGATGATTAAATTTAAATATGAATCCTATATCTCGGATTCACCCATAATCCCCAATTCTCGACGCAACCGCACAAAGGAGTCCTCCTTTAGGGGTTTCGTGAAAATATCGGCGATTTGCTTTTGGGTTTCAACGTACACTAAAATGATGTCCTTTTTAGCAACATGATCATCTAAGAAATGGTGTCGGACATCTATGTGTTTCGATCGGGAATGGTGCACCGGATTCTTTGAAAGACAGATAGCACTTTGGTTATCCACCATGATAGGGCTAGTATCACAATGAATACCAAAATCCTTCAATGTGTGTCTCATCCAAAGAACCTGGGCACAAGCGGCACCGGCGGCAATATATTCCGCCTCGGTGGTTGAAAGTGAAACCGAATTTTGCTTCTTGGAAAACCAAGAGACAAGAGAATTTCCTAGAAAATGGCAAGTGCCACTAGTACTTTTCCTGTCGGATTTGCATCCCGCATAATCAGCGTCACTATATGAGACTAACTCATATGTGCTAGATCTCGGATAAAGTAATCCAAAATCTAAAGTGTAACTTAGATAGCGAAAAATACGTTTTACCACTACTAAGTGAGAATCCTTAGGTTGAGACTGATAACGAGCACATATGCATACGGCAAACATAATATCGGGCCTACTTGCGGTAAGATAAAGCAAACTACGTATCATACCTCGATATAGACGAATGTCTACATCCTTACCGCCCGTATCCTTGTCAAGATGCGTAGTCGTGCTCATCGGAGTCTTTTTCCCGGAGGCATTCTCCATTCCAAATCGCTTTAGCAACTCCACCATGTACTTCGTTTGGTGGATGAAGATTGCATCGTTCATTTGGCAAATTTGGAGACCTAAGAAATACTTGAGTTCGCCCATGTGGCTCATCTCAAATTGTTCCTTCATAACATTAGAAAACTCTTCGCAAAGAGCGAAGTTAGTAGCACCGAAAATGATATCATCAACATAAATTTGAACTAATAAAATATCATTATTCGCATGCTTAATAAAAAGTGTTGAATCGGCTTCGCCCATTTTAAAATTCAAATCCAAAAGAAAATTCTTTAGGCGATCATACCAAGCTCGAGGAGCTTGTCTCAAACCATAAAGAGCTTTCTTTAGTTTAAAAACGTGATTTGGAAATTTTTCATTTATGAAGCCCGGAGGTTGAGAAACGTAAACTTCCTCAACGACATCTCCGTTTAAAAATGCACTTTTAACATCCATTTGAAATAATTTAAAATTCTTATGGCATGCAAAAGACAAAAGTAATCTAATTGATTCTAATCTAGCTACCGGAGCGAAAGATTCTTCGAAATCGATACCTTCCTCTTGACGATAGCCTTGAGCTACTAACCGAGCTTTGTTCCGGACGACGACTTGGTTTTCGTCGGTTTTGTTCTTGAAGATCCACTTTGTCCCTATGACGGTGTGGTTCTTCGATGGCAATGGAACAAGCTCCCAAACTTCATTCCTCTCGAATTGAATGAGCTCCTCTTCCATGGCTAAGATCCAAGCGCTATCTTCGCATGCTTCATTAATATTCTTTGGCTCTATCGATGAGGCAAAGGCACAATTTGCGAAGTGGTGAACTTGCGATCTCGTCTTGACACTATCATAGATATTGCCAATGACTTGCTCATGGGGATGGTCACGAACCGAATGAAGCCGTTTGGGAATACCTTGATCACTAGGAACATTCTCAACAACTTCATTAGTTGGGTTAGTCTCAATAGAATCAATAGAATCATTAGACTTAGAATTATCAAACGAATCACATAAAACATCCATAGAATCATTATCATTTGAAATTCTAGTTGGAACAAATCCTTCATTAAATGAGACATGAAGCGACTCCTCGATCGTTGAGGTTCGTTTGTTGAATATCCGGTAGGCTTTGCTACGCGTAGAGTATCCAACAAAGATCCCCTCATCGGATCTTGGATCGAATTTGTCCAAACTACCATATGTGTTCTTAATAAAACATTTCGAACCGAAAACACGAAAATGTTTAACTTGAGGCAACCTACCAAACAACAATTCATAACAAGTTTGTTTAGTGCCGGGCCTCAAAAGTATTCTATTAAACACATAGCAAGCGGTGTGTACCGCTTCCGCCCAAAATTGATGGCCAAGTTGGCTATCATCAAGCATAGTGCGAGCACACTCCACTAGCGTCCTATTCTTTCTCTCAACTACACCATTTTGAGGAGGTGCACGAGGGAAAGAGAAGGTGTGAGTAATACCAACTTCATCACAAAATGTCTCAAAAGACTCATTCTCAAATTCACCTCCATGATCACTACGAATAGTGACAATGGTGGTTCCTAAGAGATTTTGTACTTTCTTAACAAAAATTGTGAAGTTTTCAAAAGCTTCATTTTTATTACACAATGAAAATACCCAAGTAAATCTTGAATAGTCATCTACGATGACAAGTCCATACCTTGCATTTCCTAAGGAAGCTACTCTAGTTGGCCCAAATAAATCTAGATGTAATAGCTCTAGTGGCCTTTTAGTAGAGATGCTTTTCTTAGGTTTAAATGAAGATTTAGGAAGCTTGCCGCGTTGACAACAATCACAAAAACTTTTCTTTTCAAAAACAAGCTTCGGAAAACCTTTAATAGAATTCAATTTTGAAAGCTTATATAGTGTTCCAAAGTTCACATGTCCAAAGCGTCGATGCCATAAGTGTTGTTCACTTGTGTTGGCAACGAGACATTGTTCATATGACTTAGGAAGATCCAAAATATAAATGTCTTTACGACGAGTTCCGGAAAATAATAATTTTTCATTATCCTTTCTTAAAATATGACACAATCCTTTCGCAAAGCTAACTTTGTAACCTTTGTCACAAAGTTGACTTATTGAAATAAGATTATGATTTAAACCACTAACAAGATAAACATCACTAATTAATGGTTTAGAAGGGTTACCGACTTTACCAACACCTATGATGGTTCCGCTCTCGTTGCCTCCAAATATGACGCGGTTTCCATTCGCAATGGGAACCACTCCGGAGAGCAATCGAGCGTCACCCGTCATGTGTTTTGAACACCCGATATCGAGTATCCAATTCCCTTTGGAGCTAAATTTAAATTTGTTGCTCCTTTTCTTTTTCTTTTCCTTGAGTACCTAAAGATAGAGACTTTCATATCATGGTACCCAAGGTCATTGGGTCCAAGGGATTAGACCTTTGGAAGCCAAGTCCAAGTGGACTTAGACTTCCCCACATAATTCTTACTATGTACAACATCCGAAAAATAAGCATTCATGTACATTTGTTTTTCGTCCATGCTTGTGTCCTTTGGGCTCCAAATAGTGAATATTTTGGGAGCCATCATCCTATTGGGTGCATGCATGCGACGTTGATTTCTACGTGATGCATGTTGTGGATAGGCATACGGGACATGATGGAATGGTGCACGACAAGAATTATTCATATGATGCGGTGGGTGAACATATGCATGTGTGGGAACACGTGCGTGAGGGTGTCTCACATGGTGTGCACGTGCCCGAGAATGTGTTGCATAAAAATCATCATATGTGTGAGCCGGTGGAGTAGAACGTGTGTTCCTACGTGGCATGTTATTGGTGTACATGTAGGCATGCCCCTTCTTTGGAGGTCCACCCGAAGTGGGTTTCTTTCCAAAAGAGGGCGTGGACGAGGTGGAAGCACCATTGGTAGATGAACTACCAATAGAGTGTTTGCTCCCACTCGTAGAGTCACCGGAAGTTGGCCTAACAAAAGTAGTGGCCGCTTTGGATGGACATCCCATCGTGTACCCCAAACCAATGTGGTGATTGGCCGGAAGTAAGTCACTTAGGATTTTATCCAAATGGTCCTTACCTTTGTTGAATCTAGTGATTCGGCCTAATGTGTTCTCATATTTCTCTTTGAGAGAACGCATAGAAGTATCCAAATTGGACACTTGCGATGTGAGCACAAAAACACGAGATTTAAGATTCTCGTTCTCAATACTCAAAGTCGAGTTTTGAGAAGTTAAATCCGCTATCCTATGTTCTTCCGGATCCTCGATGCTAACATGTTCAAGTTTAGATTTGAGATTAACAATCTCATTTCTTAACTCTTCAACAACGGTGTCGTTGTTGGTGATGATAGTCTTAGGCGATGTTTGAATGCTAGCTAGGTCATCTTTTACCTTAGTATATCTATTTACTAACTTAGTGTATTTTGACCAAAGTTGAGAGTTAGCATTTCTAAGATCATCCATCGTTACCTCATCGCTTTCGTCATTACTATCATCGAAAGAGGAGGATCCTTGATCGTTCTCCTCTCTTGCCATGAAGCACATATGTGCTTGCTCCACTTTCTCATCATCCGACTCTCCGCTTGAGGAATCCTCGGAGTCGGTGAATGTTGCTCCGACAAGTCCTTTCTTGTACCCTTTTTGTATTTCTTGGACTTATCGAATTTTGGCGCCTTCCACTTCTCCTTTTGTTTGTTGAGAGGACACTCCGCTTTCATGTGTCCTGGCTTATTGCACTTGAAACACAAAGGAGAGGAAGAGGCGTTAGAAGAACCAAATTTACCTTTGGTCTTGAAGTTACCTTTCCGGAAGAAACGGTTGAACTTCTTGGCCATGAGTGCCATGGACTCCAAGTCCAACTCGTTTTCCGAGTCTTCATCATCGGAAGATGTGGATGAAGCCGCCTTGAATGCAATCGCCTTTTTCTTAGGCGCATCTAGGTTCAAATATGACTTCATCTTTTCTTGTAGCTTCACCTTGCTATCTTTGCGTACCTCGTATGACATCAAAGTACCCATAAGTTGAACTACGGTATATTTGTTCATGTCATTACCTTCCTCGATGGCGAAGGTACGTTTTTCCCAAGAAGAGGGAAGTCCTTCAATAAGCTTTAAGCACTTCTCCTTTTGAGTGTAGATCTTGCCGAGGGCCTCTAACTCGTTTATTATGTCAACGAAGCGAGCGTAATATTCTTTCATCTTCTCGCCCTGTTGCATATGAAACATTTCGTAATCTTTGGTTACGACTACGAGTTTAGAGTCTCTTACCCGACTCGTCCCTTCATGTAGTATGAGGAGAGAGTTCCAAATTTGATATGCACTCTTACATGTGCATATCTTATTGAAGTCCTCGGGCTCCAATGCGCATTGCAAGGCGTTCATTGCATTGGCATTGCTTACCTCCGCGGCGACCTCCGCGGTAGTCCATTTCTTAAAATCTTCTTCTTCGGGCTCGATGTACTCCTTCATTGTAGTCCTCCATAAAGATGCATTTCGGAGGAAGGTTTCCATCCGACATTTCCAGTACCCGTAGTTGGTACCGTTGAAGAATGGAGGCCTTGTAGAGGAATGTCCTTCCATCACCGATGACGCTCCTTCACGGTTCCTGAAGGTGTCATAGTTGGAAGGTGGAGGCACGGTCTTGTTGTCGTTGGCAGACATAGCTGTGTATCTGGCTCTGATACCAAATGTAATGCCCTACCAGCTACTGCACAAGTACTAGAGGGGGGTGAATAGTACTTTAAAATAATAAGGAGTATAATTCCAAATTAAATTGCAATCAACTACCAAATCAATTTGCGGAAGCTTAAATTGAATGACGACAACGAAATTAACAATGCTAACAAACGATGTTAATGGGTTCGGATCCACCCAAGTCTCCCCGACTTGTTCCCGGTGATCCTACGTCCCAACCACCCGGATCCCCTCCGGATACTTGAGTTAGAAACCCTAACTCAAGATTTCCACTATGAATATCTTGTGAAAAACCTTCACAAGATCAAATCATACATGCAAAGGCAAAGTGAATCCCACAACCCGGGATCACAAACTTCTCTCACAACCGAGAGAGCCAATAAGCAATATAAAAGAGTTTAGATGAAATAAATACTCTTACCACAAAATCCTATACCTTGAGTTTTTCTTACCCAAATGGTGGAATGAAGGATTTGAGGAAGATGAAGTCACCAAGCCCTAGCACCAAGGAAATGAGCAGCAATGGGTGCCTAGGGAAGAGTTGGAGACTTGGATCAAGCAATAGCTTGAAGAGCTCACCAAGAACAAGCTTCTCTCTAGATCTAGAAATGAGAGAGAATGGGTTTCTTGTGAGGAAGAGAGCTTTAGATTTGAGGGAGAATAGCTATCTCTTTAGAACTCAATGAATCTCTTAATGGCAGCTCTATTGAAGATAGAAATGACCTAGGATCGTATTTATAGGGTCCCATAAAAACAAGTTAGGTCATTCTCCAACGGAAAGAAATCTGTGAGAATTAGTCGGTCAAAGAACAATCACTGACCGACTAGTTCATCAACTAGTCGGTCAGCCAAACAACGTGGACCGACTAAGAGTAGATCTGAGAACAAAGAGAATTTCAGACCTAGAAATCTAGTCGGTCCAAGAACACTGTCTGACCGACTAGTTTCACAACTAGTCGGTCATCCAATGAACGTAGACCGACTAAGAGGCAAAATAACTTAGTCTGAAGGCAAGTTGACTTAGTCGGTCCAAGAACAAACGTTGACCGACTAGATTGTCAACTAGTCGGTCATCAAACGTTCTTAGACCGACTAACGGTAAACAGTAGCTTAGGAGAAATATAGCATGAACAGTAAGTCACAACTAGTCGGTCACAGAAGCATCACTGACTGACTAGTTCACAAACTAGTCGGTCGGTGAGTCAACGTAGACCGACTAACTGTAAACAGTAAAGTCCAAGAAATTAAGGAATCAAACTAGTCGGTCCAAGAACAGTTGCCGACCTACTAGATCACCATCTAGTCGGTCAGTACTTGTTCTTGTACCAACTAACATGCACAACAAAGTCCGAATCGAAGCGCGACGCTTCGAGGAAGTTAGAATGAACTTGTGCAAGGATCCTAGAGCTACGAAATGAGCGTAATGAAGATAGAAACGTAAGATATACTCAAGGCTTAACATTCTATCAATCGAAACTAGAAGACTATAAATAAAACCTTAATAAACGGTCTTTGAGAGCTTCGATTGAATCTTCATAACTTCCAAAGCGTTGCAGGAGCTTCAACGAAGCTTTAGGCTTGAATACGAGCTTTTGGAAGTGTTGAGATGTCGCTTTGAATATTCTCGTGAAATTGGCGACGATCTCCAATACTGCGCTCACAAATTGTTAGTTCATGAATTATTTATGTTTGCTCATCATCCAAAACCAAATCCGGGGAGTCCAATATTTAACATGGCTAGATGTACCCAAGTTTGGGGAATCGGGGTAAAACTGTGTGTTTGCGTTTGGATTGATTGTGCCTTTTAATTACTCTTGCATTTATAATTCCCCATTTGCAAGTTAAATTTTAATTGGACAATTTTATTGACATTACACTATTCACCCCCCTCTAGTGTGTGTTGTTAGTATTGCAAGGGTAAGACGATCCTTACATTAGCACCTTCTCTATCCCCCATTCTGGAGACAACCTTCAATTGCTCGTCCTAGATATACCTTTATGACTTGCCACTGGAGTAAAATTAAGAATCCTTTTGTTCAACATACATTCATCTAATGCACCGTAAGGCACATATAATTAATTTTCTGTATTGATGTCCATGTGTCAATAGTGAGACATACATAATCAGATGATTTCTGTAGAAATTCTTTTAGTTTATTCCTCTCATTCAAAAACAATTTGTGTATATATCTGCCGATAGTCCATCGAGATGGAATATGAAATCTAGGACATACACATGCACAAAACAACTGAAACTCAATTCCTTCAACAAATTTAAAATGCAACTCCTTAAGCACAATCATTTTTGAAAGGTCAATCCTAACCACGTGTTCATCAAATTTATAGCAAGTTGGGGTTCCCATCTTCACATCATCATCTCCTTGCCCTATTGCGGGTTGAAAAGAAAGTTGTGCTTGCAGCGTGTCCTTATTATGTGGGTTTTCTTTATAATTCTCCGCATGAGTTTTAAGTGTTGAAGTGCTATTTCTTCTAGAATTTGCCCAAAATCCTTTAGGGCAATAATTGCATCTAGCTAAGTCTGAGTTTTTTGTATCATCTTGTATAAAATAATTACATACCTCAGTCATCTTTCTCATTGGCTTCTTAGTTTGCTTGCTTGCAGTAGTTTCCATGTTTCCCATTTCCGGAGTTTCCTGTGTTGAACTAGGATTAGGAGTAGGTGTTTCCCCGGATTCAGACATCTACATGAAACATTAAACAAAACAAATCGAACGCAAAATTAAAATTATCCAATTTTTAAAAAGAAACACACAAGACCGATAAAGAAAGAGAAGTTAAATAAATACACCACAACCTGAGAGAATTTGAGTACTATGTAGGCAAGAAAATGAACACTTTCATTAAAAAATGCCTAACATTCTACCAACAAGCATTCTCCCAAGAAGCATCACTTGAATGACTAGTAACCCTGTAGCATACGTCTAAGAAAAAGCTACCAACACAATGACAATGGATAACAATATTTATTTAGAAAGAATTAGACGCAATTTCCACAGATTAGTATTGCATACGCATACTCCTAAGGTCAGATCACAACTACAAACACATAACTTGTTCTGATATTATACTAGGCATAACCCGTGCCCAGAGGGCACGGAGGCAGTCGTCGCCCAGGCGCAAATGCGGAGATAAGAGGTCGCCAACGTGAAAAAAGCATGTGTGTGTGTAAGAGGAGGGCCTGGGGAAAAAAGAGGAAAAGCAGGGACTAAAATGCAAAAAAAATCACTAAAATCCCATCTCACCAACCCCCACGTGACGGCCTAGTCAGCAAACAAAAATATGACTAGGACAAACCTGCCACGTGGGACAAAACTGCCACGTAGGACAAACTTCATGAATTGTATAATAGACTAGTTATAACCCGTGCCTAGAGGGCACGGAGGCAGTCGTCGTCCGGGCGTAAATGCGGAAAGAAGCGGTCGCCAAAGTGAAAAAAGCGTGGGTGTGTGAGAGGATGGTCGTGGGCAAAAAGAAGAAAAGCAAGGAATAAAAAGCAAAAAAAAAATCACCAAAATCACATCCCAAATCCAAGTCTAGAACCACACCCAACCCCCACATGGCGTCCCAGTCAGCAACCAAAGATATGACTGGGACAAAACTGCCACGTGTGACAAAACTGCCACGTAGGACAAAGGTCGTGAAATGTATAATAGATTTCACAATAGAAATTAAAACTTCAAAACCATTTATCATCAAAAATCACAAAATACAAGTAACTGCCGATTGATGAAATAAACAGGTTTGCATCTTTAAAAAAATCCTACAAATTCCAGCATTTTGACAGAATCCACCGACATCACTAGCTTGATCCGATTCTATCTGATTCAACCACGATGACAAACCAACGCCCCAACTTCAGAATCGTTGCAATTCAATGTAATTGAATGGCAAACTTGTAAATAGGTGGCATGCGCCCGTGAGTAAAACTGTAGGTGCGCAAAGTTACTCCCGTTGCCTTTCCGCTTAATTTTTCTCTCCCGATCCGATGTCCTTCGGTAAACAGAGAAATTCCGGAGGACCCGGCGGCGACACGCAGCTGGTCGCTGTCCCCGCCGCCGCTCCGACGAACGCCGTGGTCGCCGTGCGATCGGCGGCGGGAGGCGGAGCGAAGGACGGTGCGATCGTAGAGTACCAGAAGAGCGGCCCGCTGCTAAGAGAGGATGAAGAGGATCTGGAGGTGAAGCTCCGAAGGATCATCGAGAATGTCCCCGTCCGAGTCAGCAACACCTCCGGAAGCTCCGCAGGGTCCGGCTCCGGCGACTTCCACCAGGTTTGATTCGAATCCTAACTCCTTCGGACTACATTTGAAGAAACCCTAGCTTTGAAAACATTAACATCAGTCAGAAATTCTGAATCTAGAGAGTTAGAAGGATGGTTCGTGTAGAAATTTCACATATTTTCACAAAATTTGTGCCATTTGCAATGCACCTGAACCCTTCAACATTCAGGATTTGCCCATAAAATTAGCTATATAATGATCATATGCACTTCACAGTGATCTATGTGTTACGTATTGTTATGCTCTTGAGGAACATATGTTCGGAGACTTCTCTTATGGGATGTAAGCTCATTAGATTGTTGTACAAAAGGCAACGATGATGTGTGTATCCTTCGAGGGGCAAACCCCATTCGAAGCTCTATAGCCAAGCGAATGCCATGGCAATTGAATGATGGCGGTTAGATCCCACATGGGCAGATCCTACATATCCGAGCAGGGGAACGAATCCCTTGGCCAGGAAACGGTGACAACGGGCCCTGCCTTAGCGTCCAGCGGCGGCACGGTGCTTCTTGGTCGACGAATGGAGTTCTAGTGGCTGAGCAAACATTTTAATCGGACAGGGTGGCAGACCCCCTCACAGTCGACGAACGGCTGCAGCAATCAAAACCCTACGGCCAAGCGACAGTCAAAGTACCGATGGAGATTGCTTAGACCCCTGCTTTCTGGATTCCACCGCGACATCCATTATGTGGCATAGGTGTTACATCACGTACGAAACTCGACCGGATCGACTGACTGTGATTGGACTGTGCCCTGTTACTTTGTTCACGATGCCCCTCACCCAGTTCAATGGACAGTCCGGGCCTCCTTCGGTCGCCGATCAACATGCCGATTCTCAAATCATCCGAGAAAAAAAATTAAATTGAATTCCCCTGTAGAGGCTCTGGTACCAATGTAGAAAATTATATAAAGAGATGAACGCATCACATTGTAGTGGAATAGGATCGATTGGAGGAGGAATTACTTGCTTCTGATCGGATTAGGAATCATCGAAGGAAACCAAATTCTTTTCACAGCCAATGAACATCTTCTTCTTCTATGTTTGTGTTGGGAGGGGGGAAACATTATAATCAAATTGATTTTATTTTCTCTCAGCAATTAGGGGAATTATATAGGAATTAAGGAGGAGGAAGTTTCTTTGCGTTGCAACATAACGTATAAATTTCAACGGTAGGATAGTTATTAAAACTATTTGCATTGGGAACCCTGAACTTCTGTAAATTGCAATTATACACAAATGCCAATTCAATTTGTATATAACCCCTTAATTAATATCATAATTGCGATTTACCCCTGGATTAAACCCGTCATGGGCGTACCCAATTCCAACACTTTGATTAGATGTGTGTTTCCAAATAAGGAAAAAGTAGAGAAAAAGAGGAGAGCAGAGCACATGATTAAGCTTTTGGTTTTTGCGCATGAGAGAAGCAAGAATATTTAGCTTTTCACCATAACCTTTCAACTCGTGCTTTTTCAAAGAACACTTATCAAAACAATAACCACAATGTCCATTTTGGACCAAAAAACTTTGTTGCTAGAAAAGCTATAAATGCATTTATAAAAAATGCCAAGCACATCTGCAATGTGCAGGTAGTCTCCTGCTCCAATCATATCATGCATGACTAGTGACTTAAAATCCTAGCTCCTTGGTGTCTCTCCTACATGGCATTGGAAAATTTTCTCCATAGCTTAAAGGAAACTCATATCTTTATCAATTTTCGTTTTTGTTAATATTTTTTGAACTTTTTTCTATTGGCATACCACATAAATTGTCTCAATATTAATGGCAATGGCTACAAACTGTTCTTTGCAATTTTTCAAATTGTTTTGGGAGATATTGTGGGTTAAGGCATTATGCTTGTGATGAGGTTGGGAGTTACTTTAGTGCAACATATTCAATTAATGAGCTAAGTGTTACGTCGATAAACTCAGGTTCAATTAAAAATAGGTAGCTTATTACATTTAAGAATGATAAAGATGCTTTTTAAGCAAATGCCATAGCCCGGTCTTGAACTTAAAACATCACATTTCCTACCCAACCCATTTACCAGTGAGGCATATCATTCTGGCAACAATAGGGACACTTGGTTTGGGCCTAAATGAGGGCAATATATGGTGTAAAAATTATATAGAACTACCGTTTAATTCCACCTAAAGAGATCTCAGAAAAGCTGCATGGATTTTGTTAATCGTCATAGCACCAATAACTAGTGGCCAACAGGAACTAAATGCACTGCAATGGGTTTCGTGGTATAGGGACCTGCTACAATAATATCTTTGGAATGGCATGTAAGGTGTAATCGATGATTTATCATCAAGGCATGTTACACCTCACGTACCAAATTGATTTTCAAATTTTAGCTATGACCAACATCATAATTTCTTGATTATACTTTTTTCAATTTCTATTTGTGTGGTAAAATAATCCTACTCCTAAATTCATTTATCACTTGGAAATATTAGCTCAAATGATGAGCCAAATAAGCATGTGCATTCTTGAGGTTACCACTCTTCTCCTTTTTTTTGTTATTCGAGATCTCAATACTCGGTTATCGAATCATACACGTGCACAGCTTACATCTTATGAACTCATCATGGTGTAGCAACTTTGCATTTGCAAAAAGATATGCTCAATGAAAGGTGATGGGTTACGAAAAATGTCAAGAACAAAATCTTAAAATGATTCTTGGCATTATAATCTCTGACACCATCAGTGCATATGAACATCTTGTTTTAATTGATTCCTTTGGATTGTTTGAAGTTGTTAGGCGTATATCCTGGGAATACAATGACACCAAAGAAGAGTTTGACCCAATGCTTTATTTCTGTCCTAGTTGATCCTGATTCGACATTAGAAGTATATTGATTGTTTCCCAATAACCGAATACTTTTTTCTGTAAATACCGCACACTGGGACTGAGACACGGCCCAGACTCCTACAGGAGGCAGCAGTGGAGAATTTTCCGCAATGGGCGAAAGCCTGACGGAGCAATGCCGCGTGGAGGTAGAAGGCCCACGGGTCATGAACTTCTGGAATACAATCTACTCATTGATATAGATTCATGGGTGAGATTTCAAGGGATGTTTCTAAAACCAAGCCTCAAGATTTTTTACAACCTTGCTTTCCTAGCCTCTGTTTCTTGTAGTTCATTTTTACGGCTTGCCCATCCATAACTTATAATCTGTATAGCATTATAATGCAGGCAAGTTTCTTGAAACTTGTTATGTTTTTGACGTTAAGTATGTATGATTTTATCTACACGCTGGCTTATGTTGTCCGGGAGAAATGAATGTAATTCCATAAAGTGAACCATATCATCTTACCTCTTCATCTCTTCCATGGTTGTGGAGAATTTGGAGGCTTTGTGTTTTTGTTTCATGAGCATGAAATGTGTAAGGAAAAGATTTTTGGTATTCCTACACATGAACTATGCTTGGAAATGGGCTTGGCGGGCCGAAAGATCTTTGGTGTCTACATGTCTTAGTGGGATATTGGAATGTGCATGGTACTAAATTGAAGGCACATTTAATGTATGTGCTTTGCATGGGTTCATGTCCACTGAGCATGACATGATCCAAACACAGCATGATGGTAGGCCGAGTCTTCTAGTCTCAAATTTAAGCCCAATGAAATGTACTCTTTGTTCACCAATCAAACTTTGGTAAGTTGTGTTTCTGCTCTAAAGAGCACATTTAGAGAATATACACAAATTTGGGCACATATGGATTATGGATCAAACCATATTGCTCGTGCTCTGCCTGTACCCAGTGGACTAGGTCCTACGCTTAGAGCGCTTGGCGCACACAATACCTTGGATATGTCTGTCTAGTTAAACATTTGTGGATGTTCCTGGACATGGCTAATCATGACGGCTTATTTCCAACTTTACGAGCCGCTGGCTATCATGGTTCTATGGTGTGACCTCTCCGTTTACAATTGTCGAGGAGGATCTGAAGAAGGTTGGTATCAGGCTGAAGCTTGGGTTGTTGAACTCAGTCAAATCCTTTCTTGAACTTGTTTTGCTCCAAATTCCACCCCTTTTTATTGGAGAAGTAGGCTCAGATGATAAAGATAAGTATTATATCTAAATATGCAAATGGTTTCTTTCTTACTCTCAATTTGACCACCTCATGCTGACCCATTTCATAATTGTGGCCTTCAATCCAATAAAATCTGCAATTCTCCGTGCCCAAACCAAGTTCCATCTTCTGTTTAATAACATATGTGATACAAATTCGTACTCTGAACCCGTAGAAACGCACAACTTTAGCATTATTCATTCATAAACTCTTTAGTTCAAACCGTAGGGTGACCCCCTCCCCCTAATCACGGATATATGCTTGTGTCCTTCAGAGCTTACACCATCTATGCCCTTCTGTCAATGTGACTGACATGCCCACTTTAGAACCAGTTACAAATTAAGCATCCGATTAAATGGATTAATCCTGGTTTCATGCATACTTCCTGATAATTTCTATGCGGGATGGATCTATTTAATTTTTTAGGGTGCAACAGATTTTCATCGAAAATGATTGGTTGACCACTTTTTCTTGATTACTAATGGACTCAAGCCAATAAACATACATCTACATTCCCCGCATTTCACGTGTTTTCCCTTTGATATCGCCTTTGATATCGCCGTAGTTTCTTTTTTCATTTGAGTCTACTTGTAGTCCAAGGGCTGTAGTCTGAATAATGGATAACTTCCCACAACCACTTCCTAAATTTTACTACTTTTCGTACCGTCCAAATACTTTAAATTCTTCCTATAAATTCTCAATAATTTTCCTTACCGATTCCTAAACTTTTGATGCCTTAAGGTTTCCATAAGATTTTAACTACAGTTTTTATTAATATGTTCCGTTTATGCTTATTATCCTAGTTAAGGAAATTAAATGCCTGAACTTATTAGGATTAATACGATATTAGATAAACCCTATGTGAGGAAAGGAGTATGAGTGTGTTGTCCTGTCATGAATCAATGTAAATGCTTAATATAGTAACATGATTAGTTATTGTTAGTTGTATTCATTTGATAATATTTATACACCCAATCTTATATCATACATCGTACATGTCTCAGTAGCTTCGTATATAGGGAAAATAATTGAGAAATTCCTCAAAAACCAAAACAAACCAAACAAAGAAAAAAAACCGAACAAAAAAAATTCCAGGATCTGTCACTGACTTCTAGAGTTTGACCTGATTTATGTAATTTGTCTCTGAGCTTTTTATTACATGGTTGGAATAAGTTCGGTTGACAGCTAGTTTTGAAATCTGCAAAATCATTCTATGCATCCTTGTTTGACTTGAAATCTTCTGACTGACTGTGCATGATTGAAATAATCATTGCTGGTTGTATCCATGTTCTGTTGCAGAAAAATTTGTCATGTCACAGTTGACGATTCAGCTATGATGTGTGTATGTAGGACATTTCCCGCAGCCTCAAATTGGCATATTTGACATATTTAGATATGACACATCTCCGTATCCAGCACTTACAAATATGTAGAGGTTCTCGATGTAAAAAAATATTTATAAGATTAGATGAATCTACATAATGCCTGATCCGATAATTTTACTGAAACTAGTTTGTTTTGTTGATGAATAATAAGCAAATACAAATATTTAAGTGCCTAATAGCCATGCTCAGAAGAAATAATATGTGGTGTCCTCTTTTTTGGATTTTAAGCAATTTGTATCATATACCTTGTATTTGTGGTGGAGACTTGGAGTACTATGCTCCTGTCTGTCTACAAATCATGGGATATTAGTAATCCCCATGATCAGAGGAGAGACTTCCCTGGCCAATGTGCTCGATCTGGTATGCTTGAGCATGTAGTTTTTCTTGACAAGTAGTAGCTATGGAAAACATTGTATGATAACTATTGCAACATTGATTTATTGGAGTAACCCACCCCCCACCTCCCCCACCCCCCCCCCCCCCCCCCCCCCCCAAAAAAAAAAAAAAAAAAGTGGACTAACCGATGAGTATAAAGATGGAATCATGTAGTACGGTGTTTTCTACATTATTTCTTACTCTCCTCTCTTCATGTCTTCATGATTGCAAAAACAAAGGGCTTTAGTGGTGGAAATGATGGAATAGGTGATCTGCTTCTAGAATTTCCTAGGTCTAGGTTTAACAAAATGTTATACATGTCTGGTGCCCATGGTCTATGATGCTAGAATTTCCTAGGTCTAGTGTTGACGGGTAAATTCGTCACACAGTAAAAGGGGTGCTGACGAGGACGCCTATGATGATGTGGCACTTCGTCGGCAGAAAAGTGTGACCCGTGCATGGCTGAATTAGGGTCAGAGGGAGTTTAGTCCCAGCTATCGGGGAGGCTTGAACCAACTTCAGGCTGTTTGTGAGCTACCTGCAGTACAGACAAGTCGTTGGGGGGGGGTTGGATTTGGGTATGCTTAAGTCAGTAAGAGGCTTAAAGGATGCTTGGGGCAGATATGTCTGACCTAAGGGGAGGTTGCCTGATCACTGTTACGCCGAGTTATGGAGGAAGAAATGTAAAGTGAAAATAAGAGAATAAGTTTTTAGATTACCTCTGTATTTAGTATCTCCGGAGCTTGTCCCTTAGTCCCATCGTCATTTGGACTTTTTATAGGTGTGGGTTTTCCCTTAGTACCGTTAGTGGATAACGGTTCTACTATGATGGTGGCATGATTGTCCCTAGGAATGGGCATAACCGTTGTCCACTTATCCCGCTATTACTATCAAGCCCTCCACTAACCGACCCCTTGTGGCTCGGGAGCTCAACGAGCAAAATGTGGCCTGACTTTGACTGAGTAAGCGGTTCACTTCCCGTGAGGACTTCTTGGGCCTCGTCAACAAAGCCTTATGCTCCTTGCGGCTTCTTCGTTAGGACGAAATATTCTTTCTCCTCTTCGTGGGCCGGCCCAATGTAGTAACAGTCTAGAATTGCATATGTCTAGGTTTAACAAAAGGATTTGAAAATGCTGCACTGTCTATGCTGCTTTTTGCACTTGGTTTAAGCCAAGTGGTGTTTCAATGAAACGCTCCACGGTTTCTGCAACAAATACTCAAAACCAAATGTTTCTGCAACAAAGACTCAAAACCAAATCTTGTTTGGGTTTAGGACAGTCGATTGGTCTTGTCGAGGTGCTGGACTGGTAGTATGCAAACATCATATTTGCCCTGCAATCATCAGTGGAGAAACTACTGGTGGGCTTGGTCTATTGCAGATGGGATTTCTTCTCTAAGTCACAATTGATGCAGCGTTTTGTTTTGAGTTTTATGGTTGCGGGGTTCTGTACCTGCTTAGATCCTCCAAGACCATATAGGATCGTTGCGTGTTAAAGTTTATGGACACGTACATATGTACATACATACAACTGAAGACATTTTATTTGGAGGTTTGTAAATTGTTTTCATTTTTCTTTCCTTTTGAATATTGAATTATTCAGTCTCCCCTGAGCGGCAACATTCATTTTGCATGTTTCTGTGACAGTATCGGCAAATGAGACGAAAGGAGCAAGATCGTCTTGCAAGGATGGATGCAGACTACCAGCGGAGGAAAGAGATAGCCGAGTACAACATGAGGAGGGAGGAGAGGTTGAAAGCTGCAGAAGAGCGGACTGCAAAGAAGAGACTGAAGCGGCAGAAGAAGAAACAAAAGAAGAAAGAAAAGAAAAGCAAGACGACCGATGGCGGGGATGGACCTCAAGGCGAAGAGACGAACCATGATGAAGAGTCTTCAGATAGCAATGATTCAGGTTACGACGACGATGAGCGTTGAATATGCTGTGGCATCTCCTCTTACCTGCTGTAACTGAATATGAAATATCTTCAGTAGCCTTTTCTCTTTTATCTTATTCTCTTGTTGTTGTTTAGACATGAATCCAATGTTATGCCCATTGACAGGTCATTTACAGATGTAAAATTTGGAAAATTCTGTCATATCATAATTAAATACCCCATGAACAAAATTTCTGCTAGTGTATATTCAGAACAGTTCCCAGCTTTGCTGAACGTCGATATGCCGCGGCTGTTGCCTACAGTAAATTTTCTTCAGTGAAGAGGCATTACATCTTTCAGTGAGGGAAGCAATTGTGTCAACTCTTCTATGTATCTGAAAATGAACTGCTTGCTTGTCCTTTGGAAAATTGTCTGCTGGTCTCAACTCTGTCCCATTTGGAGCTTGCTTGGTGAAACCCTGATGTACTGTAGAATCATGCACATGAGCTGATAAATTAACATTGTGGATTAATGCTTTGCGGACTGCTCATAATCTCAATAATAAAGCAAACTGTGTATTTTGCAGGGTTTTACTATTTTATTTTATTTTATTTTAGAGGGGATGGTGCTAAAGAGCTACAGCCATAAAATATAAACAGCCGCAAGAGAACCATAGTTGAAGATGGTGAAGCATGGAACATCAAAGGAGCACAAAGTACAAAATAAAAGTAGAAGTATATATCCGAGCCAATTGGCTTAGTGGCATCGGATTTGAACCAATGACACTCGCCGTACGAAAGCAATACTCTAACCACCGAGTTAAGTACGTTATTTATCATCGCACAAAAAGAATCCGTCGCCTATGGAATTATAGGTAGCATAAGCATATTATTTCTAAGCAATACAAATCCGCTAACAGAGAAGCCTTTAAGAAAGAACCATCAGGTTAAGAAATAAGTGAAGACTATATTCCTACCAGTATTGGAAAATGATGGACACATTGACATCACTGCCAATGCAAAGATAGAAGGATATGCAAGGGCTAAAGAAACTTGCATTATCCAAGTATCAAGCTAAAATCTGATGTTCTTGCCATCTTCACACCAAAACTTAATGTCACACTGAAAGCCCTTGCAACACCTTCAAACACCTTTCTAAAAAGTCGAAGCCCCAATCAAAGGCTTACCATCTAATTTATCTAACCTTCACCTTTGAGACAATCTAGATTTAAGACTTACAAGCAGGTCCTTATTAGGGTCCACAAGGGATTTCCAGAGCTACTTATCTTAGAGAGCAATATTCTAATCCCTAATAATAAATTTTATTTCTTGATAAATTTCTTAATGATTTGACTAAGTCTTCTAAGATGTTATATTTGACCTAATCAAATGTAACCATTACATGCTCTTTAATATCACTTATTCTTGATTATCATGTAATGGTTACGATTTAATTTATTCATTTGATCCTACATATATAACCATTCTTGATCATATCATATATAGCAGCCTCTCCATATTTTTCTTCTCTCAAACAACGTAGAGAACACATTTTCTTATTTTTTTATTTAATTTCTTATAGTACTACTATATATGGCATCCTAATAGCATGAGGTTCATCAGCATTGAGGTCATGAACTTGATGATTTGCTAGTAGAAAGGATATCGTACTGCTAGAGGAAGACACACCTAGGTTGATTACACGAGGATCATCACCCCTGGTGACAATGCATCATGTTGGATCGTTAATCCAACTTTGGGCTTATATGTAAAATAATTATATAATGCATGCTATCATATTAAGTTAAGCCCAATAAAGTGATCTAATAAGTTATTTGGTTAAGAGGGCTTTAATGTATCCGTTAGGGTGTGTACCTTGAATGTGTAGAGACTTGTGGCCTTTCTGTTTTAATGATCGGCTAAATCAGAAACCCAAAAAGCATTAAGATTTTTGCCTATAAATATGTGATCATGGTCCCTAGATCATACGAACGAAAAGCCGTCTTTTCTGCATCACATCGACAAATTAGATTCGGAGAAAAGCTAAAGGATTTCTCTCGAAGATTTGCGTAGATCTACAGATTTAGGTTTTATGGATTCAAGTACGCTTCTGCATTAAATTCTCGGTTTATATCTCATTGATTTGACATGATAAACTTAGTTTATTTAGCGATGGTTTTTGTAGAATTATTCAGCTCCAACCCTAACAATTGGTTTCAGAGTCACATCAAGTTAGATTTGTGATATCGTTAATTTTCGGAAATTTTTGGCTAATTTTTCGGATGAAAAAAATCAATTTTTGTTATGAATAGGCCCACGAAGCCCATTGGGTATCCGGCCCATCATTGAAAGCTATAAATATGAGGGTAGGGGGGCTCTTAACCCCCTACACCTATTTCCCTATTTTTCCCTTCACAACACGTTATCAGCACGATCACGCTCGTTGGAAAAGGCGGCGACGCTCGAGGAAGGAGATCCTTCAACCGCTCAGTTTTAAAAAGATCGTAATCTTCTCAACGGGGATCGAAAAGGGCATCCTTCACCAACCGTCGTCTAGATTTTCTGTCGAATCTAGAGGTAAACCTCAAAACTTTTTAGATCTAAACTTGTGTTTCCCGTAGATATGCATGATTTAAGATCAAAAGGTTTGAAAACACGGTAAAAATCACATTTTTATTTAGATCCGCATGTCTAAAAACAATAAAAAATCGGTTTTAGAGATCTAAATGTTTGAAAAATCCGTTTTTCCTCCCTTGATCCATATACCGCACGCCCAAATAGGACGGAACGGCGGCGCTTTATCAGCGCCGCCGCCGGCACAAACGCCGCGGCCTGCAGGCCGTGGCCAGCTGTCGCGGCCAGCAGCCGCGGCAGCGCGCCGCGGGCCCCCCAGGATTTTTTTCGGAAACCCTAGCCCTTAACGGGCCAAATTTTTAGAGGAGGCCCAATATTTAACCCTAATGGTTTGTTTTCATGGCCCAAAAAGCCTGAAAATTATCCCATTTACACAATAAGTTTTCCTTTTTTATTTTTTGGCCCCAAAAACCCAAAATAATTAAAGAAATTTTTAATTTCCAAATAAGGGTTAAAGCGGAAAATAAAACATTAAAAATATGGATCAAAGTTAAAAAGTTTTTCAAAAATAATTTTTTTAGCACGTCACACACTATTTAGATTATTTATTAATCTTTACATGCCTGTGATATGATTATCTGCGTGGTTGTATATTTTTCATATATTATCTGAGTGGATGTGCTATTAGGCTATGTTTTAAGGGATCAGCCAGGTTTCCGGCATCTTTACTTTTCTGCAAATTTTTCTTTTTGAGAGAAATTTGTAATTGAGGATATATATGTAAAAAGAAGACCGGAGGACACCACAAAGGAGCTGAAGGCGTATGCACAAAGAAGAAAGGGGCTTCTCTTTGAAGTTCCCGAGTTGTATTTACTTTTCATGCACTTTTTGATGTAACTTTTGGACTGTCTTTTTCTGTTGATGTCGACTGGCTGATCCCCATAGTCCTAATTTATTTTCATTACTTATACATTAAATGCGTGGATGTTAAATATTTCATGCTATTTTAATGTTAAAATGAAAATGTTAAAAAGCATGCGTGGATGTTAATTTCCTTTAATAATTCACGTTATGAAAATGTTAAAAAGCATGCGTGGATGTTAATTTTCCTTTAATAATTCACGTTATGAAAATGTTAAAAAGCATACATGAATGTTAATTTTCTTTACTAATTCATGTTATGAAAATGGTAAAAATACATGCATAGATGTCTATTTTTTTACAGTTTAATAATCCATGCTATTTTTCATATTGCTAGATCATTTAATGACCAGACTTGCGAATGTCGATTTCTCGGTCCTGAAGGCCGATGGGTTGAACTACTTGAGTTGGCAGTTGGACCTGAAGTTCCATCTGCGATCTCATGGGTTCAGTCTGACACCCACTGAGAATGCAACAATAAGTACTGCCACAGCTGAAAAGGATGCTTCTAAATAAGCACCTCATACAGAAGAAGTTTCCGATATACTAAAGGCGAAAGCCATTATCTATATCAGGAAACATTTAGACTCGACCCTGAAGGACGAGTATCTTACTGTAGAGGATCCTTACGAACTGTGGGACGCACTTGAGGAGAGGTACATGCATCAGAGGGATGTCATACTCCCCCGTGCACAGTATGAGTGGACTCACCTCCGCATACAGGATTACAAATCCGTAGCGGAGTACAACTCAGCATTGTTCCGTATCACCTCACGCCTCAAGTTGTGTGGTGAAACTGTGACTGAGATAATGTTGCTGGAAAAGACGTTCACGTCTTTCCACGAGAATGACATGATCCTTATGCAACAATACCTTGAGAGGAAGTTCACGAAGTACTCTGATCTGCTTTCATGCCTGCTAATGGCTGAACAGAACAGAGATTTGTTGGTTGCCACTCACAACCTGCGCCCTCCTGGCTCCACTCCACTGCCATCTCCTGCAGAGGCACACTTCCAGTCTTCCTAGAAGAAGAAGATGGACACGAAGGCTAAATTCCAGAAATGGAAAGAACAAAAGAAGCGAAAGAAGGCCACTCCCCAAGCTCCTCCTCAGAACCAGAAGTTCGTGGAAAAGAAGCAAAAGTGGACGTCCAAAGGTGGTACTCCCAAGAAAGACTGGGAGGATAAGTGCTCCAAATGCGGAATGACGGGCCACTGGTCCAGAATCTGCCGCACCCAGAAACACCTACAGGACCTCTACCAGGCAAGTCTCAAGCCTCGCGCTGAGACAAACCTGATAGAGAGCGCATCGTTGCCAGAGACCTCATGGACTCCTGAAGATTTCATGGAAGACGACACTCTCTAGTTATGGACCATAAACAATTGTTATTATTAGCAATGTATCTTTCATTTATGCATCGTATCTAGTTTTTATTCCATGTCAAACATTTTTGAGCATCTTAAATGAAAGTAGTTGTCTTATTTTCATTTTATTTACTGCTTAAATGTCTTTCTTAATATAGATATGGATTCAATTTGCCTAGTGGACAGTGCATCGACGCACTCGATCCTTCAAAACATAAACTACTTTATGAGCATAGGTAGCTATTCACGTCCACTGGAACAATCTCAGGACCAGCTAATATAATCGAAGGATCAGGGGAAGCAATCATTTTACTTCCCGGTAACACACAAATCATACTTAGAAATGCGGTATACTCCCCCAAAATCTATCCGAAACCTCCTAAGCTTTAAAGATATCCGTTTAAACGGATATCACTTAGAGACGATCGAGGAAAATGGAAGGGAATACTTGCTTGTAACGTCTATTACAAATGGTTCAGAAACCATTGTGAAACGTTTCAAGGGACTCCCCTCGGGACTCTACCAAACAAGTATACAAACTCCAGAAACATCAATGGCGGAGCACCTGCAGTGCCCCCAAACACCAGAATTCCAACTCTGGCAAAGTAGACTGGGACACTTTGGATCTGTTATGATGTACCGCATCATAAAAAGCTCAAGGGATATAGACTTGAAGAACTTGAAGATTCTTCAAAAAGGTAAATTCTCATGTCCACCCTGTTACAAGGGTAAACTAATTACGAGACACTCTCCACTGAAAGTGGACCTGGAGTCTCCAAGTTTTCTGGAAAGAATCCACGGAGACATTTGTGGGCCCATACACCCATCAAGTGGTTCGTTCAGGTACTTTATGGTCCTGATAGACGCATCTACTAAGTGGTCACATGTGTGTCTACTGTCCACCCGTAACCGTGCACTGTCTAAGCTTTTAGCTCAGATAATCAGGTTGCGGGCCCACTTTCCCGACTACCAGATAAAGAAACTTCGTCTGAACAATGCGGGGGAGTTTACATCATAAGTCTTTCTAGACTATTGCCAAGCACATGAAATTGAAGTCGAACATCCTGTAGCGCATGTTCACACCCAAAATGGGTTAGCAGAATCTCTAATTAAGAGACTGCAATGGATTGCTCGTCCATTATTACTTCAATCCCAGCTGCCAGTGAATGCATGGGGTCATGCAATTTTGCATGCTGCATCTTTAATAAAATTAAGACCTTCTGGAGGTCAGTCAACTTCTCTAATACAACTAGCACTTGGAGCCCCACCAATTGTCTCACACTTGAGAATATTTGGTTGTGCAGTATACGTCCCCATAGCACCACAACAAAGGATAAAGATGGGTCCACAACGTCGCCTAGGCATTTATGTTGGGTTTGACACCCCCTCCATAATAAGATTCCTAGAACCTCTTACGGGAGACGTTTTCAAGGCACGTCTAGAAGACTGTGAATTTGATGAAACATCATTTTCAAGACTAGGCTCACAGACAAAGAAGCCCGAAGCTTCAGACTGTATCACTTGGGATACAAAGACATTATGTCACTTTGATCCGCCCACAAGCTAGTGTGAGGAGGAGGTCCTGAAGATTCTCCATATCCAAAACACTGTCCATCTATTGTCGGACAAATTTACTGACAACCAGAAGATTGTCAGATCACATGTCTCTGCTGCTAACACTCCAGCTAGGATTAACATACCGTAAAATAGATGCAATCCGCCTGCAGAAGATATGGTTGGACATCTCAAAAAGAGAGGGCGACCACCGGGATCCAAGGACCAAGTCCCTCGAAAGAGTAGGACCCTTGGTAATGGTAAACAAATACCCACATAAGATGCTACTGTAAGCCTACTACCCCATCTCTTCCAAACTCTCAAACAGAGGAAAAACCGGGAGAAAATGAAGTTTCAATACACTATGTAAGAACTGGGGAGCATTGGGACAGAAAGAGCACAACCATAGATGACACATTTGCGTGTAATATTGCCATCAACGTCGCGTACTACGACGATGATATTGAACCACGCTCTCTGACAGAATGTCAAAGTAGAGATGATTAGCCAAAGTGGAAAGTGGCAATAGGAGTGGAGTTGGATTCAATCACCAAACGTGAGGTCTTCGGACCCATAGTCCAGACACCAAAAGGTGTAAACTGTGGGTTATAAATGGGTATTTGTTAGAAAATGAAATGAACAGAATGAGATCGTTCGCTACAAAGCAAGGCTTGTAACGCAAGGTTTTACCCAACGTCCATGGGTGGATTTTGAAGCCACATACTCCCCGGTCATGGACGCGATCACCTTCCGATTCCTCATTGGCTTAACAGCCCAAGAAGGTTTAGATATGCAGCTTATGGATGTCGTAACTGCATACCTATATGGCAACTTACACCGAGACATCTATATGAGATTGCTTGACAGTTATTCCTTGCCTGCAGCACTAAAAGAGAGACAACGTGACATCTACTCAGTGAAACTGCAAACATCATTGTATGGTCTAAAACAATCCGGAAGGATGTGGTATAACAGACTGAGCGACTTCCTTGCAAAACAAGGATTTACAAATGACCCGGTCTGTCCTTGCATCTTCATAAGAGCAAAGGCAACAGGATTTGTCATTATAGCCGTCTATGTAGACGACTTGAACCTCATTGGATCTCCTGAAGAGATCACCGAGATTTCTAGAAGCTTGACAGAACCCTTCGAGATGAAAGACCTTGAAAAGTCAAAATTCTGTTTAGGTCTTCAAATAGAACATCTTAACGATGGGATCCTGTTACATCAGTCAACTTACACATCGAACTTATTGAAAAAGTTTCAGATGGATAAGTGCCACCCCCTCAGCACCCCAATGGTCGTCAGATCATTGGATGTGCACAAAGACCCCTTCCGGCCGCTGGAAGAGGGGGAAGAAGTACTAGGCCCTGAAGTGCCTTATCTAAGTGCTCGGTGCACTCCTTTACCTGGCTAACTGCAACTGCACTCGTCCCGACATAGCATTTGTAGTAGACTTACTAGCCAAATATAGTGCTGCACCTACACAGCGGCACTGGGCCGGAGTTAAGCATCTTCTGCGCTACCTCCAAGGGTCCATAGACTTAGGTCTATCCTACAGGAAAGGGGCAACAACTGGTTTAGTTGGTTATGCTGATGCAGGATACATGTCCGATCCTTATACAGAGAAGTCTCAGACCGGATACATGTTTACCTATGCGGCACTGCCATATCCTGGAGATCTGTAAAGCAGACAATGACAACCGTCTCATCCACTCACTCAGAACTTCTAGCGATCCATGAAGCAAGCAAGGAGTGTTTCTGGCTACGCTCTGTGATCCAGCACATTCTCACCTCCACCGACATGATGACCGGCGTACTTGCACCAACTCCTCTACATGAAGATAATGCAGCATGTATAGCCCAGCTACAGGACGGCTACATCAAAGGCGACAAGACAAAGCATATCTCCCCCAAGTTCGTCTGGACGCACGACCTTCAGAAGCAAAAGCAGATTGAGGTACAGAAGATCCAATCATGTAATAACTTGGTGGATTTGCTTACCAAATCCATGCCTACTAGTATCTTTGAGAAACTTGTATATGGGAGTGGGATGAGGAGAGTGAGGAAATGTAAACTGGGTCAGGATGAGAGGACTATGAACACATAGATACATAGGAGACTGATGTATAGATTCATAGGAAATCTGCAAGCCTGAAGCTTGGTCAGATGAGGGGGAGTCAACTGCAGAGTTGTACTCTTTTCCCTTGGCTACTGGTTTTTTCCCACAGGGTTTTCCGTAGTCAAGGTTTTGACGAGGTAATCTCGTTGACTCTGGATCCTGAAGCATCCACCCCTAGACACATCCCTAAAACAGGGGAAGTTATGGATTAACTGTTCTTTATTTAACAAGGCGGTTATCCTAACTCGGATCCTGAAGAATCCACCTCTTATTCAATGTTGGTTGAACAAGGGGAAGTATTATGAATAGGCCCACGAGGCCCATTGGGTATCCGGCCTATCATTGAAAGCTATAAATATGAGGGTGGGGGGGGGCTCTTAACCCCATACACAAATTTCCCTACTTTTCACTTCACAACAGTTTTAAGGTTTTTTTGGTTTATCATCTCGATTTTACTTTTTTAAAAAATAATGACTTAGAGGGTGCAACGGCATCGGCCACCTGACCCCTAGAGGGGCGGCGACCGTCAGACGTTGGACCTTTGCAGAAACAGGGAGGGGACGACGGCGACCTCAGCCATCGCCGGCCCAAAAACACTAACCTAATGAGGGTTTCTCTGCCCTTATAGGCCGCCCCCCAAGAGGTCGGCCCACCGATAGTTATTTAAAAAATTTTAATTCTTCAAAGCCTCGCGGACTTCAACTCGGGGCTTCTGCCCGCGAAAGCAAAGAAAAAATTTTAAAGGGGAGCTTGGCCTTTGCTTTTTAGGGTTTTTGGTCCTGTTTGAGGCGGCGTTTTAAAAAAATAAAAAGGAAATAAATGCCTAGTATATAAATTTCCCTTATGCATAATTTTGTGTTAAAATTTTGGTTTTGATTTAAATTCAATTTTTGGATATGTTTGATTCTATATTTGCAAAAATAAATATAGTTAAAACAACAACCCACCAAAGTAGCTCTCTTGTGGATATTGTTTTATTTTGAAATATAAATGGTTATGGACATACTATGTATGAAATTTTTTTGCCAAAAATTTGGATTTAAATGGAAGAGGAAATAAAAGGTGTGTTGCATATCTCCTTAAGGACAATTTTTGTATTAATGGTGCTACAATTAAAATTCAAATTTTGCATGGTTAAATATATATTTTGAAGTAAGTTAATTGAAACAACAACACACCAAAATGGGCTCTCTTGTAGAAATTAATTTTATTTCAAAATATAAAAGGTTTTATGCATATTTTTATGTGAATATTTATCGGCCCAAAGGAAGATTAAATGTTTGACATAATTATATGTGCTTCTGTGGTAAATAAACACATGATAATTATTCGGTTTTACATATAAATTATAAATCAGCTCAAAGGATGGTTTATTATATGACATGTTACTTATTATTAATGTTTGATTACTACACCAATATATCAATTACAAATTAATATGTTGTCCAAAGATAAATATTAATGAAGTGTCTGATATCTTGAAAGATGGGAATTGCATTCAATTTGAATTTATTGTTGCTTTAAATTTACTTATGTGAACTTGTATCATATTTTTTGTTGTTCTCTTTTCATCTTTAACTCCTGCTAATATCGTTGCCCGTATCAATTCAATTTCAGTTCTGAATGGCTCAAACTTTAAGTCAGGAAGGAGAACATGCTTATAGTTCTTGGGGTCATGGATCTTAACCTGGCGATGAGGACTGACTTTCCCTACCTCTTACAAAAAAGAGTACCTCTGATAAAGCGAGAGATGGAAAGGTGGGAGAGGGCAAGTCACATGTGCATGATGATTATGAAGAATGTCATTCCAAAAGCATTCAGGGGCCCAATGTCCGATAAAGTCACTGTTGGGACTATTTCTAGATCATACTATGCAAAACCATACTAAATAATCTAGATATATTCAGGTCAGATCTACGAGAAAATTAAACTGAATCTGAAAGCAGAAGCGTACCTGAATTTATAACGCCTGAAACTGTAGATCTGTGTGGTTGACCTTCCAGATCTATATGAATCTCTGAAAGAAATCCTTTATCTTTTCTCCGGCTCTAATCTGTCGATGGGATGCAGAAAAGACAGCTATTCGTTCATGCGATCTGGGGACCATAACCACATATATAAAGGTAAAAGTCATAATGCCTATTGGGTTTCAGGTTTAACCCATCATTAAACCAGAAATCTCATACGTCTCTACACATTAAAGGCCCACACCCTAACCGATACAATAAATCCCACTTAACTTATTAGATCACTTTATTAGGCTTAACGTAATTTGACCGCCTGCATTACATAATTATTTTACATATAAGCTCAACGTTGGATTAACGATCCAACAATCTCCCACTTGGGCTATATGTCAAACCTTATAATTATATTATGCATAGATAACCGAATGAGTACTCAATATGCTGTCATTACTAGAATGTATCTAACACCAATTCGGTCCATCAATTATTTTAACATAGGATTAAAACGGCCTTTGTCACATATAACGTAACTCCACCGATCAATGGCCACATAAACTAAAATAACTGAATGCCATAACTTGTGATGTGGATGTGTAGTATGGAAATTTCATGTAATGTGATCTTAACATGCCTATTTCCAACCGATCCTCCTTTAAACTTTAGTGAGATCAAACCATACCAAAATCAGAGTGTAACCAAACCAAAACTTTATTTCTGTAGAAAATAACCTTAAACTGAAAACTAAAAATGTATATATTACATGAGCACCCAAAAGAACAAACTCCCACTAGAACTGAATATCATTAACTGACATGACACACATAAGAGCAAAGTTCTCATGAAACCTTTTGGGTGGCAATCCTTTAGTAAGTAGATCCATAACTATATAGTTTGTCTGATGTGCTCTGTAGACATTAATAATTCCGAACTTTTTAGTTAACAACCAGAAAACTTGATCTTTGAATGCCTTAACTTTGTCAAGTTCCTGTTGTTAATGGAATAAAGCTGTAGACTTATTGTCACAAAATAATCTATGTGTACTTTCAATACCATCCATAATTTGCAGCAATATGACAAGATTATGTAGTCATATTCCATGATTGGATGTCACTTAACATGATATGAAGACTGCAACCATATTAGAAGAGACTATATAAGGAGACTATTTAGCCCTCTTCTAGAAGATGGCACCTCATAACAGACTCCTACATCATGAATGAGGCTAGGTCAACCATATGCCATAAACACTTCCTGGCTCATGATCCAAAATATGAGCGCCAGTTCATACACATGTGGAGGTGTAGGGTTAAGCGGTCACGCAGCGTAGAAGTGTGCCTGATCAGCAACTTCAGCTGTAAGGCGTAAACCCTGTGCACATCGTGAATACATGTTTTTCGTGAAATCATGAAATCGTGAATATTGTTTAGTAGCTTTTTGCTACGACGTGTCATGCAAATGTTAAATATCATGTTCATCTTAAACTGTTACATTCATGAAATAATATGCCATGTCATCATTTTTTAAACTGCTAATTGCATTCAACCTATAACTGTCATTGCTTTTATGTTTCCTTGCACAAAAGTCTCATGTTTTCTTTTGGAGATTTTTGCTGACATGTGCCCTTTTCTCTTTGGGTGTCACATGTCAGGCTTTGAGTCTGAAGTTGTTGCCGAGGACGACCAGTTTGCTGATGTCGAGCCCGAGGCTTTTGCCGACGTCCAGTTCGAGGACACCGGAGACCAGTCTTAAGTCTCAGCAGGAGGCTTTCTTAGTTGCTGTTGTTTCATCTAGTTGTTGTTCTTAGTTTTCGGTGCGTAGCACACTTTATTGTTGTTTCGGCCATGCTTGGGCCTTCTTTTTAGACTATTTTGTATTTCTTTATGACTATCTCTGGATGTTTGGAATAATAAAATGGATGTTTTGAATGTTGGTTATTTTATTGAATGCGTTCATATTATTATTGTTGATGTTTCATTGCAATGCTAGAATCTGCGAATGGATGAACACACAGATGCTTATCAGACTGTAGCTTCACAGCTTCAAGTCTGAGCGAACCTCTTCGCGTCTCGCCTTCCATACTTGGGAAGCGGGGCATGACACCCTTTCTTTTTCACCCCATTTAGGTGACTAAAGTTTAAGTGATTGTTAAATTTTTTTTGTTTATGATTTTATATTGATGACATCACGATAATGTTAGTCAATCTACTAGCACTTCAGATGGGATCTATACTTGTTTTAGAATTTAATGAGGCATAGCCATCAACGAATTCTTGTCAAAGATCTAGCAGTTTAGGAAGAGGCGTTATATATGCTAATTTTTATACTGATTGGAAGCATAAATATAATTTGGTAATGCTTGGTTGACAATCTATTGGGCACTGATGAGAACCATAAAAATGATATTAGAATTGTTAGATTATAGAAATGATATTAGAATTGTTGTTGCTTGGTATGTCGATGTATGTATGCATTTTAATTGTAAATACATAGAAATTGGATTGATTATAATACCACTTTCAATTTAATACTGATGTGTCCATATTTTCTATCATTTTCATATCATTATCTCATCGCATTGCATATCATTTTCGCGTCCAAATCCCACTTTTTACTACGATTCTGCATTTCTGACGATATTTTCGAGTTTCGTAGTGTTTCGTGAATTTTCAGGGATTTTGGAGCGATTTGGACCCCCACTTGGGTATGGACACATCCGACGTGCTCATGAGCTCATTGGCGGGGCTCTGAAGTAGTTTGCCGCGTTTTCGGAGTCATTGGAGAAGAGAAAAGAGAGAGAGAGAGAGCAGAGAGAGAAGCCCCAGGAGCCTTGCTGCAGCATTTCCCAGAAAATGCTCAGTCCGAGCAGATATCTGTAATGCCCTACCAGCTACTGCACAAGTACTAGAGGGGGGGTGAATAGTACTTTAAAATAATAAGGAGTATAATTCCAAATTAAATTGCAAACAACTACCAAATCAATTTGCGGAAGCTTAAATTGAATGACAACACAAAATTAACAATGCTAACAAACGATGTTAATGGGTTCGGATCCACCCAAGTCTCCCCGACTTGTTCCCGGTGATCCTACGTCCCAACCACCCGGATCCCCTCCGGATACTTGAGTTAGAAACCCTAACTCAAGATTTCCACTATGAATATCTTGTGAACAACCTTCACAAGATCAAATCATACATGCAATAGCAAACGTGAATCCCACAACCCGGGATCACAACCTTCTCTCACAACCGAGAGAATCACAAAGCAATATTAAAGAGTTTAATATGAAATAAACAATCTTACCACAAAATCCTATACCTTGAGTTTTTCTTACCCAAATGGTGAAATGAAGGATTTGAGGAAGATGAAGTCACCAAGACCTAGCACCAAGGAAATGACCAGCAATCGGTGCCTAGGAATGATTTGGAGACTTGGATCAAGCAATAGCTTGAAGAGCTCACCAAGAACAAGCTTCTCTCTAGATGGATTCTAGATCTAGAAATGAGAGAGAATGGGTTTCTTGTGAGGAAGAGAGCTTTAGATTTGAGTGAGAATAGCTATCTCTTTTGATCTCAATGAATCTCTGAATGGAAGCTCTAACCTAGATAGAAATGACCTAGGTTCGTATTTATAGGGTCCCATAAAAACAAGTTAGGTCATTCTCCAACGGATAGAAATCTGTGAGAATTAGTCGGTCAAAGAACAATCACTGACCGACTAGTTCATCAACTAGTCGGTCAGTCAAACAGCATGGACCGACTAAGAGAGGATCTGAGAAGAGATAGAATTTCAGACCTAGAAATCTGGTCGGTCCAAGAAGACTTTCTGACCGACTAGTTTCACAACTAGTCGGTCAGTCAATGAACGTAGACCGACTAAGAGGCAAAATAAAATAGTCTGAACACAAGTTGACTTAGTCGGTCCAAGAACAAAAGTTGACCGACTAGATTGTCAACTAGTCGGTCACCAAACGTTCTTAGACCGACTAACGATAAACAGTAGCTTAGGAGAAATTTAGCATGAACAGTAAGTCACAACTAGTCGGTCAAAGAAGCATCACTGACCGACTAGTTCACAAACTAGTCGGTCGGTGAGTCAACGTAGACCGACTAACTGTAAACAGTAAAGTCCAAGAAATTAAGGAATCAAACTAGTCGGTCCAAGAAGAGTTGCCGACCGACTAGATCACCATCTAGTCGGTCAGTACTTGTTCTTGTACCAACTAACATGCACAATAAAGTCCGAATCGAAGCGCGATGCTTCGAGGAAGTTAGAATGAACTTGTGCAAGGATCCTAGAGCTACGAAATGAGCGTAATGAAGATAGAAACGTAAGATATACTCAAGGCTTAACATTCTATATATCGAAGCTAAAAGACTATAAATAAAACCTTAATAAACGGTCTTCGAGAGCTTCGATTGAATCTTCATAACTTCCAAAACGGCGCATGAGCTTCAACGAAGCTTTAGGCATGAATACGAGCTTTGGGAAGTGTTGAGATGTCGCTTTGAATGTTCTCGTGAATTTGGCGACGATCTCCAATACTGCGCTCACAAATTGTTAGTTCATGGATTATTTATGTTTGCTCATCATCAAAACCAAATCCGGGGAGTCCAATATTCAACATTCTCCCCCTTTTTGGTGATGACAAACCAACATAAATAATAATCAAAAATAATGATTCAAATGTAAAATACTTACTCCCCCTGCATTGATGACACGTTAATTCCAAAATGAATATATATGAATTGCATCAATCAGATGAGTAAGATAAATAAAGAGAATCGATTTTCAAAATATCGGATTTTGAAAATCCTTATATATCTCTTAACTCCCCCTGAATCTAACATATCAAACTAGATTCGTGGAAATTGAGTTAAATTTTCATTTGCGCTATTTATTATCATTATCTCTCCCCCTTTGGCATTATCCCAAAAATGGGGGGCATACAACGACAACAACTAGGAAATGGAAAATCCAACATAGGGAGTCGTAGACAATGACGATGGACCAAATTGACACCAAGGGAAAAATGTGGAAATCAAATCAAGGTGTGCCAAAATGTCCATTATCAAAAAAAATAATCAAAATCATCAAAAATACCAAATAATTATTCATTTCTTGAATAAAGAAACATACTCTCCAATATTCAATATTCTTGGTTAAATTTGTGCATGGAAAACAATTCTATATAATTATAGAAATATAATCTATTTAACCAAGTATTTAAGCATCGAGCGACGAAATCACATTGCAAGGACATTGAATGAGAATTAATGTGCACGACGAAGTAAATATCACAACATGAACACCGATGTATATATAGAAATGATAACATGTTGAGTACATCCAAAAAGATATCAAATATAAAAATGTACATCACATCAAATGCAACACATCATCTATATAAACATCAAAAAGAACTACATCATCGTCTACATCAAAATATAACATCATCATCAATATCCAGAGTACATCAAAATACAACACATCAAAATATCCAACCGACATCCAGAAAACTCCAAAAATACATCAAAAACACCCATCAATCTCCATCCTAACCCAAAATAAAACACTCTCAAAAAGGTAAATCATCCAATGAGCAGTGGAGAGTCCTCGGAACAAACGATCACGAGGAAGTTGCTGGATCTGCAGTCTCCGTGGGTCCAGTCGACGGAGTGGACTCAGGCTCTGCAGGGAGAAGAGGCGTCTCAACAGATGGGAGCGTCGGGGTAGGTGTGGAAACAACTGGCTCAACAGCTGGGATCTCAACAGCAGCAGGGGTCTCAACAGCAGCAGGGTCAGCAGCAGGTGATAGATGTGAAGGCTCGACAGCAGGGTCAGCAGCAGGCTCAGAAGTCTGAAGTGCTGAAGCAGAAGTCTCTGGAGCACCAGAAGTGGTGCCATCTCCAGGAGCTGAAGTGGTAGCAGCAGCAGCAGCAGTAGCAGTGGCCTCATCGCCACGGGCTAAGGAAGTGACAAGCTCGTCAAGCTCCTCATCGTCCATCTCCTCGGCCTCAGAAACTGAAGGAGGAAGATCAATCCCCATCATACGAGCCATACGGCAGACTACCTCCTCAGTACGAGCCAAACGGGAGTCGTGCTGACGAAGTAGGCGTACGACATCGTCTAATGTGGCAGGAGGAGCGGGGGCTGCAGCAGCTGACGGAGTAGACTGGGAAGCAGATGCGGTAGACCTCTGCACGTGACGAAGCGCCGCTAGAGATTTCTTAACGGCCGTCGCGTTTAGAGGAGTACCCAAAGGACGCTCATCGTCAGGAGGGAGAGGGACTCGGAAATGACGAAACACGAGGGTCAACAGACAAGGGTATGGAATATGCGCAGATTTATTGGTCTTGCGTATACACTCGAAAGAGTCCATCTTATCGAGTATCACGCGAGCCCAATTAATCTCGCACCCCAAGAAAAGAGCGTAGATCAATTTCAAGAACGGCTGGGATGGAAGTGAAGATGATCCATACTTAGGGAGTAGGCAAGACTTCAAGATCAGGTTAAGGACCCACGCATTCGGCTTGAAAGATTTCGATGGAACACCAATGAATGCGGAGGGGATAACCTGGAAGATATCTGAAAGAACTGACTGATCCAAGGAAGAAATATCATCGACGGAAATGTCCGAAGGAAGGAGACCACACGACGAACAGCCAAGAATCTCCCCCAAGATTTCTGCCGTGAGAACTATAGGAGTTCCCAAGACAGTAGTCTCAATGGAGTGACTGGAATCGTACTGGCCTCGAACGCGATTGGCATAGAACAATTTCACTAGGCGAGGATATGGTTTAGGATTGGCCTTAAGATCATATCGGAGATAATCAAGGAGACCACTATAGGAGAGGAGATCGGCTAAGCCAAGGAAATCCGAAAACTGAACGTAGTGCTCCAATAGCATCGGGCAGTGTTCAATACGGTTGTAGGCCGCGAGACACAAAGGGTCGTCGCGACACAACGATATGTCAACACCACCCGCTGGCATTGGGCCCTTTCCCTTTGGCTGGCGAGTCCTAGGACGAAGTGGAGGAGTGGGTTCCCTATGGCTAGGCTCATCCTCAGGGATAAATTCAGTGTCGGAATCGGGAAGGAGTAGAGGGTGAGTGGAGTATGGCCTTCTTGGTCTTAGATTTACGGGGTTTGACGGTCGCCGTCCTCTGCTTCTTCAGAGGAGGCGAAGACGGAGAAGCTTGGGTTGATTTGGCACGACGTTTAGGCTTAGGGGGATTCCTAGGGTCGGAAGGCCCTATAGACATAGGAGAAGCCCCAGAAGAGGCGATAGGAATTCTTGTCTTTGCCATGGTCGTGGCACGACGAGTACAACCAAACGATGATAAGATCAAACACCCTAGCACAAGCCCTAGAAGCTAATACACAAGCCCTAAGAGAGGAAAACCCGAAATACACAAGCCCTAGGTTAAAATTGAAACCCTAGGAGCTAGAAGTGAAATCAAGGAGAGCAAACCCTAGAATAGGAAATGAGACCTAGGAGGAGGGGGTTTTACCTAGGAGGAGGAGACGACGGCGGCGGACGGCGGCGATGGCCGGAGAGATGGCCGGAAGCCGAACGGTCTCGAGAGGGGAGAGGGTTTCTGCGGGCTTGAGCTGGAGGGAATACCGACTAAAAAGAATTTTAGTCGGACGAAATGAGTATAAGTCGGTTTGGAAATCGAAAAGACGCATTTGCCCTAACCCACTTAGTCGGTCACAGTTCAAGCACTGACCGACTAGATTAATATCTAGTCGGTCGGTCAATGAGCTTGAACCGACTAAGTCGAAACAGAGGCAAACAGGGATTTTTAGGGCAAGATTTAGTCGGTCGCAGTATACTCACTGACCGACTAGTTTTCAATCTAGTCGGTCGGTAAATGTACTGTGACCGACTAAAGAAAGAAAATGAAAAGAGTTAGAAGAAAGCTTGATCTAGTCGGTCTGAGTTCATTTGCTGACCGACTAGATGATCATCTAGTCGGTTGACAAATGAACTGAAACCGACTAGAAGAGTCCAAAAATTGATAATTGATTTTTCTTCACAAACCACTTGGATGAAACATCTTAACACTCTCATTAGTCATCTAAATTACCCCATAAAGCGTCGAAATCTTAAATACGACATTGAAATACGAATTCGATCATAAATTCAAACATATCACATAAAATTCCCAAAAATTCAATAAATCTAGCATGAACGAAATATCGCGAAATATATTAGCATGCAAGATGATTGAGTTTAAATATGAATCCTATATCTCGGATTCACCCATAATCCCCAATTCTCGACGCAACCGCACAAAGGAGTCCTCCTTTAGGGGTTTCGTGAAAATATCGGCGATTTGCTTTTGGGTTTCAACGTACACTAAAATGATGTCCTTTTTAGCAACATGATCATCTAAGAAATGGTGTCGGACATCTATGTGTTTTGATCGGGAATGGTGCACCGGATTCTTTGAAAGACAGATAGCACTTTGGTTATCCACCATGATAGGGCTAGTATCACAGTGAATACCAAAATCCTTCAAAGTGTGTCTCATCCAAAGAACCTGGGCACAAGCGGCACCGGCGGCAATATATTCCGCCTCGGTGGTTGAAAGTGATACGGAATTTTGCTTCTTGGAAAACCAAGAGACAAGAGAATTTCCTAGAAAATGGCAAGTGCCACTAGTACTTTTCCTGTCGGATTTGCATCCTGCATAATCGGCATCACTGTATGAGACTAACTCATACGTGCTAGATTTCGGATAAAGTAATCCAAAATCTAAAGTGTAACTTAGATAACGGAAAATACGCTTTACCGCTACTAAGTGAGACTCCTTAGGTTGAGACTGATAACGAGCACATACGCATACGGCAAACATAATATCGGGCCTACTTGCGGTAAGATAAAGTAAACTACCTATCATACCTCGATATAGACGAATGTCTACATCCTTACCGCCCGTATCCTTGTCAAGATGCGTAGTCGTGCTCATTGGAGTCTTTTTCCCGGAAGCACTTTCCATTCCAAATCGCTTAAGCAACTCCACCGTATACTTCGTTTGGTGGATGAAGATTGCATCGTTCAATTGGCGAATTTGAAGACCTAAGAAATATTTGAGTTCGCCCATGTGGCTCATCTCAAATTGGTCCTTCATAACATTTGAAAACTCTTCGCAAAGAGTGAAGTTAGTAGCACCGAAAATGATATCATCAACATAAATTTGAACTAATAAAATATCATTATTCGCATGCTTAACAAAAAGTGTAGAATCGGCTTCGCCCATTTTAAAATTCAAATCCAAAAGAAAATTCTTTAGGCGATCATACCAAGCTCGAGGAGCTTGTCTCAAACCATAAAGAGCTTTCTTTAGTTTAAAAACATGATTTGGAAATTTTTCATTTATGAAGCCCGGAGGTTGAGAAACGTAAACTTCCTCAACAACATCTCCGTTTAAAAATGCACTTTTAACATCCATTTGAAATAACTTAAAATTTTTATGGCATGCATAAGACAATAAAAGTCTAATTGATTCTAATCTAGCTACCGGAGCGAAGGATTCTTCGAAATCGATACCTTCCTCTTGTCGATAGCCTTGAGCTACTAACCGAGCTTTGTTCCGGACGACGACTTGATTTTCGTCGGTTTTGTTCTTGAAGATCCACTTTGTCCCTATGACGGTGTGGTTCTTCGATGGCAAAGGAACAAGCTCCCATACCTCATTCCTCTCGAATTGAATGAGTTCCTCCTCCATGGCAAGGATCCAAGCACTATCTTCGCACGCTTCAACGATATTCTTTGGCTCTATCGATGAGGCAAAGGCACAATTGGCGAAGTGGTGGACTTGAGATCTCGTCTTGACACTATCATTAATATTGCCAATAACTTGCTCATGTGGATGGTCGCGAACGGTATGAAGCCGCTTGGGAATACCTTGATCACTAGGCACATTCTCAACAACTTCATTAGTCGGGTTAGTCTCAATAGAATCAATTGAATCAATAGTCTTAGAATTTTCAAACGAATCACATAAAACATCCATATAATCATTATCATTTGAAATTCTAGAAGTAGTAAAATTCTCATTAAAAGAGACATGAAGTGATTCCTCGATCGTAGAGGATCTTTTGTTGTATATCCGGTAGGCTTTGCTACGTGAGGAATACCCAACAAATATCCCCTCATCCGATCTCGGATCAAACTTGTCCAAATTATCATATGTGTTTTTAATAAAACATTTTGCGCCGAAAACACGAAAATGTTTAACTTGAGGCAATCTACCAAACAACAATTCATAGCAAGTTTGTTTGGTGCCGGGCCTCAAAAGTATTCTATTAAACACATAACAAGCGGTGTGTACCGCTTCCGCCCAAAATTGATAACCAAGTTGACTATCTTCGAGCATAGTGCGAGCACACTCCACAAGCGTTCTATTCTTCCTCTCAACAACACCATTTTGAGGAGGTGCGCGAGGGAAAGAAAACGTGTGAGTAATTCCAAGATCATCACAAAAATTTGAGAAAGACTCATTCTCAAATTCACCCCCATGATCACTACGAATAGTGACAATGGTGGTTCCGATGAGATTTTGTACTTTCTTCACAAATATTGTGAAGTTTTCAAAAGCTTCATTTTTATTACATAAGAAAAATACACATGTAAATCTTGAATAATCATCAACGATGACTAGTCCATATCTTGCATTTCCTAAGGAAGCAACTCTAGTTGGCCCAAATAAATCTAGATGTAATAGCTCTAGTGGCCGTTTCGTAGAAATGCTTTTCTTAGGTTTAAATGAAGATTTAGGAAGCTTGCCACGTTGACAAGAATCACAAAAACTTTTCTTTTCGAAAACGAGCTTCGGAAAACCTTTAATGGAATTTAATTTCGAAAGCTTATAAAGTGTTCCAAAGTTCACATGTCCAAAGCGTCGATGCCATAAGTGTTGTTCACTTGTGTTGGCAACGAGACATTGTTCATATGACTTAGGAAGATCCAAAATATAAATATCTTTATGGCGTGTGCCGGAAAATAATAATTTATTATTATCATTTGAAATATGACACAATCCTTTCGCAAAGCTAACTTTGTAACCTTTGTCACAAAGTTGGCTTATTGAAATAAGATTATGATTTAAACCATTAACTAGATAGACATCACTAATTAAGGGTTTAGAAGGGTTACCCACTTTACCAACCACCCGGATCCCCTCCGGATAGCGTCACCCGTCATGTGTTTTGAACACCCGCTATCGAGTATCCAATTCCCTTTGGAGCTAAATTTAAATTTGTTGCCCCTCTTCTTTTTCTTTTCCTTGAGTACCTAAAGATAGAAACTTTCATATCATGGTACCCAAGGTCATTGGGTCCTCAAAAGTTAGACCTTTGGAAGCCAAGTCCAATTGGACTTTGACTTCCCCACATAATTTCTACTATGCACAACATCCGAAAAATAAGCATTCATATATACTTGTTTTTCATCCATGCTTGTGTCCTTTGGGCTCCAAATAGTGAAAATTTTGGGAGCCATCATCCTATTGGGTGCATGCATGCGTTGTTGGTTTCTACGTGATGCATGACGTGGATAGGCATACGGAACATGATGGAATGGTGTATGACGAGAATTATTCATACGATGAGGTGGGTGAACATATGCATGTGTGGGAACACGTGCGTGAGGGTGTCTCACATGGTGTGCACGTGCCCGTGAACGTGTAGCATAGAAATCATCATATGTGTGAGATGGTGGAGTAGGATGTGTGTTCCTACGTGGCATGGTATTTGTGTACATATAAGCATGCCCCTTCTTTGGAGGTCCACCCAAAGTGGGTTTCTTTCCAAAAGAGGGTGTGGACGAGGTGGAAGCACCATTGGTAGATGAACTACCAATAGAGTGTTTGCTACCACTCGTAGAGTCACCAGAAGTTGGCCTAACAAAAGTAGTGGCCGCTTTGGATGGACATCCCATCGTATACCCCAAACCAATGTGGTGATTGGCCGGAAGTAAGTCACTTAGGATTTTATCCAAATGGTCCTTACCTTTGTTGAATTTGTTAATTCGGCCCAATGTGTTCTCATATTTCTCTTTGAGAGAACGCATAGAAGTATCCAAATTGGATACTTGCGACGTGAGCACAAAAACACGAGATTTAAGATTCTCGTTCTCAATACTCAAAGTCGAGTTTTGAGAAGTTAAATCCGCTATCCTATGTTCTTCCGGATCATCAATGCTAACATGTTCAAGTTTAGATTTGAGATTAACAATCTCATTTCTTAACTCTTCAACAACGGTGTCGTTGTTAGTGATGATAGTCTTAGGCGAGGTTTGAATGCTAGCTAGGTCATCTTTTACTTTAGTATATCGATTTACTAATTTTGTGTATTTAGACCATAAATGAGAGTTAGCATCCCTAAGATCATCCATAGTTACCTCATCGCCTTCGTCGTCGCTATCATCAGAGGAGGAAGATCCTTGATCATGCTCCTCTCTTGCCATGAAGCACATGTGCGCTTGCTCCACTTTCTCATCATCCGACTCTCCGCTTGAGGAATCCTCGGAGTCGGTGAATGTTGCTCCGACAAGTCCCTTTTTGTACCCCTTTTTGTGCTTCTTTGACTTGTCGAACTTTGGCGCCTTCCACTTCTCCTTTTGCTTGTTTTGAGGACAATCCGCTTTGATGTGTCCTGGCTTATTGCATTTAAAGCACAAAGGTGGAGAGGCGTTAGTAGAAGTAAACTTAGATTTTTGTTTGAAGTTACCCTTTCGGAAGAAGCGATTGAACTTCTTTGCCATGAGTGCAATGGATTCCATATCCATTTCTTCTTCCGAGTCCTCATCATCGGTAGAGGTGGATGAAGCCGCCTTGAATGCAATCGCCTTTTTCTTAGGCGCATCTTGGTTCAAATAGGACTTCATCTTTTCTTGTAACTTCACCTTGCTATCTTTGCGTACCTCGTATGACATCAAAGTACCCATTAGTTGAACAACGGTATATTTGTTCATGTCATTACCTTCCTCGATGGCGAAGGTACGTTTTTCCCAAGAAGAGAGAAGTCCTTCAATAAGCTTTGAGCACTTCTCCTTTTGAGTGTAGGACTTGCCGAGGGCCTCCAACTCGTTTATTATGTCAACGAAGCGAGCGTAATATTCTTTCATCTTCTCGCCCTGTTGCATATGAAACATTTCGTAATCTTTGTTTACGACTACGAGTTTAGAGTCTCTTACCCTACTCGTCCCTTCATGAAGAATGAGGAGGGAGTTCCAAATTTGATATGCACTCTTACATGTGCATATCTTATTGAAGTCCTCGGGCTCCAATGCGCATTGCAAGGCGTTCATTGCCTTGGCATTGCTTACCTCCGCGGCGACCTCCGCGGTAGTCCATTTCTCAAAGTCTTCTTCTTCGGGTTCAATATATTCCTTCATTGTGGTTCTCCATAAGGATGCACTCCGGAGGAAGGTTTCCATCCGGAATTTCCAGTACCCGTAGTTGGTACCGTTGAAGAATGGAGGCCTCGTAGAGGAATGTCCTTCCATCACCGAAGATGCTCCTTCTCGGTTCCTGAAGGTGTCATAGTTGGAAGGTGGACGCACGGTCTTGTTGTCGTTGGCAGACATAGCTAAGTATCTGGCTCCGATACCAAATGTAATGCCCTACCAGCTACTGCACAAGTACTAGAGGGGGGGTGAATAGTACTTTAAAATAATAAGGAGTATAATTCCAAATTAAATTGCAAACAACTACCAAATCAATTTGCGGAAGCTTAAATTGAATGACAACACAAAATTAACAATGCTAACAAACGATGTTAATGGGTTCGGATCCACCCAAGTCTCCCCGACTTGTTCCCGGTGATCCTACGTCCCAACCACCCGGATCCCCTCCGGATACTTGAGTTATAAACCCTAACTCAAGATTTCCACTATGAATATCTTGTGTACAACCTTCACAAGATCAAATCATACATGCAATAGCAAACGTGAATCCCACAACCCGGGATCACAACCTTCTCTCACAACCGAGAGAATCACAAAGCAATATTAAAGAGTTTAATATGAAATAAACAATCTTACCACAAAATCCTATACCTTGAGTTTTTCTTACCCAAATGGTGAAATGAAGGATTTGAGGAAGATGAAGTCACCAAGACCTAGCACCAAGGAAATGACCAGCAATCTGTGCCTAGGAATGATTTGGAGACTTGGATCAAGCAATAGCTTGAAGAGCTCACCAAGAACAAGCTTCTCTCTAGATGGATTCTAGATCTAGAAATGAGAGAGAATGGGTTTCTTGTGAGGAAGAGAGCTTTAGATTTGAGTGAGAATAGCTATCTCTTTTGATCTCAATGAATCTCTGAATGGAAGCTCTAACCTAGATAGAAATGACCTAGGTTCGTATTTATAGGGTCCCATAAAAACAAGTTAGGTCATTCTCCAACGGATAGAAATCTGTGAGAATTAGTCGGTCAAAGAACAATCACTGACCGACTAGTTCATCAACTAGTCGGTCAGTCAAACAGCATGGACCGACTAAGAGAGGATCTGAGAAGAGATAGAATTTCAGACCTAGAAATCTGGTCGGTCCAAGAAGACTTTCTGACCGACTAGTTTCACAACTAGTCGGTCAGTCAATGAACGTAGACCGACTAAGAGGCAAAATAAAATAGTCTGAACACAAGTTGACTTAGTCGGTCCAAGAACAAAAGTTGACCGACTAGATTGTCAACTAGTCGGTCACCAAACGTTCTTAGACCGACTAACGATAAACAGTAGCTTAGGAGAAATTTAGCATGAACAGTAAGTCACAACTAGTCGGTCAAAGAAGCATCACTGACCGACTAGTTCACAAACTAGTCGGTCGGTGAGTCAACGTAGACCGACTAACTGTAAACAGTAAAGTCCAAGAAATTAAGGAATCAAACTAGTCGGTCCAAGAAGAGTTGCCGACCGACTAGATCACCATCTAGTCGGTCAGTACTTGTTCTTGTACCAACTAACATGCACAATAAAGTCCGAATCGAAGCGCGATGCTTCGAGGAAGTTAGAATGAACTTGTGCAAGGATCCTAGAGCTACAAAATGAGCGTAATGAAGATAGAAACTAAGATATACTCAAGGCTTAACATTCTATATATCGAAGCTAAAAGACTATAAATAAAACCTTAATAAACGGTCTTCGAGAGCTTCGATTGAATCTTCATAACTTCCAAAACGGCGCATGAGCTTCAACGAAGCTTTAGGCATGAATACGAGCTTTGGGAAGTGTTGAGATGTCGCTTTGAATGTTCTCGTGAATTTGGCGACGATCTCCAATACTGCGCTCACAAATTGTTAGTTCATGGATTATTTATGTTTGCTCATCATCAAAACCAAATCCGGGGAGTCCAATATTCAACAATATCAATTACAGCAGCGACGGATACGGGCTGACTCGGACCGAGCAGCTCATCTGCTCGGTCGAGTTGCCTCAGATTACACAGCCCGAGCAGCGCTCGAGTAGAGCCCGAGTATCCGACCGAGTCGATCCTACTCGGACCGAGCAGAGACTACTCGGCCCGGGTAGGTCAATCTCAAAATCTCCAAGCAGCCGAGCAGCACAACTACACGGGCCGAGCCACTGACCGAGCAGCAGCTGCTCAACCGATTCGCCTACTCGGTCGGCACTTCCAGGGGCATTTTTGGGAAACTTTTGAAACAGTGCGATGCGCGAGATTCTGGGCGACTGAAGTTGGTGATCTCGGGCGACTGTGAGAGAGAGTTCCAGGGGGTTCCCAGTAGGCTTTTGTTAGGAATTTTTGGAGAGAAACGGAGAGCGATTTTTGTAGGGGAATTCTTAGATTTATTTTGGTAAGAAGTTTGGATCCGAAACTGGAAATTATTGCGTTTATTTTGGATCGTGCTCGCGTTTTGGAATCTGGGATTATTTCTAAATTTGTGATTTCTATTGAACTCTCGTTGTAAGTTTCTTTTAGCCCTAATCTCTCAATTGTTAAGATGTTTTCCTCTATGAAATTGGTGCTTTTGTGCGTTTCTATCGCCATGAGTGAGTAGATTTATTCTAGGGTTGATGGGTTAACCCTAGGATTCTAGGGGAAAATGTAGATCTGGATCCCTACGTTGAATTGAGGATTTAGGGTTGTATTTCGATAGATCCTACCGAATCCGTAGATAATCCGTACTGAGATCATGCCCACGGTCTGTGGAATTGATGTGCTTAAGGGGTATCTAGGGATTCGAATAGGGAAATCGTTGGATCCAACCAAGACGTGTGACCATGCCCGGCTCGCGCCTTGAAGGGATCCATCGACGAACTATAACGCTACGTTGACGGCTACCGCCATTGCGTCAACGAGAGCCACCAAAATACCCCGCAATTCTAACCCACGAGAGTGGTACGAATTGGGGGATTAATTCCCTAGCCCTAATGTATTGTGAGGATCCTATCCAACATCAACCCCCAACGATCCTAGTGGTGATCCCTAAAGCCCTAGTCCCTTTTATTGATATTACCACAACAACAACCAACCCAAATCTGTTCCTCCGACAGCTATCCCACTTCTACATTTAGAAATAGACTGAGAACCTATAGACACTATCACCGTCCCTGTGGGATCCGACATCTTATATACTATTACTCTACACCGTCCGCTTTCGGATTGAGCCCGAAATCGTAGCCTAGGGGCCATACTATGCCTAGCGATCGTGACACCGCCAGGTGGAACCTAGGTGTAGGTTGCGAGCGCGTCAAGTTTTTGGCGCCGTTGTCAGGGACGGCAATATTGTCTTATCTCAGTGTGTTTTTATTTTGTGAGGTTTGCTAGCATTCTTATCATTTCTCACATTGCCACCATTTTTATTCTTTTTCTATTTTCTCTGCCTTGCTACTAACATATCGCTCCAGCTAGTGATTATTTCCTTACCAAACAGGCATAATGGAGGTGGTAATGCAAGTGCAGTAGACCTGTGAGTCCGATAGCGATTCAGAGGAGTTCAGTCTTTCCCCTTATCATCTACATGGCTTCCAAGACTCGCGTATGGACGAGTCCATGGTTGAGGGCGCAGCTAGAGAACTAATCGACGCAGTTCGATTTATTGGCTCAGGAACCTATATTGCAGGTAACACAAATCAGCAACTAGTCATGGATTATTTAATGAATCAGGTTTCTGATGCAGGTACAATTGAGGATTATATTCAAGTAAGCTTTGAAGAGAACGTGATGCTCCTTCATACTATTGAGGCTCCACCTATCGATGCCTATTGGGGAGAAGCTCATCAATTGGAATCACTACACAATTCTCAAATGCTTGAGATATTAGAGAGCGTGGTAGCTGACGTATGGGCCCATGGCCCAGTTGTATTTCCTACAGACGACCCAGCTATGCAAGAGCTCTTGGTTTTCATCGCAACCGCTTTCCATAATACGGACGCCCTGGATGGTGTCACCATAACCGATGGAACTTATGTGTGGTACGAGGGAGATACATTACGTTTTAACGACAGCCTTCCACAGGTCTCAACATATGAGGAACATGCCTATGAGGAGTACCTGGACTCATCACCATCCCAAAACCACCTCAACCAGGGAAGTACTCCAGACTTTATGTTTGGGAGCGAACACATACCTGAAATCCTTGCTTCTGTTGACAGGTGCGCTACAGGAACGGAACCTGCAGGCATGTGCCTTGACGCTCCATCATCCCCCTGCTCCTCCTATGATTCTGCGAATGAAGAATTTTCGCCCTCTAAACCCGAGATCGAGGATGCATCATTCTCACAAGCGAGAGACGCCGGGGGTACAACGCCCCAAGATTCCACTTATCCTGTTATTGTAAATGCGGCCCTCACGGAACCCCAATTAGAAAGTCTCCTCAAAATCCTTAGGTCTTACAGAAAAGTGATAGGGTATAACATATCTGACCTGAAGGGTATTAGCGAGACCATTTGTACGCATAGGATTCACCTAGAGGACAAGGATGCCACCTCCATTGAGCCTCAAAGGCGGTTGAACCCCAACATGAAGGAGGTGGTGAAAAGGAAGTCCTGAAACTTTTAGATGCTGACATCATTTATCCCATCTTTGATAGTAAATGGGTTAGTCATGTGTAGGTTGTCCCTAAAAAGGGGGCATGACAGTCGTGAAAAATGAAAAAGATGAATTAATCTCCACTAGGACTGTCACCGGGTGGCGCATGTGTATTGACTATAGGAAGCTGAATAAAGCCACCAGAAAGGACCATTACCCTCTGCCCTTCATAGACCAAATGCTCGAACGCTTAGCTAAGCACAAATATTTCTGCTACTTAGACGGATACTCCGGATTTTTCCAAATCCCGTTGCACCGGGAAGACCAAGAGAAAACGACGTTCACATGCCCTTACAGTACCTTCGCTTATCGAAGAATGCCGTTTGGGCTGTGTAATGCACCTGCCACATTTCAAAGGTGTATGACGTCTATTTTCTCGGATTTCATCGAGAATATCATGGAGGTCTTCATGGACGACTTTTCCGTCTATGGCACCGAGTTTGATAATTGCTTAGCTAATCTGTCCAAGGTCTTAGAACGGTGCCAAGACAATAATCTTACTTTGAATTGGGAGAAATGTCATTTCATGGTGACTGAAGGAGTGGTTCTTGGGCATGTCATTACCTCCAAAGGAATTGAGGTTGATAAGGCCAAAGTAGAGGTTATCAAAAGTTTGCCGCCTCCCACCAACCTCAAGGGTATCCGTCGTTTTCTGGGGCATGCCAATTTTTACCGACGCTTTATAAAAGATTTTTCCAATATTGCTCGCCCTCTCACGGAGCTCCTAGCTAAGGACGCTCCTTTTATGTTTACTGATGCTTGTTTGCTAGCTTTCAACAGGTTAAAGGAAGCTCTCATCTCAGCGCCGATTATACAGCCACCAGACTGGAATCTACCGTTTGAGCTTATGTGTGATGCTAGTGACCAAGCGGTGGGAGTCGTGCTTGGCCAAAGAAAGGAGGGGAAGCTCCATGCTATATACTACGCTAGCAAAACCATGGACGACGCTCAAAAGAACTACACTACCACGGAGAAAGAGCTGATAGCCGTAGTCTATTCTATAGAGAAGTTCAGATCCTACCTTCTGGGGTCCAAGGTGATCATCCACACGGACCACGCGGCGTTGAAATATCTGCTAAGCAAGAAGGATGCTAAACCACGTCTAATACGGTGGATCCTTCTGCTCCAAGAATTTGACATCGAGATCAGGGACAAGAAGGGAGCAGAAAACGTGGTGGCAGACCATTTGTCGTGATTGATTCATAGGCACGGGGACAACAGCTTACCGATTCATGTTTCGTTCACCGGTGAACAACTATTTGTGGCAAATACCTCTGAAGCTCCCTGGTACGCCGACATAGTGAATTATTTGGTGAGTGGGATAGTTCTGCACGGGTTGGCGACTTATTCAAGGAGGAAGTTCCTACATGATGCAAAGAGCTACTTCTGGGACGACCTGTATTTGTTCAGGCCGTGCGTAGACGGGATCATCAGACGATGTATCCCAAAAGAAGAAGCAACTTCCATCATGTCGCATTGCCATGATCAACCATGTGGTGGGCACGCAGCGGTCACCAAAACCACGGTGAAAATTCTTCAAAGTGGCTTCTACTGGCCTACTATATTCAGGGATGCTAATGAATACATAAGGAAGTGCGACAGATGCCAGAGGACTGGGAATATCACGAAGAAGAATGAAACGCCCCTCCACGGCATCTTGGAGATAGAGCTGTTTGACTGCTGGGGCGTCGATTTTATGGGGCCTTTCCCATCAAGCAACGGCAACAAGTATATCTTGGTTGTCGTTGATTATGTCTCGAAATGGGTGGAAGCCATAGCCACCCCGACAAACGACACGAGGATAGTGGCAAAATTTTTCAAGAATACTATCTTCACTCGCTTCGGAGCCCCCCAGACAATCATAAGTGACGGAGGGAGTCATTTTATTGAGAGAAAATTTGAGGCAATGCTGAAAAAATATGGAGTTCATCACAAGGTCGCCCTCGCCTACCACCCCCAGACCAGCGGCCAAGTGGAAGTATCTAATAGGGAGATAAAAAGCATCCTGGAAAAACAGTAAGTGCCTCAAGGAAGGATTGGTCGCACAAGTTGGGCGATGCCCTTTGGGCATACCGCATCGCCTTCAAAACCCCCATCGGCACAACTCCATACAGGCTGGTATATGGAAAAGCTTGTCACCTTCCGGTAGAATTGGAGCTTAGAGCATATTGGGCGAAAAAGAAAATGAATTAACTATCAAAGCGCTGCCACCCGACGAGCCCTTCATTGCAATGAACTGGACGAAATTCGGCGTCATGCTTATGAAAACGCGAAGATATACAAGGAGAGGACCAAGGCTTATCATGATAGAAATATCACAGTTGTTCGCCATGATATCGGTGACCAGGTACTTCTATATAACTCAAGGTTACGCCTCTTCCCCGGGAAGCTAAAATCGAGATGGTCTGGCCCCTACAATATAGTAAGCTTATCCTCGGGAGGCGCCGTTGAACTCGAGGGAAAAAACGGAAACTTCAAGGTCAACGGTCAAAGAATTAAACCCTACAGAGCCGGAGAACCTATAGGATCGGAGGAGACATACTTCCTCGAGGGATTCCCCAACGACAACTGATAAACTAAGGGGAGTCGAGCTCGCGACTAAAAACGAGCGCTTATTGGGAGGTAACCCAATTTCTTGGATTCTTGATCTTCTTTTCCGGTTTCTTACTCTTGTTTTATATGTTTTAGAAATAAAATTTTGAAAACCATACCAGAATTGATGAATTACTCCCTTGTGCAGGTTAGATATGAGAACAAACCACTATGAGGAAGAAGGAGTACAGCAGGAGACAGCCTAGGAAGTTGGGCGAAAATGCTCAGCCGACTCGACCGAGCAGTGTCAGCTCGTCCCGAGCAATACATACACGGATAAATCGAATGGATAGTGCAGTGTCAGCTCGTCTCGAGTAAAATTTTGCTTGGCCCGAGTCAAAATCGATTCGGTCCGAGCATCTTTATACTCGGTCGAGTTTTACATGAATTACTCCCTTGTGTATGTTACTGCTCGGTCGAGCAATACATACACGGATAAATCGAATGGATAGTGCAGTGTCAGCTCGTCCCGAGTAAATTTTGCTTGGCTCGAGTCGAAATCGACTCGGTCCGAGCATCTTTATACTCGGTCGAGTTTTACAGGGTGCTGAAATTGAGGAGAAAACGTCACTCTGCCAACCCGGTCAGAACATCATTGACTCGGCTCGAGCAGTTGGCGACTCGATCGAGCAGCTATATGCTCGGTCGAGTTTTACAGGCTCTAGAATTTGAGGAGAAAACATCACTCTGCCAACCCGGACGATAATTATCGACTCGGCCCGAGCATAAGGCGACTCGACCGAGCATCTCCCTGCTCGACCGAGCAAGCTGAAGGCGTGTCCCACACTTTTCCGCAGCTTACTCGACCGAGCACCCTGATTGCTCGGTCCGAGTCATCCCATTCTCCAACTCACTCGACCGAGCAACTGCGTTACTCGGTCTGAGTCGCGCCTTGCTGCTGTTTGGGTTGATATGCTTCTCGCCCTACCCGCTTTCGCCTCTTAAATCCTAACCCTACTAGAAAGCCCATCCTCCGCTCGGCCAAACTTCCCCTCCTTCCTCACGCCTTTGCCATCTATCCTTAATCCATTCCTCTTCTCCACAAGGCCGCCTCCCATCGATTAACATTCAACCGAGCACCCATTGAAATTGAATTTGCTTGTTTTTGGTTTGAATCTACTGACGTTCTCCTTGTTCCTCTTTTAGGTTTGAATTGCCAACGCCAAAAGATATTCTTTATGAAGAAACTTGGGGATAATCCAGATCAACAACAATCACGACACCGAAACAAAGCGCCACCTTTTTCTAGTCGGTAAACTCGTCCCCTATCTGCTTTACATGGTGCATCATTATTCTCCTCCACCTACACAATGCCTCCACGCCGTGCTAGACCCGCCAACACCGGCACATCCAACCCTAGGCCTACCCGGTGCACACGTCGCACAAGCTCTCCCATTCGAGCCAACACCGTCGCCGAACCGTCCAACACTACCCCTACACCACTGATCACTCCTTATTTTACACCCTTTCCCCGCATGTTTGCATGCCATTTTGATCGCCCAAATCATGTTTTTTTCATGATATATCAACGATATTGCGATGCTTTTCACGATTTGTTGTTTTTGTCGCATTTCAGGTGATTTGGCGCGATTAGGAGTGATCTCGAGATGCGCGTAATCTAGACGGCCACCGACGACCTCCCCGAGGGGTATTTTGCTGTTGGAGAGGAGCGGAAGAAGAATGGACGTCGCAGGAGCGACGAGGAGGCCAAAACAATCAGATTGGGCATTTTTTGTGTCCCACTCGGCCGAGTGGAGGAGCCACTCGGCCGACCAGCGAGACACTGCTCGGCCGACCCGTTCAGACACGTTTTCCATGTGTACTCGGCCGAGCGACGGAGACCACATCGGCCGAGTGACGATACCACGTCCGCCCGAGTGGCGCCCAGACGAAGCCCCTCCTGAATATCGAAGTTACTGTTTTTTTCGGCCATTTGAGCTTCAGAAGACCCACTCGGCCGAGTGCCAAATCCCGTCCGCCCGAGTGAAGTGAAGCCATCGGCCGAGTGACGACAACTCACTCGGCCGAGCCGCCCCCGAACTGAAGACCCCTGAAGCCCCCGACTTACTGGAAAATTGACAGGGTTTTCACTCGGCCGAGCGACTTTTGTCACTCGGCCGAGTGCGATGCGCTGCCTGTAGCGAAATTTGCAGAAAACAGGCTGTGCAGGGGCATTTTGGTCAGGATTTTTAGACGATTTTTGGGGCTATTTAAGCTCTGTTTTTACCCTAGTTTTAGGAGCCATCTCTCAGATTTTTTGCAGCTTTTGAGTCTACTTTTTAGCTTTATTAATTGTGATTGGAGAAGAGAAAAACTTGGATTTTTGTTGGATTAATTGAAGATCTACATTGGTTTGCATTTCTCTTCCCCAAAAACTCTATTTTTATTGTTTATATCATTGTTGTGATGAATTCCATTGCCTATTTCATTGATTATTTTCGTGCTATTGCTATGATTTGTGAGTAGTCTCCACGTCTCGGGGCGTGGGGATGAACCCTACAAGCCCTATTTCCTATTTGTGTTGAATTGGTAGAAATTGAGCTAGGATTGTTATTAGGGATTAGATTGGGATCGAATTACTACGGATGGCTAGGTATTCATATCAATTGGGATTTGCAAGAGATTGGATCCCAATTTGATAGGAAGCCCTAGAAATCCGAATTGGGTTGGAGTCGGATTTTCGAAATATCGGTTTGCAAGAGATTGGACCGATACTAGGACCTCCGGTTGCAATTCCGTGCCGATACCCGTTTGCAAGAGATTGGACGGGTAGGAACTATCCTAATTTAGATTGTGGACCGAGTTTGCAAGAGATTGGGCTCGGTGCGCAATTGGACGATGATGTTGATCCTAATGCTAGCTTCCCTAGGCTAGGGTTTGCAAGAGATTGGACCCAAACCTAGGGTAGCTATAGACCGGCAACAGCGCGAGAGCGTGAGCTTGGTTCCACATTTAGTTGTAACTAGTTCATCCAAATTCTCATTCTAGCGATTTCGATACCGGCAAACCACATTTATGAAATACGGTGAGTAGTGGGGATTCCCCTTTCCCTAGACGTTCTTTATTTGATTTGATATTTCGCAAATTTGTCTGACGATTGTGACAGGATCGCCCAAGGCAATTATCTCTGTTCCTAAATAGCCAGGTTGATCAGGAGCAAGCACGGTCTTCCGTCCTCCCTGTGTTCGATACCCGCTCGCCACCATACCGTGCGCTTGCGGTAAAACTACAACCGTCGCCTCGGGACGTGTATCCGGGGTGCGATCAAGTTTTTGGCGCCGTTGCCGGGGAGGCGATTGCGTTTGATTCTTTTTCACCCTAGCTATTCTTTTTCTTTTTATTATTATCATTATTTTTATTTCTTATTTCTTGCCTAACCCTTCCACGGTATTAATCATTTCTTTGAAACTCTGTTTCCCCTGTGCATGAACACGAGATCTACGGCGGACCCAGAAGACTTATTATTTGATCCCGAGATCGAACGTACCGCGCGGAGACTTAGAGCGGAAAAGAGACAAGATCCAGAAGGGAGGTATATGACCAACCAGGAAACTCCTGAAGAATTGGCGGCAAGGATGGCAAGGATAATCTCGATTCGAGATAGGCTTCGGCCTAAGACTTCTTCTACCACCTCGTCCATTGCCATGCCGGGGTTGGCGGCTGACAAGAACTTCGAGCTAAATACTGGATTGGTGGTGTTGATGCAACAAGACCCGTTTCATGGGAACGCACATGAGAACCCCCACTACCACATCCAACTATTCTTGTCAAAGTGCGCCACATTCCAGATGTCGGGGGTCTCCAACGACGCTATCAGACTGCGCCTCTTCCCCTTTACGCTAAAGGACAAGGCACTCTATTGGTTGAGGACGCAGGCTGACGGAGTCTTCACTACTTGGGACGAGTTGGCGAGCGCATTTATTGACAAATTCTATCCGCCATCCAAGACGGTGAAGATCCGGAGCGCTCTCATGTCCTTCAAGCAAGGACCACAGGAGACGCTCTATGAAGCTTGGGAGCGATTTAAGGATTTGCAGCACCAATGCCCGCACCACAGTATAGAGGACTGGGAGCTAGTTCATAGCTTCTACAACGGTCTCCAACCGGGGACCAAACAAATTATTGATGCCGCGGCGAATGGTGCAATCTTGTCAAAGACTCCCGAGGAAGCTACGGCCCTAATTGAGGAGATGGCCTCAAATAACCAACAATGGGGCGATGAGCGAGGACACTCCACATCCTCCTTAAAGCCAACTAGCATCTACGAGGCGAAGGCCGTAGCAGAGCTCACGAGCAAATTTGATTCTCTCCACAAGGTGGTGGAGAGACTGGAGAAATATATCACGGAGCCCCAAGGAAGCCCATCCACCTCCGCACCGACCAACCAAATGTGTGATTGGCAAAACCAATCTCAAGTCATGTACTCGGGAGGAGAGCAAGGAGAAGGATCCTTGGAGCAAATACAATATGTTGCGGGGAACCAAGGCTATTGGTCCAATCCGGCCGCAAGAAATCATCCGGGATTCTCCTACGCCAACAATGAAGGAGCCTTGAACCCGCCACAACCACCGCCTCAACAAGCTCGACCACCACCACCCCAACAACAAAACTATCCACCGAGGGGGCCTCTGCAACAAAACTTTCCACCGAAGCAACAAGTCCCACTGTATAGGCCTCCCGGATACAACCAAGGGTGGAGGAATCAAAATCAAAACCCTCCACAAGCTCCTCAACGAACCGACTTCGAATCTAGAGTGGAGGCGTTCATGGTCGAGCAAAATAAGGTGAATGCTACTTTGAAGGCGGGGCAAGAATCTCTCAATACCGTAGTGGCTCAAATATCGGAGCAATTAGCGTTGCTCAACCGGAACACTCAAAGATTGCCGGCGCAACCGGAGCAAAACCCACGGGGCAACACGGGTCACATCAACGCCGTAGTTGCCGTCACTACTAGAGGCGGGAAGGACACCACCCCCGCCATGATTCCTATTGAGGAGGCCGTGGAGGAAAGCTTGGAGCCGGTTGAGCCGGTAGTTGAGGTTGATAAGGAGAAGGAGCCACAAGACAAGGAGAAATCTAGGGCGGAGCGATTAATTGAGGAAAGGCGCTTCATGCCACCGGTCCCATTCCCCCAAAGGCTCGCTAAGGCGAAAATGGAGAAGATGCTAGCAAAATTTCTCGAGTACCTAAGAGGAGTTAGCCTTAACATCCCCTTCCTCGACGCCATCGTCGAGATCCCCACATATGCTAAATTCTTGAAGGACTTGATTTCGGGGAGGAAAAGGAAGGAGAAGATAATGCTAGCCGAGGAGGGCTCTTGGTTCACCAAGAGAGAGAAGGAGCCGGCAAAATTTAAAGATCCGGGGAGTTTTCGGATTCCTTGCACTTTGGGCGGCGTGCCTCTTCAAAAGGCGTTGGTCGACCTTGGGGCTAGTGTGAGCCTCATGCCCCTCTCCATGTTCTTAAAGCTTAACACCGGGACAAAGTTGAAACCCACCGACATGCGCATTCAATTAGCCGATGGACGGATAACAAGGCCGGTGGGGATCGCCGAAGACATCCCACTTCAAGTCCCGGGTGGAATATGCTTGCCATGTGACTTCGTCATCATGGACATTAAGGAGGAGGGAGACACCTCATTGATACTTGGACGCCCATTCCTCGCCACCGCCGGAGTCATCGTCGACGTGCGCGAAGGTACCTTAACCTTGAACGTCGGAAACATTGAGGTGGAGCTCCACATTCCTAAGGCTATGAAGCATATGCCTTATCACGAGGAACTCGACTACATGGACCTCCTCGATGAGGTGATAGAGGAGGCGATTCCTCACTCAATTGGTGCCCTTTTTGATGAAGAATTTGATGAAGGCCCGGATTTAGGCCAAGATGAAAAGATTGAAGACGATTCCCCCGACTTCTCCCCTGATGAAGATGAAGGCGACGCTGATGTCGCGAGGATTCGAGAGCTCTGCAAGCTCTCGAAATTAAAGTCTCCAAAGAAAGCTCCGCCGGCACGGAAATCGGCATCGCCGGTTAAGCCGTTGACCGGGGCAAATGCTAGCTTGGGGGAGCCTCCCCCCAACACTATTCGAGATAGGAGACCACCGCGGGAGAACGCTACGCCGCCACGTTCGAATCCAAGCGCGCTCCCCGGCAAGTTTGACGGGTGCATCTCATATGCACCAAACATCCCGCATTGATTGAAAATTATAGGGGGTCGAGCTCACGACCTAAAACGAGCGCTTGTCGGGAGGCAACCCGACGGTTTTTGCTTCATTTTTACTTTTTCTTTATTTTCGTTTTAGAAATTTTTAGTATTTTGAGTCATCCGACCAAAAATTTCGTGATAACGGGTCCGAATTTTCTTGACAGGAGAGGAGATAGGTAGATCCGTCATGAGGAGGATGAACGAGACGACGAGGAGCGCCCCAAGAAGGCGCTCGACGCTCAGGAGGAGGAGGAAATCGACTGGAGAAAGAAAGACGGATTTTAGAGCCAAAACGAAGATAAACAGCAGAAATTAAGGCTCACTCGGCCGAGTATACTAGTCACTCGGCCGAGTCCAGAAGTTCGTTCGGCCGAGCCGCTCACGAACGAGGGAAGTCTGCTGTACCCAACTCTCTGTCTATTTTCCTCATTTCATTATAACTGTTACTCGGCCGAGTATATATATTCACTCGGCCGAGTAAAACGGATACCCTCCTAGGGCGAGTCATGCCGAGTAGCTTGAGTCACTCGGCCGAATGGACTTACTCCACTCGGCCGAGGCTGGCAAAGCCACTCGGCCGAAGCGATATCGGGGAGAAATTTTTATTTGCCTCGCTCGGCCGAGTGACTACGTCACTCGGCCGAGTCGTAACTCTCTATTATATAAGTGACGAAGGGGGCGCGGATTTCGAAATCGAAAATTCCCAAATCCGCCCGCGCCCCCTCGCCTACCCTCGCCCGAACTCGCTTCGTTCTCACCCCCACTCGCCCGACCAAGCCCGCGCGCGCCGCCGCTCGGCCTGCCACCGCCGGCCGACCGTCGCCGGACCCCGCCCGAGTCGCCGCCGGCAGCCCCGTCTCCGATCACCTCCGGTTCGCTTATTTTCACCGTTTTCTCCTCTTTTCGTGTATTTTTTGAGGATCCGCGTATTAATCGAACCCCAAACCCGAATCAATTCCCATATCTATCTGTTATACCCCTATTGCTCCATACATTTTGATTATTACTCGCTGATATCGCTTTTCCATGCGCATGTTGCTTTTTGGAGCTTAGGGGAGCTCAGGGGAGCTTCTACGGGCTGCTCAGGACTTCGTGGAGGCGCGGACTTCGCACGCTTCCACTACTTAGCACTCGCGGCGTGGTTGGGTATACTCTTTCCACTCTTTGTGCACACGCCGCACTTTTCACTTTTCGGCACGCGCTCGGGGCCGATATGCCGCCCCGGACACGGCCGCGGTCGAAGAGAGCTTCCGCCAAGCGGAAGCGGTCGGATGATGCCGGCCCCTCCCACGAGTTGGAGGACTCTCCTCCACCGTCCCCCACACACCCCGCACACCCAGCACAGCCTGCAGGCCCCACACACCCCGCACAGCCTGCAGCGCACCCACAGCCCGCACAGCCTCTCCCTGCCGATCCACAGCCACCACCACCGGCTCCACTGGTCGGGCCGCTCGGGATTACGTTCCGAGACGATGCACACCGCGCCGTCTTCGACCGTATCTCCCAGCGCTCGATCGTACCCTCCAGGTTTGCACACCTCGCTGACCTAGGACGCCTGGGGGTACTTGAGGGGATGCTCACGTTGTACGACAACGTGGGCTGGCGCGACTTCCTTCAGGTGTCGGCGGATACTTTTACCCGTCCGACACTTGAGGTTTTGAGTTCGATCGCCCGGACCGATGAGGGATGCTCATTCCGGTTCATGGATCGAGAGTGCCAGGTCACTCTCGATATGATGAGAGCATTCTTCTCATGGCCCGCAGTCCCCGGAGCCGATCACGGATACGGCCCTACCCACATCCCCCCACCTTCTTTCGACGCCGGCGCCTCCTGGGCCCGGATTACAGGCCACCACGCCGCCTTTGACCCTAGTAGGGCCAAGGCCTCGGCCATTGTCCACCCCTGCCTACGTATTGCCCAGCGCCTTATGGCGACCACCTTTCTGGCCAGATATGAGCCGGGCACGATGTCTACGCCAGAGCTCTACATGCTCTATGCGATGACACGTCCCAGAGCTCTATCTAGGGATGGACACGAGCTTGTCCCCGCCGTCGTGATCGACATTGCGGCTTGGTTTCTAGACCGTATCATTGTGTCGGTGGGCGCTCGCTCACCGATATGCTGCAGCGGTCTGATCACCTTGCTTACCATGATGACCGGCGAGGACCTACCCGACGACCTGCGACGCGTCCCGGGCCCCACTTCCTTGTCGATAGACGTTATGGCCCGGATGAAGATGCTGCGTCCGCATGGCGAGCGTCACTGGGTCTGGTTGCACGGCCCCTATGGGGCCGATTACATGATTCTCCCGAGCCCTGCTCGGACTCTGATTGCACTAGCCCACGTTGACTGGATTCCGGCGATGGATGTCCTCATCCCCGCCGCCTACGTGCTCGAGGCCGAGGAGGCCGAGCAGGCCCCTGCTGCACACCCTGCCGAGCCCGCTGCCGACCCCGTCGACCCTGTGGCCCCTCAGCCTGTTCCTGACGTTTCCGCTGCTCTTGACACTTCTGTCCCCACCTCTGCCAGTGTCGAGAGTACTCTTGCTGAGCCCACTTCCACCACTGTCACCACTTCCGAGGCTGTCCCCACCACTCCCGCTGCCACCTCCGGCCCTCTGTCCGTCGAGCCTCTTTGCTCCGCACTCCCCGAGCGCCCGCAGACCTTTGTTGAGAGTGGGGAGCCCTCGTTCGCCGCGGTCGTGGAGACCATGGCTAGCATGATCTCCGCTGGGATTGCGCCTTTTGGTACACACACTTCCACCCCGGTTGAGTCCTCTGTCTCCACAGCTGCCATTTTCTCCGAGAGCGTCGTGGCGTCTGTCCACACTTCTGGGCCACTGACCTCTCTTGCCACCTCGTTGCCACCTTTGCACGCTTCTTTTGATGCCGCTGCCTCCACTTCTCACCAGCCGGCGTCCCGGCCTCACACTGAGGCCAGGCCCACATTTGCTGGCGCGGCACCTTTTGTCCCCTTCCCTGCTGAGCCCGTTACATACTCCACTCGCGTACGCCAGCCTCGCCCTGCACAGCCTAGACCGGTGCGTCCCTCTGCACCACCCCCGCCCGACACTGTACTGCAGAGCATACGTGCTCTTTAGTTGGCGGTGAGTGGTCTTAGAGGAGACCTTAGGACCCTGTCCTCCACCGTCTCTACGATGGCTGGACGCTTCGAGCTGATCCCCCAGATCCACTACTGCCTTACACAGGTTCTGGAGCGTCTCCCACGCGTACCCCCGCCCACCCATCAGGTTCCCACACACACTTTCACACACACTAGACCTGCCTCCACTCCCACGCCCACCCCAGCTCAGCAGCCTACACCACCACCACCCCCTCCGCCTCAGGACGGAGACGGCGCGGCACCGCCTTCTTAGGCACTCTTGATGCCTTTATCCATTCCTGCCGTTGTGCTGCCCGTCTCTGCTGGGTCCTGTTGCACTTTTGTCCACCCCCCCTCCTCTCACTTATTTTGGGATTATATTTTTGATCATATCTGTTTGTGCATATCATATCATATCTACTTGGGATTCTCATTTTGATCACATCTATATATATCTTTTTGGGAGAGAGGGAGCGTTTTTGGTGCCGTATTTATTTTCATATCACTCCTGTTTGTGCATGCATCATTTCCGCATCATATTTTCATTTCTTTCTTTTTTCCTTTCATTATCTTTTTTTTTCCCATCATGCATGCATCCTCACTTGCCCCTCACATTACTTGTCTCTCTGTGTGCCACACTTTGCACATTGAGGACACTGTGCCGTTTAGCTTGGGGGAGTGAGCTCTCACGTTCTTTTTCGATTTGCCACCTTTATTTTCAGTTTTTCACACCGCTTTTCACTTTTGCACTCATTTTTCGTTATTTTCCTTTTGTTTTGCCATGCATCACGTTTTCCTTACTTCCCTGTGTGCCGCATTGCATAGTTCTATTTTCTTTTATCCTTACTTCTTTCTTTTTCATCTCATGCTAGAGATGAATTTTCTGTGATGATGTCTACGTGGAGTTAGCTTATTCTATATGCATGACTATATTTGTCGTGTCTTAGATTTCATTTCTGATATCATATGCTATGACTTGCTTTGCATTTGGGAGTAGTAACCCACACTTTTGCCTCATGAAAATGGATGAAATTTTATTATTAGCTGAGCCTGAATATTCATATGTATGCTATCACAGAAAACACACCAAGATTCACGCATTGAATGCCTATATCTGGAGTACTGATTTCTTTTCCTTTATCACTTCTATATGCATGAATTGTACACTTCACTTCCGGATGATTGAATGATGATTAGCTATGATATATCTGGATCAGTTAGCTTTTTTGTGATCGAAACTGAGTAGATTAGATTACCCTGCTGAAGTTGTCGTGCATGTCTTATAGAGTGAGCCGAGAGTTATATTTATTTCTTTCTCCACAAATCTTGAACATCATTTCTCTACTTTTAAAAATCATTGGTGAATCTCCCCTTAGTGATTCTATTTTATGGCATTTCCCCCGCTATTAATTCCTAGCTCCAAATCTCTTATTCCAAAAAAAAGGAGAAGAATAAAAGAGAGAAAAACATTCTTGTATATCATTACCTCTCTCTGAGTTGGGATCATTGTATATATATTGCTTATTGCAAAAGAAAAGAAAAAAATGGAAAAAAAAAAGAGAGAGGGAGAAAAGAGGAAAAATCCTAAATAAAAGATCCCATCTCGCTTACTTTCTTTCTTCTTTCTCTTCTTTGCCTTTGGAGCTATATAAAAATGGGGATGTAAAAATTTTTGTGCCACCACGCTTATAGATAAGATTGGGGGAGGAGATCCATTGATGTGTGAGAGAGCGACTACTTGACATTGCACGACAACCTAGGCTAAGTAATATTCTATACTCGGTGAGATTGTTTCTAGCTTCACGAAATCCAGAAATCTAAGCCTAGCATTCATTTCATGAAATCCATACTTTTCTATTCTCTCTATTCTATGATGTGATACTCTTATACTCCAGATAGAAAGCGTTCAATTGAAAAGTGTGTGATCTGAGATTTGTATACCGCTTTAGATGATTCAGGCGATGTTAATTTTAAAATCATTCCGTTTTTCATGATTATACCGTTGTTCGTGGGTTTTCTATTTTCTACTTGCACTATTCTACTATGATATCAAAATGAGATTCTTTGACATGTATTTCTCACTCGGTGCATGCTATAAGAGTAGGTGAAACCCACGTCCTGAGAAAATGATCTAGCATCCTACCTCTTCTTTCTTTCTTTCTTTATTTTCGTTTGGTTTTCATTCTTCTTCGTTTTATTTTTTTTCGTTTTTCGCCGTTTTCGTTTTCCGGATCCACCGGGTTCGCTTTTTACTTATCTTCCTCGAGGACGAGTAAGAGGCAAGCTTGGGGGATTTTGATCACTCCTTATTTTACACCCTTTCCCCGCATGTTTGCATGCCATTTTGATCGCCCAAATCATGTTTTTTTCATGATATATCAACGATATTGCGATGCTTTTCACGATTTGTTGTTTTTGTCGCATTTCAGGTGATTTGGCGCGATTAGGAGTGATCTCGAGATGCGCGTAATCTAGACGGCCACCGACGACCTCCCCGAGGGGTATTTTGCTGTTGGAGAGGAGCGGAAGAAGAATGGACGTCGCAGGAGCGACGAGGAGGCCAAAACAATCAGATTGGGCATTTTTTGTGTCCCACTCGGCCGAGTGGAGGAGCCACTCGGCCGACCAGCGAGACACTGCTCGGCCGACCCGTTCAGACACGTTTTCCATGTGTACTCGGCCGAGCGACGGAGACCACATCGGCCGAGTGACGATACCACGTCCGCCCGAGTGGCGCCCAGACGAAGCCCCTCCTGAATATCGAAGTTACTGTTTTTTTCGGCCATTTGAGCTTCAGAAGACCCACTCGGCCGAGTGCCAAATCCCGTCCGCCCGAGTGAAGTGAAGCCATCGGCCGAGTGACGACAACTCACTCGGCCGAGCCGCCCCCGAACTGAAGACCCCTGAAGCCCCCGACTTACTGGAAAATTGACAGGGTTTTCACTCGGCCGAGCGACTTTTGTCACTCGGCTGAGTGCGATGCGCTGCCTGTAGCGAAATTTGCGGAAAACAGGCTGTGCAGGGGCGTTTTGGTCAGGATTTTTAGACGATTTTTGGGGCTATTTAAGCTCTGTTTTTACCCTAGTTTTAGGAGCCATCTCTCAGATTTTTTGCAGCTTTTTGAGTCTACTTTTTAGCTTTATTAATTGTGATTGGAGAAGAGAAAAACTTGGATTTTTGTTGGATTAATTGAAGATCTACATTGGTTTGCATTTCTCTTCCCCAAAAACTCTATTTTTATTGTTTATATCATTGTTGTGATGAATTCCATTGCCTATTTCATTGATTATTTTCGTGCTATTGCTATGATTTGTGAGTAGTCTCCACGTCTCGGGGCGTGGGGATGAACCCTACAAGCCCTATTTCCTATTTGTGTTGAATTGGTAGAAATTGAGCTAGGATTGTTATTAGGGATTAGATTGGGATCGAATTACTACGGATGGCTAGGTATTCATATCAATTGGGATTTGCAAGAGATTGGATCCCAATTTGATAGGAAGCCCTAGAAATCCGAATTGGGTTGGAGTCGGATTTTCGAAATATCGGTTTGCAAGAGATTGGACCGATACTAGGACCTCCGGTTGCAATTCCGTGCCGATACCCATTTGCAAGAGATTGGACGGGTAGGAACTATCCTAATTTAGATTGTGGACCGAGTTTGCAAGAGATTGGGCTCGGTGCGCAATTGGACGATGATGTTGATCCTAATGCTAGCTTCCCTAGGCTAGGGTTTGCAAGAGATTGGACCCAAACCTAGGGTAGCTATAGACCGGCAACAGCGCAAGAGCGTGAGCTTGGTTCCACATTTAGTTGCAACTAGTTCATCCAAATTCTCATTCTAGCGATTTCGATACCGGCAAACCACATTTATGAAATACGGTGAGTAGTGGGGATTCCCCTTTCCCTAGACGTTCTTTATTTGATTTGATATTTCGCAAATTTGTCTGACGATTGTGACAGGATCGCCCAAGGCAATTATCTCTGTTCCTAAATAGCCAGGTTGATCAGGAGCAAGCACGGTCTTCCGTCCTCCCTGTGTTCGATACCCGCTCGCCACCATACCGTGCGCTTGCGGTAAAACTACAACCGTCGCCTCGGGACGTGTATCCGGGGTGCGATCAACCACCCACCGCCCCACGCCCCTCTGATCCCTTTTACATAGGTGACGCTGAATACGAGATCACTTTCCGCGACGATGACCAAGCCAACCGCTTTGGCGCCATGCTCCTACTAGCAGGATATGGTGGTGAAATGACTCAACAATCGGTCGAGCGTGACCTGCCTTTCCTTCAGAGCCTCATGCGTCACATTCGTACCGACCCACCTCACGAGTTCCGACCGGGCCTTCCACCCACCACCCCTAGTCCACGGCAGAGGGACCCATCACCACCCCCAGAGGGTGGTGCCTCTGGTTGATGTAGTCTCTACCCACTTTTGCCTCCCCCGATTCATTTTGTGCCCATCTGTCTGTTTGGGGCCCTACTTTTGCACAGCTTGGGGGATGCACCACTCATGCATCATATCATATCATATTTTTTATTTTTATTTCCTTTTTTCTTTTATTATTTAGTTTTTATTTTATTTCCCCACCCACTCCGCCCCTTTAGCATCATCTCCCGCTCACGAGTGTTTTCTTAGTAGTGAGGACACTGCTAGGTTTAGCTTGGGGGATGAGCGCTCCCGCTTTATTTTTGTTTTTTTTATTTTTACATTTTCCTCCCTTATTTTCAGTTTTTATTTTACTTTTTCACCACTTTCCCGCATCACTTTACTTTTTCTCATTTTTGTATCATATTTTCTATTTTTCTCCATGCATGCATCTCCTTTTCTATATTTTTCCTTTATTCTCTGCTCTTTTTTATTTTTGCTAAGGAAGGTCCACACGATGATATCTCTCTAGGCTTTATTAGTTTTTGCGATGCTCATCTCTTTGGCATGCTATCAGGTTTAATTTCAGTTTTATTATCTATATGCATGCATTTCTATTGATGATCTATATGATTTAATACTTGAAATGAATTGAAAATCAAATGCATGAATTAGTATCTAGTATGATTTATGTTGGGAAACCCACCCAGGTTCACGCATCACTAGAACACTTAGAGCACATGCTTTCTTATCTTATTCACTTATGTTTGCATGCCTGCTGATACTGTGATTATTACTGCTTGCCTTTTCAGTATTCATTTAGAGAAGTGAAAATATCCATGCTATATATAAGTTTAGTTCGGGTTTTATTTTATCAAACTGATGTGCACCTTCTTATGAGTGAACCGAGAGTCCCACTATTTTCCTTCTCCACATATCTATTTTATATCTCTACATATCAGTTGGTTACACCCCTATAGCTATCTTTACCGCATCTCACTTCCCAAACCCCAAAATGAAAAAGTATAGCTTCTAAATGAAAAAAAAGAAAAAAAGAGAAAGAAAAAATGTGTATATATTCATATCTGAAAAAGAAAAGAGAAAAAGAAAGAAAATGAATAAATACGGTTTTATATCATTTCATTAGAAGCTATCATTTATTCTGGGAGGAAAAAACAAAATTTCCATATCATTTTTCTTAATGCGACGCCTCAAGCTATGCTTGGGGGGTAAACCAACTGATTACATGAGTGAGCATGACATTAGAGTGGAGACGGTGCACATTGGGGAGATTTAATAAAACCCAAACTTTACGAATTACTTTAGTTTTGGAGATTTTTTCATGTATCGAATTGAATATCTGAATGGCATTATTTTTCTTGTTCTTTATTGCATGTTGTGTGAATCTTTTGTGCTCCTTGCGTATCTGTGATTGAAAAGGGCGTTGCCAACTCCTTTATACTAGACTCTAGGGATTGCATGAGATTGATATGATTTGACGGTGTTATTTCAGTAGATCCCTTTTCTTTGCCTGCACTGCATGTCATATGATTTATAGAAATTTCCAATAGCATGTATGTTTAGCACTCAGAGCATCGTGATAAACTATTTAGGCCTGAGATCTGACCGATCATCCTTAGCACTTTCCTCTTACTTCTCTCTTTTTGTTTTTCATTCCTCTCTATTTTCATTTTCTTATTTTCGTTTTGTTTTCCTCCCAGCATACCGATTATTCGTCTTCCTCGAGGATGAGTAAGAGGTAAGCTTGGGAGATGTCACGCCCCGCTTCCCAAATACGGAAGGCGAGACGTGAAAAGGTCCGCTCAGACGTGGAGCTGTGAAGCTGCAGTCTGATAAGCGTCTGTAAAAATTTCAAATAGTAGCAGGTCCTTGCATTTGCGACGAAACAACAATAATAATAATGAAGCAGATAAAAGAACATCCACCAACAAAACATCAAACAGTATTCCAACATCACATAATAGTCACAAAAGTACAAGTCTGAACAATAGGCCTAAAGCATGACCGAAACTACAACAAGTAATGGTGTTGCGCACCTAACAACCTAACAACAGCTACTAAGCAGGTAACAACAACTAAAAGAGAGTCACCGGCTGAGACTAAGGGTAGGACTGAAATCCTTGAACGAACGCCAGCAACCTGTCATCCTCTGCAACTTAATCAGGCTCAAAACTTGACATGTGACACCCAAAGAGAAAAGGACACATGTCAGCAAAAGTCTCCCAAAGGAAGCGGAGAACTTTTGTGCAAGGATATAATAAACTGAAACAACTAACAGTTCTAATATAATGAGGTGATATGACATTTTAAGGATGCAGCAATTTTAATATGACATGAAGCATGCAATACAAGTAACAGAAACACGAAACATTATTCATTCACTTTGTGCACAGGGTTTACGCCTTTTGGTTGAAGTGGCTGTACAGGCACACTTCTACGCTCAAGTGATCGCTTAACTCTACCCCTCCACGTGTATCGAGCGTTAGTTTCCCAACAACACTGTGCTCGCTTCTGGATCACGAGCCAGGAAGTGTTTTTCAATATGGCATAGGGTTGTGCCCGCAAAAGCAGGTGCCTAGCCTCAATAGTAATAACATTTGTAGCGTGTGCTACTCAATCACGAAGAACACATGATGCATAACATGACATGGGATGAGCAGTTAAAGTGCGTACCGTTAATTGAAAATTAAACATGGCATGGCAGCATGGATGAAAGCAGGTAAAGTGTCGGATCTAGTTTCGTTGTCAAACTAGATCAAAAAGGCGTCTAGGCAGCTATCATTTCACTGCGTAGTCTCTTTTACGCTAACAAACAAATTGGCCTAAAAACATGGCCTAAACATTTACTGGCAAGTATCACTTGCCTGTTTCCGGTGATATCGGTTGTCGTGGGTTCGCCTCGACGAGCGTTACGCTATAGAATGACTGGTTCTCTGTTTTGGTTAAACAATTCACCGAATTAGATTTTATTGTGAGATAATCAAAATATCAAGTTAATCCTTAAAGTGAGTTCGTCTAATTTTATCGGGTTATCTAGCTAGGGTGAGGTCTATATGCGTTATAACATTCTTTTATTAACAGGATAAGCTTTATTCTAATCAAATTTTATTGTCCTAACTTAACTACTAACATGCTGAAATTTAAAAGACACTAATAACTAATATTAACAATTAATCAATATTAACTAGGCTAATCGCATGGTTAAAACATGGTATTAAATAGCAAACCTACTAAGTTTGACTAGGGAAAAGTAACATGGTTATAACTTAACATTATTGGTTAAATAACCCTATCTACTCTCTTCATTCTTTGATATGGTTCTGTCAATTTGTTTTATAATTGCCATGACAGGTTGTCACTATCTCATTCTTTATTAAATCAACTTCTTCCTATTAATCTCTCTGACTCTCTGTCTCCTCTCTTTAAGGCTATCACTTAACCTACTCCTTAACCTATACCAAGGCTGTCACCTACTCCTCCATATTTTTTTTATTCAACTATTCTCTTATTTTAATACCCTCTCTCTTCATTCCTTATTCTTTTAACTCCTCCTTTAATAATCTCACAGGCTTCCTCTTAACTCTTGTCTCTTTCGTCTGTCCTTTGTTATTTATATTCATTTCGTCAGTTCTTTTGTTTCTTTACATATATATATATATATATATATACACATATACATATACATATACATATACATATACATATACATATACATATACATATATAGTATATAGGCAACCAAGGAGAGCTTATATGGGAGCTTGGACGCACGCATCGGCGATATACTTCCGGCATATACATATACATATACATATACATATACATATACATATACATATACATATATATATACATATACATATATATATATATTGTTAACACAATACTTGCAGGCAACCAAGGAGAGCTTACGAAATGATGGGAGCTTGGAACGCACGCACGCAAGGGGCTCGGCGATTGGCGGCCGTGGGCGGCTCTCCGACGTGCGGTACTTCCGGCCAGGCGGCAAGGGGTGGCGCATGGGAGCTTCTCCGGCCAGCAGCGGCTTCCGGCCAGTGGCGACGGCGGTGCACAGGTAGAGGCGGCGGCTCCAGCTGGGCGGCGGCGGCGGCCTAGGGCTGGGGGTGGTTCCTCACGGCGGCAGCTTCGGCTTCTTCCGGCGATGCGCGCGCAGCGAGGGAGAGTGAGGTGGTGCGGCCAAAGGGGAGGATGGAGGAAGGAGATGAAGATCTGAAGGTGAGGGTTTGTAAGTTTGAAGATTTTGTTTTTGGGGTTTCAATCAGAAATTGATTTGTAAAAATCTGAACTTGATCTCAGATTTCTCCTCTTTAGATTTCAGTTTGGGGTTGATGTTTGGATGTAGGATTTCTGTTTTGGTTTTGATCTCCGGTTTGATTTTGGCTCGGAGGATTTGCAGAGAAGAGTTGATTTGCGTAAGGATCTGAAATAGGTTTGGCTTCTAGATTTGGGAATTTGGGTTTCTGTTTTGATTTTGGGCTGTATGAGGATGGTGGATGATGGTCGTTTGCTGTTTGTATGGTGGAGGAGATGGTTGTGATGAAGGTGGGGTATTCAGCAGATGAGTTTCTCTGGTAGAAGACGATGGGTTTGCAGAATGGTTAGCAGGGGAGAGAAACGTTGTCGGTTCTTAAGGGGATTAGCAGGGAGATGGTTCCTACTTTGTCAAAGAAATTAATTGGTGTTTGTTGACTTTAAACAAGAGAATGCATCTGGCTAACAACGTGTTACAATTCTCCTCCTTATTCAAAGAAAGAGCAGAGACAATTTTAATATGTGCAAGTTAGTGATTAGGACTAAATTAAATGGTGTGTTGACTTAATCAAGTGAAATGAATCTGGCTACAATTGGGTTCACTCCTTAAACGTGAATGATGAGTAGGATTAATCATTAAGTAAATTGTAAATGTAATTATTAAAATACCAACAGTAATTAGTAAAAACAACAAAAAGTGATAACAAAAAGTAATTAGTAAAATAACAAAAACTAATTAGTAAAATAATTAAATTAAAGTTTTTAATTAAACGTGATGATTAATTAATGACGATACGGTAAAAACGGTAAACAGAATCGCACATACATAGCAAGAAGCGTACAAATGAAAAGTCAACCAGACGACTGAAATAAAATACTGATACGCACGATCTAAAACACGGCTAAAAATACAGGCCGTTACAGGGGATTTTGATGTGTCCATATTTTCTATCATTTTCATATCATTATCTCATTGCATTGCATATCATTTTCACGTCCAAATCCCACTTTTTACTACGATTCTGCATTTCTGACGATATTTTCGAGTTTCCTAGTGTTTCGTGAATTTTTAGGGATTTTTGAGCGATTTGGACCCCCACTTGGGTATGGATACATCCGACGTGCTCATGAGCTCATTGGCGGGGCTCTGGAGGAGTTCGCCGTGTTTTCGGAGTCATTGGAGGAGAGGAGGGAGGGAGAGAGAGAGAGAGAGAGAGAGAGAGAGAGAGAGAGAGCAGAGCAGAGAGAGAAGCCCCAGGAGCCTTGCTGTAGCATTTCACAGAAAATTCTCGGTCCGAGCAGCTCAGCAGCTCGGACCGAGCCATATCAATTACAGCAGCGACGGATACGGGCTGACTCGGACCGATCACCTCATCTGCCCAGTTGAGTCGCCTTAGATTACACAGCCCGAGCAGCGCTCGAGTAGAGCCCGAGTATCCGACCGAGTCGATCCTACTCGGACCGAGCAGAGACTACTCGGCCCGGGTAGGTCAATCTCAAAATCTCCAAGCAGCCGAGCAGCACAACTACACTGGTCGAGCCACTGACCGAGCAGCTGCTGCTCGACCGAGTCGCCAGCTCGATCGGCACTTGCAGGGGCATTTTTGGGAAACTTTTGAAACAGCACGATGCGCGCGATTCTGGGTGACTGAAGTTGGCGATCTCGGGCGGCTGTGAGAGAGAGTTCCAGGGGGGTTCCCAGTAGGCTTTTGTTAGGGTTTTTTTTGGAGAGAAACGGAGAGCGATTTTTGTAGGGGAATTCTTAGATTTATTTTGGTAAGAAGTTTGGATCCGATACTAGAAATTATTGCGTTTATTTTGGATCGTGCTCGTGTTTTGGAATCTGGGATTATTTCTGAATTTTTGATTTCTATTGAACTCTCGCTGTAAGTTTCTTTTAGCCCTAATCTCTCAATTGCTAAGATGTTTTCCTCTGTGACATTGGTGCTTTTGTGCGTTTCTATCGCCATGAGTGAGTAGATTTATTCTAGGGTTGATGGGTTAACCCTAGGATTCTAGGGGGAAAATGTAGATCTGGATCCCTACGTTGAATTGGGGATTTAGGGTTGTATTTCGGTAGATCCTACCGAATCCGTAAATAACCCGTACTGAGATCATGCCCACGGTCTATGGAATTGATGTGCTTAAGGGGTATCTAGGGATTCGAATAAGGAAATCGTTGGATCCAACCAAGACGCGTGACCATGCCCGGCTCGCGCCTTGAAGGGATCCATCGACGAACTATACTGCTACGTTGACGGTTACCGCCATTGCTTCAACGAGAGCCACCGACATACCCTACAATTCTAACTCACGAGAGTGGTACGAATTGGGGGATTAATTCCCTAGCCCTAATGTAATGTGAGGATCCTATCCAACATCAACCACCAACAATCCTAGTGGCGATCCCTAAAGCCCTAGTCCCTTTTATTGATATTACCACAACAACAACCAACCCAAATCTGTTCCCCCCGACAGCTATCCCACTTCTACATTTAGAAATAGACTGAGAACCTATAGACACTATCACCGTCCATGTGGGATCCGACATCTTATATACTATTACTCGACATCGTCCGCTTGCGGATTGAGCCCGAAATCCTAGCCTAGGGGCCATACTACGCCTGGCGATCGTGACACCGCCAGGTGGAACTTAGGTGTAGGTTGCGGGCGCGTCAAATACCAACATGTATATTATAAAATTTCAATGAGTCATGTGCTTCATCTCATAATTTTTTTTCAAGCAGAAATGGATACGGGGCCCGTATCAGATTCGGTTTTGTATGACCATGCCCGAAATCATTCATAACATATATAGCTTGGGCAGGTATGAACAAAACTAGTGAATTAATTTTTTACATAAGGTATCTATCTTCGTAATCTTGCATGAAGTATATTAACATTTCGTATTTATTGGTTGCAGTCGGATATTATATTGGTAGTGGACCACACGCGAAAACATACTGCTTGGGTTTTAGATGCGCGTGCATCACACTACATGGAAATTACCAAGATTGACGTATGTGTGAGGTTGAAGTGGATACGGTTGGACTGGGCACTACTTACTGCATTAATGGAGAGATGGAGGACCGAGACCAATACATTCCATCTTTGCCAAGGTGAAATGACGATCACGTTGCAGGACATGTCAGTCATCACGGGCCTTCCTGTTGAGGGCATTCCGATATGGAGAATGCCAAGCCGTCCTAATTGGACAGAGTTGATGGAGCGGCTCCTTAGACAGGCATCCACAGAAAACCAAGGAGCTAAGGTAAAACTGAGCTGGTTGCGAGATACATTTATGGAGTTGCCTGCAGAAGCCACCCCTGAGGAGATTAAGTCATATACTCGGGCCTATATTCTGCATATGATAGGCATATTATTGGTGCCTGTAACGACCACTTTTCGTTGTACGTTGTTCGTGCACGTGCTTTTGACCGTGCACGTGTTTGTTTTAGACTTTGTTTGTTTGTGAACACTTTAGTGTGATATGCCGTTGTGAACGTCTCCGAGAGTATTAAATAGTGGCACTAATTTGGAACGACGTATCTCGAGTCGTTTCCCCACAATTTAATCGTACTCGATGAGACGTGGCGATTTTCACTCTTGACGGGAGACGTTTCTAATCTTAGTTTCGTCGTCCGACGTCAAAATTGAGATCCGTCTTCTTAGTTAGCTCACATTCGTCATCACGATCACCCCGATACTTATTTTATAATTTTTGGAGTTTATTTGACCACTTTTATATTTTTAACAAGTTTTATAATATTTTTAATAATTTATTTTTAAATTAATTTCGGCCAAATAAAATTTATTTGAGTTTTAAACGTTTTAAAGAATTTTTAAGCCAATTTCCAGCTCATTTGGACCAAGTCAAATCCTTGGGTGAGTTGGAGAAGTTTAGATTTAAATTTTAAATATTTTTAAACTCCTAATCTCATTAGGATTAGCCCTAGACCTAGTCAACCCATCTACACTATATAAACAACCTTTAGGAAGACCTATTTTCACAAGAATATAACCCTAGCCACTCCCAAAACCCAAATTTGACGTTGCGACGATTCGTCGCAACGTTGCGACGAAGCAGCCCCCGCACGACCGACGTTTCCCCTCCATTTCCCTCGGTCTGACCGAGGCCCTCGCCCGCACAAGCGCCCGCTCCGCACCCAGTCGCTTCCCCGCTCCATTGCAACGCTCGCACCCTGCTCCAACCGAGAGGACCCATCGATCTGACCGGCCCGCTCCCCCGTTGTCGCCGCATCCCCGCTCCGCACCAACCCTCCGCACCGACCCGCTTCTGTCGCCCGCCTCCGCTCGTGTCTGACCGAGCGGGCCGCCCGCACCGACCGATGTTGCAACGTTGCAACGTTGCAACCCCCGCATCCACAGCGCCCAACCGGCGCTGTCCCCCGCTCCGACCGAAGCAAAGCCCCGCATCTAAGGCCTGCACTGCACCCGCAGCTGCACAAGCCCGTTCCCCCGCACCGACCGAGCCAAGCCCCCGCATTTGGCTGAGTACGACCGAGAGCAAACATCGCAACCCCGCACCCGTCGCACCACTTACCACCGTGGGCCCCCCAAGTTCTCCAGAGGTATTGTGGGTCCCCCAAAGGTCCCTAGGACTACTGTGGGCCCCACCTAGGTGCTTTCTCTCCGACGATTCGCCGTGCACGACGTTGCGACACGTCGTAGCCCGTCGTCGCACGTGCTAGCTTTGGAATCTGGAACCGTCGCTCCGGTTGATGCTCTGAACTTTCCAGCGAGGAAACTATATTGGAATCAGGACTTGGAGCGCGTTCTCTTATTCCAACCCCCCGCGTCGCTACCCGACGCCGGTGTAGCTTTCGCGTCGTGTTGAGGTAACGCTTTGCACCCTTAGGACCCCCAACCCATTGCATGCTAATCAAGACTAAAATCAGTATTTTCAAAGTATATTAAATGTTTTAAATTCACTAATCAAGATTAATAATATGGACTTTAGGCCGGTGGACTTGTGCACGTAGGTTATTGGTGATTTTTGGACTCATTGGACGGTGTGCTCAGACGTCGTACTTGCAGGCAAGTGAAACTTGCCAACTCTTGTGAAGGGCCATGTTTTTAGGCCACTTCCTTGTTTTCAGCGTAAAAGAGACTAGTCAGTGAAATGATAGCTGGCTAGACGCCTACTTGATCTAGTTTGACAACAAAACTAGATCCGTCACCTAATTGATCTAGCTTGACAACGAAGCTAGATCCAACCCTTTAAACTTGTTGTTCATGCATACTAAACTGTCACGTTTACTTTCCTTATCTGTACGCACTTTTAACTGCCATGCATTGCATCTTACATGTCATCCCAGTTGATTGTTGCATTCGTAGCACACGCTACAATACTTGTACTCCTTGAAAACTACTTCCGGGGGAAACGGGCCTCATGTGTTGGTCAAAAGCCAATGCCCGGGTTCCCTGGACCGGCTAGGTGCACCCCTATGCCATACTTGTTAAAAACACTTCCTGGCTCGTGATCCAGAAGCGAGCATTCCCGTTCGGGGGTAAGGCCCTGGCTCGATACACGTGGAGGGGTAGGGATAAACGGTTACTTGAGCTTAGGAGTGGCCTGATCAGCCCTCTAGCCAAAAGACGGAATCCCTGTGCACGAGGTGCTTACTTTTCTTGTCTTGTACTTGTCTTGTGAATGATTCATGCAATACTTGTCATCCATGCCATGTTTAAATGCCATGCTCGTACTTTACTTTACTTTACCTTACCTGTTGCACTCATTACTTTAACTGCCATGTCATTGCATCATGCTAGAACTGCTAGGTTGCTTTACTTTTACCTACCTTCAGTTTCCTTGCACAAGTCTCTTGTAGACTTGCTGACATGTGCCCCTTGCTCTTTTGGGTGTCACATGTTAGACCCTGAGCCAGAGACCGTTGCTGAGTACGTGATGTGTTGCTGACGCTGAGTCTGAGTCCATGATTGCCCAGGAGGATTTTGGTGGACACCGGTGACCATTCTTTGAGTCTTTGCTGAGCTTTCTTTTGTTTTAGGTTTTCTGTTAGTGGTCGGTGCATAGCACCGTTGTTTTGTACGTTGTACTTTTGTTGGCCATGTTGGGCCTTTAGACTCTCTTTTATTTCAGCCTGGTGGCTTTTTTGCGATGTTGGAATTTATATTTATGGATATTCTGAGATTATTCTTGTGTATCATTTCATTATTATTATCTTGTTTCGCTCGCGTTGCAAGGACCTGCAGTTTTAAATTTGATTGACGCTTATCGGACTTGCAGCTTTGTAGCTTCAAGTCCGAGCGGACCTTCTCACGCTTCGCCTCCATATTTTTGGGAAGCGGGGCGTGACAGGTTTTGTTGGTGGCCCATGCAGGTCCGTCTTGCAATTGCGAATTAACGAAACAACGATAATAACGGAATGTCCATTAAATAAATTGCAACATCCGAGTCATAAGCCCTGAGTCTAGTCGTTTTCTTACGACACTAGGAGGTAAGAAGACTTAGTTTGACGTCTGTGCTTGCTAGTTAGAGGCCCCTGATTGATAGTTAGGCTCCCCGTCAGCAATTGATCGCCGTAGGAGTTACCTTAGTGGTCCTTGCCTAACCCTGACCATATTAGACTTCTAGATTTTCCTTCGGTCGTTCGCTTTTGGGTTCATCGATTTCGGACCAAGCTGAACTCATTTCTTTACCGTCTAACCTTTAGAAGTCTTAGCGCTTAGTTTTTAATCTTTAGTTGGTCGACCGTAGGGGTTTCCCGTAGACTCTTCTGATTCATATCCTAGGCGTATGAATGTTTTGATCTCAGACCAATTTCCTTGCCTCGATTCACGAGATCGCCTCATGACGATCGTCGTCCATTTCGAACCTCTCCATTACGAACCTTGAAACTCTTGAAAGTATTTTTGACCCCCTCCTTTCCGAAGTTTAACCTAGTTCCAAATCTTAATGTATATGTACTTATACTTCATCCTCCTTCGTTGATTTAAAATTTTAAAAACTTTTGTCGGAAATTTTGAACTCTAGCTTATAATATCTTTCCAGCTTATATCTTTCGTACTTATGTAAATGCGTTGCCCCTTCATATATTAATTTTATTCTGGACCGTACTTTTGCTTTGCCCAATTCGATTTATAAGTTTCCTTCTTATTTGTGTTATATGAATGATGCGTCGTGCTTACTTTGATATACTTTCAAGACACATGGAATTTCAGCTTTCAGCAAGTTGGACTTTGCTCGTCGTTTTCGCTACTTCAGATTTTTGCAAAATTACTATTTTCATAGCCTCTTCCTGCTTTAGACCCTCCCTGATTTGATTTTAAAGATTTGCTATTCGATCTTGATAATTCTTATGCTAAGTTACTATTATTTTCTTTCCGCTCACCATACACGCTTTTAGAAAAATTTCTAAACCAAATTGAATTTCAATTATTTTTATATCCGTGCCAGACTTGTTGAGCTCGTATATTAAGAACCTTGCGTAAAGCAGTTTTTTTCATTTTTGGCAAACCCTGGTTCTCTAAAAGCAGTTTCAAATTGATCATTTTAAAATTTTCCATAGCCTAAAGTTTTGAAGCATTTAACATGAGTTTAAATTCTTCCGTTACTTGACTTCATTCTTTGACTTTCAAAAACTTTTGACAACATTGTATTAAATTACTAACGTATAAGATTTCTAAAACCTCGTCCTTAATATTCGTGTAAATGATTTTACTTCCTTTTACATTGATTTTATATAAACCAATAAAACATTTTCTCTTATTATGAATATTCGACTCAAACTTATTTCAACTCGCTTTATCGATCTTCAAATATTTTATACAGATGAGGAATTCCAATTTTTTTGAAGTACAACAGTTTTCAATTTTGCGCATTTTAGCTCATGCTATTTACCCTATTTTCTTTTTCCCCTCCTATATAAGCATCACTACATCTCCCTTTTCCCTCAACCTAAACATCACCATTGAGTCAAAGTTTCGTCGAACCAAGCTGTCCCCTTGTACTCGTCCTATCTGAACTCGTGCTTATCAATCCTTCCCTCGTCACGCTTTCGACCTCGACCTCCCTCTATTGCTTAGGCCTTAGGGTCCGTCAATGTCTGTGTCAACCCTTAATTGTTAGTAGACCCTTGGACCCTTGTGAGGTTGTCGTGGTGCACGTACCTAAGTTGTGTACGTGGGCTTGAATGAGAATTCCCATAGTCTATTGGTGCTTGCCTATTGTGTGAGATATATATATATATATATATATATATATATATATATATATATATATATATATATATACTCGGAGTTATTCGTGATATTATGACGTTGTCGTGGGTTAGGAGTTATAGATTTTTGTGTGGATAGCTATACTATACTAGGGATGCCGGTGTGTATTAGAGTTAGCGTTGAAATATCTAAGTTATGTATGTAGTTAGAGATACTTATAATGGTTGAAATAAAATGAATGGTAAAGCTATGTATATGCTAGGTGTGATGATAATGGGTGAACATATAGATAAGTAAGTAGGCCTATTGAGTGACCTATATACTAGTACGAGTGAGTATGTGCTCGTAGGTAGATATATATGGTGCTTATATGTAAGTAGTTATGTTTTGTTGCCTGAGTATATATGTGTTATACATATGGTAGTAGGATTATAATTTTGATTGGTATTGCTTGCTTTTGCGGGATGTTGCATGCGTGCATACTGAGAGGTATACACGACTATTGCACATCTTAATTATGTACGTGTGGATGTGTTAGTATACTAATTATAGGTAGTAGGCTATGGTATGAATATGTACATTACTTATGTGTGACTATACGGTGAATGTTTGTACTAGGGAGGGTATTATAAATATGTGGGTGCTGATGTCTGTAATGTTATTAGTATGGTATATAAATTGATTTAACTATGTGAGTATTACCTGACTAAATATTAGGTGTGAATGACTTATGGTATGTAAACGGTTGTATGGGTAGACATATATATATATGTTGGAGTGGTATTGGTATAGGTATGAATGTCGTGTTACGTATATAGAATATTTTGATATGTGTATTGAGTCTCACTCAAGCTTGAGTGGGTATACTCTAAGTATATTGAATGTATGTCTGAAGTTTGAATATAGCAATGTTTGATGTATGTATAGTGATAGGAGTGGTTGTGCCTGGTTATGCTACGCACATGATTGTGGGTCGCTACGCCAGTATATAGTTATAGGTGCTGGTCTTGTGGTATAGTTATTTACTAAGGACTTGTTGTGTGAACGTATGTGTACTAGCTAAACTAGGTGTGTAGATGTACTGGATATATGATGGTATGATTGGTGTATGTAAATGAAATGTTAGCGTGTATGGGTGTGCACCATGCACGGGTAAGTATGTGCTTAGCTATAGTTATTGGTGACTATGATATATGTGGCGTGTCGTAAATACAGTTATAGGACCGTACGTGATGTGAATATATGGTGAACTATTTGCATGTATTTGAATGACTATATATTGTGAAACTATAGTAGTGGTGAATATATATATATAGTGAAACTTGACTTAATTATGGTATAGTTTGACTACATGTGTTGATGTGTTTGGTGTTGGATGAATACTAGGGATTATTAGAGGGTAGTATACCCTTGATGTTTGTGCATAGGTAGCTACATATAGGTAGAGCAATGATTGTATTTGCTAAGTGTGAATCATACTTATATGAGTACCTGAAATATTGTTTTGTGATTAGGTAGGTAGTAGTCATATGAGGGATGCATGCTTATATATATGATTGAAATACGTGTATGAGTTTGACTGACTACAATAGGTATAAATGTATAACGTACGTGAATATATATATATATATATATATATATATATATATATATATATATATATATATATATATATATATATATATATATATATATACGTGCTAGTAGTGTTAAATGTTTGACTACCTAGTGCGTATATGAGCACCTGTAATGACTATACCTGGTTGAATTATTATATGACTTGATTGGGGTAGTTACTAGAGCGACTAGCTATATTAGAAAGTCTGAGGACGGACTTTATTCTAAAGAGGGGAGGATGTAACGACCACTTTTCGTTGTACGTTGTTCGTGCACGTGCTTTTGACCGTGCACGTGTTTGTTTTAGACTTTGTTTGTTTGTGAACACTTTAGTGTGATATGCCGTTGTGAACGTCTCCGAGAGTATTAAATAGTGGCACTAATTTGGAACGACGTTTTTCGAGTCGTTTCCCCACAATTTAATCGTACTCGATGAGACGTGGCGATTTTCACTCTTGACGGGAGACGTTTCTAATTTTAGTTTCGTCGTCCGACGTCAAAATTGAGATCCGTCTTCTTAGTTAGCTCACATTCGTCATCACGATCACCCCGATACTTATTTTATAATTTTTGGAGTTTATTTGACCACTTTTATATTTTTAACAAGGTTTATAATATTTTTAATAATTTATTTTTAAATTAATTTCGGCCAAATAAAATTTATTTGAGTTTTAAACGTTTTAAAGAATTTTTGAGCCAATTTCCAGCTCATTTGGACCAAGTCAAATCCTTAGGTGAGTTGGAGAAGTTTAGATTTAAATTTTAAATATTTTTAAACTCCTAATCTCATTAGGATTAGCCCTAGACCTAGTCAACCCATCTACACTATATAAACAACCTTTAGGAAGACCCATTTTCGCAAGAATATAACCCTAGCCGCTCCCAAAACCCAAATTTGACGTTGCGACGATTCGTCGCAACGTTGCGACGAAGCAGCCCCCGCACGACCGACGTTTCCCCTCCATTTCCCTCGGTCTGACCGAGGCCCTCGCCCGCACAAGCGCCCGCTCCGCACCCAGTCGCTTCCCCGCTCCATTGCAACGCTCGCACCCCGCTCCGACCGAGAGGACCCATCGATCTGACCGGCCCGCTCCCCCGCTGTCGCCGCATCCCCGCTCCGCACCAACCCTCCGCACCGACCCGCTTCTGTCGCCCGCCTCCGCTCGTGTCTGACCGAGCGGGCCGCCCGCACCGACCGATGTTGCATGTTGCAACGTTGCAACCCCCGCATCCACAGCACCCAACCGGCGCTGTCCCCCGCCCCGACCGAAGCAAAGCCCCGCATCCAAGGCCCGCACCGCACCCGCAGCTGCACAAGCCCGTTCCCCCGCACCGACCGAGCCAAGCCCCCGCATTTGGCTGAGTACGACCGAGAGCAAACGTCGCAACCCCGCACCCGTCGCACCACTTGCCACCGTGGGCCCCCCAAGTTCTCCAGAGGTATTGTGGGTCCCCCAAAGGTCCCTAGGACTACTGTGGGCCCCACCTAGGTGCTTTCTCTCCGACGATTCGCCGTGCACGACGTTGCGACACGTCGTAGCCCGTCGTCGCACGTGCTAGCTTTGGAATCTGGAACCGTCGCTCCGGTTGATGCTCTGAACTTTCCAGCGAGGAAACTATATTGGAATCAGGACTTGGAGCGCGTTCTCTTATTCCAACCCCCGGCGTCGCTACCCGACGCCGGTGTAGCTTTGCGTCGTGTTGAGGTAACGCTTTGCACCCTTAGGACCCCCAACCCATTGCATGCTAATCAAGACTAAAATCAGTATTTTCAAAGTATTTTAAATGTTTTAAATTCACTAATCAAGATTAATAATATGGACTTTAGGCCGGTGGACTTGTGCACGTAGGTTATTGGTGATTTTTGGACTCATTGGACGGTGTGCTCAGACGTCGTACTTGCAGGCAAGTGAAACTTGCCAACTCTTGTGAAGGGCCATGTTTTTAGGCCACTTCCTTGTTTTCAGCGTAAAAGAGACTAGTCAGTGAAATGATAGCTGGCTAGACGCCTACTTGATCTAGTTTGACAACGAAACTAGATCCGTCACTTAATTGATCTAGCTTGACAACGAAGCTAGATCCAACCCTTTAAACTTGTTGTTCATGCATACTAAACTGTCACGTTTACTTTCCTTATCTGTACGCACTTTTAACTGCCATGCATTGCATCTTACATGTCATCCCAGTTGATTGTTGCATTCGTAGCACACGCTACAATACTTGTACTCCTTGAAAACTACTTCCGGGGGAAACGGGCCTCATGTGTTGGTCAAAAGCCAATGCCCGGGTTCCCTGGACCTGGTAGGTGCACCCCTATGCCATACTTGTTAAAAACACTTCCTGGCTCGTGATCCAGAAGCGAGCATTCCCGTTCGGGGGTAAGGCCCTGGCTCGATACACGTGGAGGGGTAGGGATAAACGGTTACTTGAGCTTAGGAGTGGCCTGATCAGCCCTCTAGCCAAAAGACGGAATCCCTGTGCACGAGGTGCTTACTTTTCTTGTCTTGTACTTGTCTTGTGAATGATTCATGCAATACTTGTCATCCATGTCATGTTTAAATGCCATGCTCGTACTTTACTTTACTTTACCTTACCTGCTGCACTCATTACTTTAACTGACATGTCATTGCATCATGCTAGAACTGCTAGGTTGCTTTACTTTTACCTACCTTCAGTTTCCTTGCACAAGTCTCTTGTAGACTTGCTGACATGTGCCCCTTGCTCTTTTGGGTGTCACATGTTAGACCCTGAGCCAGAGACCGTTGCTGAGTACGTGATGTGTTGCTGACGCTGAGTCTGAGTCCATGATTGCCCAGGAGGATTTTGGTGGACACCGGTGACCATTCTTTGAGTCTTTGCTGAGCTTTCTTTTGTTTTAGGTTTTCTGTTAGTGGTCGGTGCGTAGCACCGTTGTTTTGTACGTTGTACTTTTGTTGGCCATGTTGGGCCTTTAGACTCTCTTTTATTTCAGCTTGGTGGCTTTTCTGCGATGTTGGAATTTATATTTATGGATATTCTGAGATTATTCTTGTGTCTCATTTCATTATTATTATCTTGTTTCGCTCGCGTTGAAAGGACCTGCAGTTTTAAATTTGATTGACGCTTATCGGACTTGCAGCTTTGTAGCTTCAAGTCCGAGAGGACCTTCTCACGCTTCGCCTCCATATTTTTGGGAAGCGGGGCGTGACAGTGCCAGATCCAAGTAATGGTTCGGTGCACCTCCGATAGTTTACAAAGATGGAGCAAATAGAAACCATGAGAGATTATTCTTGGGGTAGTGCTGTGCTTGCTCACCTGTACTCAGAGCTAAGTAAGGTGGCAAGAAGGGAAACAACTGGGTTATACGCATGCTCCACCTTGTTGCAGGTATACATTTGATACTTAAGTTTAATTGTACTATTTTTTTATATATTAACAATCACTGACAAATTCATATTCATAGATATGGTCATGGGAGAGATTGCATATAGGCAGGCCGACTTGCTCACAATACATATTGGATGGCACCCTCCCTTTAGGGTGCGAGTGGACTGTGTCGAAATCATTCCGAGAAAACCCTCAGCGGCAACTGGATTTTTATAGAAACGAGCTTGACATGTTAGAGCCTACGCAAGTAAGAAGTTATAAATTTAATACATTGATGTGATGAATGATGGATTAATATGACGAATTCTAATGAGTTATTTATAATTTTCATTCCCATTAGGTGATCTGGGAGCCATATCTTCAGCGATATCAGAATCTTCCTGATTTATGTGCTTTAGAAAATCTGAGCTAGCGTGCACGTGTGCTGCTAGTTTGCTTTGATATCTTGGTGAAGCATGTACCAGGTTGTGTTATGCGCCAATTTGGTATACCGCAACATATACCAGTAGCAGTTCCAAGCATGCCAGTGACAATCGGCATGACCCCTAGAGTGTGGAATGAAGCCACTGTGGAGCCTCTCATGAAGTGGTACGATATGGCTGCACATATTGTTGAGCAGGGGGGATGCCGTCAGTTTAGACATGTATATGGAGTGGTATTTGGAGGATCACATGGATGTGGATATATAGTAGTCAAGAACCCATGTATGGTATATGCATCGTGGTCCCATCAAGCGGGAAATGGTAAATAGTATTGTAGCAGTAAAATATTTGTGTGTTTATTTTATACATTGGTTTCTAATATATATTTTATCCATTGGTTTTACAGATCGACGCATTCAGAATATTAGAGGATATGTGTACATGTGCTTACGAAGCATGCGACCCAGAGCAGATACTTCATATTAGGGATAAGATCGGACAGGTGCTCTGCAGTACACGACATTGAAGTGAGGGTGCGAAGACGAGTCATGCAGGAAGGCAAGAGCCTGTCGGGGATGAAGCAGGCAAATCTCAGCAGTATCAGCCATTTACCGGTGATGAAGCCGGCACTTCTCAGTAGCTGCAGCCATATACTGGTTATGAAGCCGACATGTATAAGCAGTATTAGGCATATACCTGGTATGAAGGCGATACATCTCAGCATTATCAGCCACATATAGGGTATGAAGCGCGCACATCTCAGCCTATTCAGCCATGTACCATAGTCCCTGAAGACGACCCATGTCATTAGTATCTGGCAGACGAGCCACATCAGACTATGGAAGACGAGCCACACCAGACTCTGGCAAACGAGCTACATCAGACTCACGTGCATGAAGCTGACCCTTCGATGACGCAATACACTCAACCAGAAATGGAAGGTGACACATCAACTCAGCAAGCTCCGTTTGTCACATACAGGCGTCGTCGGTCACTTATGAGCAGGATTTTACATAGGCGACAATGAATGTAATAAAGATATTGGCATTGTGTTTAAATTTATCGGAACGTTATTGTCGAAAGTGTTGATATGTCATATATGTGTATTTGATATGTTTGAGATGCGTGGAATGAGATATGTGTTGGATATATGTGGTATATGCGATAGGTGTGTGATATAATTGTCATATGTCATATATGTGATATATATACGATATAGGGGATATGTGTGTGATATATGCGATATGTGATGGATATGTGTGAATGAGATGAGATGTGGTAATGAGAGAAGCTTGGAAAGAGCAGTTTGGAGGTGACAGCAGCTGTGTGCACAATTTCAATGCAATCAGAATGCTGTAAAAAAGGGGCCTGGGGCGATACATTCTTGCCACGGTTTCAAACCGCGGCATCCCAGAGATAGTGCATTTTTGCCGCGGTTTGAAACTGCGGCCAAAATGCCGTATATCTGGGAGCCCAAATTAAAGGCATTCTGAAACCGCGGCCAAAATGCACTATCTCTGGGATGCTGCGGTTTGAAACCGCGGTAAGAATGTATTGGCCTAGCCCCCTTTTTGTAGCTTCCTGATTGCACTGAAATTGTGCACACTGCTACTGCCACCTCCAAACTGCTCTTCCTGAGCTTCTCCCATTACCACATCTCATCCCATTCACCCATATCCATCACATATCGCATATGTCACATACATATCAAGTAATTTGCATTTCATTCCAAAATTAAATAAGATAAATATATCATATATATCCGATTTCATTCAAAAGTAAATATGGTACATACCAAAAGTAAATATTGTAAGGATCTTGTCTATGGGAAAAACACTAGAAGGGGGGTTGAATAGTGTTTATGCAAATTTAATAGGAATTTACGCCAAATAAAATGCAATCCAACAAATAGTGCGGAATAGAAAACAACCCAAAGAGAAACACACGCAAACGCAGTTATGTTTCAAGGGTTCGGGTTACCCAAGTCAACTCCCGACTTGTTCCCGATAATCCTACGTCCCTACCACCCGGATACCACCGGATACTCAAGTTAGAACCCTAACTTGAGGTTTCCTTAAACCCCACTTGTAGCAACCCTACAAGTGCAATCGAAGACAATCGATGTCCTTGACTCCCACAACCCGGGAGCAAGCAAAAACCACTCTCACAACCGAGAGCACAATTCAAATAAAGAAGTTATGAAATCTGAAAGCAACACTTACAATCACCTATGCCTTGAAGTAGAACTTGAAGGAGAAGTGTGATGTGTGTTGAAGAACTCTCTTGGAAGAGAGGAGGAAAGCACTTTCTCTTGACTGCACCAAATGCCTAGAGGATCAATCTTTGGTTCTAGGTTGGAGAGCAAGAGAATCAGATTTAGAAATGCTAAGGGCTTTGGATTTGAAAGCTTTGATCTTTGGAAATCAAAGCTTGAAGAATTTTGCAATGAATGAGTAACCTTCCAATGAAACAGTAGAATCTCTATATATAGCTTTCTCAAATCCACAAAACAGTTTAGGCAAAAACCCAATCGAAATCCGTGAGAAAAAACTCAACGGATATAATCTGAACTCGCAACAGTCGACTGATGAACAAAACACAGTCGACTGCTGCACAGTCAGCAAGGGTAGGTGAGAATTCATAACGGTAACTTACCACGTGGACAGTCGACTGATGAAGCCAAGACAGTCGTCTGTAAAACCAACAGTCGACTGTACATTCTTCGACAGGCGACTGGCCGAGAGAAGAGTAAGTTAGAAGAAGTACTGGAAATCTCACAAGATACAGGACAAACGACTGATGCAAGGAACACAGTCGACTGTTAATCAGAACAGGCGACTGTATAACCTTAAACAGACGACTGTCACTAACAGGAGAAATTTCCAGAGAGCTAAGTCAAAGATCAGACTTACAAACAGGCGACTGTTGCAGCATAGACAGTTGACTGCTCTATTATACAGTCGACTGTATATACAGCATAAGTCGACTGGCCGTAGAAATCGGATCAAACAGAGTTTGGGCAAGAAGAGACATGCGACTGATGAACCACTCACAGTTGACTGTCGCTCAGACAGGCACCTGATAAACGTTCAACAGTGGCCTGTGCGAGATAATCAGAGAGGATCCAAAAACTGCATTGTAATAGTCTGTGCATAACAGGCGACTGTAGAACAAAACACAGTCGACTGTTTTTGAGACATGCGACTGCAAACTGTTAAGCAGTCGGCTGTTATAAACAATCCTAGCACAAACAAAAGAGAAATGGATTGCGATCAAAGGACGAAGGTCTAGAGATGTCCTATGACCGAAAGTAGATGTGTGTGAGTGCTCCATCATAGTTCTACTTCTAAGCTACATACTAGAAGAGATAAAAGAAAAATTACATTGACGAATAATCTCTTCTTTCCATCGTATGAGCTTGAAGTCTTTACGGAGCTTCAATCATCAATCTACGATCATCCAATTCATATCATTTGCCTTCAATCACGTTTGTGAGTCATCCATTGCTAGTTGATCTTCATAGTAAGCTTAGACAATGGATTAACTGCAAAATAGGGGATTAGTCACAAGTATTTATGTTTGCTCATCATTAACACCAAGTAGGGAGAAGTCCAATACTCAACAAATATGATACATATGTCTCAGATTTTACAAACCCATAAAAATCACATATAAGATACATAGATTTCTAATAATATGCAACGGTGAATTTCTTCATTTGGATACATTATATTTCTTCAGGCATGTGAACAACCTCCTCGATGCGATGAATCCCTACAATATTGGCTGAAGTTAGCACACAATTATTTTCACAAGTACTAAACATGAAATGCAAAAAAAAACATATGATGCTGTGCGTAGAGGATTTTGGCAACGTGATTTCTTATGACCGAGCCGATGACAGTTTGTGCATCTATTCTGCCTGCTTCCCTCGCGCGGAAAATCCATTGCTCCCCGAATCCGTGTCGATCTTGGCCGACCCTGTGATCTTCTTTTTTTTGAAGGAATTAAGCTGGGACCATCCAACTCCTTCCAGTGCCTTGCATCAGGTTTGGGGTGAAATTCTGGGATATATGACAGTCGATATTTACTCACATTATACAATGGTGAACAAAATGGCTAATATGATATGTTGGCACCGTAATACTGTATTGACGTTGCGACGATCACATGGACACATGACATATGCTGAAGCATAGGAATATTGCACGTACACGTGCAACGGTCGCCTTCCATCGTTACGGTATATGCGTATGCATCATTATCCATCACCTGCCACTCAAAGTCATCAAATCTTGTGATGTAGCAACACCGGGCTGCTTGCACACGTGCACCAATAATGTTCTCAGTTTTTGGGGTGAAATTGGTCGTCCAACGAAGTCCATCAAGCCGCCGATGATAGAAATACTTATTTAACTTATAAAAGGTTCTGCAATCAACGCTTGTATCAGGAGCGCTCTAGCTCCTTTAAGAACCCCATTGAGCTCTCAGAACAATTGGTTGTCATTATACAATAGCGTCTACCACCATATTCGTGCATCGCCCACCTCCTTGTTTCCGCCTCCAAGTCTGTAGTAACCCAATCATTAGCTACAACAGACTCTGATCTAATCTTTGCACGAAATGCATTATATGTCAGCAAGTCGGATGCATTGCCAGCTCCCCATAAGTGATTTTCCAATGTAACTGTTCGGTATCCATTCAACTTGAAATTTGCAATAATATGTCGAAGACAATATCTATGGTGTCTAGAGCGTGGCCATCCCTCTCGTAGTGCTCTCGGAATACCTTTCATTCTATCAGAAATGAATGTAATCGTTTGGTTGCTACGAGCACTCGGAATCAACTCATAGATGCAGCGGAAAAACCATTTCCAATTTTCTACATTTTCAGCCGATACTACTGCAAATGCTAACAGAAATAGGCCCCCATTTTGCATCCACGCCTGTAGCCACTGGTAGCATCCTGCATATTTCCCATACAAATGTGTGCCATCAATACTTAGGACCTGCCTGTAGTGTTTGAACCCTTCGATTGATGGTCCAAAAGACCAAAACACTCCTGTAAACTGTGCCACTCTTGGCCCGATAGTTTTATATGTAATCTTATACATCGTTGCAGGATTGCTTTCCTTGATGGCCTCTAAGTACTGTAGGAGCCTCTTGTATGACTCCTCCCAATCCCCAAATATCCTCGCTAAAGCTACCCATTGTTCCTCATCCTCTCCATCTAGCAACGACTCTTCAAATTACACATTTGTATTGTCTGCAATAGATTGATGTATCCAGTCTGTATCATCCGCATTTAGATCGGCATCAATCTGCATGCTATCCTCTCTCACAACAGGATGTTCATCATTATCTGTGCCATCACTTTCGTCATACACCTGTCTCGCCATAGACATCGATCTCCAATATATGTGGGTCTGTCAATATCTTCAGGAAACACATTTGCTTGCGTGGGCAACGTCTCTGATACAGATGGACCTTGCATATAAGTGGAGTAAGTTGCATTTGCATGACATCCTTGTCCCGCAACATTCCAACTGCAAATGTCATATGAAAAATTGAAATGTTTAGATATTGAATTTACTTCATACAAATATAACAAAAACTTATTTATTACTTCAAAAATTTCTATACTTATGTATCCTCTTGTGGGTTATACGAACACCATTCTCCTGTCATATTTTTTATAGGCTGGTACACTTGATTTGGAGAATATGACATAAAGTCACCCGAATTATTACCCATATCCAGCATACGAGAAAATGTGCCCTGTGGTTCACTCAATCTGGTGTTGATTATTGCTTTTTTTCCACATATATTTCAACTGACCGTTGAACTTCACCCAAGCTAAATAGATTCTCAATGTCACCGTCATCTGATATCTTCACGGCTGTAAACCTTTGATCCATTATTGGCCATTTGCACATCAGATTCAATGCAAACTCCTGCCGGTTTATCCGTGTACATTTGTGTATCCGATCTACTAGCTCAGAATATGTTGACGGTCTTCTCACAGTAATTGGTCTCACAACCCCCCCGACATACCTTGGTTCAAGATTTTCATCAATCACTAAATCTCCATCAAAATAGCATGTGACAAACATCATATCACTTGCCATTACTTTAACCCTACACAAAATCAACATTCAATAGTTATTTTAAAACCATCAAGATTTGAAATATATTCAGAACATATAACTTATTTTCAAGAGATTATAACACATTTATAAGTTATTACGATGTATATTTCTCACTTCAATATTCAAAATCGCCTAGGAGAAACACCAAATCGTCAAAATCTACTTGAAAGAGAGAAATACTTCACTGAAGGAGTAAAATACATTGCTGCTGCGCGAGGAAGAAAGAAAGAAAAGAAAGAAAAGACAGCCGTGCGGCCGCTCTTTACTTTTTACATAAAATTCACGTCCTTTATTTTTGACATACAATTTAGCCGCGGTTTCAAACCGCTAACAAAAGTGAAGCGGCTACACACACGCGCTGAGCGCAAAAATCGTCCTTTGTAACAATGAATTAAAGAATGTTTGCAAAGCCCCCCGACACATAAAAGAGGAAAGTTTCAGGCTTTAATTAGGTCTGTGCGATATTTTTTCCCATTAGGGCTTGTTCTTTTCGGGGTAATTGAGAGGGAATCCCGATATTTACACTGTTCTGCGCACTGTAGCGCGAGAAAGTTGGGGTAAAAACCCCCTTGGCCGTTCGATTGGTATCGCGTGAGAAAGCAATTCCCAAGCCCCGCTGGCAGCTCCATTTCGCGATTCTCGAATCCCTTCGAAACGAAGGGATTTCTGACGGAGCTCGTCCTCGCGTGGGTCCCGACGCCTACTCTCACCTCCCCTCGCTCTGTTTTCGCCTCGCTTGCTCCTACCTCAAACCCTAGCTGTGTGCTCTGAGGGCAGCGGGGCTTTCTCCGTTCCTGTTTGGCCGCGGTTGCTCCGTTCTCAAACCCTAGCTCCTGGTTCGGCAAGCTCCATGGAGATTGGTTGGGTTGCAAGCGGTTGATCTACGCTCTGGTGACCTAGCCGCCATGGATCTGCTGGTGCTGAGCTGTGTATCTTCTTCCCGTGGATTCTAGGGCTGCCGACTTTGATCTAGCTCCTGCCTACCCTTGCCACTGCGATCTGCCAGGTTCTGGGGGTTTTGTCTGCTCGGCTTTGATTGATCCATTGGGAGGTATACCTACAAGAAATTCTCTGATTATTTGGCTAATTTCTGTGATGAATTAGGTTGCCATTAGCTGAGATTAATATCTATGATGCATGCAAAAAAATTTGGGGGGGTTATGAGCATTTTGGGTACGGCAAACAGGACCAAGGGTAAAAAAATCAGATTCATATGGATATCCATTTAAACTTGCACATATCAACATGCACAAAGCAATGAGCATATAGGGTCTGTCAGACAGCAATGATGGCTCCAATAATTTCAGTTTCATAGTGTATGCAAGTTTTCACACTAGATGCAAAATGTAATCCGATGATTTTGTGCATTCATGTGTCATCAACCCAATGCAATCCTAGCAAGTTGACCCAATTGTATGATGGTGACCCATTTGAGAAGTTGCCCTATGATGAAAGCCAAGAAATTAAATTGACACATGCTAAATGTGGATGATACGGTGTGTTCTTGATATGGTACGCTTGATAAATAACATGAAATCATCAAAAAACAGTATATTGGTGGGTTATTCTGAGGGCACGGTGGATTGTTGCGATTCAATGTACGGAATAATGCTATGGGTACGGCATTGTTGGATGTTGATACATGGTGTACGAAATGATATGGATATGTTTTGTGTGCGTCGAGCCCTATGATTGTAAAAAATGGTTGGCGTGAAGGTTCCTTCAATATAAAAATGGGTGTTGGTTTTGGTGATATGTTTATTTTCAAGCTATAAACAAATTTGGTGATATGTTTTGGTGTGTGTTATTATCAACTACATGGTACCTGTTTTGGTTTTGGTGATATGTTTATTTTCAAGCTATAAAAAATCAAATTTTAATGCGTTTTGGTGCATAGAATGAAGGAGCACCGCCAAGCCACCTAGATTTCGTGAAAATGAAATACATCAAATGTCTGAGGGCCCCTAAATATATTGTGTCAAAATGTTATAACGGTATTTTGACATAGCCTCATTTTCTTGGGATTTCAAAAGAGGATTACATGGCCTTGGGTCTGCCTGACAGTCTCTATATGCTCACTGTCTTGTGCATGGTGATATGTCAATGTTTCAAATGATTCCCATATGATTCTGATTTTTTTGAGGCCATTGGGTCTGTCGGACAGGCTCTATATGTTCCATATCTTGTGTGCAGGCTGATGTGTTCATGTTTCAATTGATTTCCATATGAATCTGATATTTTCTCCCCCCTTGGTTCTGTCTGACTTTCCCTGTATGATCAATGTCTTCTTTGCATGGTGATATGTGCATGTTTCATGTGATATCCATATGAATCTGATACCCCAAAAGAACACCCATTGATATCCATATGGTGAAAAAGTGTGCCAGCGGGGATTGGGAATTGCTTTCTCACGAAAAAACAATCGAACGGCCTGGGTTTTTTTACCCCAACTTTCTCGCGCTACAGTGCGCACAACAGTGTAAATTTCGGGATTCCCTCTCAAAATAATGCAAAAGAACACCCCATACCCTATATGCTCATTGTTTTTTGCTTGTTGATATGACCATAATTCAAATTTCTTTCACTATGCATCTGATATTTTGTTGTGGCATTGGGCCTGTTTGCCATACCCTTACTGCTCACTGTTTTTACTTTGGTTATACGTGTATATTTCAATTGAAATCCATATGAAACTGATTATTTTTCCTCATTTGTTTGCACCCTGTGTTCTGCTGTGTTGATAATCGTGTTTGTAAGATGATATCCTTATGAACCTACATTTGTTTAGATGGACCACAATGATGAAATAGTGGCTGTTGAAACATGTTGCGCGGCCGCGGCGACGGTCGTTTTTTCTGTCATATAATTTCTCCTATACTACGATGATGCTATGGGTACGCGAGTCCCTAGGGAGCCTTCGGTTATGCGTGATCTGCATAGGAAATCGCATATGCGTAGAATCCTTCTAGGGAGTGAGAGTAGTTGTTTGCACTACTTACGAATGAGGACAGCTGCATTCATTAACTTGGCAGCATTAATCAGGGATAGGAATATTCTCAAAGACACTATTCATGTGTCCATAGAGGAGCAGTTGGAAATGTTCCTTCATATCGTAGGTCACAAGTCAAAGAATAGAGTCATGCAAATTGATTTCATCCGATCCGGGTCTACAGTCAGTCGTTACTCAACCAAGTAATGCAAGCAGTGTGTGCCTTGAGGGATATGTTCATGAAGCAAGCGCCAAATGAGACTCCTCCCGAGGTTGCCAATAATCCAAAGTGGTTTCCATATTTCAAGGTATGCGTGTATGCGTGTATAGGGCCCTTAAGACTTCATTTCGTGAATGTAAATGTAACATTTGCCTGCTTTAATACGATGTAGGATTGCATAGGGCTCATCGATGGGACACACATCGATGCCATGCTCCCAGCACATCTCGCACCCCGTTTTAGAGGTCGTAAGGGGGTGACACAAAATGTCCTTGCGGCTGTGACACCAAACAAAAGATTCACATACGTCATGGCTGGGTGGGAAGGATCCGCAAATGATTTTACTGTCCTTAAAGATGCCTTGTCATTACCACCCCCCCACGGGTTGCGAGTTTATGGAGGTAATAGTCATACATAAACCTACTTTATGTATTCCAATATTAAAGTGGTCGTTTGATGGAATAGTTGGTGTGCGTTTCTGTGTGTAGGAAAATATTACCTGTGTGATGCGGGTTATACTACCATGCCGGGTTTCATATCTCCGTTCAGGGGCGTTAGATACCATTTGAAGGACCATACCGATCGAGTTCCGCGAAATCGCAAAGAACTTTTCAACCTGCGCCATTCTTCCTTAAGGACGAAGATCGAGTCTACCTTTGGTATCCTGAAGAACAAGTTCAAGATCTTGACATCCAAGCCCCACTATCCCTTCCCAAGCCAGGTTGACACAGTCCTTGCTTGCACGGTTTTGCATAATTATATCCAGATACAAGATCCGCATGACCCTCATCTCCTAGATGATGGTGTTGGGATCGAGGAAGACGGTGATGTTATCAATGAGCAAGATGCTTCGATTATGGATATGTCACAACAGGTGCCATTACGTGAACAAACCCAACAAAGGGACCAGTGGAAAATGCGAAGGGATTTAATTGCATGGGATATGTGGGTTGACTATTGTAAAATTCATAATAATGGCAACACAAGTGAACATGGCATGTGAGGTGTTTGTTATGTTTTAATTATGGATATGGCATGCAAGGATGTGGACCCCTTAAGACTTTATGTTTTATTTATGCATATGACGTGTATGTATGTGGCCTCAATACATTAATAATGTGGTATTTAAAGGTATGGCATGCAACACTTTATGTTTTATTTATGCGTATGACATGTATGTATGTGGCCTCAATACATTAATTATGTCTTATTTATAGGTATGGCATGCAACACTTTAGGTTTTTTTAATGCGTATGACGTGTATGTATGTGGCCTCAATACATTAATTATGTGTTATTTATGGGTATGGCATGCAACAACGTTTTCCTATAATGTCACCAATTGAAGTTTAAATTTGAGCTATTAAATTTTCATTTCGCCTTTGATATTTTCATATCTATTATTGCAGTCATGTCTGGGAATCCGAACCAAGGTCGTATGAATGACCGGTCAAATCCAAACCAAAGTTGGAGTGAGAATACGTTGTTGCGACCGATGGCGCGTAGGGTGGGAGACTTCCAATACCCAACGCAAGGCATGCAAGGTGGAGGGTCGAGTATGCCCTATCAAAACTACCCGCAATATAGCATGCCAATGCAAATTCCTTCGCCCCTTGGATACATGCATATGCTACAAGGGGGGAGATGGGGGAAGGAATGGGAAACCCCCATTATTTTACCCCGTCCCCCCTATGGGTATCCACATGACGTCATCGCCCAGCGGGAATGACTCGATGAGGAGGGGAAGTGACTCATCGCGTAAGTCGAGTCGCCGCGATGATTCGGAGGAGCCTTCGGTGGAAAGCCCAAGGAAAAATTCGAAGTCCCCGGTGAACAAAGTGTGGTCGTGGGAGCACGATTTGGAACTTATCCCTTACCTGGCGAAGCAAGTAGATGAAGGAAATAAAGGCGATAAGTCCTTTAAACTTACTGCCTTCAACTCCGCAGCGGCCCACATCAATACATTATTCCAAACAACATATACCGGGCTAAATGTCAAGAACCACTATAAAACCCTCCGGACTCGTCTTGCCGAAGTGAATGATTGCTTGGCCATTGGTGACGCAGGATGGTGTGATGATACGCATACGATTACAATGGCGCCGGAAACTTATGGCCCGTGGGCGGCAGTATGAACTCCAATTTTATACATAAGTCGACATCGTCTTCATATGTATTTTACATACCGTACAATTAAATGCGCCAATGTGTGTGTGCAGGCCAATCCTAAAAAGATTCAGTATGTGAATCAACCCATTCCGTGGCTTGAGAACCTGCGGAAAATCGTTGGAGACGATGCGGCAAGAGGGGACCATAGGAAGGATATATTCCAAAACTTTGGAGGGCCATACCCGGATGGTGAAGGGGATCAAGCAGCGAATTATCAGCAAGAGCATGATTCGACGGCCGCTGAGGGTCCCCCGTACATCCCACCGGGTTCATCGGGGGTATCTACTCCACCGGGGCCTTCCCCTCGTACACCTTCATCTGTGGGGAAGAAGACAACCCGTCGTCAACGCCTACCTGATGTTCAAGACATTATGGAGAAAATGGTTAAATCAGTGGACAAAGTAGGTATGGCCGTTGACCATGTCGCTGAAGCTTTAAAGAACTCCTGGCAGAAGGATTTGGGATCGTGTATTTTTTCCCACAACGAGTATCCGTTGGAGATGTTGGCAAAGGTGTACGACCATCTCGCCGATGTAGAGCCAAGGGGTCGGAAGTTTCTTGGGATGCCTCCATCGGCCATGGATATGAAGATAAAGCTCATCAAAGAACCAACCTGAAAAGTCAACGGTGGGTCACGTCAACGCGTGACCCAGTAGGAATTCCATATCTCAACTAGTCCTTACATGAAGTGTAGAAAGGGTGCACGTGAACAGGCAGAGTGTATGTCATGGCATAAACCTCTACTGTAGTAAAGGAAGTAACAACTATACTTATGAACATGTGAAAGCGTGCACGTGCAACATGTAAGGTGTACAACAATGATATACAACATAAAAGAACCATAGTAAAGAAACACAAGTAAACAACGCATACATTTACCATTGCTACAAGAGTAATAAGGATTAACAATTAGTTCATTGGTTAGCATTTTGGAATCTGGATAAATCTTAGGACCTTAAGGAGTCGGACTTCACCCAGGGTGGGTGAAAAGTGGTACCCCAACCAGCAACACCGGGCACCGGAGGGGGCCTCTCGCAACTCTGTGCCCCGAACGGGGCAAGGCACTAGAGCGAGACCTGCTCGGTTTTTTCTGTGGGACAAACGGAGTAAACCATCAATTACCGTCATGGTGCATCACGGGTACACCAACGGCCTCTCCAACCCTTTCAACTCGCCCTTCCGGGAGTGATACAGCGGGTGAGAATTCATATCATCTGTCCGCTCCTTAACTCCTTTAATTTAACCGTGTTTCCCCCAAACCCCATGTCACCCTCCTTTAAGAGGACTTAGTCATTTTCATGAAACATAACATCTTCCATTTCTTTTCTTTCCACAGTTCATCACATATTTGAGACATGCATCGCCTTGTGCATTCCCTTTCTCATTTCTCATAAAACGTATAACCATGTTCACATCATCATTTTGCATGTACCAAGAACATAAACCACATTTCACCATGTAACAGAAATAATCAAGAACATTAATGGCAAGTTTAATTCAAAAAGAACTTAAATCAATATTCAAATCTTTCAGCTTGCTGGAAAAGCAGAACAGTTAGAATGAGGAGCACATTTCTCCATATATTTGAATAGAACATGAACATGCAATCTAAATGAACATTATAGATATAGATGTCCTGAATTCACATATCAGTTTTCATGAAGTTTAGATGAGTATTCTATTTTCTACAGAATTTACACTAAAGTGTACTTGTGCTGGAATTGAAAACAGAAACTACACTAACTTAATGACCAGATTACTACTAATTGCAGGCAGAACTAACAGAAATGAAAAACTACAAAGTTGTAGAGCTTGAAGTTAACTTTCCAACGAGACCAAGAACATACAATTTCATCAAGTATTGAGGGACTGCTCACTGTTTTAGTAAAATGTGTTCAGACTGGGTAAAAACAGGCATGTTGGCAAGATAGAATTTTTAGCTCTAATTACAATCCGAATTAGTAAAAGTTCACAACTTGAAAGTTATAGGTAACAGTCCAATCGTTAGGCCATAAAAGTTTCAGAGCAAACTCAATTCTAGATTGGAAGGACTAAGCAAAACAATCAGCATGTAAATCTGTCCAGATTTGCTCTCCGCACAAAACCACCCAAAACTCAGGATTGCTCACCGCACACAACCATACAAACTCAGGATTGCTCACCGCGCACAACCATACAATTCTCAGGATTGCTCACCCGCGCACAACCATACAAACCTCAGGATTACATAAGAAAAGGCAAACCCACAACAACAACCATGAAACTAAGCATGCAACTCTAATACTAGTTGGAGATGGAATCCTACCTTAGAGGTAATGAGAGACAAGGGGGTAGCCCAAAATCCCTATGGCTCCTCCTTCTTCAAACCTTCTCCTTCTCCTTCTCTTCTCCTTCACAAGCTCCCAGAATGAGCAACAGAACCCAAATGAAGACATGGATGCTACGGGGGTGTGCAGAGTGAGGGTGGCGTAGCCCTACGGGTGCTCCGTCCCCCTAATATCTAAGAGAAAGCAACGGGAAGGGATGAATTCGGTCTGATCTTCGGGGAGAGAGTGAGTGAATGAAACCTTTCTTTCTTATTCTTAGAGTAGCCACCTCATCTCCCTAAAATCCTCTAAGCATGCCACCAAGCCTTGGGTTAGGTAAGGATCAAGGAAATATTGACACATCAAAGGGTGAGGTGTCACTTAGGAAAATATTAGGATTTTGTTTTTAGAAAAATAATTATACACACTTAATACACATGCAATACTTACTCATCAAGACATTAGTATTCTACCCATATATTTCATTTAATAAAATCATGTTATACAAATTATTTAAAAATAATTTTTAGCTTGACAAAATTAAATAAAATACATAAGGACTCCCCAAAAATTTATACGCATATATATACGTCCAAGAATACGTATTAATACACGTATGTGAATTTTGGGGTCATTACAGATATGAAGATAAAGCTCATCATCGCGGAGCTTGAGAAGAAGGGAGATGACGGTTACGAAGATGGAGGGTGGGAGAATGAGAGTATTAACTAATGGGTTCCTTGTGGGTGCCGAAGACAATTGTTCTTTTTGTATTATGAAGCTGATGTAGTTTGACTAGGTACAATACTTTTGGTGTGTGGGTTAGTTTGACCAAGTCCGATATGTTGCCATGATGTTTTGTGCCCTACTATATGATGCCATGTCTGTATGACCACGTACTATATGATCCCATGTCTGTATGACCACGTACTATATGATGCCATGTTGATATGTTGATAAAGTACCATATGAATCTGACTTTTTTTCTCCCCTTGGTCCTTGCTGCCATACCCTATATGCTCATTGGTTTGTGTTGTTTGATATGTGCAAGTTTATGTTGATTTACATATGAATCTGAATTTTTCCCCCCTTGGTCCTGTCTTCCAGCCCCTATATATGCTCATTGCTTTGTGCAGTTTGATATGTGCAAGTTTAAGTTGGTATCCATGTGAAGCTGATTTTTTTTCTCCCCTTGGTCCTGTCTACCATACCCTATATATGCTCATTGCTTTGTGTTGTTTGATATGTGCAAGTTTAAGTTGGTATCCATGTGAAGCTGATTTTTTCCCCCCTTGGTCCTGTCTTCCATACCCTATATATGATCATTGCTTTGTGCTGTTTGATATGTGCAAGTTTATGTTGGTTTCCATATGAATCTGAATTTTTTCCCCCCTTGGTCCTGTCTTCCAGCCCCTATATGCTCCCTGTTATGTGAGCAATACCATATAGGCTCGCTATGTTTACTTCATGCCCAATGATGAAGGGTGTTCACATATGACCGCTTGTCATCCTACTCCCAATTTCTAGGAAGGTTGGCTGGATGGATCAATTTTATTATCTGTATTATGTGCAAGTGTATTTTGATTTCCATGTGAAACTGAATTTTTTTCTCCCATTGGTCCTTGCTGCCATTCCCTATATGCTCTTTGTTTTGTGCTGTTTGATATGTTCAAGTCTATAAAATTATAAGAATTTTCGCTTGTGAAGGTCATGCATGTAAACGGTATATAAAAATTGAGCAACCGCCGACAACCAGAATTGGGAAATGATTAACTACAATTCTGAGGGCTTATACTTGTATATACTCTTTTATGGTTTTTTCAGGGTGATATGTGCAAGTTTAAGTTGATAGCCATGTGAATCTGATTTTTTCTCTCCCCTTGGTCCTGTCTGCCATACCCTATATATGCTCATTGCTTTGTGGTGTTTGATATGTGCAAGTTTAAGTTGGTATCCATGTGAATCTGAATTTTTTTCTCCCCTTGGTCCTGTCTGCCATACCCTATATATGCTCATTGCTTTGTGATGTTTGATATGTGCAAGTTTATGTTGATTTCCATGTGAAGCTGATACAATTTCTCCCCTTGGTCCTGTCTTCCATACCCTATATATGCTCATTGCTTTGTGATGTTTGATATGTGCAAGTTTATGTTGGTTTCCATATGAATCTGAATTTTTTCCCCCCTTGGTCCTGTCTTCCATACCCTATATATGCTCATTGCTTTGTGCTGTTTGATATGTGCAAGTTTAAGTTGGTATCCATGTGAAGCTGATTTTTTTCTCCCCTTGGTCCTGTCTGCCATACCCTATATATGCTCATTGCGTTGTGCTGTTTGATATGTGCAAGTTTATGTTGGTATCCATGTGAAGCTGGTTTTTTTTCTCCCCTTGGTCCTGTCTTCCAGCCCCTATATATGCTCATTGCTTTGTGCTGTTTGATATGTGCAAGTTTAAGTTGGTATCCATGTGAAGCTGATTATTTTTCTCCCCCTTGGTCCTGTCTGTCATACCCTATATATGCTCATTGCTTTGTGCTGTTTGATATGTGCAAGTTTATGTTGGTATCCATGTGAATCTGAATTTTTTCCCCCCTTGGTCCTGGCTTCCATACCCTATATATGCTCATTGCTTTGTGGTGTTTGATATGTGCAAGTTTAAGTTGGTATCCATGTGAATCTGAATTTTTTTCTCCCATTGGTCCTGTCTGCCATACCCTATTTATGCTCATTGCTTTGTGATGTTTGATATGTGCAAGTTTATGTTGATTTCCATGTGAAGCTAATACAATTTCTCCCCTTGGTCCTGTCTTCCATACCCTATATATGCTCATTGCTTTGTGCTGTTTGATATGTGCAAGTTTATGTTGGTTTCCATATGAATCTGAATTTTTTCCCCCCTTGGTCCTGTCTTCCAGCCCCTATATGCTCATTGCTTTGTGCTGTTTGATATGTGCAAGTTTAAGTTGGTATCCATGTGAAGCTGATACAATTTCTCCCCTTGGTCTTGTCTGCCATACCCTATATATGCTCATTTCTTTGTGCTGTTTGATATGTGCAAGTTTATGTTGGTATCCATGTGAAGCTGATTTTTTTCTCCCCTTGGTCCTGTCTTCCAGCCCCTATATATGCTCATTGCTTTGTGCTGTTTGATATGTGCAAGTTTAAGTTGGTATCCATGTGAAGCTGATTTTTTTTCTCCCCTTGGTCCTGTCTGCCCTACCCTATATATGCTCATTGCTTTGTGCTGTTTGATATGTGCAAGTTTAAGTTGATTTACATATGAATCTGAATTTTTTCCCCCTTGGTCCTGGCTTCCAGCCCCTATATATGCTCATTGCTTTGTGCAGTTTGATATGTGCAAGTTTAAGTTGGTATCCATGTGAAGCTGATTTTTTTCTCCCCTTGGTCCCTGTTATGTGAGCAATACCATATAGGCTCGCTATGTTTACTTCATGCCCAATGATGAAGGGTGTTCACATATGACCGCTTGTCATCCTACTCCCAATTTCTTGGAAGGTTGGCTGGATGGCTCAATTTTATTATCTGTATTATGTGCAAGTTTATTTTGATTTCCATATGAAACTGAATTTTTTTCTCCCCTTGGTCCTTGCTTCCATACCCTATATGTCTTTTGCTTTGTGCTGTTTGATATGTTCAAGTCTATACAATTATAAGAATTTTCGCTTGTGAAGGTCATGCTTGTAAACGGTATATAAAAATTGAGCAACCGCCAGCAACCAGAATTGGGAAATGATTAACTCCATTTCTGAGGGCTTATACTTGTATATACTCTTTTATGGTTTTTTCAGGGTGATATGTGCAAGTTTGACTTGAAATCCATATGAATCTGAAATTTTTGCTTCCCTTGTGTCTGTCTTTCAGACTCTATAATTGTATAGACTCTTTTATGGTTTCTGCATTTATGTTGTTTTTGCATTTACGTTGTTTTGTCATATTTTGGGTATGCAAAGAATTTTTTCTCGTTCTTGTTCCTCCAAGACATCGTCTCCATTGTCATCCTTTTTATACCATCATAGGTACGTCTTTCACTGACAATTATCACATCAGTTCCTTGTATCTTTCATATTGCCATTACTAATCTGTAATTGTGCAGGGTCTAATGAGTGCAAGCTCTAACCCGTCAGAACGATCGCACCCGCGGGATGAGTTGGAATGTGATCCATCAGACTACCGGCTTTGCCACTGTGGCCTGAGGTGCCCAAGGCAGACTTGTTGGTCCCGGCGCGACCCTGGGAGGAGATATTGGACTTGTTCGTCTCGCGTCGAACACTGCGGATTCTACGAATGGAAGGACCTCCCTCACAATGCTTGGTCGCGAAACGTTATACTTCTTTTGAAGGATGCGAATGAAAGGGGACAGATTTTGGATAGCTCTTCAAGCACATTGTCGGATAGCAGGGTTTACGATCTAGAGGGGCAGTTGGGTACGGTAGTTGGACAACTTGAGAGAAACACGGAGAAAATGAATAGGATTATCGGAGATATTGACACCATTAAGTGTTTGTTGTTTTATATATTAGGCCTAATCATTTTAATGTTGTTGGTCGTGAACACGAAGAATGTATGAATGAGTTGTCGGATAACTTGTACTGATTTGGATATGAAACTGTTATTTTTGGTATGAATGTGATATATGCAAGTTTCAGTTGATATCCATGTGAATCTGATGTTTTTTCTCCCATTTGTCCTGGCTGCCATACCCTATATGCTCATTGCTTTGTGTTGTTTGATATGTGCAAGTTTAAGTTGATATCCATGTGAATCTGATTTTTTTTCTCCCCTTGGTCCTGTCTTCCATACCCTATATGCTCATTGCTCTGTGAAAGTTGATATGTGCAAGTTTACTTTGATATCCATATGAAACCGAATTTTTTTCTCCCCTTGCTCCTGGCTGCCATACCCTATATGCTCATTGTTCATGCCATGTTGATATGTGCATGTTTCAGTTGATAATCTGATGTTTTTTCTCCCCTTGGTCCTTGCTGCCATACCCTATATGCTCTTTGTTTTGTGTTGTTTGATATGTTCAAGTTTCATTTGATATCCATTGGGGGGGTTAAATTAGCCTATTCTCACCTCTCCATACCACATACCACAATTTCAATTCTCATTCCCAACTTTCCCAACATCAAAAGAACACAAAAAAGTTTACTGGGACCCACATAACTTTTCCCCTACCAATTCCTCTCCACTTCTCCCCCCCAAAAGAACACAAAACCCCATTTCTCTCTCTCCAAAATTCCTTTTCTTCCCAACTTTCCCTCCCCTACTTCCCCTCAAAAGAACAAGCCCTTACGTTTTTATGCGGCGCGCTCATACCAATTTTTCCCCTTTCTCTTTTAAACCCTCACTTCATCCCCCAATACCCCCCCCCCCCCCCCCCCCCCCCCCCCCCCCCCCCCCCCCCCCCCCCCGCTTTTCATCTCTTAGACGTGATCGCTCACCTCCGACGCCCGCGTCGAGATCAAGCCCGGAGATCGGGATCGTTTCTTGTATCCTCGAGGAAAACCTCAAGAGCTAGGTAAATAAAGTTCTCTCAATCGCTTTCTTTAATCTTTTGTTAGCAAAAAGATCAGCTTTTTGAGGAATCCTAATAATTTCATTATGCTACTCATCTATCGCATTGATAAAAATTCATGTTTCTGAAGTTCATGTTCCTGATAGACGTACCTCGTTATTCTCCAAATTATTTAGCATCCTTGAAAATTTTCAAAAAAAAAGGGAAACCGTGTGTTTTTTTGGGTGTGCACAGGTTGTTACCTGTGAATGTCCCACACTGCCATTTAATCCTTTTTATATTATATTACTAGAAATTGACTGTGCCCGGAGGGCACAGAGTCGGTCGTCGCCCGGGCGCAAATACGGAGAGAAGTGGTCGCCAAAGTGAAAAAAGCGTGGGTGTGTGTGAGGAGTGTCGGTTGGCAAATGAGGAAAAGCAGGGACTAAACTGCGAAAAAATCACCAAAACCCCACCCCAAACCCAAGCCAAGAACCCCACCCAACCCTTACCGGGCCCCACTGGCGTTCCAGTCAGCAACCCAAAATATGACTGGGACAAAACTGCCACGCAGGACAAAAGTAAAAAAACGTCGTCAATTGTATAATAGATTTTTAAAGTTTAGAATAGAGCATGTTTTGCGTATAAGTATTTATTTGGTTATTTTTTGGGTGTGGACTTTGATATGGCAGCAGATTGATCAGGGGAAATGTTGCTTTTAGCAACATGTAGTTATTTGGTGTGATCCTTTATTATCGTGTAATGCTAGAACTTGACTGTCAATAACTGTTTTCGTATGCAGAAAATTTTGATAGGTCACCAAACTGTGTTTTTCAAGTGTGCTTCCATAGCTTGTAAGCCTATCATTCCAGTCCAATTTTTTCTTGTAGCCCTTTCTTCTGGAGAAATATTGTTGACCTGTTGTGAATTTTATGATTCTTATTGAGATTGAGCTATATAGACACATAAAAGATCTTTCTGTTGCACATCCATGCTATATCATGCCGCTTGTGCAGTTTTTTATTTCCAGCATTTCCTGATAATGGTGAACATGTAATGTGATTTTTGTATTTGCATGCTAGTTGTTAATTGTTTTATCTCTTGGTTGAAGATTTTTTAATGGCCCAACGTTCAAATTTGCAACAACAATCTCATTGTACTGTTAGTATAGCAAAGTAGCTATGGTTTCTCTGAACAATTTAATGGAGAAGCCTCTAAAAGAAGAAATACAGTGTGCAGAGTATCCTTGATGCATGTAACTGTATAGCCATGCATATTGACCAGCCATGATCCAAGGCAAGTTTAAATTGACAATGTCGATTTCACCTAGAGCGTCTGCTTAACATTTCGTGTACATCTTCCTTAATGTATATATTGTTAGAAACAAATCCTGCTAGTGATGTAAGCATTTGTGTAGTTTGATGTGGCATCTTCTGAAGCATGCCCTCTTCTGGAACATGCATTATAGATTTTTCCCTCGTTTCAGATTGTTGTTGTTTTTGTGTTACCAATTTTCTTGATACCTAGTTTATATTATTGTGTATTGATTCTTGTGGAGAATTCACATCTAAGCATCATTCCATTACTCTTACACATCAAATGTAGTGCTGGGTACATTATGATTAAGGTAGTAATGGATAGTCTTTGTTGTTTGAAAAATCGACTTTTGGTGAAAGTTGTTCTCATTATGGGCAATTTTACACATCAGTTTTTGTTGATATATTTTGCATGCAATTCTTGTGCTTAATTTGAATCACTTGTAAACATGCAAAAACACGATAATAAATAACAAACAATAATAAGTAAAAAATGACTACAGTTGGGATTGAACCCAAAAGCTCCAGTTTAGTAGTTTAACACCATGCCCATTGTATTGCTGATGGATGTCTTTTATTGCTTGTTAATATTCTTCTTGGGAATACTTAGAAGATTTTTCCTTGTAGGTTAGGCCGCTCTTACGTAATATTGTTTCATTTTTTTGTAGTTTCATAATGGATCGAGGCTGGATAAATAAGTCTAGAGTTACTAAAGAATATGTGGACGGTGTAAAAAGTTTTCTGGACTTTGCATTTAGAGATAAGTCTAGAGATTCAAAGATTCCATGTCCTTGCAAGAAATGTGTGTTTCAAGGTCATCACAACTACAACATCATATATGAGCATTTAATTGTAAAAGGGATGTTAGCTAATTATACAACTTGGTACCATCATGGAGAGAGAGTAACGAGTGACAAGAGTGATTCTACCAATGTGTCATGTGAACAATCTTCTATACATTTGGAGGTTGATGGCCGACAACCTCTAAATAAGCATGTTGGCATGGGGCGGTTATTAAATGATGCATTTGAGACATATACGTCTAATGTGGATAATACTCAAACTATGGACAATGCACCAATGGATTCAAATGTTTCAGAGTCAACAGACGGGGTCAATGATGGACAAAATTCTAGCGAACACATTACCGATGCGAAAATTTTTCTTGAGAAGGTGATCTTTGTTACCATTTTCTGAGTTTTATTAAAGTTTTTAAAATCTTCTATATGATGATTACCTTCATCTCATAAATTTTTTTAATTTCCTAACTTTGTAGAGAAAGTCTCAAAAGGCGAAAGAAAGTGCTGAATTACAAATAACTCGCCATAGAAATGGTTCCAAGAGTTTTGCTAGAGAAAGACATGATTATGTATGTATACCTTAGTTTTAATTGTTATTTTTATTTGTAAATCATTTTTAATTATTAAAAATTAGTGCACTTATGTGAATCCATATAAGTTATTAATATTCTCTAGGCTTGTTTTATTTTAACATGGTCTCCTTTATGAAAATTTCTATTTACAGGTGCAAGAGCATGGCGTTGAGCCCGGGCAACTAAATTTTTACTCTATCACTCACTCGAAAAAGGCTAAAACCTTTGATCATGTTACTGCAAATATTATTGTATATATTTTATTTAAATTTCATTTGGCTTTTTATTCTTACAATTGATTTAAGTTGATATTGACTCATTTTTTATATTGACAATAGAACACTGTTAATGATCGGGTGGATGAAATGGTTGAAGATTCAACAGACATAGAACAAGTTCATGCAGCACAAGAAGCGTTGCTTAATGAGACCTTGGGCAAAGAACGGCCTGGCCGTGTTCGAGGATATGGACTTGGTGTCACACGATCTAAGCTCAACACAAGTATGCCATCAAGTTCTAGTCAAATCGATGCACGAGTGATGAGGATGGAGGTTCAAGTAGATTTTTATAAACAACTTACGCTTCGCTTGTGGAGAGAAATGCACCCAAATGAGCCTGAACCAATCCCCGATCAAATGATTCCTCCTTTTGATAGACAGGTATTTATACACATTCTCCCAAATTCTCTGAATTAATGGTCCAGTACTAGTATTTTAGTATTTGCCTTATCCGGTAGAAGATGTCAATCTAGTGTTGTATTATGCAATACGATGTTTTTTCAATGTTTTTATTTTAGTCAGTAATCTAAACATTTCTGGTCACTATCATTAGTTGTGCAACACACTCGAACTGAGAAAAGCGATTCTCTGTTCTATAATAATTCTTATGAACTCAAAAATTAGTTATAGCTAGCATTTGTGAATCTGATTATTGTAGGATATTTTTAGGCCTTTTGGATAAGAGCATTCCTTACACTCAATATAACTATAAACTTTGAATTTTCTTCTCTAGTTGCCTTTGCTTTTTTTGCAGCAAAACTCTTGATGTGTAGAACTAATTTGAAATTGTTTATATGTTGCTTCACAACCATTGAAGGTGTTGGCATCAAGATTAGTGAATGGGAGTGTATCCTTAACATCAATTCCTGCAAAAATCAATGTAAGAAATTGACCACTTAGTAAACATCTTAAAGGACCCACTCATAACCTCTTTAACATCATAACTTTTTATGAAGCAAAAGAACAATTGACAACTAGTCAACTAAATCAAGATTTTGATTTAATTATTATTATTCAACTTGGTTTTCTTATTGAGTAGTTTCCAAAGATGATCAAGGTCTGTACAATGAATGTTATTGAAGAGAAACAGATAGAGTGGGTACCTCCTCCATACTTTTCTTTTTTTGGATACAATTAGTCCAGTAATTTCTTTAAATCACTTAAATATTTGGAAAGTTGAAGGACCAACATTTGCCAAAATAGTCAAAGCCGTGTATATTTATCTTGCTCTTTTCTAAGTATTAGCTTATATTTTCTAAATTTCTATGAGACAAGAAACAGATAAGTTGAAACTTCCATATATGTGCCCCCATCAAGAAAATTTGAACATATTGCCCATATGGGTACGAAAATTTGAACATATTGCCCATATGGGTACACAGGTGTATTTACTGTTCCTGCAACGTTGTATACTTGAACATATTGCTGGCCCATGTATGGATTGTACATGTTCTGAAAAAAAAAGAAATCATAAACAACATTAAAATAGTACCGGACGATTATAAAAGACTTTTTTAATTGTTTAATTAAAAATGAGTTTGAACTTTATAACCTGTGGGTAGACATATTCGGAGGATCCATAACCTGTGTACCTAAACAAGGAATCGGAAAATCCACTGAAAATTGTTGTCTAACTATTTGACTTGAAGGTTGGCACACATGTAACTAGATGCCAACATATGCCTACACTAAATTCCTAGTTCGCTCATATTTGATAATAGATTAATCAATAAAGCAGCCTATAATGGTCAAGTACGCATAAAGCTGTTTCTGATCATTGATCTTCCTGAATTTCTTGAAGTTATCATCAAACTTCATGTAAAGCTATATGCACCACAAACAGATGCTTATGACATACACCAGTATGCCATATTCCATATTCTGAGTCATATTTTTATTTGTATACATCTAGAGTTAGTAAATCAACTTAGTAACATTACCAACACTACAATACAGTTGAAAATTTCTTTACTTTTTACATGAGTTTTTGTCAGCATGGACATCTGAAACCGGAAGGTAACTCCCAAATCACACCTTCATAGAAAAAGAGATTAACTTACCCATATGGTGTGTATGGAATCGCTTGGTGGTGGCCATAGGGAACACTTTGGTGAAAAGATGAACCTCCAACATAAGCACCACGACGAACAGGCATGCTACCAAAGTATGTACCTGGTGGCCTTAGTTGCGCTACAAAATGACAGTTGGAACTAAGGAACAAAAATTACATATAATAATGTGCACAAATTCCTCGTATATTTGTTCATGGACAATGGAATTTATCGCATGGAACTTGCTCAATTATCTATTTTCCATTTACAACAAAAATCTGAAAACTGATACATCTGATATAATGTCAGAAATATTCTACAAGTCTAATAGAAAACGAAACATCGTCAAACAGCAAAATTGCCACATTGATAATGTGCATCTATAATGGAGAAAACCACCAATTGACCTGTTTGAATGAGGTGACCTGCTGGGACCTTTGATAATTGTTAGAGGTAACATAGCTTGATTATTAAATCCCTCTATTTAAACATGCATTGATAAGGCACAGAAAGAAGATGGATTCTAACAGTATTGAAGACACAAGATGAAAAAGCATTTAAACAAAAATTCTATCAGTACAATAATTCTATTCACTGAGATCCTAGTTCTCTTCAGAGGAAGAAAAATTCTATTGGTACGACAATGGTTTTAATTGATAATAAAGTGAAGCTTCTAGGGGTAAAGAAAAGATCATAGTTTGTTAGTAATTTTTGGATTTATGGTATCTCCTTAAATCTTAGAATACTTTAGAAGTTAAGTTGATGTGCTATCTATCTAAAACTTGAACTCACTTTGTGAATTTCAAGGAAATAATATTGATCATGCTCCCACCAATTATTTGCCTTTAGCCTAGGCAACAATACACATGCTGGTTTCTCGCTCATATCATATACGAAAAGTGTGTGTATACGAAAATCATTCTCCATGCTTGAGAAACCATTTGCAGAGATTGTATCATGCTATTATGCAATGTGTTAAATTCTGGGCCCATTATTGTCTTCTGACTTCTGATCAGCACTTAGATTGAATCATGTTTTAATATTGGATTCAAATGATATTTTGTGTGTGTGCGCGCGCACATGCATGTATTGTGTATGTGTGTTTCTGTTAGGGGGTGGTTGGGTGGGTAGCCATAGGCAATGTATATCCTGCATTAGTACCAGACTGATTGTCTTTATCTCCCAATCTGCACCTAGTTGTCTAAATCTATTAATGCTGCATTTGCAATGTAAATATAGGGGGAGAAAATGTAGCCAGTTCATTTGTTGGCAAATTGAATTGGCTAGGAGTCTGATTTTACCCCACACGAACAACTAGGGATATGTGGAATCTTAAGGCTAGTTATTATGCAAGGAAATACACTGGACAACTAAAAGCAGCAGGAATCAACATGCTAGATTCTGTTGTATTTGATCTTCATCAAATATGATGTTTGCTTAATTTTTATGGTCCATCCTCAATTGTGAATGATCCTGGGGAGTTGCCCTTACAATTAACGGTTCACTATTCAAAATGAATGATCCTGGGGACTGTATCTATGGACATGTTGCATACGGATGGAAGCATTCGTCGGTCTAGGTGAGATGCAGGTAATCTATGAAGCAAGGTGCAGGCAATGTATGAAGCATGGGTTTATGGTCTGTTTTGATGACGGCTCGTGAATCTTTAATTTATGATCGGAGTGGCTTTGCATGTTGCATCATGTATCTGAAATTTCCCTCAATACAGGTTCCTGATGCTAGTAGCTCGTGTAACTCAAGCAGGAAGTTATCCAGCAACCAATGAAAATTGAGGAAGTTATGCATTGAAGAGTATATTGTTTGATTTCACAGTTTATACAATATTTTGATAAATGTTTTAAGAAACTTCACTAATAGCTAATGCATTTTTAGATGGTTCAGCAAGTGCAAAAACTTCGCGGATTTTCTGGGTATGTGCTTGTTCCTCAGTCTCCATTCAATTCGCTTGGTTTCTATCATTTCCCACAATTTTTTGTTAGCTCGTTCCGTGGATCTTTTAGATGAGTTTCTAAATAGCTCAGACGGTTATTTTACAACTTAGTACCTCTGTGATTACCCACTATATGCCCTGCAAACCTTTTATTGAGAATTACCATATCATTGTTAGACAATGTATGCTTCCCTCACAAACATCTACGAAGAGAAAGAACCAAAAAATGCTTAATATCACCACTTGTCTCTAATTTATTTTTATTCTAGATGCTTCTATTCATTATAGAACTAACAATAGCAAGTCCTTCATGTTCATCATCATCAAGATAATATCAAAATGCGAAAATTAATTTTGGCAATTGGTATCCCACATTTTGGGTGCTCTGCTTTTAGATCTTTCTAATGTTTGCCTATCTCGTGCAGGGACCCTTTGCTTTGCATCTGGGAAGCATGTAAAGAAGTGGCATACTGGGGCCGAAGCTACTAGAAGTGTCTTATTTTTCTGCCAGCAAAATGCCGAGTGTGCTGATTTTGAATGACAATTCTCATCTGATCCGTCACAATTTTTCTCTTTGCAAACTATTCTTAACTTACGCTTGTTCGAAATCAAGACAAATGTCTTCAGAAAATTATAGTTGCAGCTTGCGTTTGGTGTTACTTACAGATGACATTAATCAAAATTATTTTCCAATTATATAGAAGCAAATGAAGAGAGAAATCAGTACGGATTTGCTTTGCTCACAATCTTTTCTCTCTCATGTGTCTAATGGATAATATGTTTGCTGGGGGTTTTCCTACATTTAATCTAAGCATGCCGTATGGATTAGGCATCAAATGACCATGCACTGTGAAGTTTCAATGTGTGATTGTTTCATATGTTGGTCACTCCATATATGATCATATGAGATCGTTTTAAGAAAACGTCGGGGATTGTTTTGGTCATTTTCAACGTTTCAAGAAAACACTGGAAAATGTCTTGGGCATTTTCCAACGTTTCAAGAAAACGTCGGCAAATGTCTTGGGCATTTTCCAACGTTTCAAGAAAACGCTGGGAATGTCTTGGGCATTTGTCAACGTTTCAAGAAAAAGTCGGGAATGTCTTGGTCATTTGCCAACATCGCGAAAATGCCGCGGAATGTCTTGGTCATTTCCCAACGTTTCACCAAAATGTTGGCAGAAGTGGTCATTTAGCGGCGTTTCATCAAAACGCCGACAAAACATTTAGCAACACCTCCTTTTTCCAACATTTTTGCGGCGTTTTACGCGAAAATATTTGCCAATGCTTCAAAAATGCCGACTGTGAATTCATGCTGATTTGTGCCGCGTACTTTTTAGTAGTGCTTTGTGCTGGTAGTGATTTGCCGAGCTGCAAATTGCAGCTGGGCTTTGCCCAGCTCGCTTATCCAGGCGGGCTGGGCCTGCCCTTCCGCTGCGGGCGGGCGCGCCCGGCTTGTGGGTGGGGCCCGCTGCTTAGGGTTTGAACCCAATTTTTGGCGGCTGTGAATTTTCAGCAAAGTGCAACTTTTGGCAAACTTTGAGGTAATGTTTGAGGAGTCAAACGACCTCGAAATGAGTACTATTTTTTTCTATGCATCCACCGTTAATACTCTTCGCGATTTGATATATGATAACGTTTCCGGTGTTCGACGATAAGAGAGAAATAATTCGTTAAAGTTTGGCCTTTATAGAAGGCAAACTTGAAATTATTTATTCGTCTAAATTGTTTAGTCTCACATCGGTTATTTTGAGAATAGGAGGGGTCAGTTTCCTATATAAATATGTGCCAACTCCATCTCCTTGAAACTTGTACCGGTGCACCACGCACCAAACCTTGGATCCAGAGAGTTCTTAAAAGTTAAGAGCACACCAAGATCGAATATGCTAAAATTAATTATTCACTCTTTCTCCCTTTTTTACTTTTTTGCTCCTGCTCGGGCTCTAGCAAAGATACGAATGAGTTCAGATCTGATCCGAAGTCTTGCCGGAGGATCTACTCAAGGTGAAACTTTTTGGAGCACGTGTTTGGCTCGGCGACAAGGGGATTGCTCACCTCGGGACGCGGTGCGGCTCAAGGGAAGCGGTTCAGCCCGAACACGAGGCATTAGTTCGTGAGGATCGATGTTCTGCTAACGTGCAGAACAAATGTACGTACTTTATTTTACGCATTTAATTTTTGCAGTAGTTATATAGATCTATCCATAGGGGTTGGTCAAACCCACCCTGAGATAGTAGAGATTCTGGTTAGGGGATTTTATTTCCTTACGGCTTTCTTGAAAAAAAATATAAGATTTTTTTTCCGCTGCTTTATTCTGTTTCGTCATCTGCTCGACTTAGACCGGACGTCGATTTTAGCCATATAGACCCCGAGAATTCCCTACAGGAGCAAACCCAATACTCTGCCTTCATCCCCACGCGAGTCCATGCAAACTCAAATTAATCGATTTCATGAAGATATGAATGCCAGATTCAAAGGGGTTCAAACCCTTTTCAGTGGCATTGATAGTAGGTTCCAAGGGACCCAAGCTCAGAGTCTGAGTCACTTGTCCATGCAAAGTAAAATAATATTTAAATTTGGGATGGAATTATATGAAATCGTAAACTACTGCATGAAATAAAAAATAAGCAAAATAAAGGATAAAAAGAAAAAAATTTGAAATCGGAGATTCGAACTCACGCAACATAATATTCTAATTTGGGATGAAATTATATAAAATCGTAACATACTGCACACAATATAAAATAGGGTTTAACCAAAATAAATGATAAAAAATGTAAAAAAAATTTGAATTCGTGGCCTGAGAGATTCGAACTCTCGCGGGGAAACCCCATGTACTTAGCAGGCACACGCCTTAACCACTCGGCCAAAGCCACAACACGTCTGTTACTTCTCCTAGATATAATATATATAATAATAATTAAGAAAACTTTATAATTACGCAATTAATTATTTCTGACAGCTGGCATAATATCATTGGCTGCTTCATGTGGCCACGTCGCAGGCTCTCCAAGTGTTTCTTTCTTATTTAATTAAAAATAAATGGAAATAAATACAATTTTGCATCAAATTCAGACACACACAGAGAGAGAGAGAGAGAGAGAGAGGGTCGATCGATCGTTTGATCGTCTCCAATGGCGGAAGAACAAGCTGAAGCTCAACTCTCGATCCCATCGTCATCAACATCGGGCCAGTCCTCTTCCAATCCTCAGGTGAGCCCTGTTTTAGCCCCCTTCTCCCCACTATCCTCCAAATCAAATCGATTCGTGAATTGGTATGATTAGGGCTTTGTCTGCAAATTTTACTTGAGTTTTATGCAGAAGTTGATTATTGAATCCTGAATCGGTTCTGTTAGCTATGGATCTGGAACGCACAAAGCCTGTATATTTTATCTCTTTTTTCGTTTTATCCAAATTTAGACTGTTATCATTTTTTTAACTTTAATAAACAGCTCAGTTTGGTGCGAAAACTTAATGTATGTAGTGAGATTGGCAGTAGGAAAATAATATCCAATCTATTGCTAACTTACTACATGAAGTTGCGTGGTATGGTATAATGGTAGAACTTTGCATTTGCTTGTTACGCTTATTTAATTGTTAGGGAAGTGGGAGCTGTGCTTATAGGGGTTCTTTGCATCCGTGCACCGTAAAAGCTTAGCCTTGTTGTGTTGTGTTTCCATTCATTTTTGTTTAATGCTAAAAAGGTGCTACTTGTCTCATGCATGATGCTATATTTGCACGTTTTGTTATATACAAATACAATTTGCCAATCAAGATGACAGACATTGACTTAATATTGGGCTTTTAAGTTAACTAATTTTGACCTAGGTTGTGTTCATACCTGAGTTTAGTATAACTTCAATCAAGCTAATTTAATTATTAATTTCAGTGTTCTCTCTTAAAAAATAATAATTTGAGTACGAATTCTATCTGAACACATATTTCGTGTTAGAGTAGAATGCGTAATGTAATCAAGATTTAAACCTTCTAGAATTTGATAACATTAGGAGGATGAGATGCTAAGCGCATTCATCATTTTCACGATGATTTAATTGGTGCTCATTAGAGATGTCTGACGCTCTATTAGTCAAAATTAGTATAATATACATTTTTTGCGTATTCAACAAAATTAACGAATTGTGTATGCTACACGTCTGTATCCATTAGTTGGGTAACATACTTCTCAATGCTATCTGTACAAACAAATAGTATTTGAAAGGTATAACACTCTGATGAATAACTCTTTCCAAGTTTCAACCCTTGAACTAGGAGGAAATTCTTACTCATAACTAGTTGGGTTAACCCTACATTCAAACAGGCAAGTTATCAAATCTTTATTTGTGTTACCTATAATTTTGCAATGAGAGTCGTGCTTGCAAGTTTTGAAACGCATGTATACGGAAAAGTGTGGCTTATATACTAGAGTGAACGGATATATTCAAGTGGGTTTTAAATTCTGGACAGAGTCATTTGATTCATGCTATCGTCTACTATTGGCTGTCCATCTGATGGCACTTTTATTCATAAAACTTTCTCTTGTTTATGCATATCTATTTTGATCCCATAGTTTTTTTAAATTTTCTTGCTGCATGTCCTCTTTGGTTGCTATTTCTGCTTTCCATCAGTTACAGATAGCATGGTATTTTAGTTATTGCCTTTATCTTTTTCTTTCTCCTAATATCAAATATCGCAATTATCAGGCAATGGACACATCTGGTCTTCATGGTTCTCAACATTTGGCTTCCCAGACGCATCCTCCAATGCATTCTTCAGTTATGGATCCTGCCCAAAATCAAGAACAAAATGGTCATGGCCAAGGTCTTTATGCTGTTCAATTTTCACCATTTATGGGGATGATGCCTGAGTATCCTCCAAGCATGTTAATCCCGCTTGCCTACAAGATACCCACGTAAGCATCTATTCAAAAAGCGCGTAAAAATAGACATCATTTTCTTCTTTCTTTAATGAATTGTATGTTTAAATTATTTCTTTGTCACTAAGATAGAGATTATATCTCTTTTCCTAGTACAAACCTCACACGATTGCTAACTTCAAATTCATCTGATGGGAATGTGCTCTGTATGAATAATGGATGATAGTCATATGTGTAAGCTACATGATGGATGCACCTAGTGCTTGAATTTTTTTAATAAACCAGCGATATATTGGCTGACAAGCCATCGATATAGTGGCCGATTAATCGGTGCTGGTACCACTAAGGAACTAATATCAATTTGGGATTAGAATATCCGTTAGATTTAAATATCAAACATTACCGATCATTGTAGCTAATTTATAAGTAATACATCAACTAATATTTGCCATTTATAATATATCATGTCGACTGATATGCCATTATACTCCCCAAGTATTATTTTTATTTATGTTAGTATTTTTAATATATCATCAAGTTATTAAGTACTCCAAATAGCTAATAAATTTATAACAAAAAAATTATTTTACATAGTAAATAAACATTCAATTTATTCAATTATCTATTTTATTTATATATTAAAGTTGTTGCAAAATGTTATAGTTTTTAATTTTTTTATTTATCATGTTTAAAGTTGTTTTCTTTCAATGTTGTATAATTATCTAATAAATATTATTTTTCATGTGTTATATTTTGCTATTTAATTTCTTTAAGAGAAGTAAATGAATAAAAATGTATGTATTGATTCAATACACACATTTGCAGATATCATGGATTATTTTATCCGAAAATGCTAAAGTACCCATGATTTATGATCCGAATCGCACATTTCAAATCATGATACATTAGCAATTTCGAACGATAACATCAATGCTCTGAATTTTTAATAAATTTTTAAATATAATAAAAATTCATTGTTACCAAGCAGAGGTTCACTTTTGCTAAGTTTATAATACAAACGATCATGCATACACACATATGAATATATGCATAGAAATACAAGAATTCTTTAGCAATTTCCTAATTAATTATTTATTTTTTTGATAAATGCATTTTGTTTCTATTAAGAATCCAATAGAGACTACCCTTAATGTATCACGTTTTGGACCAATAACGTTTAATGAACCTCATTTTTTTCACATACCAAAGCGATTCGTGTTGCTGGTAGCCATACCTTGGAATCGACATTCGAGGCACTATATTTGTAATCTTATTTTTGGTTTGAATTCACTCGGTCTTTGGTTTTAGTATACCACACCTGGTATGTTGTTGCCCTCTTCTCACTGTTGTTGCTAGATGCCCTTCTTATTCTATGGCTGGATGCTCTTACCTTGCTTAACATGCTTTTCCACTCATATAGCCGGGGGTGTTTTTGTGAAGTTTTGGGTATTTTTGTGAATGTTGGGGTTTCTAGGGGCTATTTATAATTGTGGACAGATCTGTCATATATATATATATATGTATATATATGTACATATATATATACATATATATATGTATAAATACATGTACATATATGTATGTATAAATACATGTACATATATGTATGTATAAATACATGTACATATATGTATATACATATATATATGTATATATATAGGGCAATCTTCGGGTGCGAAAAAACCCGTGTGAAAACTTTTTTTTTATTTTTTTGAAAATTTTTTTTCAAAAATTCTTTTTTTGATGTTTAATCCATACAATTATATACCCCAGGGAAAATAATGGGTGAACCCGTTGGGGATTAGAGCACCCATCCACCCGTTACAAATTTAACGGTATCAAAACGTGCGAATTTGATGAAATGCCTTGATCGAAGGCCAAATGACATTATTTCTCAACCATTATTTTTTGAGGGGGATATAACAACATATAATGAGGGTGGAAAAAAGAATTTTTGAAAAAAAAAATTTCAAAAAAAGATAAGAACATTTTCGCACCGTGCGAAATGTTCTCACATGAAGATTTACATATATACATACATATATATATGTATGGGGATGGAGTTATTGTATTCATGTTGAAATCAAGAGAGTAAACTCTAGATTTACCTCAGAACCTTAAATAAGCGAGTTTAAGATTTGTCTCCTAGATCTGAAGCTTGGAGAGCCAGTTTCATCTAGAAAGAAACATTATCTTTGTATTCCACATTCTCATATATATAAAAAATCTGATTTTTGTTCTTTCAAAACCCAAGATTTCTAACAAATTGGTATCAGAGCAAGAACCTTATGCCTACAAGAAGAAAGATGGAAGCTTTGGAGAAGGTCACTTTCAACATCGAGGAGCATAGGAAAGCTACGGATGAAAGGTTTTCTACATTGGATCGGAGAATGCTAGCGATGGAAGAGAGGCTCTCCAATCAAATCAATACCCAAATTAACATCTAAATCCATATCCACCTTGGTTTAGCCTTGGAACCCTTGATGAAACATATGAAGGAGATGAGTGGAAGCCTCAGATCTGAGAAGAAGAATACATCAAACTCAGATCTGAGGGAGATGAAGACCCCATCGTAGATCTGAGGCGAAAGGAGCGGGCTTTAGCTAAGGGGAAGGAGAAGGTTGCAGAGTTTGTCAAGGGGGTTTCTTGGAAATGAAGGGGGTTGCTCCAACCCATAGGGCATAATGGCAGGGGCGGCGACCCCATCGAGCTTGCCATTTGCCGTCGACCCCTGGGAGCCATTGGCAGGGGCGGCAGCCCCAGAGAGTTCGTCATGGGCCGCCAACCCCTTGGGAGCCATCAGAAGGGGCGACGACTTCCTGCGGGACCGCCAGCGGCTGCCACATCCCCTGGAGACCTCGGGCAGCGGCGGTGAGCCCCAACGGCTCCTCCAGGGGCTGCACCGCCCTTGAGAGTGAACAGAGAGGGGTGTTGATCCCCCAATGAGCACATTAAAGGCTGCCGAACCCTTGGGAGGAGGGCGTATGGTCTGACGACCCCTGACAGCCACCCTTGGGGGAGTCGCGGGCCCCAGACAAACTGGCCGGACTTTAGAGAACAGCCGCCGGGTCCTCCAAGGTTTTCTGGGCGATTTTAGAAATGGAGGCCGCTACAGGCTTAGGCGAGAGGCATAGGGAGTGGCAGCCGTTGCGAAACATACACAGACTATGATGGTGGCAGTAGAGCACTCGATTGACTCGAGTGACATTGGTGACACAACGTGGGAGCAGGAAGAAGTCCGTGGGGAGGTGTAAGGGCTTCACATAATGCCTATCAGCACTTTCACATCGACCAGTCGAGGGGGAGAGCAGGCCAGTGGTGTTTGGACATGAGAGTAAGGTCTGAAAGCTGAAAAAGCCGGTCTTCGGATGGAAGGATACTTATGGATAGGTTTACCGTATGGAGCGATAGTTTACAATGAACCATTTGACGGAGTTCGAAAAGTTGCATGAGGTGGGAGTTTGCTTGGAAGGGGAGCGTTGTCATGGTTTCAATGGAGGCAACAATGGCAGCCAGTGAGGTCGTAGGCAGAATTTAAGTACTGCATACTAGATCAATTTAGAGACACCCATGGTGGATATTTACATGAGCAACTCCTTATTCTTTGGTAGGATGACCAGGTGACTACAGAAAGAAATTCAAGGCACTCTCGGGCCGCGTGAGGGGATACCGGAGGCGACATTGATGGGGGGATTTATGAATGGGCTTAATCCAAACATTAGAGCTGAGCTCTGCCTACAGAGACCACGAGAGCTGCTAGACATAATAGAGCTATCCTAGATGGTGGAGGATAGACTCATAGCGGAGCGACGGGCCAAACGAGCTTGGAGTGGATCCACCTTCTGTAGCCATGCACCTTTAGGGGGGCAGATGGCCCTTACATGAGGAGTCCAGACTGGGGGAGCCCAGTTTGTTAAGGGGAGGGGCCGCAGTGCACACCCTAGTGGCCAATTTCAACACATGACGGAGGCGAAGATGCAGAACAAAAAGGCAAAAGGATTGTGTTTCCGATGTGATGAGAAGTTTACCCCATGGACATCGCTGCCGGGACTGCACCCTCCAGATACTACTAGTGGAGGATGAGGAAGATGTTGTGGATGTGGATGAATATGTGGAAGGGGAGCCCGAGCACACCCAGTAAGATGTCACAGAGGTATCTCGTAACTCCGTGAACTCTGAACCACTCCATTAAGTTGACCAGGAGGATATCTAAGCAAGAGGTCATAGTGGTGATTGATAGTGGGGTTACCCACAACTTCATATCCAACTTGGTGGTGAAGCAACATGGGTTGCAGCTGGTGGACACGTGCTTCAGTGTGATGATGGAGACATGACAGGTGGGGCATAACAGATGGGTATGACATGACGTTGCCTGATTTTGACTCCATAGATGATACAGATCGTGGAGTATTTCTTGTCCTTTGACATGTGCATCACAAATGTCATTCTGAGGATGAGATGGCTGCAGTCCTTGACAAAAATCAACTAGAAGTTGTTGGGATGAGGGAGAGTGGTGACACTTCAGGAGAATCCCAGCTTGTGCCGAACCAGGGTTTCCTTGAAGACCATGACTAGGGTTATCCAGATGGAGGGTGAAGGATTCTTGGTAGAGTTGCAGGAGATGACTGAGACGGAGGCCGGCTAGGGACATGACATTCCTCCAGAGGTGACTTAGATCTTGGTTCAGTTCGAGGTGGTGTTTCAGACACCTCGTGGAGTCCCTCCCCACTGGACCACGAGCACGCTATTGTACTACGTTAGGGTGTCACACCTATCAACATGAGACCGTACAGCTATCCCCAGGTACAGAATGGGAAAATTGAGAGGATGAGAGACGATCCAGGCAGGAGTGATACAGCCTAGCGTGATCCCATTCGCAAGCCCGGTCCTGCTGCTAAAAAGGATGAAAGTTGAAGATTTTGCGACGACTACATGGCCTTGAACAAGGAGACGGTGTCCGACAAGTTCCCTATCCCTGTGATCGACGAGCTCTTGGATGAGCTACATGGAGCTGCTGTCTTTTCGAAGACTGACTTGAAATCCATGTATCACCAGATCTGGATGAGAGATTAGGATGCGCAAAGACAGCCTTTAGGATGCACGGGGGCCACTACGAGTTCTTGATCATGCCTTTGGCTTGACCAATGCACCTACCACTTTCCAAGTCATGTAAACATTGTGTTCCGTGCCTTATTAAGGAGGTTCGTGCTGGTATTCTTTGATGAAATCTAGGTGTACAACCGATCCATAGAGGCACATGTGGAGCACTTGGTGTAAATCCGGTCCATAAAGGCACTATGGAGCACTTGACGACCGTATTATATGAGTTGCAGAACTATTAGCTTTATGTCAACAAGAAGAAATGCTTGTTCAGCCAGTGGAGTGTGGAGTATCTGTGTATAGTGTCTTCGAAGGATGTGTCGGTGGATAGATCGAAGATTGCAGCCATGGTGAATTGGCCACGCCTTACCACTCCGCTTGGGTTGAGAGATTTTTTGAAACCGAGAGGCTACTATAGGAAGTTTGTCAAGGGGTATAGTGCCATCATTTGGCCACTCTCGGAGCAGCTCAAGGACAACTTCACGAAGAGACCACCAGTGCTTTTGAGTTCATGAGAAGGGCCTAACGAGCGTTTCTGTACTAGTTCTTCCAGATTTCAGTCGGCCTTTTGTGGTGTAGACAGATGTGTGGGGCTATAGATTGGGCATCATACTGATGCAGGACCAGAGGCTGGTGGCTTATTTCAGTCAGGTGTTGACAGCGAGAGCTCAGCTCAAGTCCTTCTATGAGCGGGATTTGATGGTCGTTGTCTTGGCAGTACAGAAGTGGAGACCCTATTTGGTTGGTCATCACTTCATAGTATGTACAAATCAGAGGAGGCTCAAGTACCTCTTAAAGCAATGAATGGTGACTGAGAAGCATCAGAGGAGGTTGACCAAGCTATTGTGTTATAAATTTGAGATTCCGTACAGACCAGTGTTGGAGAACAAGGCGATAGATGCTTTATCACGACGGGAGATAGATTCACGTTGGCCGCCTTATCAGAATTGGTGGTTTTTGATTGGGAGCCATTGTAGTGGGAGATCGAGGAGGATGAATGTTTGATGAAGATTCAGTCTGTTCTTCTACATGGTTCGGCAGACTATCCATGGTACTCGTTGGATATGCATCATTTCTTGTACTCGTGCGATTAGTCTTGCCTAGGACCTCTACACACATTTCGAGCATACTACAAGAGTTTCATGTGAGCGCAGTCTGGGGCCACTCCGGAGTCCTTAAGACTTACCAGCGCTAGCTAGAGAGCTGTTTTGTGAGGAGATGAGGAAGGATGTCTCCGAGATAGTGGCGAAGTGTGACAGGTTAAGCAAGTATGCAAATTTTGTGGCGCTTCGTCATCCTTACACCGCAGTGACAATGGCAGCGACATTTATAGGTGAGGTTGCACGGGGTTTTAAAGCCCATTATCCGATTGAGATCGAGTTTTCCTTAACTATTTTTGGAGAGAGTTGTTCAAGATGCATTTGATGTTTTTGAAGATGAGCACAACATATCACCTCTAGACAGACGGTCATATTGAGGTCATCAACATGAGCATCAAGACGTACTTGTGCTGTTTTGTTTCTGAGACTCTGAAGCATGAGCGAAGTGGCTCTTGTGACCCTCCATATCTACTTCACTACGATCATAGTTCTATATCAGTTTCACAGGTCGAGCAGTATTTGGAGGAGAGGGACTGAGTGCTGGGGGAGTTGAAGCGCCATCTGACGAGAGCACATCAGATTATGAAGACTCAGGTTGATGGACACAGTCGCAAGGTATATTTCGCAGGGGGGACATGGTATATTTGAAGCTGCGGCCCTACCAACAACGCTCTTTGGCGCACTAGAGGAATGAGAAGCTAGCAACTCGCTACTACATGCCTTATGAGACAGAGGCTAAGATCGACCAGGTTGCCTACAAGTTGAAGCTGCCACCGGAGTCCGCAATACACCCTGCTGCCACTGATGCTGACCGAAGACATGTGATTTTGGAGCCGACAGAGCTGAGAGCGGTTCGCAAGGGGGCCGCGGGGACATGGGAGGTGTTGATTCAGTGGAAGGGCCTACTAGATCATGAGACCACTTGGGAGCCTTTCAGAGTTATTGTGCAACCGTTTCTTGATTTTCACCTTGAGGATAATGTGGTTCTTTTGGGGGGTAATGATGAGATCATACCATATCAGGGAAGGCGGTGTAAAGCAATTCCTAGAGGGGCTAACTAGCAGGATGCGTTTTGTGAAGTTTTTGGGTATTTTTGTGAATGTTGGGGTTTCTAGGGGGCTATTTGTAATTGTGGTCAGATCTGTCCTGTATATGTATTTGGGGGTGGAGTTATTGTCTTCGTGTTGAAAATCAAGAGAGTAAACCCTAGATCTACCTTAGAAACCTAGATATGTGAGATTAAGCTTTGTCTCCTTAGATCTAAAGCTTGGAGAGCGGCTACCTCTCGAAAGAAACCATTATCTTTGTATCCCATATTCTCATATATATATAGAAATCTTATTTTTCTTCTTCCAAAATCCCAGATTTTCTAACAGACGCCCCTCTGCTTATTATCGTGTGATGACTCTAAACGTTTTCTGTCAAGTGTCCTAAATGAAATGATATAGCTTATGTCTTTGAGCATCTTCTTAATCCTATCAAATATTCTCAATCTCACCGAGCAAATGCTATTCTCATTAGGAGAGCTTCCATTGGCTAGAGATACCATTGACTTCTGTTAGTACTTCTTGAGCCATTACTTTCTCAAATGTATATGGTAAGAGCATCTTGAATCAAGCAACCAATCATTCGTGTCCTTTAACCATAAGAACTAAGCACATTTCTTTATTGTGGTATACTTTTATTACCACCAAGGTACTTTTTCCTAGCGCAGCTCGTTCTCAAGGAGTGTAAGTGCTTCCCTTCCTCATCTTTGTAGCATTGGACTGTAAGTGCTTCCCTTCCTCATCTTTGTAGCATTAAACTAGATACAATATTTTAATAGTTGCACTCTTTGTTGTGATCCTTTAGTGACATCAATTTTCCACTAGACCTATCATGTCGTCTGAAACTCCTTTGAGTGCTTCTTTCTCTATCCACTACAAGCATTCCACCTTTATCAACAATCACATGCTTGCAAAACTTCTCGCTTTCTAATGTCACCATTATTAGTGTTCATCTGCATTAAAGTGTAGTCTGTATAGTCTTGACAGAAGGTTGCCTTGTTAAACTTTCCTTTCAAGACTGAGTGCAAAATTTTATGAAGTTATTCAGAAGGGTTCTCAAATTTATGCTTTTCTCCGTTGTCAACGTGTACAATTCAATCTTTAGGTGAGTGAGTTTGTCAAAAATTTTACCATGTAGATATGTTTTTCGATTTCTTCTATAATGTCATTAGAGAAATTACACTCACCATCATACGTCTAACTTCTATCGTTAGTGCCAATCTAATTGAAGAGAGAACTTGCACTTTATGTTTTATGTCTTTCTCATCTTAAGTTGCTATTTTATCCATACAGAGCTTTGCTTAAACCTTGTTGAACTAAAGTATCCGTCATAGTACTTTGTTATAGGCTAAAATCATCATGATGCAGTCATCACCTACCAGCGGTGGAGGAGGCATGCAACTTGATCTAGGGTCGTTTTCGTCATTTTGGCTACTTGGGGGTAATTTCGTAATTTTTGGAAAATCTCTACTATTTCATGTTTTATTAGGCGATGGCTAGGGTTTGAGGGATTCATGTGGATTATTGTGAGAGATTTGTTATATGAGTCCATAGAACTATATATTTAGGAGATTTAGGCTTTGATTTCGAATACAAAACTTGGAGAGCGGCCTCCTCTCGAAAGGGGTCAATTATTTTTGTATTTCCACTTTCTAATCTATAAAAATTTCATCGTTTCCCGTTTCCACCATAAAAAACCCCCACTTTTATTCTGATTTCCATCGAAAATCGTATCAAATTGGTACCTGAGCGGTAAGATCCAGATGACGACAACAAGATTGAAGGAGAAGTATGGGGCTTTGGAGGAAAAATACGATGGCGAGATCAAAGATATGAAGAAATCCAGGGAGAAACACAGATATGAGATCAGATCCAAGATTTGGGCGGCAATTGAAGAGGGATCCAGGACTGCGGATGCGAGGATGAAGGCGCAGCTACATAATCTGATGCGACAACTACCCCCACATAATCAGATATGAAGTTCATGTAACAAAAGGGTCAAATCTGGGTGTCCAACCATATCTAGGGCAACAGGCGAGAGCTTTCTACAAGGGGAAGGGGAAGGTCGACGCTTTTTGAGAAGGGCTTTTATCCGATGTTGATTTGGTATCTAAGGAAGAAGAAGAAGGCGTCAAGGAGGGCGTGAGCATGTCACAACACCAACCGGGGTCCTGCGGATCCCAGGGAAGCACGTCAGAGGCTGGTAAGGCCCGACAAGGTCACCAGGAGACTCGCGGCTCCATGGCGACTTGCGAGGCCCCAATCGACCCCCTGGCGGGCTGTTAGGGCTCTGGCGGGCTGTCAGGGCTCCGTCGAGCTCCTGGCAGGCCATCAGGGAGGGGCCTCACGACCTATTGGCAGGCCACCAGGGCCCAGTCGAGTGGCTGGGCCGCGAGGCCCCGGGCGGTTCGCTAGTGGGGCTTTGGCCACCTATAGGAAGCTCACCAGGGATTTTCGGATCCTCGGTGACCCACCGAAGGTTTGGGGATGGGACGCGGCTTCGTTGGGGCACTGGCGAGGTCATGGAGGATGTCCGGGAGGATCACGACGTGGATTTTACAAAAGAGACCCCAACGGTTCGATCTGGACTATGAAGAGTTTGACTGCTACCATGCGGATGTTTCCAAAGATGCGGATGATGTGGGAGGATCAGATTGTGAGACATCGGCCATGGAGACGACGAAGGAGAAGAGAGGGCCAGATTTGGAGACCGCCATGTTAGGTGTTTGCTTTTTAGACCAATATAGTTTTGATGATGATCACAATATTATGTTGTTGCTAATGACTTTCAAAGTTTTAGTCTCATGTTTAACAATTGAGAAATAACATCTTGGAGACTAAAAGCTTGGTGAAAGGATGGACATTAAGAGGAGCATTGCCATAGCTCAGAGCTTGATGAAAGGAATCTCATCAAGAGGTGCCAAAGCTTGGAAGATGATGAGGAGAATCAATGCTACTCGAGCTTGAAGAGAAGTGCACTTAGAAGTAAATGAATGTAATCCATGTAATATTTACATTTATGTTTTTTACTTCTTTGTATGAGTTAGGTTGCCCTGATTAGATGGTCATACTCATTCATGCATATGCATAAACCATCTTTGTGAACATTAGGATTATCATAGAAACCAATCCAATAGGTTTCCCATGCCAAAAACTCAATTGGAGTTTTTGGATTTCCAACAGGCACCTGTTGAAGGCATGACAGGCGACTGGTGGTTCACTAAGCGCCTGGCCATCCTTCTACAGACGGCTGTTATGTACTAGCTCAAGTCAATTTTCTTAACTCTGTACTTAAGTATTTGGTACATGCGACTAAAATTCAATTGACAGGCGCATATCAACCAACATGCGCCTGAACTTTGTTCAACAATCGCCTTGTGCATGAAGTGCGTAAATTGTCATTTTGAGCTCCAATCCTCCGTTGTGGCAGTCGTCTGCTAAAGCCTTTACAGGCGCCTGCACAGTGGTACATGTGCCTGTGTAGTCTTCTACAGCCGCCTATCCTGGCTCAGAATACAGCAGTTGGGATAAAAGAGCCGTTATAACAGGCGCGTGACTCTGCCTACAGGCGCCTGCCCAAGACTTTTCAGCCAAAATCTAGTCGTTCCAAATTGAAGTTTTTTGGCATTTTGCTTGGGTTTCTTGGGTTATTTTGGCTTCCTATAAATAGGAGATGGCTTAGTTCAGCTAGAACTCGAACTCTGGATCATTATTGATTATCTTTAAGAAACATCAAGCCACTCCTATTTCTCTCATATCCCTCTTTTGAGCTCATTTTCTCTTCATGCATTGAAGCTATATCATAGGGAAATACTCCAAGTGCAATCAAAGTTCATCTTAACACTTGGAGATCATCTTCCATGCCTTGCATTCATCTTTGAGTAAGTTCATCTCATCAAGGCATAGGTAATAGTCCTTTTATTTCATCTTTTTGATTGAAACCCTAACTCTCTTTGTAAAAGTTAGCTTCTCCCGTTGTGGGAGTTTGAGTCATTGTGTAGGACTAACCCTTGTGTAGGGTTTGGTGAGTCCTTGTGTAGGGCAAATCCCTTGTGTAGTGTGTCCCTTGTGTAGGGAGTTGTATTCACTACCTTGTGTAGGATTATATTGGATATTGGTGTGGATAGATGTACACAAGTTTGGAAAACTAGGGCAAAACCCTATGTGTTTGCATTTGCTTAATTGTGTTGATTAATCTCCTCTAGCACTTATAATTCCGCATTTGCAAGTTTAATTTTTAATTGCACAATTATTGCCATTACACTATTCACCCCCTCGAGTGTGTATTGTTTAGTAATGTAAGATAGACGGTCCTTACACGCCATGCAGCCTGTGATCCATATAGGCAGTGCCATGATTGATATCGGGGAGGAGCAGCACCTGGGGATTTCCATATTGACTGTAGGGTTAAGAAGCTAAAGATGCCTATATTTGAGGGAGATGACCATTGAGGATGGATCTATAGGGCAGAGAGATACTTTAAGGTGACGTGCCTTACGGAAGTGGATAAATTGAAGGCGGTGGGGATATATCTAAAAGGTGAAGCTTTATTCTGGTTCCAGTGGACTGAGCATCAATAGCCTGTGTTCTTGAGAGGAATTTAAGGAGTGCCTGTTGCATCGATTTCAAGAGGCCCGAGGAGGAGACCTATATGAGCAGCTTTATGTCATTAAACATGAAGGGATAGTCAGAGAGTACATTCGGAGGTTTGAGGTGCTGTCAAGCCATGTTCAGGAGTGTCAGGAGAGTCTTTAGAGGGGTCTTTCATGAAGGGGCTGAAACCAAGCATATGGGCGGAGCTATGCATCCACAAACCTAGAGGAGGACTGCTGAAGCAGATGGATTTGGCGCAGATGGTGGAGGATAGACTCACGGAGATGTGCAAGATAGAGCAGGGCATGTGAGTGTGCCGGGGATTGATATTGACTATATAGTGTGTCCTGTAGAAGATTTCCTACCTTTGGACATGTGGAGCACTGAATTTATCTTAGGCATGCGGTGGCTTCAATCGTTGGGGGATACTAGTTCAACAGTATGGAGTTACGGAGGAACTTACAATACTTTAGGATTAGTCAAGCCCATAAAGGCATCTCATTAGCTATAATAAAGAAGAGTGCTTGGTTCTTATGGTTGAAGACAAAGACAATTATCGCATGGTTGATTAGTTATTTGATTCAGGTTGCTCATACCATTTATGTTCGTGAAAGTAGTTTGAGAAGAACGAAGCGAAAGAGGCGATGCTGACTATAGCATATGGTAGCGCCAAATGGGAGTAAGAAGACATGAGGTATGTAGTTGTAATGGAAAGGAACCTCATTTCATTTTGAAGGTTTTGTTGAAATGACTTTAGAGTTGTCACGTAGTAAGCAACGATGAGGCTTTGTAAAGGATGTTGATCGTGATGGAAGGGTGGAGGATGTTGAAAAACTTTATTGTTTAGTAGGAGGCTCCGTACTGGTAGATAAGCTTGTTGGGTAAGGTTGAGCATCTAGTAGCACATATGTAGTGATGGCTGTAGCAGCATAGCAGTATGAAGAAATTGATGCGATTGATATGGCTGTAGCAGCATAACAGTATGAAGACATTGATGCGATTGATATGGTGTCTCGAAGTCAAAGATGATGGGAATCCGTGTTGAGGTAGAGATCGTTATTGCAGCTGTTATTGTAGCACCTTAAATTTGGATTCCAAGGTGTTCGTGATATGATCGTGGGATGAAGTGATGAAGTGAGGAAGGAGGTCTCTTCGTATAAGGTGTTGGAATTATAATGGGTGTTGGAGTTGAGTTGGAATTCTGTTAGTAAGTTTATGTTCCAACAGAAGTGGAATCCTTATGACTTAAGGTTGAGCATCTAGTAGCACATGTAGTGATGGCTGTAGCAGCATAGCAGTATGTAGACATTGATGCGATTGATATGGCTATAGCAGCATAGCAGTATGAAGACATTGATGCGATTGATATGGCTTGTCGAAGTCAAAGATGATGGGAATTCATGTTGAGGTAGAGATTGTTATTGTAGCACCTTACATTTGGATTCCAAGGTGTTTCTGATATGATCGTGGGATGAAGTGATGAAGTGAGGAGGGAGGTCTCTTCCGTAAGGTGTTGGAATTATAATGGGTGTTGGAGTTGAGTTGGAATTCTGTTAAGAAGTATTTGTTCCAACAGAAGTGGAATCCTTATGACTTAAAAGCAAGAAACCGAAAGATATATATATATATGAAAATTTTCAAATGAGAACATTTCGCACGGTGCGAAAATGTTTTTATCTTTTTTTTGAATTTTTTTTTCAAAAATTCTTTTTTCCACGCTCATTATATGTTGTTATACCCCCCTCAAAAAATAATGGTTGAGAAATAATGTCATTTGGACTTCGATCAAGGCATTTCATCAAATTCGCACGTTTTGAGACCGTTAAATTTGTAACGGGTGGATGAGTGCTCTAATGCCCAACAGGTTCACTCATTATTTTCCCTGGGGTATATATTTGTATGGATTAAACATCAAAAAAAGAATTTTTGAAAAAATTTTCAAAAAAATAAAAATAAAATGTTTTCGCACGGCTTTCGCATGGGTTTTTTCGCAACGGAAGATCGCTATATATATAGAGGTAAATCCTGGAGACGTCAATATATATATATAGAGTGATCTTCAAATGCGAAAAAGAGGCTTTTCGCACCGTGCGAAAAGATTTTTATTTTTTTTTGAAATTTTTTTTTTCAAAAATTCTTTTTTTGATGTTAATCCATACAATTATATACCCCAGGGAAAATAATGGGTGAACCCGTTGGGCATTAGAGCACCCATCCACCCGTTACAAATTTAACGGTCTCAAAACGTGCGAATTTGATGAAATGGCTTGATCGAAGGCCAAATGACATTATTTCTCAACCATTATTTTTTGAGGGGGGTATAACAACATATAATGAGGGTGGAAAAAAGAATTTTTGAAAAAAAAAATTTCAAAAAAAAGATAAAAACATTTTCGCACGGTGCGAAATGTTCTCATTTGAAAATTTTCCTATATATATATATATATATATATATAGAGGTTGACTAGGATCCATTCGGATGGATCAAACATGCGGATCCATCCAAGTGGAATTTAAAGTTAGACAATGTAAATAGAAAATCCGACCGTTGGATGTCATCTAACATGTCTAAACTACCTCCAAACAAAATTTCAACTAATTTGGACATGTTTTGCGCATGCATCAAGTGGTTACAAAATTAGCCGATTTTATAACTATTCAAAAACATCGATTTTGTAACCACTTGATGCATGGGCAAAACATGTCCAAATTAGTTGAAATTTTGTTTGGAGCTAGTTTAGACATGTTAGATGACATCCAACGGTCGGATTTTCTATTTACATTGTCTAACTTTAAATTCCACTTGGATGGATCCGCATGTTTGATCCATCAGAATGGACCCTAGTCAACATATATATATATGTATGTATATATATATATATCCTGGAGTTCAACATCCGGCTGATCCAGCCACTCTCACGGCCAAAGGTAAGGAGATCCTTGAGGCTACTAACATTGACGATGGTTGGAAGAAAGTCAATTTTGCGAAGCGGAGAGCGGCCAAGAATCAGTTCCGTCCACCACCTAGGGTTTGTTTGGCCGCGAGATACAAGGAGGACGGGGATCAGTTTCAGATCCAACTCGTTCCAAGGATGGGGGGATTACTCTACTGGCTCCATCCAATCTCCAAGGCAGCAGCAATACTCGTTCCAAGAATGGTGCTGGAGCTTCTTTTCCTGCGCATCAAGTATTTGGCAGAATGCCACTTCGACCTGAAATTCCTATTCGTATCAATCCTGGGGCAGGTAAAAAATCTTGGGTAGATATCTGTTCATTGAGGCACTCCTATGCTAATCCCTAGTGATGACTCATATTCCTCCCTTGGAGGTTGAAAATGGCATGGCTAAGGTTCGGATCTCCAATACCCAATTAGAGGTGGGAGCTGCTAGACGGAAGAACTCTCTTGTGGGTTATGTTTTGGGGACATCCCGTTCTATGGGAAAATTAAGGCTTGAGCTGAGAGGCTATGGAGGATTAAAGGCGGGGTTCAAATTTTCAATAAAGAAAACGGCTTCTTCTATTTCAGGTTTGAAGAGGACTGCGAGGCTATACTCCATGGGGGGCCTTGGTTTGATGGGCACCTGGTTGTTCTTCAGCGTTGGAGCCCAGCGGTTACACACGACAAAGACTTCCTCACCGTTCCTGTTTGGGCACAGATTCATAACCTGCCAATGCACATGTGGACCCTGGATATTCTAAATTCGGTGGCCAGTGGCATTGGCACACCAATTTGCCTAGACCGTGCAACTGCTAATTTTTCCCGCATAATGTATGCTAGATGTTTAGTTGAGGTCGAAGCTAATAAACCTCTAGCTAGGAACGTCCTGGTTGAAATGGAGGATGGGTCCTCTTTCTCTGTTTCCATAAAGTACGAGGGAGAACCGCCTCGAAGCATGGCCTGCTCCAGTTTTGGCCACTTGGAGGTCAGTGCACTATTACAAAGTCTCCAACTAAGCCCCCTTCAATCCACAAAGAATCTATTACCCCATCTCATACTGATATAGGACCGCTGTCTCACGGGAATCCCTCTTGTGAGGAAACATTGGGATCTTGTAGCATAGGCACCTGTCCTGAGTTGGGCTAGTTACTGTCGAGGCTTGCTCAGAATCTGATACTATCATAGGGACGGTTGATGGCCGGCCTGCACCTTCGGCTCCTGTACCCGCTAGCCCACCTGTAGAGACTGTTGCCTCAATTTCGACCCAGGGTGTCATCCAAGCCCCCCATATTCCCATCTCCTCCCCCACCCCCAGAGTGTCCCCTATTACTTCAGGCGCAGATATGGGTGATTGCAGGACTCCCAGTGTGCCCTCGCCAATTGCCATGGACCAAAATCCACCGGTTTGCCTTTCAGTGACACCAATAAGTTTTGCCATGGGTGATGCTACCTCTGGCCCCAGTTCGCCTACCCTGCATGATACGGAGCATGAACCATCTGTATGGAGCGTTCCTAACCCAGAATGGGCAGCGGAGCACAAAGCTCTCAAGGAATCCGTAGGAGATCCTGCGGCCAGGCCAAAGGGAAGTTCTACAACCGCTATTACTGTTCGGCGTAGCAGCCGTATCTCGGGCAATTCTGTTGTCGAGCCACCCATCAAGTCTGTTTGATGTCCATCCTATTCTGGAACACTAGGGGTATTAATAACCCCGCACGCCAGTCTGAACTTAAGTCAAGAGTAAGGAAATCTAAAGCATCATTAGTCTGTTTGTTTGAAACGAAGGTCGAAGGCTATAATGCTTTCAGAATTTTGAAGTGCTTTGGTAGTAACTGGGGAAGTATTGACAACATGCTTCACTCCAAGGGAGGGAGAATTGTCATTCAATATAACTCTGCGATTTGGAGCTGCGAGATTATTTCATCATCTGCACAACATATCTCTTGCTCATTCGCTAAATCTGGGGGATTTAATATGGCTCTTACTGCGGTCTACGGCTTCAACATTCCTAGTTCCAGATTTCCCCTCTGGGAAGCCCTAGTTGCTGATTCAAAAATCCTGAACTTGATGCCATGGCTTGTAGGAGGGGACTTCAACTGTGCGTCACTCTAATGAGAAGTTGGGGGGAAGAATGGTGGATTATGCGACTATGGATGACTTCAACTCTACTCTAGGCGGCTGTAATCTCATTGAGCTTAAGAGTGTGGGGCCTGGGCTCAGCTGGAATAACCGTCGAACAAGAACCGGATGCATTGCTGCTCGGTTGGATCGCATTCTCTGTAATTCGGAGTGGCTGCGGCTTCTTTCCAGTACCTTCTGTGAATATTCTGAAGCTGGTACTAGCGATCATTCTATTATGTTTGCTCATGTTCACTCCATGGTAATCTCCGCTCCTAAATCGTTCAGATTTTACAATTCTTGGGCTTCGGACCTGGGATACCAAGATCTAGTCTGTAAAGCATGGGATATATATGTTGAGGGAACCCCTATGAAAAAACTAGTAGACAAGCTGAAACACTTAAAAGCTGAGCTCAAATCTTGGGCTGAAAACAACAGACACAAGCTTAATATTAGCGTATGTCGTAGAAACCTTGAGATGCTCCAAAAGAACCCAAGATTGCACTATGATGCAAATATCTTGTCTCTTGAAAAATTGGCTGCCTATAATCTTGCTCATGCCTTAGAAGTGGAGGAATCTGATCTACGGCAAAAAAGTAGCCAAAATTGGCTGACTTTGGGAGATAGGAATTCTAAATTCTACTACACTTCTATGAAGAACAGACATTGCCACAATAGTCTCAACCACTTTATTAGCTCTAATGGAGATAGAAACACTACTGCTGATTCTCTTAGAGTTGATGGCCCTCTCTTCTTCAAAAATTTATATAACCAAAGTCATTATTGCCATGATTTCCCCAGTATTACTCCCATGCGTTGGCTAACCATGGAGGCCTCTAATTGGATGGACCACAATATTTCAGCTGCTGAGATTAAGTCTTCTACTTTCCAAATAGGAAAAGACAAAGCTCCAGGTCCTGATGGTTTCAATTCCTATTTCTTCCAAAGTTCTTGGGCTACCATTGGTGATGATGTCATTGCAGCTGTGTCCTCTTTTTTAGATCTGGTAGAATGCTTCGCCAGATTAATCATACCTTCCTGACACTTGTGCCTAAAAATGCTAAAGCTACAGGTCTTGGCGACTACAGGCCGATAGCTTGCTGTAATGTCATTTACAAGATCATTAGCAAGATTCTTTGCAATCGGTTGAAGATGGTTATTAGTGAATTGATTTATCCCAACCAGGCTGTTTTTTTGAAAGACAGGTTACTTGTTGATTGTACTCTTATTGCCCACGAACAAATTCGGGATTTCAGCAACCCAATGGGGACCAGGGCTTGCCTCGAATTGGATCTTCGCAAGGCTTTTGATAGTGTCAACATGAAATTCATCTTGTACATTCTTCACCAGATGGGGTTCCAAAGAAGATTTATTAATTGGATTTCCGAATGCATTTCTATGCCATCCTTCTCTGTATTAATTGATGGGTCTCCTGCGGGTTACTTCACATCAAATCGTGGTTTACGGCAAGGGGACCCTCTCTCCCCTTACCTGTTTGTGCTAATGATGGAAGCCTTCTCGTTGCTTATGGCCAGAGCTGAATCTCTACAATCTATCCAACCAATGAGGCGGTCTGGGTCTATTTCATATCTCTTATTTGCTGATGACCTGCTAGTTTTTTGTCGAGCCAAAGCCTCCATTAATGGTCTCAAGGAGCTGCTGCATACTTTCAATCTTATCTCAGGGTTACAGGTCAACTGGGAAAAGAGCTCGGCAATATTTAGCAAAGGTACTCGCAATCCTGGAGGTTTGGCTCAAATTCTTGGTATCAAATTGGTTTCTTCATTCTCTACTTATCTGGGCTTACCACTATCTTCTAAGTATCCTAAAGCCCCTATGTATGGACGACTTACTGATAAGTGCAAAAAACGACTCCTTGGTTGGTCTTCCTCCCTTCTATCGATTGCTGGAAGGATTGAATTAGTCCGGACCGTAATTTACGGCATGGTTGCTTTTTTGGATGCAAGCATATTGTATTCCAAATTCTGTTATCCGCACTATCACGTCTGCATGCAGGTCTTTTATTTGGGGTAAACTTCACTCCTGGGCATGGAAGGATCTGTGTACTCCCAAGAAGGAAGGAGGTGTTGGTCTGCGATTGCTTAGCGATTTGAATGCAGCTTCAGGTGTTCGGTTAACATGGCGTTTCTTGGCCACTAATGGATTGTGGGCCCAATTTATGCGAAACCAACATGGTGGCGGAGACGGCACTTTCTACTCTGCCAAACTAAGGCCAACCCAATCCGGTACGTGGAAATTTCTTCTCAGGCACCGTCCCATTTCACAAAAATTAATCAAGCGCACAGTCAGAGATGGAACCTCAACGTCTTTTTGGTTTGCCAACTGGCTTCCAAGTGAGCCCCTATATCTACACCACACCCCCCAGGTTGGAACCGAGAATGCACTTAGTGAATTCTGGAATAATTCGCATTGGGCTCTTCCTACAGGTTGCGGCAATCTTCTCCCTTTGCTGAGCTCGGTAACTCTAACTCCAGGTGCAGACAGCTGGTGCTGGATCGCAGGTCCTTTCAGTTTGCGCAAGGCCTGGGAAGGAGTGCGTGCTGCAGTGCCTTCTTTCCAATACCACAACATCGTATTGTTGGATATTGGACTCCCCGGATTTTGTTTTGAATGATGAACAAACATAAATATATCGTGAACTAACACTTTGTGAGCGCAGTTATGGAGATCGTCGCCAAATTCACATGAATATCAATTACGACGTCTCAAGACTTCTCAAAGCACGTGATCGTATGCCTAAAGCTTCGTTGAAGCTTATGGACCAATTTAGAAGTCATGAAGATTCGATTGAAGCTATTGAAGACGGTATCGTCAAGTTTAATTTATAGTCTTTAAGCTTCTTTCATAGAATGTTAAGCCTTGAGTAGGTCTTACGTTTTAAATCTTCATATCGCTCATGTCTTAGCTCTAGGATCTTAGTAGAAGTCCATACAATCCTTCCCGAAGCATCGCGCTTCGATTCGCGACTTCTTGTGCATGTTAGTTGGTTCAAGAAGAACTGACCGACTAGATGGTGATCTAGTCGGTCGGCAAAGCTTCTTGGACCGACTAGTTCTTCTCAGTTAATTCATAGCTCTTTACTGTTTACAGTTAGTCGGTCTAAGTTGACTTACCGACCGACTAGTTTGTGAACTAGTCGGTCAGTGATGCTTCTGTGACCGACTAGTTGAGCTTTCCCTGTACATGCACATTTGAACCTAAGCTACTGTTTATCATTAGTCGGTCTGTGTTCATTGATCGACCGACTAGTTGATGAATTAGTCGGTCAACTTTCCTTCTTAGACCGACTAGTTTAGTTTACTGTACATGCCAAATTTTTCACCATACTTACTGTTTATTGTTAGTCGGTCTATGTTCATTTGGTGACCGACTAGTTGGTGAATTAGTCGGTCAACATTTGTTCTTGGACCGACTAAGTCTATTTTAGCTCAGACTTCAGTTTTATCTGTTAGTCGGTCTACGTTGAGTAACCGACCGACTAGTTGTGAAACTAGTCGGTCAGATACTCTTCTTGGACCGACTAGTTCCTTATGTCTGTACTTTGATCTTTTCTCAGTTCATCCATTAGTCGGTTTAAGTTAATTGACCGACCGACTAGTTGATAAACTAGTCGGTCGGTGGTTGTTCTTTGACCGACTAGTTGGGTTCAGAAAAGAGCCGTTGGAGCATTTAATGACTCGAATTTCTTTCTCTCTCCTCTATCCTATATATACTTGATGGGCTGCATTCATTGCTGCCAATGCTGATATTATTGCAAGTTTAGAGATCAAGAGAATTCATTCCAAGCTCATTCAAAGCCCACTCTTTCCATTCAATAATCTCTCCTAACTCTTACTTCCAAAGAGAGATTCATTGAGTGTGAAGCCTTCCAAGCCAAGTGCTTGATTCTAGGTCACCAACATCCCCAAAGCTCTCCATCGCTGATCTACATCTTGGAGCTAGGGTTTGGTGCCACTTCTTCCTCAAAATCATCCTTGCCCTAATTCGTAAGCAATACTCAAGGCATAGGTATTTTGTTCGGTAAGAAGTTTTCTTATTTCATTTCATATTTGATTTGTAACTTTCACTTTCGGTTGTGAGAGTGTGGTTGTGATCCCGGGTTGTGGGAGTCACAAATTACATTTTGTATGATTTGACTTGTGGAGGTTTTTCACAAGTATTTCATAGTGGAAATCTTGAGTTAGGGTTTTTAACTCAAGTATCCGGAGGTGATCCGGGTGGTTGGGACGTAGGATCACCGGGAACAAGTCAGGGAGACTTGGGTGGATCCGAACCCAGTAACATCTCTTGTTAGCATTGTTAATTTTGTTGTTGTCATTCAATTTAAGCTTCCGCAAATTGATTTGGTAGTTGTTTGCATTATAATTAGGAATTATACTCCTTGTTATTTTTAAAGTACTATTCACCCCCCCTCTAGTACTTGTGCAGTAGCTTGTAGGGCATTACACGTATGGCATCCATATCTAGTGATGAAAATGGCAATTACCTTGCTGAGAGCTTTCAAGATGAAACTCCCAACTAAAGACCTATTGAAATGGGGAGGCTCTCCTTCTGATGAGTGTTTGCTTTGCAAATCCCAGATTGCCGAAAGTGCTTCTCACATTTTCTTTGAATGCGAGTATACCCGTTGTGTTCTTAGCCGAAGTCTCCTTAAGCTTGGCTACACAGGCATTGCCCCTTCTACCCTGACGGGGGTCGGCGACCTCATTCACTTCCTTTACAATACATCAAAGAGTGTTGGTGCTCTTGCAAAAGCGGAACTAGCTTCGATTGTATGGCACTTATGGAAGGAGCGTAACAGGAGGATTTTTGAGGGCAAGGAAGCAGGTAAAGTTGCGCTATTTGAAGATATCACGTCGGATGTCCGTATCACCATTCAGAACATTGATAGAGATCACCCAAGTGCTACAACCCCCTACTCCAACTGGGGCTTTTTAGATAACGGTTAACCTTCTATGTATGCTTAATGCTTGATGCTTGTTGCTTGATGCTTGTTACCACTGGACGACACTTAGGGTGACGGCGCTTGTGCCCCCTCACCCCTCACCCATTCTGCCATCTTGTGAATACAAGCTTGTATCTTTGTAAAAATTCATGTATCAATAAAGATTACCACTTACCTGTCAAAAAAATATAGGTAAAACTTCATGTGACAACATTTCGCACGGTGCAAAAATGTTTTTATCTTTTTTTTGACATTTTTTTCTTCAAAAATTCCTTTTTCAACCTTCATTATATGTTGTTATACCACCCTAAAAAAATAATGGTTGAGAAATAATGTCACTTGGCCTTCGATCAAGGCATTTCATAAAATTCGCACGTTTTGAGACCGTTAAATTTGTAACAGGAGGATGTGTACTCTAATCCCCAACAGGTTCACCCATTATTTTCCCTGTGGTATATAATTGTGTAGATTAAACATCAAAATTTTTTTTTGAAAAAAATTTAAAAAAATAAAAAAAATGTTTTCGCACGGGTTTTTTTCGCACCCGAAGATTGTCATATATATATCTATTATACATTTGACAACTTTTTTTGAATCCTAGGGCTGACTAGGACAAGCTGACTAGGACAAATAGGTTGATAGAAGGACGTGTGAGATTTAATCTTGGGAAATCAACGGTTGAGATTGTATTTTGTGAAAATTTTAGGGGAAAAACTTGAATTTTGGGGGGAAAGGTGTCTTGGGAACCAAAAACTTTGAAATTAATAGATATTTTGAATGTCCCATCACTCTATCCCTCTCTCTCTGTGCGCGCTCCCTCTTTGTGCGTGCTCCAGACGAATTAAATGATCCAACTTTTGGAATATTACATTCAAACTAAAAAACAAAATGCAGGTTGTAAATTCCCCTGGATATCAAATATTTCAAATTGTTAAAAGCTCCAATGCTCAACTAAAAAAACTCAGCCCCAAACCCTAAAATCGAAACCCGCCCCAAATTCTCGAGCTTTAATCCTAGGAATCCCGAGAGACAGTAAACTGAAAAATACCTGAACATCATAGGTGCTTACATCATAGATCTTATGGAATCTTATAAAACCCTAGAAAAAATTGGGGGGGGGAGAGAATGGATAAGCGTTTCCTCTGCTAAAAATTTAGTGGCGCTTACAGCTCACACTGTTGCATCGAGAAACGTGAAAGTTTACAGCGCCGAAGGCGCCCGCGCCGCAGGAGCGCTTACAGCTCACACAGCTGCATCGAGAAACGCAAAATTTTACGGCGCCCACTAAATTTTTTTACACTAATTTGTTGTTCGAATGTGCCTGCGCTGAATTTGTTGTTCCACGCTAATTTGTTGTTTCGCACCGAAAGCACTTGCGCCGAATCTGTTGTTTTAACACTAATTTGTTGTTTCGCGCCTAAGGCGTCCGTGCCGCTAAATATTTTTACGCTAAAATTTTGGCTGTGGAAATAATTTTTTGGGGAACAAAGATTTTGCGGGAGAAAATCTTAACTGAACAGTGCCCGCGGGCACGGGTTATGACTAGTGTGTATATATATATATATACGCCAGCCATATATAGGCCAGCCATTGCAGCAAACATAAGTTAAAAATATAAAAAAGAAAGTTCACAAGAGAAGTGGAAAGTGTGGAAGGTGTACCTTGCTGTGTAGTAATTTAGCACGTAGTTCCCTCTACGTTTCTGTGTCATGGGGATTGGGTAACAAGAGTTTCGATGAATGTATTCTTTTTGTAATTCTTATTAATATAGTGCAATCTTTGTAAAGGAAAAACTAACAGTTAATAGTATGGTGGGTTTGCCTTTGTTTTCTTGTTTTGATTTGTACTATGCATTCCGAATGATTTTGGACGATATCAAAAGGGGTCGGTTCATTGGCATGTCGATCCCATGCTGTTATCAGTATACCTCATATACTAACTGTTATGGTGTTCAAAAACAATTTTTAGATAAAATTTCAAAATAAATATTAGTTGATTTTTCAGTTGGTATATTTATGAGGTTAACACATTGTTTAGTGATATATTGGTTGAACCAGATGCACACATACATATATACATATACATGTATATACATATATCAAGGTTTGAGAACTCAATTTCGGTTTCGGAACCTTCGTGGATTAAGCATTTGTCAATTTTCATAAGTTTCAAAAGTTTTTGGAGTTTTGAATTTGGTTCTATTGTGCAATAATGTGCAATATTAAGTGTCTATACCCACGAGACATGTCACAATCTCATGTTTTTTTTCCATAACCAAGGCTTGAGGAATATATAATATAAACATGTACACTAAGTGGATGTTAATCAAGAGAACTAACTTATAGTAATCAACTAAGTATCTATAACGACGAGACATGTCACAATATCAATTTTTTTTCCATAATCAGGGCTTGAGGAATATATAGCATAAACATGTACACTAAGTGGAGGTTAATCAAGAGAACTTATAGTACTCAACGAGCTAGGCCAAATATTTATCCAGTCTAATATGAAAGTCATCAATTGAAAGTTAAATTGACGCCGTAATCGAAGTTGTATTAAATATTAATAATACATCAAACTATGATTAAAGTTTGTGGATTTTAGATAATACAAAAACTAGAAGAAGATATTATTAATGATTAAGAACATTAGATCTTTACTCTTTCTTCCCTTAATTTTGAATGTTTTAAGGTTTCGGCATGTGATGTTAGAACTAACTTATAGTACTCAACTAAGTGTCTACAACCACGAGGCATGTCACAATCTCAAGTTTTCCCTTCATAATCAGGGCTTGAGGGATATATAATATAAACATGTACACTAAGTGGAGGTTAATCAAGAGAACTAACTTATAGTACTCAACGAGCTATACCAAATATTTATCCAGTCTAATATGAAAGTCATCAATTGAAAGTCATATTGTCTCCGTATTCAAAGTTGTATTAAATATTAATAATACATCAAACTATGATCAAAATTTGTGGATTTTAGATAATACAAAAATTAGGAGGAGATATTATTAATGATTAATAACATTAGATCTTTACTCTCTCCCCCCGTATTTTTGAATGTTTTTAGGTTTCATCATGTGACGTTTGAAACTGACCGAAACCTACCGATACCAACTAAGCTTCATCTGAGTATTGGCAAGACTAGAACTATATGCAAGTTTCCAGACCGAAACCCAACGAAACCAGTAAAATCAGGACAAAACCGTGAAACTGAAATGAGTAGGGTGAAACCTTGTTCAAATCTAATTGAAATTCTATACCTAATTGGCGCTGGTTCCTCACTGGTATTGGGTTTTCGGCCGATGTAAAGATGGCATATCAAAAAACTTGAAACACTAGATGTACCTAGTTATCTTGGAAGGTCATGCACCAATCATTTTGTAACATGCCTTCAAACCGTGATGTAGATGCTATTGTAGATATGCTGCAATCATAATCACATCATTACTTGGTGCTCTGAAGATGATTTATTTCTGTACATTGAGCGATTTGGTTTTTTTGTCAATAATTTTTAAGCATTGTGTACAGAATAATTTTGAAGCAGTGTGTACAGTAGGATGAGATTCTTGCTCGATTGTTATAATTTTGAAGCAGTGTGTACAAATATGAGAAGTTAGATGTTTATATCATCATTAATAAATAAGAGCTTGATGATTTTTCTGATATACGTTCTATAGAAAAGTAGAACAATAGCAAATGTGTTGAGATTTATGTTTTACTACACTTGCAATGTGATATTGACTTGCTAAATGTATTTGTCTTTTAAATGTTCTTTAATATTCTACACACACTACTCAAGGAAGTGCCCTTGTTGACTGGTTAGCATCACTTGTGTGCTTCATCTCTCACTGCTACTGGTCCATTGACTGATATATCAACATTAAATCAGAAAACTTCAAACACTAAATATACCTAGTTATTTTGGAAGGTCATGCGCAGATCATTCTGTGACCTTCATTCAAACCATGATGCACATTAAACCATGACGCGTATGCTATAGTAGATGTGATGCCATTATCATCACACTGATACTAAGGGTTCTGAAGGCACGTTATTTCTTTACATCAAGGTTTTTGTGCCAATAACCTGCTTCATGTTTTCTAGCCAATTTGAGGCATACATGGGTCATAGAGCCTACTGGAAGACTTACTGAAGCTCTTTTTGGATGTATATCTGCATTGTGAATTTTGTGCATGTTGGCTTTCTGGGATTTGTAGAACATGTGTGGTTGCCTTAGCATTTTATTGCTGATGAACGGACTTTTAGCGCAGATACTGCTTTTTTAAACGCAATCATGGCTTCTTGATATTTAATTGTATTACTAGGATGGGATTCTTGCTCGACTGTTTATGATTTTTATGCAGTATGTTCAATATGAGAAGGTGTTAGATAATAAACTTGATTTAGGCCCAAGTTTATTAGGCTACTTGTATTAGAGTCCATTTGTTAGAGCCCTACTTGTATTAGAGTCCATTACTAGAAGTTTCCAGTGTGTGTCATAGTCTAAGTAAATTCTAGAAAGAGTCATATTCTAAGTCATTTTAGTAAGAGTCAATTGGAAGCTACTAGAATTATGTGGATATTGTATTAAATGAAAGAATGTTGTAGAAGCTCTTCTCTAGCTCTATAAATAGAGGAGTTCCCATGCCATTGTATACCAAGCAAAAAGCCAAAGGCTAATCTCAATAAGAAATCTATCTTTCCAAATAGTTTTCCATATACTCTTTATTTACTCTTCCATCAACCTCCTACTACCCAAATCACCTTAGCTTTCAAACCTAACAAAGTGGTATCAGAGCCATCCAATATCAAAGAAGATGAATGCCAACAGCATGGTTCCTTTCCAATTTTCATGCCTCACAAAAGAAAACTGGTGCATCCGTATGAAGGCTTTACTTGGCTCGCAAGATGCTTGGGAGATTGTTGAAAAAGGTTACGAAGAACCTCAAAATGGGGCCTCTTTAAATCCATTCCAAAGGGATTCTCTACTGAAGGGTAGGAAGAAGGATCAACAAGCTCTTACTCTCATCTACCACTGTTTAGATAAGACTGTGTTCGAGAAAGTTGCAAATGCAACCACTTCCAAGCAAGCATGTGAAATTCTTCGCAACTCTCTTAAAGGAGTAGACAAGGTGATGAAGATATGTATTCAAACTCTTAGAGGAGAGTTTGAATCTATTCACATGAAAGAATCATTCTAGAGTATTGGCTATTACTAATTAGATGAAGAGAAATGGTGAAGAATGAAGGATATAAGGGTGATAGAGAAAATCCTAATTTTGACTTCATTGTTGTGGCTATTGAGGAGTCCAAAGACCTAGATTCCATGACCATCGACCAGCTCATGGGTTCATTACAAGCCCATGAAGAGTGATTCAAAAGGAAGACGTCGCACGAATCTATGGAGCAATCTCTCTATTCAAAACTCTCTTTCAAAGAAAGAGGAAACAATGGAGGTAGGATCCAATGAGGTCGGGGCCATGGTCGTGGTTGTGGTCGTGGTTGGCGGCAGAGGTGGGTGCTACCTTCAATAATGATGAAATGAATCAAAATTTGCACTCATCAAAAGGCTGTGGAAGAGGAAGCAAGACTCAAAGGAGGTATGATAAATCTCACATTAGATGCCATAATGGCAATAAATATGGTCATTATGCACATGATTTCAAAGGTTCCAATCATGTGGATGTATGATAAATCTCACATTAGATGCCATAATTGCAATAAATATGGTCATTATGCACATGTTTTCAAAGGTTCCAATCACGTGGAGGAGAAAGCTCATCTAGTGGAGATGAATGATGAGGTCGAGCTGACTTTATTAATGGCTCATCATGAAGAAATGAAGGAAAAAGCACGGGGTATTTGACACCGGGGCTAGCAACCACATGACCGGAGACATATGTCTGTTCGTGAAAATGGAAGACATTCAAGGCCATGTCACCTTTGGAGATGAGTCCAAAGTGACGGTAAAGGGAAACCGTAAAGTCTTGATTCGCCTAAAAGATTGTAGCCACCAATTTACCAATTTATCACAGATGTCTACTACGTGCCAAATTTCAAACCTAATATCTTAAGTTTGGGGCAACTCTTAGAAAAGAAATATGAAATTAATTTGAAAGATCAATAGTCTATCTCTAGGAGATCATACTGGGAGGCCAGTGGCCAGAGTTCCAATGACAAGAAATCGAATGTTCATGCTGAAAATTGACCAAGCCATAAGTCTAAAGGCTTTTGTTAAAGATGAATCTTGGCTGTGGCACCTAAGATATGGACACCTAAATTTTGGTGGCTTAAAATTGTTATCCATAATTGGGATAGTAAAAGGTTTGCCCCTCGATCAACCATCCAGATCAACTATGTGATGGATGCCTGTGTTAGGATCCAACAAAAAACACGATTTTTATAGAGATTTTTGTAGCAAGGACTAGATAATTGAACACAAAAGAGGTGCGTTCTCCTCCCAAGACGCCGAAGAGGACGTCCGCACTCGTTTAATCTAAATCTACTTAAGGACGCTCAAGAGAAATCTCAATCATTAAGCATAAAAATACAAGCGACGGCTCACCCTCCTATTTATAATAAAAACTAGGGTTTCTTGGCAAAGGAGGCGTGCACGCACAAGCTAGGGCCGGCGGCTATGGGCTTGGGCCCATGGGTGCGGTGGGTGTAGACCCGAAGGGTCTATTAATACTCCCTCCAAGAGCCACCTTGCCCTCAAGGCGGTGTAAGTAAGTACTGGCGGTGCTACTTCGAGTGGGAGTCGTCCTCCCCTCCGATCCCTTCATCCTCTACGTCATCTTCCTCGTCTGCTTCCGCTATCAACACTTGCAGCTTTCGATCCACACAGCGATGTCCCAGAGTGAAGCGCTCGTCGCATCTGAAACAGAGCCCTTTTTGCATCTTCTCCATCATCTCCGCATCGGGCATCCTTTGGAATTGGCCCCCAGCCGGTGGTGGGTTGTTCTGCTCTCCCGTCTTCTCAAGCCCTGCCTAATCTACCTCAGTAGTGACCCCTGCTCCGCCGGCTCTCTAGTCGTGGTGCCCCGTTGTAACTGCCCACTGTAGCTGCTCCCGCCTCTCCTATCCTCAGTCCGGGAGTCCTCTACTATCTGCGCCATCTCGATGACCTCTGAAAGCCCCCGAGGCTTGTAGGGCCTTACCGTAGCTCGAAGACTAGGTCGCAGCCCCTTCAAGAAGGTGCCCTCCAGCGACTCGTTCGACACCCCATGAACTCGCCCTGCCAGTGTCTCAAATCTCTCGATGTACTCCCGCACCGGCCCCTTCTGCCTGAGGGCATATAATTGCTCGTGTAGGTTCTCCAAACCGGGGTCTCTAAACTTCTCCAGCACTAGGTCTTTCAGCTTCTCCCAGCTCCGGATCTGCTGCATCCTCTCCTTCCACTGGAACAACCCCAAGGCTTTCCCCTCCAACAAATGGCTGCTGCCTCCAGCTTCTGTGCCTCGGTCATGTGGTGCGCCGCGAAATATCTCTCTGCTGTGAACAATCAGGCGTGTGGATCCTCCCCAGAAAATAGCGACATCTTCAGCTTCTGCACTCTGCAATCTCCCCCAAAGTGCCCATGCTTGGGCCTTCCATCCTCTCGGTGATGCAGACGGTAGTGCTGACTCCTCTCGTCTTGCGTCTCGTACCGTCTATGTGGCACTCCTCCGCGACCCCCATAGTTTCCTCGGTAATCTTCCCGCCGGTCCTCGGAATCGTCCCAACCTGCTTCATCCCCGAACTCCGCCTCGTAGCCACCCCCGCCGTCATAATAATGGTCTCTCCCGCTTCCGTCTCCGTACAATGGGTCCTCTGCTACTGGACGCCGTCCCGAAGGGCCGAAGAACCCTCCCAAAACCTCTCCGCGGCCATCCTCTACTGTTGTCTGCTGTCTGGGGGCTCAAAAACCTCCTGGAGGCTGGCCGTACGCGTCCCCCCTGGCGGCTGCCAGGGGCTCCGCCCCTTATGCGTCGCAGGCGGGCCCTGCCGGCCACCCGTAGGGCCGACGAGCCCTGCTGGAGGTCCGACAGGGTCACCGGACCTGTGCGGGGCCGGCAAGGCCTGGCCAGCCCTGCCGAGCCCCCGATGGGTGGGGGGGCTCCCCCGCCTATGTCGCGTGGCAGCCGCCCCCCGAAAGGGGTTTGAGGGGTCGGCCGCCCCTCCTCTCCTCCGTGCGTTGTCCGGAAAGGGCGGCTAGGGCCGCCCCCCTTTGATGTTCCATCGCGTTGCGCCGCACCCCTTCGCGATAATCCGCCTTCCATGGCCCTTCATCTTCTTCCTCGTCCAATTCCTCCACAAAATAGGGTTGATTTTGGGTAAAAATCTCCTCTTTTTCCTTCTTTCTTCAAAGGTGCCGCCTTTGGTGTCGGATTAGGGTCCCCTTCCCCTTTGTAATTCGTCGCCAATTGATATAGGGTTCCCATCAATTACGCGAAGTGTTCGTCGTGCTTCGCTTGATTCGCCGCCAATTGGTTGATGGAAGCCGTCAACCTTGCCATGGGTTCATCGTTTGCCGCCAACGATTTCTTGATCCCCTCGATTTCGCTCGTGAACTTTGCCTCCAAAGCCTCAATTTTGTCTTGCGATCTTGTCGAAGCCGTCATGGATCGTCACGTGCTCTGATACCAAAATGTTAGTATAAAAACGCGATTTTTATAGAGAATTTAGTAGCATGGACTAGATAATTGAAAACAAAAGAGGTGCGTTCTCCTTCCAAGACGCCGAAGAGGATGTCCGCACTCGTTTAATCTAAATCTACCTAAGGACGCTCAAGAGAAATCTCAATCATTAAGCATAAAAATACAAGCGACGGCTCACCCTCTTATTTATAATAAAAATTAGGGTTTCTTGGCAAAGGAGGCGCGCGCACAAGCTAGGGCCGGCAGCTATGTGCTTGGGCCCATGGGTGCGACGGGTGTAGACCCGAAGGGTCTATCAGCCTGCTTGTAAAGCATGTCAGAAAAGCTTTTTCTATATAGGCTACATCAAGAGCAAAAGAGCCACTAGAATTAGTCAATACTGATGTATGTGTACATATCACTCCATGCTCATATGGAAAGAGTAATGTAACGTCCCGCTTTCCAGGATACCTGGAAAGTACGAATCGTCCCAGGTTCTCCCAGAGTAACGAGCGTTACAAAGGAAGAAGAGAAAAGAGATACAATAAAACCAACAGGTCACTGCGCACATGCTGGGAATTACATGTAATGCTCTAATAATACAACACCAGAAAATAACAATTAAAAACAATATACAACAAGAATAACACATTCATATACAAGGGATATCAATTACAAATATGCGTACAAATATTTGACCCACTCTCAAAGTACAACAATAACTCGCTAGTACAACACTCAAAATTACACCCATAAATTAACTCCAACCTCCGACACCCAGCTGCACCTGCAAGACTACCACCACCTCAAAAATCACGGGAGGAGCACGTCAAAGCGTGTCCAAGTAGGATTTCCCAATCTTATGGCACATTATTAACATGTTTATGCAAATGCTGTATGTTATGGCATAGTGACATAATGTAAATGAAACATGAAGGAAGCATATATGACATAGGAGAAACGATACAACATGATGGCATTGAACGTAAAAGAAGCATAAGAATATTGAATGTAATATAAATTACAATTATGGAGTATGAATATTAAAGCACGATGACTTGCATAATCAAAGAAAGGTGGACTACATCATTTTAACAAGTATCCATCATATGAGTTCATACATTGCGATATGTTATTACAAGTTGTATTAAGCAAGATTATGGCATAGTAATACCCTATACATATGGGTCATGGGGCTATTATGGCATGGCTTCATAGGATTTTTCCATTTACTTTTCATTTCATTCATATAGGGCCGTGCATCTCCTTGTGCACCCCTTTTTCCCTCTCATATACCACTATAAATCTATGTCATGCCTTCCCTTTTGCATCCACATATTTGTGGTATTGAAATTCCACACCAAGTTACATTTGTGTTAAGCCAAATTTCAACACAGCCATTTCACAACATTTCTCCTTTTCCTTGTCTTTCTTTCTTCTCATAACAATTTCATAGTCTCATTACTAGGTCCATGGCCTGAAAGTATCAACGAAGGGATAACCACATTTCTTCCTCATAAAAATGAGGAGTTTCACAACTTTAAGCTTATTATCACAACATCGTTTATAGAGTGATATCTCACATCTTGCATCCATATTGATAAACTCCACATCAATATATCATACTACAAATTATAGATAGATTTTGATAAAATGTACTGAATGAAAGTTGGAGACACATAAATTTTGCTGTCAAATATCAAATATCAGAATTTCTGAGAAAGTAGGCTATTTATTGTGACCTGTAGCGTAAAGTATAGAAAATCTTCCCGGAATCTGAAACCTGATGCGACTAAATCAATGAATTACAAGCAGTTTTAATTAGATTTTGATTTAATGCAAAACATGAAAATTATAGCCGATGAAGTATAGATATCCGAACTGCTCAAGATTGTAAAATTTGCATGTCTAGAGTAAAAGCTATGATCTGTATCGTGCAGGGGTGCAGATTCTATTTAAAATGGCTATCCAGCAAAACAAACCCTATTTTATCTAGTTGCAGTTGGATTCAGCAGAAGTTAAACTATGAAAGTTGTCACAAATTTATTAAGCTTTCTAAATATATTTTTGTCATCATTTTCCACGCTCTAGAACAGAAGTTATATGCATTTCTCTACAATCCAGCATGCAGTGTCAAAACGGAACATGTAAAGTTGATATCTTTTGCATGAATTCACCTTGCTTTTAGGAAAGCTAGCATATTGCATGCTGCACATAACATACTACAAGGATAATATCTTCATATCATGACAATTAAAACTGACAATTAAAACACAAGCATATTAACAATTGAAGGCATGGCAATTAAAACTAGGGCACGACCATTAAACCATGACATAAAAATAATATGCAATGAGAAGTTGAGAAATCCAACACAAAATTGATTTATAGTCATAAATTCTCCATGAAAATTCCCAAGATCCCATCTTCTCCATGAATCCACGTTTTCTAAGATTCACACCTCTAAAAGACACCATCTAGCTCATGAATCACTCCACTTAAAGCCCCAAACTCTCACACAACTACTAGCTACTCATTGAGGCCATACAGGAGAATGAGATGAGGTGTTTGGGATGTAAAAATGAGGAAATAAACCCATAGATATTTCGGCCCAGATCTGGAATTGAGGGTTTGAGGAAGCTTTTGGCCATGGAATTTGAAGGAAAATGGGGAAAAATGAAAGGAAAAGAGAAGGGTTTGAGTTAGAGTTTCATTTCCTCTCTTTTCCCTCCTTTTTCTTCTTTTCCCTCTCTCTCTCTCTCCAATTTCCATGATTTTCGAAGCCATACCCTTGCTGGTTCGGTTTCATTGTTTTGTGGAAGGGGGGAGGGGGGGGGGGAGAGAGAGAGAGAGAGAGAGTAATTAATGGCTAATTGGATGAGTTGTATGCTAGTTGGCATTTTCCTATGAAATCTCTCCTTCTAATGACACTGATAGGAACCAAGAGAAGATCTGATTTTTATTAAATAAAAACTGAAATAGAAGATACGTTGATCACAATTAATAGGTTGATCGCCCTCCCAAGATGCTAATTAAAGAGGACGTTCGCACCCTCCCTAGATCGAAGAACTCTCTTCTCTATTTATCAATTTTAATCTCAAATTCAACATAACATTCTCTTAGCCGGCCCTAGCCTAAAATAGAGAAAAGTTACAGAAAATTGCAGATTTTCCAAAACGCCCATAAATCCGAGAATTCCCAAAACGCCCCTAATCGGCCCAAAACACATAAAACTCACAAAAAGTCCAGATCTAATATTAATTCGTCCTCAAAAATCCACCTTGTCCTCAAGGTGGTGCATGAAGTCCGCGATGGCCCTACTCCAAGTGTGCGCAAGCCTCCTTCCGGGTCAAAAGGGCACGATTGGTCTCCACCGCCTTCAACGACGCCCATATGAAAGGCACGGTCATTGCCGCTCAGATCTGAAGGTCCTCTATACCCAAAATTGAAATGTTGGCGCTCGAAAGGACTTCAAACTAAAAAAACCAATGGCCTTGGGGCCCACATCGCCCTCCCGAAAGCTCGAATGTTTGCTGTTTTGTGCCCGGAAAGTCGAACTCCCTGTCCGGCGCATCGGAGGCCCCGTCGTCACTGCAGAAGGGGCGGCAGCAAGCATGGGGGACCCTAGAGGGGCTGCAGGACCTTGCAGGGCCCATGGAGGGGCCTTCTGGGCCCCTGTCGGGCCCTGCAGCGGCATAAAAAAACCCAAAACTGCCTGTAGCTCTGGCGGCCCCCCCAAAATTGACGGCTAGGGTTTTCCTCTTTGGGGTTTTCTCCTTCCACGAGATAGTTGCCGGTGTCGGAAAGTAGGCCTTCGTTGTCTGGATGCAGATCCGTGTCAAAGCCGTCGACCTTTTCCTCTTTCTCGTCAAAAGTCGACGCCTTTAGCCCAAATTAAGGTTTTTGCCGTCGTTTCCCCCCTTTGGCCAAGAGAAGCTTTATTTGCTTGATCTCTTGACCCAATTGTCTGGACTCTTGGATGAATTGCATGTGAGCATCTAATTCATTCGTCGTGAATTTCATCTCTTCCCTCGAGATTGAACCTGGCTCTGATTCCAAAATGATAGGAACCAAGAAAAGATCTGATTTTTATTAAATAAAAACTGAAATAGAAGATACATTGATCACAATATAATGGTGATCGCCATCCCAAGGCGTCAATTAAAGAGGACGTCCGCACCCTCCCTAGATCGAAGAACCCCCTTCTTTATTTATCAATTTTAATCTCAAATTAAACATAACTCTCTCCTAGCCGGACCTAGCCTTAAATAGAGAAAAGTTACAGAAAATTGCAGATGTCTTAAAACGTCCCTAAAATACGAAAATTCCCAAAACGCCCTTAATGGGCCCAAAACACATAAAACTCACAAAATTCCAGATCTAACATTACTTTGCCCCCGACAATCCACCTTGTCCTCAAGGTGGCGCATGAAGTCCATGTCGGCCCTACTCCACGTGTGCGCAAGCCTCCTCCCGGGTCAAAAAGGTACGATTGGTCTCCACCGCCTTCAACGATGCCCAGATGAAAGCTACGGTTGTTGCCAGTTAGATGTGAAGGTTCTCTATGCCCAAAACTGAAATGTTGGCGCTCGGAAAGACTTCGAATTGAAAACCAATGGCCTTGGGGCCCACATCGCCCTTCCGGAAGCTCGAATGTTTGCTGTTTTGGGCCCAGAAAGTCGAAAACTCCCTCTCCGGCGCATCGGAGGCCTCGTCGTCGCTGCGGAAGGGGCGTCAGTCACCATGGGCGACCCTGGAGGGGCCATCGGGCCTTGCAGGGCCCCTGCAGTGGCATAAAAACCCCAAAATTGCCTATAGCTCTGGCGCCCCCCCCCCCAAATTGACGGCTAGGGTTTTCTTCTTTGGGTGTTTTCCTTCCACGAGATAGTTGCCGGCGTCGAAAAGTAGGCCTTCGTCGTCTGAATCAAAGCCATCAACTTTTTCCTCTTTCTCGTCCAAAATCGACGCCTTCAGCCCAAAATTAAGGTTTTTGATGTCGTTTCCACCTTTTGTCAAGAGAAGCTTTATTTGCTGATCTCTTGACCCAATTGTCTGGACCCTTGGATGAATTGCATGTGAGCATCTAATTCCTTCGTCGTGAATCTCATCTCTTCCCTCGAGATCAAACCTGGTTCTGATAGTAAAATGATAGGAACCAAGAAAAGATCTGATTTTTATTAAATAAAAATTGAAATAGAAGACACCTTGATCACAATTATATGGGTGATCGTCCTCCCAAGAAGCCAATTAAAAAGGACGTCCGCACCCTCACTAGATCGAAGAACTCTCTACTCTATTTATCAATTTTAATCTCAAATTCAACATAACATTCTCTTAGCCGGCCCTAGCCTTAAATAGAGAAAAATTACAGAAAATTGCAGATTTCCCAAAACACCCCTAAAATCCGAAAATTTCCAAAACATCCCCTAATGGGCCCAAAACACACAAAACACAAAAAGTCCAGATCTAATAGACACAGCCACACTTTTATACGTAACTCCCCTCCACAACTCAAAATCCCATCCAATATCTCACCCTAACTTACACAAACCACCATCCTATCAATAACAACTAGCCATACTCACACAACCATATTAAATATCCAAGTATACACAAAAATATATAAGCATATAAACATATACACATAAACATATTTATACTTCATAGATACATCCAATTCATATTATACACACATACTAGTGTTTCACATTTAGGGGTATTACAATCTACCCACCGTAAAAATAAAGTCCGCCCTCGGACTTTCTAAAGCTAGGTCTCAGCTAAGGATGGCTACTTCTAGTCTCTATGGTTTCCTACCCACCTTAGGACACATCTACCCCTATGGAACATTACATGTACTATCTTTCGCACGCCGTAGTGCGGTGACCTCCGTGGCCCGCCAAATGTAACGCCTCGCTTTCTAGGATACCCAGAAAGTACGAATCCGTATCAGGTTCTTCCAGAGTAACGAGTGTTACGAAGGAAGAAGAGAAAAAGATACAATAAAACCAGCAGACCACTGTACACGTGCTGGAAAGTACTTGTAATGCTCCAATAATATAACACCAGAGAATAACAAAGTAAAACAATATACAACAAGAATAACACATTCATATACATGGGATATCAATTACAAATATGAGTACAAATATTTGACCCACTCTCAAAGTACAAAAATACCTCGCTAGTACAACACTCAAAATTACACCCACAAATTAACTCCAACCTTCAACACCCAGCTGCACTTGTAAGACTACAATTATAATACCCCTAAGTGTGAAATACTAGTATGTGTGTATAATATGAATTGGATGTATCTATGGAGTATATATATGTGTATGTGTATATGTGTATATGCTTATATATTTTTGTATATACTCGGGTGTTTAATATGGTTGTGTGTGCATGGCTAGTTTGTGTGCATGCATGTATTGATATGAATGATTATACTTGGATGGGTACATGTATATAGAGGTTGACTAGGATCTATTCGGATGGATCAAACATGCGTATCCATTCAAGTGGAATTTAAAATTAGACAATGTAAATAGAAAATCCGATCATTGGATGTGATGTAACATGTCTAAACCATCTCCAAACAAAATTTCAACTAATTTGGACATGTTTTGCATATGTATCAAGTGGTTGCAAAATCAATATTTTTGAATAGTCATAAAATCGGCTAATTTTGCAATCATTTGATGCATGTGCAAAACATGTCCAAATTAGTTGAAATTTTGTCAAGTGGTTGCAAAATCAATATTTTTGAATAGTCATAAAATCGGCTAATTTTGCAATCATTTGATGCATGTGCAAAACATGTCCAAATTAGTTGAAATTTTGTTTGGAGGTGGTTTAGACATGTTAGATCACATCCAACGGTCGGATTTTCTATTTACATTATCTAATTTTAAATTCCACTTGGATAGATCCGCATGTTTGATCCATCTGAATGGATCCTAGTCAACATGTGTGTGTGTGTGTGTGTATATATATAGTATTGATTGTGTGATACATGGACTTGTATGCCTACATTATTTTCTTATAGTATTGTCTGATACATATATATTGATTCTAATGGTATAATGTGTGTATATGATTGTGTATATTGATATATTGAATATTGGACATGGTGTAATATATATATTATGTGTATGTATGGATTAGTTTAGTAAATATGTCTTTTAGGAGGGTTATTGTGCATATGGCATATATATTTGATGTTATTGTTATTGATAGAAGGGTGTTTTGTATAAGTTAGGGGTGAGATATTGGATGAGATTTCGAGTTGTGGAGGGAGTTATGTATAAAAGTGTGGCTAGGTGTCATTAGGAGGAGTGACTTGATAGGAAGATGCCAACTAGCCTATGACTCAGTCAATTAGCAATTAATCTCTCTCTCTCTCTCTCTCTCTCTCTCTCACTCCCTCCCCCATTCTCAAAACAATGAAACCGAACCAACAAGGATATGGCTGCGAAAATCATGGAAATTGGAGAGAAAGAGAGGAAAAAGAAAGAAAAAGGAGGAAAAAGAGAGGAAATGAAACCCTAACTCAAACCCTTCTCCTTCCCTTTCATTTCCACCTTTTCCTTCAAATTCCATGGCCAAAAGCTTCCTTGAACATTCAATGTCAGATCTGGGCTGAAATATCTATGGGTTTATTTCCTCATTTTCCCGTCCCAAGCACATCATCTCATTCTCCTTTAGAGCCTCAATGAGTAGCTAGTAGTTGTGTGAGAGTTTGGAGCTTTGAGGGGGGTGATTCATGAGCTAGATAGTGTCTCTTGGAGGGGTGAAGCTTTAGAAAACGTGGATTCATGGAGAAGATGAGATCTTGGAAATTTTCATGGAGAATTCATGGCTATGCATCAATTTTGGGTTGGATTCCTCAACTTCTCATTGCATATTATTTTTATGCCATGGTTTAATTGTCATGCCTTAGTTTTAATTGACATGCCGTCAATTGTTAAGATGCTCATGTTTTAATTGCCATAATTTTAGTTGTCATGATATGAAGATATTATCCTTGTAGTATGTTATGTGCAGTATGCAATATGCTAGCTTTCCTAAAAGCAAGGTGAATTCATGCAAAAGATATCAACTTTACAGGTAGTTGTAGTTGTTCTGTTTTGACACTGCTTACTGGACTGTAGAGAAATGCATTTTACTTCTGTTCTAGAGCGTGGAACATGATGACAAAAATATATTTGGAAAGCTTAATAAATTTGTGACAACTTTCATGGTTTACACTTTTGCTGAATCCAACTGCAACTAGATGAAATATGGTCTGTTTTGTTGGATAGCCATTTTAAATAGAATCTGCACCCCTGCACGGTACAGATAATATCCTTTACTCTAGACATGCAAATTTTACAATTTTGAGCATTTCGGATATCTACACTTCATCAGCTATAATTTTCATGTATTGCATTAAATCAAAATCTGATTGGAACTGCTTGTAATTCATTGATTTAGTTGCAGCAGATTTCAGATTCTGGACAAATTTTCTTTACTTTACGCTACAAGTCACAATAAATAGTATACTTACTCAGAAATTCTGATATTTGATATTTGACAGCAAAATTTATGTATCTCCAACTTTCATTCAATACATTTTGTCAAAATTTATCTACAATTTGTAGTATGCTATATTGATGTGGAGTTTATCAATGTGGATGCAAGATGGGAGATATCAGTCTATAAACTATGTTGTGATAATAAGCTTAAAGTTGTGAAACTCCTCATTTTTATGAGGAAGAAATGTGGCTCTCTTCCTTGATACTTTCATGTCATGGGCCTAGTAATGAGACTATGAAATTGTTATGAGAAGAAAGAAAGGCAAGGAAAATGAGAAATGTTGTGAAATGGTTGTGTTGGAATTTGGCTTAACACTAATGTAGCTTGGTGTGGAATTTCAATACCACACATGTGGGTGCAAAAGGGAAGGCATGATGATATGGATTTATAGTTGTATATGAGATGGAAAAAGGGGTGCACAAGGAGATTTACGGCCATATATGAATGAAATGGAAAGTAAATGGAAAAATCCTATAAAGCCATGCCATAATAGCCCCATGATCCATATTTGTATGGTATTACTATTCCATAATCTTGCTTAATACAACTTGTAATAACAAATCACAATGTATGAACTTATATGATGGATACTTGTTAAAATGATGTAGTCCACCTTTCTTTAATTATGCAAGTCAGCATGCTTTAATATTCATACTCCATAATTGTAATTTACATTGCATTCAATATTCTTATGCTTCTTTTATATTCAATGCCATGATGTTGTATCGTTTTACTCAAATGTCATATATGCTTCCTTCATGTTTCATTTACATTATGTCACCATGCCATGCCATATAGTATTTGCATAAACATGTTAATAATGTGCCATGAGATTGGGAAATCCTAATTGGACACGCTTTGTCGTGCTCCTCCCATTGTTTTTCAGGTCGCAGTAGTCTTGCAGGTGTAGCTGGGTGTTGGAGGTTGGAGTTAATTTGTGAGTGTAGTTTTTGAGTGTAGTACTAGCGAGTTATTGTTGTACTTTGAGAGTGGGTCAAATATTTGTACTCATATTTGTAATTGATATCCTATGTATATGAATGTGTTTTTTGTTTTTAATTGTTATTCTCTGGTGTTGTATTATTGGAGCATTACACATACTTTCCTGCACATGCGCAGTGGCCTGCTAGTTTTATTGTATCTTTTTTCTCTTCTTCCTTCGTAACACTCGTTACTCTGGGAGAACCTGAGACGGATTCGTACTTTCCGGATATCCTGGGGAGCGGGACATTACAAATAAGCACTGCCCTTCTATTCATCGATGATTATTCAAGGAAGACTTGGTTGTATTTCCGCAAGAAAAAATCGTAGGTGTTCGAAGCATTTAAGAAATTCAAGGCTCTCGTGGAGAAAGAAAGCGGCTACGCCATCAAAGCCATGGGCTCTAATAGAGGTGGTGAGTTTACATCAAAGGAATTCAACGAATTTTGTGAAGTCAACAGCATCCGATGACCATTGACTGTTCCACGCTCACTACCACAAAATGGAGTACTAGAATGAAAGAATAGAACCATCTTGACTTGGCTCGTAGCATGTTGAAGACCAAGAATATGGATTCTAGGCCGAAACAGTTGATTGTGCTGTATATCTTTCAAACTGGTGCCTGATTAAAAGCCTTTAATGGGAAGACTCCGCAAGAATCATGGCATGGAAGCAAGCCTGGAGTTTCACACTTGAAGGTGTTTGGATGCATCACCTATGCTCACGTGCTCGATCAAAATCTATCCAAGCTTGATGATAAGAGTAAAAAGTTCATCTTTATTGGATATGATAATCACTCAAAAAGATACAAGCTTTATTATCCAGACAAAGAAGCTCATCATTAGCCGTGATGTATAGTTTGATGAAGGAGGTTCATGGGATTGGAGCATCCAGGATAAAGAAGATTATAGCTTTCAACTGCTCATTGAGGAAGAAGTAGTAGTCCAACAAAATCAAGAAGATAAACTCCTCCACTGTCTCCTACACCAACTCAAGATTCTTGATTCAGCTCAACTGAAAGAACATCACGAATGAGAAGCCTGCAAGAGATATACGAGGTAACAGAAGATTTGAACTCAAATGATCTCACAGTCTTTTCTCTCTTTGTAGAATGTGAACAGCTAAATTTTCAAGAAGCTACAAAGAGCAAGAAGTGGAGAGATACAATGGATGAAGAAATCAAGTCAATTCAGAAGAATGATACTTGGGAATTAGCCACACTTTCCGAGGGTCATAAAGCGATTGGAGTAAAGTGAATATTTAAAGTTAAGAAGAATGCCAAAGGAGAAGTGGAGAAGTATAAAACAAGATTACTGGGTGAAAGGCTACACTCAGAGGCATGTCATCGATTATGATGAAGTATTTACTTCAGTCGCTAGTCGCTCGTCTCGAGACAACAAGATTAATCATTGTCCTTGCAGCACAATACAAATGGAGGATTTATCAAATAGATGTGAAATCTGCCTTCTTGAATGGAGTTATTAAAGAAGAGGTATACATCGAACAACCTAAGGGGTACACAGTTAGATGCCATGAAGATAAAGTGTTGAGATTGAAGAAGGCTCTCTGTGGCTCGAAGCAAGCTCCAAGAGCTTGGTATAGTAGAATCGATCAATACTTCCAAGCTAATGGTTTACAAAGTGCTCACATGAGCATGCACTCTACTTGAAGAAAAATAAGCAAAGAGGTATGTTACTGGTATGTTTATATGTAGATGATCTTATTTTCACTAGAAATAATGCATAAATGATCGAAGAGTTCAAGAATGCTATGGTGAAAGCATTCAATATGACTGATATTGGCCTCGTGAGCTACTATCGTGGCATTGGGGGTGAAACAAATAGAAGAGGGCATATTCATCTCTCAAGGATACACGAAGGAAGTTACCGAGAAATGTAACATGGAGAATTGCAAGCCAGTGAACACTCCAGTTGAGTTTGGGTTGAAGATTGTGGACCCAACCTGTTTCCAGAGCCTTGTGGGAAGATTAAGATATCTAACATGCACAAGAGCGGACATTCTATTCAGAGTGGGAGTCATCAATCGCTTCATGGAGGCACCGACAACACACTTGAATGTGGCAAAGAGAATTTTATGCTATCTCCGAGGCACCACCTATTATGGCCTACTTTATTCTCCCTCCAACAAGTTCAAATTAGTTGGATTCAGTGACAACGATTGGGCTGGAGATATCGATGTGAAAAAAAGTACAAGTGGAATTCTGTTCTACTTGGGAAACATTGCTTTCGCTTGGACTTCAAAGAAGCAACCAATCGTCACACTCTCCACTTGTGAGGTTGAATACTTGCCGCTACATCTTGTGTCTGACGTGCAGTTTGCTTCTTATATTGTTGGAAGAACTCGACATGACTCAAAATGAAGCAACATATATTTATGTGGACAAGTCGGCGATTGCAATGGCAAAGAATCTATTCTTTCATGATCGAAGTAAGCACATTGATACTCGATGTCATTTCATTCGGGAGAAGATTGCGAAGAAGGAAGTCCAAGTAAATTATATTAAGACTCAAGATCAAGTTGCTGATATTTTTATGAAGCCGCTCAAGCATGACGGCTTTCGAAGATGCGGAATTTTATTGGTGTCACTAAATCAAGTTTACGGGGGAATGTTAGATAATAAACTTGATTTAGGCCCAAGCTTATTGGGCTACTTGTATTAGAGTCCATATGTTAGAGCCCTACTTGTATTTGAGTCCATTACTCGAAGTTTCTAGTGGGTGTCATAGTCTAAGTAAATTCTAGAAAGAGTCATATTCTAAGTCATTCTAGCAAGAGTCAATTGGAAGCTACTAAAATTATGTGGATATTGTATTAAATGAAAAAAATGGTGTAGAAGCTCTCCTCTAATTCTATAAATAGAGGAGCTCACATGCCATTGTACACCAAGCAAAAAGCCAAATGTAAATCTCAATAAGAACACCCTCTTTCCAAATAGTTCTCCACATACTTTCTATTTCCATCTTCCTTCTACATAACCTCCTACCACCCAAATCACGTTAGCTTTCAACCGAAAGAAGTCAAATGTTTATGTCAGCACTATAAATAAGAGCTTGAATATTTTGCTAATAAGCTTGAAATGGTAGAACATATAACAAATGTGTTGAGAGATATGTTTTAATGCACTTGCAATGTGATTGTGGCTTGCTGCATGTTATGTCCAGTAATTGTTTTATATTCTACAAACAACAACACACAAATCCCACAAAAAACAAAAACAAAAACAAAAACAACACAAATCCCAACCCAGCAAGAGAAGAAATTTAACCCAGGGGAAAATAAAGTGGGTTGATTTATCTTGTTGTGTTCCATATTAGAAGTTTCTCTCTTGCTACATTGAGGAGGATCTAAATGGGGCGATTTTGATTCTGTGCACACTACCAGGAGGACAAATTCTACAGGTGCTGCTGGTGAGGAGCAAGGGCAAGGGGGTGAGGCGGGTAGACAGCAGCATGGACAGCAGAGACAAGTATTACATGTAAGGAGGTTTCAGCTTGCATTTCAGCTCGACTTGGCTCTCCTTATTAAGCTGGCTTTTGCTGTCATTCTCTTTGGCCAAGACGGATCAAGAAAAAGGACCATCATTCTAGTGCTGTTAGCTACACTTGTTTACCTGTAAGCATAATCATCTTATATGTTTACAGTTTGCTATATCTGCATCACTGTTGTGTTATTGGATGTTGAGTTTTCTTGTTTCCAATTAATTTGATTGTTTCATGAGTTTCAGTATTTTTTGTTGAACACAAAAATTGTGTTTATGTATATCTTTACCCTGTCTAACCCCCCCCATTGTTTTGTGTTCCCATCATCTATTCAGGTACCAAACTGGAGTACTAACCCCTTTGATCCGATATGCTCGACGAGGGTTAGCCCCACCAAGGCCCGTGGCCCCTCCACAGAACGCTGCTGCTAGGCAAAATGATGGTAATGTCTCCAATCTGTTAATCCTTGTATGTCATATCGTTATAGTTATTGATTTAATCTTGAGCATAATGCTAAAGCCACACGAGACAATCAAAATTTTTATGGCCCAAATCTTTTGCCGAAATGAAGCAATCAGAATCCTCGGATTAATATTAGGTATTCATCTACTAACATTATCTAAGGTCCCTACCATAATAAAATCATATAAACTCCACAACTTGAATCTCAATTCATGTCAATTCAACCAACCATATCTTTGAATTCAAATCACCATGTAACCTAAGCAAATTTGGGATGGGGGGGGGGAGAGTGTGTGTGTTTGTATCCTTTATACAAATGGAGAGAGAGAGAGAGAGTGCTTGTATCCTTTATACAAATGGTATTTGTCCTATGTGGCAATGTCACATCTGTGGAAGTTGGTTCGATTCGGTGCAGAAAAAGTATTGGTTATACAGACGAGTTATCTTGTGCAGAGATAACTCGACTGTGCTTGGGTTTGACCTATCTGACTCTGCATAAGTCAGATACGAGGATGCTTAGCATTTGGTCTTATACAACACATTTATTCGATCAGTCGTCAGTTCGAGTCTGATGATCGATCGCTCGGCATTCGGTCGTAACTCGGTTAAAGTCTGTGTTCGGTCGAACAGTCGAACGGTGGCTCGATGGTGATGGCTCGTACGCGTGGCTCGGCACTTCGGTCGTTCGATACATAAGGAAGATCGCTCGGTCGAAGGGGGGCCATTGGGATGCATGCGGCCCACTAGGATGCGGCGGAGGCCCACTAGGGTGCGACAACATTAATTGCGTATATCAGCGATTGGATTGGATACAGTAATTGTCGTGATCTGTATCCTTAGGAGATCCTAGTCAATGATGACACCTATTGTAATCTAGGGTTATAAATTGGTGGTTTTAGGTTAGGGTTTCATGAGGATCATTGTGGGACATCAGAGGAACCATTGAGAGCCTCCATTTGTGAGAGACAACTTTGGGAGATATTGTTGTGAGATTTTGGAGAAATCTTGTGTGCTTCTTCGTTGGACGAAGAGAAGATTTGTATTGTTCTTTCATTTCGTAATAAAGCTCATCGGTGTTTCCCCTTGGCCGGTCCACGGCCTAAAAGTTATCTCTCTTAGTGCTTCTCGTTTGATTGTTGTGTTGCTGATCTTTGTTCTTGGTCTCTGATGATCTTGTGTATTCCGCTGTGTTGGTGCTGTTGCCTCCATCTCTTGGTGGTGTGGTTGTTTTCGCACAATAAATTGGTATCAAAGCTGTACGGTGTCGAAGTCTAATCAGGAGTGGAGAACTTTGAATCGGAGTGCATGTGGTACCATCCGCCTGCATTTGTCAAAGGAGAAGAAATACCCAATATATGGAGGAGACAAGTGCAAACAAGTTTTGGAAGGAGCTCAGCGACTCGTACATTAAGAAGAGCATTCAGAACCGGCTACACTTAAAGAAGCTTTTCGGGTTGAAGTTGGCCGAGTGGGTTTCTATCGAGGAGCACCTCGACTACTACAACAAACTTTTCACCGATCTGAGGAACGTAGATGTGAAGGTCGATGATGAAGACAAAGCAATGATTCTCCTCAACTCTCTACCATCGAGTATGAGTACTTGGTGTCGGTTCTTACTTATGGTAAAGAATCGATCACATTCGAAGAGGTGTCCAACGCTCTGACGAGCAACGAGTTCAGGAAGAATGATGTGGACACCTACAGCCAAGCTTCGAGCAACTTTCTTACGGTCGTAAGGAGTGTAGTGGTGAGAAGGGTGGAGATAAAAGGGGGTATTTCAGATTCAATTCCAGAGACAAGACGAAGGGCCCTTAGTGTAAGATGGCGAAGGACCAATGTGCTTTCTGTAGAGAAAGAGGACATTGGGTCAGAGACTGCCCGAAGGCGAAGAAGCACGACACAATTGCTAACGTCGCGAAGGGTGTTGAGGTCGAGGAGTATGTTTTGGTCGGTACTTTGGAGAGCGTGATGTCAGATGGTTAGGTGCTCGACTCAGGGCGCTCGTTCCATATGACGCCACATCGAGAGTACTTTACGACCTTCATGGAAGGTGGTAAGTGTACAGTCTTGTTGGGCGATGATCGTGCTTGCAGTACGACAAGCATTGGGACGGTGCTGATGAGGATGAGCGACATTGTTACACGAGACGTCTATGAAGTACGCTTTGTTCCTGACCAAAGGTGTAATCTCATATCGCTCGGTTCACGCGAAGCTAAGGGTTGTCGAGTGACCGTGGAGAATAAAGCTCTGAGGCTGACCCGAGGAGCAATGATCGTAATGAAGGGGAATCGTCAATGCAACCTTTATTACTTGCATGGTTTGGTCGTAGCTGGCACAACAGCTCTGACTCGTGAGGCAGAGAGGGACGACTCATTGTTATGGCACTTGCGCTTAGGTCATGTGGGCGAAAAAGCTTTATAGAAGCTTATCGTCGGAGATCATCTGAAAGGAGCCAAGACCAGGAAGATCGAGTTCTACGAGCACTGTGCGTTTGGGAAACAGACATGTGCTTTATTTGGGACGACCATCCACTGTACGAAGGGAGCGCCTGACTATGTACACACCGACGTATGGGGGCCGAGTAGAACGGCCTCATGGGGAGAGAAACTACTTTTTGTTGTTCGTCGACGATTTTTCACGTATGGTGGGTATTTCAACTGAAGTCGAAGGACCAAGTTCTTAGCACTTTCATCGAGTGGAAGAAGCGATTCAGAGACACTACATCGTTGCTGGTATGCCGCATTAGAATGAGATGTCAGAGAGGATGAATCGGACTTTACTGGAGAAATTTTGATGCATGCTGTCAACTGTTGACCTATCGAAGGAGTTTTGAGTAGAGGCTATGGCGTACACGATCTACTTGGTCAATCGGCTACCATCTGTTGCATTGGAGGGAAGACCTACATTGGATGTATGGTCGGAAAAACCAGTTTCCGACTATGGATCACTTCGATTTTGGGGCTGTCCGAGTTACTATGCCGTGAATGAAGACAAACTCGATGCTCGAGCCAAGAAAGCCATCTTCTTGGGCTTCAGCAATGGTATCAAGGGATATCGACTGTGATGTCTGACACAGAGGAATGTGATCCTGAGCAGAGACGTAACGTTTGACGAGTCAGCGTTACTGAAGGAGAATGAACCAAAGGTGGAGATCGAGCAGACACAACATAATTGAAGCAGCTCTTCGACAACATGTCTGAGGCTCCACAACGGTCGATCGACGACTCAGATCGACCCACACCAGAAGCTGCAGATGTTGGGCTCCAGACGGATGCTGGTGTAATTTGGGGTTCAAGCTTAGTTAGTAGAGATAGCTCGTCTCCAAGGATCGTTTAGTCGAAGGATTCCATAGCAGTGTCGAGGTCGAAGCATGAGATACGACGACCTTGCAAGGTACTCAAAGATGGTCTCATTTGCCTTTTTTGCAATATGTATCGATGTTCCCACCTTGTTCAGTGAGGTGGAGCAATCCGAAGACCCGAAGTGGTGGAGAAGTGCAATTGACGAAGAGATGGAATCGCTGGCCAAGAACGACACATGGGATCTCGTGGAGCCTCCGAAGGGCAAGAAAGCAATTGGGTGTAAATGGGTCTACACCTAGAAGGAATGGGTCGAATCAGGAGATGTTTGCTACAAAGCTCGTCTCGTAGCGAAGTGATTTACACAGAGAAGGTATTGATTACAACGAGGTCTTCTCTCCTGTGGTGAAGTATTGCTCGATTTGGATCCTGTTGGCATTGGTCGCTCAGTTCGACCTTGAACTGGTGCAGCTGGATGTCTAGACATCGTTCTTGCATGGAGAGCTCGAGGAGATCTATATGGCTCAGTCCGATGGCTATGTGAGTGGTGACGATCTTGCATGTATACTGAAGAAGTCACTCTACAGGTTAAAGCAGTCGCCACGACATCGGTATAAGCGTTTCGAACGTTTTATGACAGATAATCAAGAGTATGTTCGCAACCCCTATGATCATTGCGTGTTCTATCGGAAGTTGGTTGACGGGTCCTTTAACTATCTTCTGCTTTATGTCGATGACATGCTTATAGCTTCATCGAATAAAGAGGAGATTCGGAGATTGAAGTCTTAATTGAGTTCTGCATTTGAGATGAAGGATCTGGGCGAGGCACGTAGGATTCTTGGATGGAAATCACAAGAGATCGAAGTGGAGGTACCATTCATCTTTCACAGAGTTTCTATTTGAAGTCTTTATACATAGATTTGGCTGTGAGAAGAATTCCGTAGCTACTCCTCTTGCACCTCACTTCAAGCTCAGTGCCAAGCATTGTCCGAAGAACGAAGATGAGAAGAAGCTCATGACGAGCGTATCATATGCCAATGCGGTAGGGGCCTTGATGTATGCAATGGTATGTATCTGACCCAATCTATCACATGCGGTTAGCATTGTGAGTAGAACATGCACAATCCGGGAAAGGAGCACTGGCGAGCAGTGCAGTGGATCTTGCAGTACATCAATGGCATAGTCGACGTCATACTGACTTATAACCGAAGTGTTCATGGTTTGCACACTGTCGGGTATGTCGATTCTGACTATGCAGGCGACTTGGGTGGGAGGCGATCGATAACAGGCTGCGTTTTCACCCTGTCTGGCGCTTCAATATGTTGGCGGAGTATCCTTCAGTCTACGGTTGCGCTGTCTACTACGGAGGCAGAGTATATGTCATTGACTGAAACGGTGCAAGAGGCGATATGGCCGATGAGCTTGATGGATAATCTGAGAGTATACCAAGAACGGTATGATGTCCATTGTGATGGCCAGAGTGCAGTGCACTTGGCTAAAAATCAGGTCTTCTATGCTCGCACCAAGCATATCGATATGAGATTCTACTTTGTTAGGGACTATGTGGGAGAAGAAGACATCAACTTGCAGAAGATTGGAATAAATGACAACCCGACGGACATGTTGGTGAAGGTTGTATCGGAAGTCAAGTTCAAGTATTGTTTGGACTTGCTCAATGTGGTTCCTCAATGAAGTTGATGTCGGCCCCAGGAGGGGGCATTGGGTTCGGTGGAGCCAGTTGTAGCCCTTAGGGGCATTGTGACTCGAAAGAGTCAGTCGGTCCCAGGAGGGGACATTCGTAGCTCGGTGGAGCAGTTGGTCCTTGGGACATTTGGCTCTTCGGAGCATAAAGGCGGGGAACACCAGTTGATGCTCTACCAAGGTCAGTGAAGGTCGTTCGTTGGACGAAGGCTCAAATCTCGTCGAGGTGGATGTTTGTGGAAGTTGGCATGATTCAACGCAGAAGAAGGATTGGTCGTACAGACGAGTTATTTTGTGCAAAAATAACTCGACTGTGCTTGAGTTCGACATATCTGACTCTCCACAAGTCTGATACGAGTATGGTGAGCATTTGGTCTTCTACGACACAATTAGTCGATCGGTCAGTTCGAGTCTGATGATCGATCGCTCGGCATTGGGTCTTTCGGTCGTAACTCGGTTGAAGTCCGTGTTCGTTCGAACGATCGTATGGTGGCTCGATGGTGATGGCTCGTATGCGTGGCTCGACACTTTGGTCATACGATACAGAAGGAAGATTGTTTGGTCGACGGGGACCTATTGGGATGCGGCCCACTAGGATGCGACCGAGGCCCACTAGGGTGCGGCAACATTAATTGCGTAGAGCGGTGATTGAATTGGATACCGTAATTGTCGTGATCCGCATCCTTAGGAGATCCTAGTCAATGATGACACCTATTGTAACCTAGGGTGATGAATTGGGGGTTTTATGTTATGGTTTCATGGGGATCATTGTGGGACATCAGAAGAACCATTGAGAGAGCCGCCATTTGCGAGAGACAACTTTGAGAGATATTGTTGTGAGCTTTTGGAGAGATCTTGTGTGCTCCTTCGTTGGACAAAGAGAAGATTTGTATTGTTCTTTCCTTTCGTAATAAAGCTCATCGGTGGTTCCCCTTGGTCGGTCCACGGCCTAAAAGTTGTTATCTCTCTTAGTACTTCTCGTTTGGTTGTTGTGTTGCTGATCTTTGTTCTCGGTATCTGACGATCTTGTGTATTCCGCTGTGTTGGTGCTGCTGCCTCATCCTCCATCTCTTGGTGTTGTGGGGTTGTTTCCGCACAGCATCAACACCCATCCCACACTTTCACCCATTGCCCCCCTTCTATTTACAAGGTTGCCATTGACATTTTCCCCATTTGACCCCCCTTATTTACGTGTTTGCCATTATGATTTCCCCCCTTTTACCCCCGACGATACCCACACTTCTCACTTCTTTTCGGTTGCGCGCGTGCACCGCATCCTTTCCGTAGGGGTTTTTTCTGCCGTTTATTTCTAGTGTTATAAGATGAAAGGATCTTGTTACCAAATCCATGAACAAAAAAGCTTTTTGCATGAAGCATATTAATATTACATCTGACAATTTTTCATTTTTTCCCATGATTTTCCGACCAATCTGAAGGTAATGCTGGGGTCGACAACCAGAACCACGGCAATCAGAACCAACAACCTGCAGAAGCCAACCAGCCGCCTCCCGAGCCCGAGCCTCCGGTGCCCGAGCGAGGGAACGGAATGAATTTGTGGGGAGTCGTGCGAGAGATCCAAACTTTCGTTATCGGATTCATCACTTCACTGCTCCCTGGCTTTGAACAACACGACTGAAGAAGCTCCATCTTCCTAAGTTGTCAGGCGATTTGTCTCTTGGAAACTAATGGAGAGAGCAAACTACAATCTGGAGAACAAAGTCGGATGTGAAACAGTGTTTGTTGTACATTAAAAAGTGTTTGTTGTACATGTATGAGTGTCTGCATTAGAAACATCTTGTTAACCTTTGTGTTGAAATATCATGGTTGTTCCTCGTTAGGGACGATCAAATATCGAACCCTCGTGCGCGTCCATCATGTTGAGAAGTTTTGAAGCAGGTCAGATTGATGTTGGAATTTTTGAGATGTTTAATTGCACCACCTTTTGGTGATTCAATCATAAAATTGTAAAATCTTTGCCTTCAGAGCCAGCTGAACGCATCCTCTTCATGGCAGGGCTCTTGCCACTGCCGCCGATGCTTCATCAACTGCTTGTAGTTTTGGGTTTCGGGGGAAATACGAGATCAATGTCGGAGGTTAAACCAAAATTAGCCAGCGATTGCCAACTAGGCTTGTAGTTGCAAAAACACCCGAGATAAAACTCTAGGCTTTTATTTGTTGAGTGTTCATTTGCGCACAAAAGAAAATGATCCGTGCACACCCACTAATTTACAAGTTTGCCATTACGTCACGCATGACCCACTTTTTACTTCGTGCACTCACCACTTATTTACAAGTTTGCCCCTTATTCCTCTTTTGCTCCCGCTCCGGTGCACAACCTCTTATTTTCTGTCCACCCCCGCCGGCGATGACGACGGGGAAGACGGGGAAAAGGGGAAGACGACGACAGGGAAGGCGACGGCGACGAGGAAGACGGCGGGGAAGACAACGATCATCCCGTCTCCATCATCTTCGCCACAGGAGATCAGAGGCAGTGGCTCGTCGTCGCCGTCTTCCCCGCCGGAGATCGGAGAAGGAGAGGATAAAACTGGAAATTTTTAAATGACAAACTTGTAAATAAGTTGGTTGTGCGCGGATGAATTTTCCCTCTGCGCAAATCAACACTCTTATTTGTTATCTCTGCTTTCCCAAAAGAAACAAGACTGAAACTAACAGAGCTCGATTACTGTAATATCCACCGTTGAATGAACGTTTTGTGCTCGAAAATTTAGTTTCACGGTTAAATGGTTAAATAGGGATGTTAGAGGATTTGGATTGCGGGGATGCTACTGCGGAGGAGACGAAGATTTTTTAAGTGGCAAGCTTGTAAATACATGGTATGTGTATTCAGCAATTAGGTCTGTGCGCATAGCAACTCCCGACGGTTTTAGCTTCAACCTTTCCTCTATTTTTCTCACGCCAATTTTTCTTGAATTTCTTCTGAATAAACAGATCAAAAACTAAGACCCAATTCGAAACGAAAGGGGAAGAGAAGGAAAAATGACAGTTAAGATTCGACTGTCGAGATTCGGGTGCAAGCACAGACCCCACTATCGGTTGATTGCGGCTGATAGCAAGTGCGTGAGAGATGGCAAGAGCCTCGAGGTCCTCGGCCATTACAGCCCACTTCCAGGTACTAATTCTGCCTGAAAGTTTAAATTGGTGTCATTTCTTGACTACCCATATTGATATTTTGATTGTTGGGGTCGTATTTGGTCTCAAAATCTCATCTTGTTGATGTTTCAGGTAAGGATGGTGAGAAGCAAGTGGGGCTTAGAGTTGACAGACTGAAGTGAGTCCTTTCTGTTTCTTTTGCATGTTTGATGTTTGATTGTTTGCTTCTCTGAAATTTTGGCTTTTGCTGTTGTTTAAGTTGATGATATGCATGTGCGATGAAATTGTTGTTATACTTGCTCTTCATCGTCAGTCTCGCTTTTCATCGTCAGTTCGCTTCTCATTGTTTCAATATTTTGATACGTTAGACACTCGGAGACAACAAATGAAGCGATTATGTTAAGATGATAGATGCCTTCAATTCAAGGTCAATGAGGTGCATATACCATGAAACTCTCTACTGCCAAGCCATTTCGATAAAAAATTATGAGTCAGTTGAATGAAACCGTGTATCCAATGGTTACAATGGGGTCTCACACGCACCCATGCACACACATATGTTGAGTTCCAGAATCAGACTTTTGAAGGATCCCATGTTGAACACCTGTGGATGCATGGGCAAATGGACAACACACATACCTTACGTCTCCAAGAATTTTTTTTTTGGGTAGGATGTCATCTTGAACACCTTTGGACCAGTGTTCATGGTGAGGTGTTCAGCCACCCAACCAACCATTTAATTCCCCTTTGATTATCTAGCCACCCCTTTTGAATATGTGCAGCCAACTCACAACACACCAAACACTGCCATCAATTTCTCCACTCGTTTTCTCCTGGTCTTTTTAGGAAATATGTCAGCCGTGACGATTTTCCATCTGCTTGCAACATTATAAAAGGAAGAGGTGGGATGTTTGTTTGGCAGAGCAAAAATAGCAGACGAATATTTCTTCACTGGAAAAGTAGTGAGCTTCTTTAGAGAGAATTAGATTCTCTCCAGAGAGGAATGTAAGCTTCTCTAAATGAGTATGTTTCTCTAAAAAGAGAGCTTCTTGAGAGAGAGAGAGAGAGCTTCTTTTGAGAGAGAGAGAGAGAGAGAGAGAGAGAGAGAGAGAGAGAGAGAGAGAGACTTTAAAGCTTGTTTACTTTTGTGTTATTTACAGTTAAGAAATAGTATATATTTTATTTTTCTCTTAAGTTCTTTTTTATGTGATTAGTGTATCATAACAAGTAAGACCAGAGCTCATGTTAGCTGTGAGAAAAGGAGAGAGGAAAAAAGAAAATTTTTTGGAAACAAATAAAAAATGGAGACTTTAAGCACGGCATTACAAATTTTAAAATGTCAATAGAGGAATTATCCTTAAGAGCCATGAGCAAGCTTCTGGTCGCAAATCACATAACTTGTAAAATTTAGCTTATCTGTTAGACGTCAAAGGAGTTTTTAAAAGCTTGAATTGATCACAAAAGCAGATTGGACGAAGTTGAATATAAAGATGATTGGTTATATTTGATAATATATTGATCACTGTGTTTTTACCATGTTGCGTTGGAGAAAAAGGCATATGCCCTCTAGCAGAACATGGAGGATATGTACCGTGCCAAGACTATTTGAAATAAAACCATGTTGATTAGGTGATAATGAAATTTAAAGTTACAGAGTGAAACTTTTGCTACCGAACATACTGGTGAGTTTTATAGCCTAGCCAATTAGCTACCGACAGTAGAGTTATAGCTTGAAGACGAAGAACAAGCTCTCTTACTTCTTAGTTCTTTTCCTGACAGTTGGTAACAGTTGTTAGATGCTGGTGATCTTTCTCGATAACTCGGTTCTAAACTGCAGACTTACCATAGCTATGGTTAATGATGACCTTTTCAATGGATAGACTAGGAGAAAAGATACTAGCACTGATCAATCATATGTCCTCATCGTAGAAACTTGAGAAAAATAGTAAGGACGTGGTCGAGGTTGGAGTAGAGGAAGGAGCAAGAGTCAGGGTTGTCCATAGACAGAAGATGACCTACCTATAAATGTTATCATTATAGCATAGAGGACCACATGAAGAATTGTCACAAGTTATTACAAGAATAATATTAATGATATAGACGTGTTAGTCACTTGTTCATGAGAAGTGATTATTAGCTCCGTTCAAGAAGAGACATACTTTCATATTTTCAAGTATGACAACGAGTGGGTAGTTGATACATTTGCATCCTACATGCTACTCCATGTATAGACTTCTTCACCACGATAGAGGAGGAGACTTTAGCATCATGAAAATAAGAAATACTAGTTTGTGCAAGATCCTGTGAATTGATCAATTATATTCAGATTCAAATGAATGTTGGCTGTATAACAACTCTGAAGGATATGATAACCACTTCAGTAATGACATAAAGAATAACAAATGGTGTTATTATTATCACAATGGGTTATAGTTATGGTACATTATACAAAACTCATGTGAACGTATGTACATGCATCCTCAACATGATGGAACGTGAGGTTATGTAAAATTTGTAGTAATAGAGATTCGGTCACATGTGTGAAAAAGGATTGTATATCTTGAAAGAGAAGTTTATCTCACCCACAAGGATGCTAGGTAAGATTCTTAACAACATTGTTTAGCAGGCATGCAACATAGATTTTTTTCTGTTCCTTTTCAACAAGAAGGTTAGAGTTGTTCAGTTTATTACACTATATTTGCAGTCATGTTAAGTTTAATTGCTAGGTGGCAATAAGTGTTTTTTGACCTTTATTGGTGGTTCTTATCGGAAGATGTGAGTTTACTTCTTCATGATGAAAGATCAAGTGCTCGACTACTTTAAACTGTTCAACTCCATGGTTGAACGTGATACATAAAAAAAGTTAAAGTACCTCTGTTTAGATAATGAAGATGAATATACTTTCTGAGTGTTTGATGCTTACTGCAAAAGCGGTGGCATTAAACATGAGATGATGGTTTCTCGTAGTCCACAAATACAACAGAATAACCGAGAGAATGAATCAAATGATTATGAAGAAGTTTAGAAGTATGCTTAGTATGGCTAAGCTACTAAAGCCATTCCAAGGAGAAGCTATTTGTGCCATCTGTTACCTCATCAATCGATGACCATCAATACCATTTATATTTACACTTCCAGAGAAAGTATGATATGAGAAGAAACCATATACTCTCCTTTAAGGGTATTCGGTTGCTTAACCTTTAATATGTATCCAATAACAAGGATCAGTTTTTGTATCTTCATCTATGGAGATGAAAAATTTAGGTACAGATTGAGAGACCTAAAAATGAAGATGGTTTTCTGAAGTATGGACATATTGTTCCATAAAAAACTAGACTTAAAAGAGATTGAAAAGTTCATGGTGTCTATCAATTCAAGTTCAAGTGCCGAGGATATTGTTCCAGTCCCAACACCAATATAATGTGACACATATAGTGAAATGTATGAAGAAATACGGGAAGTAGAACAAGATGCAGAAGAAGAGGATATTAAGCAGATAGAGTTTCAATGCTCTCCACTAGATATTACACCATCATTACAGCATGCAGATGTTGGTACACCATCTGATTTTAGCTGCTCACAAGTACGAAAAATTGAATAAGCCTGGATTCTGTCAATTATATATTCAAATGGTTGATTATATTTTGCTTTCTAAAGAGAAAGAGCCATAGAATTTCAATAAGCTATATCTCATAAGAATAAATAAAGGTGGTTGTAAACTATGCATGATGGTATGTAATTTGTAAAGAAGAATCATATTTATGTGTTGGTTAAGCTTTAACAGGAAAAGAATGTATTGAAGTACAGATGGATGCTCAAGCTCAGGAAAGATGGAAACAAAAAGATGGTGAATCACAAAGCCAGTTAATAATCAAAAGATTTCTTCTTGACAAGATCTTTTTACTAATTACAAAGATGGTTTCCATCCATATCATTTTCATGTTGGTAGTCAAGTTGAACCTAGAGCTTGAATAAATGAACATCAAGATACCATTTCTTCATGATGATTTACGTAAAAAATTCTATATAGAGCGGCCAGAAGTAGTTAAGGTTTCAAGTATAGAGAATCACATATGCAAGCTGAAGAAGAGTTTTATACGACCTTAAGCAAGTATCATGGTAATGGTACATGAAGTTTGACTCATTTATGGTGAGTAAATGTTATAAAAGGACCGTGCAAATCGGGGTGTTTATACTCAAATGTTTCTATATGATAACTTCATTGAACTGTTATTATATGTAGATGAAATGTTGATTATTATGTAATATGCAATGAAGACCAACCAATTGAAGAATAAACTCTCTAAGTCTTTTGATATGAAAGATTTAGATCCAGCTTAACACATTGTGAGAATACAGTTGAGGATTTGACCTCCCTACTTGATTTTGATGATGATCAAACATAAATACTTGTGACTAATCTTCTACTTGTAGTTAATTCATTGCCTAAGCTTATCATGAAGATCAAATAGCAATGGATGACACTCAAGGATTAATCCAAGCTTGTAAAGTCGATTGGGTGATCAAAGATGAAGATAGAAGCTTCAAGAAGACTTCAAGATCATTCAATAGAAAGAAGAGAATCAAAAACTTAATGTAATCTTTTATTCTCTTTTCTTTTTCATTAGAATGTAGCTTTGAAGTAGAATAATGTTGGAGCGCACAAACTTCACTCAATCTAGCCTAGGAAGTCATTAGAAACCATGTCCTATGATTCCAACCCTTTATGCTCTTAGTTGTGCATTTTAGAGTTCCGACAGGCGACTGAAGAACAAATAACAGGCGTCTGTCTTCATACATTCGCCTGTATATTGTTCTACAGTCGTATGTTATGCACACTTTTGACTTGGATTTTTTGGCTTTCATTCTTAACTTTTCTCAGGCGACTGCTGTACAAAGTACAGAAGCCTGTCAAGTTTCAGGCACCTCTGACTTGTTAGTCAGTTGCCTGTCTCAACTTGCCCAAAGTCCCCCCAGATTTGTCAACTTTCGCACTAGCACCTGCAGACGATGTAAGTAGGATTTACAGGCACCTGTATATGCCTCTACAGTCGCCTGTTCAACACTTGCCCAGAACTTTGGTTTTGACAAGTTACGCACTTGTGCAACAGACGACTGATGTTGGTTTCCCAGTCGTCTGCCCATGGTACATGCGCCTGTGGATTCCACATCAGTCGCTTGTCCTATCTTACCCAGAATTCTCGAGTTTTCACAACTTATGCACTTAGGCTGTCAGTTGCCTGTAGAAGGTTTCTCAGTCGCTTGTTGGGTTTCAAGCATCTGTCAGATCTTCATTAGTCGACTGTCCTATGTGGTAAGTTACCGTTTGAATTCTCACCTACCCTCTGACACAATACATCAGTCGATTGTGGTTTCTTCACCAGTCGACTGTCTGTCGTGTTAATTCTATCCGTTAGCCTTTTTTCCATGGATTTCAAAGGGGTTTTTGGGTATTTTATTTGAGGGTTTTAGAGAACCTATAAGAGGGTCTCTTTGAGGGTATCTTAGCAACTATTGCATTCATTCCCAAGCTCAAAACTCTCAAGGTTTCTCTCTTCCTCATTCAAGCCCTAGAATTCCAATCTTAGCTTGTCTTCCAACTAGAACCAAATCTGAACTTTTAGCTTTGGTGAAGACAAGTGCAAGGGCTAATCTCTCATCTTGGAAGAGACCTCAACACATCACACTCTTGCTCCTTCAAATTCTACTTCAATGCATGTGATTGTAAGTGTAAATTTCATATTTCAATCTTTCGTTAAATTGTATTCACTATTGATTTGTGAGAGTGGGTTTGCTTCATCCCAAGTTGTGGGATTCAAGGACGTCGATTGTAGGTTGATCACACTTGTAGGATTGCTACAAGTGGGTTTAAAGAACACCTCAAGTTAGGATTCTAACTTGAGTATCTGGAGGTATCCGGGTGAAAGGGACGTAGGTTTACCGGAAACAAGTCGGGATTTGACTTGGGTAATCCGAACCCTTGAATCATCCTTGCGTTAGCATTGTTTCTTTTGTTGTTATTTATAATTTCGCATTAATTGTTTGGTTAGGAATTTAAATAGGTGTAATTGTCGTTTAAATTTTATAAACATTATGCAACCCCCCTTCCAGTGTTTTCCTCATAGTCAGGGTCCTTACAAATGTATAATTCCAATATAGAAAAATTAAAAAATTATAGCTATCTCAGTAGAAAGTATGTTGAACACGTGATCAAAATATTTAAGATGTATCATGCTAAACTGGTCATCATGGTCTTAGCTAAACACTTCAAGTTAAGCAAAATATCACGACTCTCATCAAAGAAAGAGATGGATGAAATAGCACCTATACCATATTCTTCAGCAGTTGGATGCTCGACATATGCAATGATGTACGCAGCTTAAAATTACCAATGTAGCGTGGATGGTGAGTTGATTTATTTCTAATTCTAGAAGGAACATTGGGATGTAATCAAGTAGATTCCAAGATACTCAAGGGCACTTCAAAGATATGTCTATGTTACAAGGGCGCTGATTTAGTCTTCAAAAGCTATACATATTTAGATAAAACCGTGGATCTTATAGTAGAAAATTTAGACTTTCTCTATACTTTGTTGGGGGAGCTTGTTTTAGCCGTCAATGTTGTAGAAGTATGTTGTGATATTCGTAACAGAAGTAGAGTATTTTGAAATCACAAAAGCGATATGTTCACGAAGGTGGTAATATGAGAAGACCTAAAGGTGGTAATAGCAGGAATGGTTGGTATATATAACAATAGTTTTACATGTGGTTGAAGGGGGAGAATAGAGGTGTCCAGCTACCCAACCAACCATTTAATTCCCCGTTTATTATCTAGCCACCCCTTTTGAATACGTCTAGCCAATCACAACTCACCAAACAATGCCATCAATTCCTTTACTCATTTTCTCTCAATCTTCTTTTAGCAAAAACGTCAACCATGACATTTTCCCCTCTGCGTGCAACAATATGAAGGAAGAGGTGGGCGGTTTGTTTGCCATAACAAAAGAAGCAGAGAAGAATACTTCTTTGCAACAAGAGTAAAGAGCTTCTTTAAAAAAAACTAAAGTTTTTCGAGAGAATTGTAAGCTTCTCCAGGGAACGAGAGAGGAGTTCTCCAGGGAGAGAAAGAGCTTCTCTTCTCCAGAGAGAGTTTTTTAAAGTTTGCTTACCTCTGTGAATTTATTTCCTTTTGAGAAATAGCATGCATTTTATTTCTATCAAAATCCTTTTTTGTGTTATCTGTGAATCACAACACATGGTCCACGAGCACAAAGTTTTCTCCTTCTTAAAGTAGCGCATTTGTTCAACAACTAAGGCTTATGGTGACGTGGAGAGACATTGTTGTTTTCTTTCCGCCAAAGATTAAATAAAGACTAGAAGCTTTTTAGCTTAAGTATGCAATTACTGTATTTATATATTTGGCTGTTTTCTTTGTCGCATGGTGTTTTTCTGGAGAGCAGAACTTTTGTTTTCTTATGGTTACATGAAACTAAATTAAATCTTGTGCCTCCTGCTTGAAATTCTTAAAAGCTTACATTTTTTTCTCCCACACCCCACACCTGTAATCCTTTTTTTGAACTCAAAAGCGGTACAATTGTAGGTCACCCATGTGGACAATCAAGGTCGCAGTATAATAAATCATGAAGGAGCTTTCAAGAATGTTAAAATCGAGCCTTGAGGTTATTGAGCCCATATACAAATTTCGGTTGATGTAGCAAATACATTTCTAGAGTACATGTATAAAAATTTAAATGATGACTGAAAGAAATCACGAGATTGACCGAGAATGTATTCTAAATGGGTTCTAAATCCGAATCCCTGGGTGAAGTCTTGTTCTATGTGTTAGAGCTTATTATGTGTTATCTCCATCAATATGTTTCTTAGACTAAGAACCAAATTCAGTTATTATGCTAGTAAGGAATTAGAACCAACTGAACTGATTTGGGTCTCAGAGCCATGCTCATGTCAACACAGCAACCATTGGAACTAATATCAATGAGTCAATTGCTCCAAATTTAGTTGTTAGTTAAAGAAGAGACTCAGTTAACACCGTTTTCTGCTTCTTTTTCCGTTGATCATGTGTAGGTATTGGCTATCTGTCGGTGCACAGCCATCAGATCCAGTCGAACGCATCCTCGTTAGGGCAGGGATCCTACCGCCTCCACCAACCTTTAACGTGGTACATAAAGGTCGCCCCGGTGACACTGGAGCCTCCGACCTCGCGGCTGCATCTTTTCCGATGCCTGAGAGCTCTTAAGCTGCTTAAACGGACAGCCGACCAAACGAGGAAGAAAGCATAGCAGCGTTAGAATGTATGTTAACATGAATGTTGTACTTATCTTAATTCATCTTAAACTACTACATTGGTCGATTAATGTGTCTATCCGTCGGCTAATAGATGCATTAGTCTTGGACGGTAGACTTGTTAGTCGACTAACTGAGCAGCTAGTGGAGAATGTTGAAGTTGCATTAGTCGACGAATGGTCCCGTTAGTCGACTAATGACATTTAGGAGTTTGGGTATGATAGTCGGATTCATTTGTCGACTAATGCACTTTGTTGGTCGTCTGAACTTATAAAAACACGGTTTTTTTTTTTTGACTTCGAAGTCAAGGGTCATGATATGATTCAGGTTCATGATATTTCCAAGTCTAAAACCTATGATTTTTTGTGTTTGTATACTTCAAGGCTTTACAACCATTATTATGACAAGTAAATAAAAATACATCAATAAACAAAATTACAACTTTGTTACGTTTCTTTCTATTGATGTCGTTAATGTCCAAGTCCTTCGCATAGGACTGCTGCAAAAATCCCCAGAAAATTCCCAAATAATTCTAGAAAAATTGATGTGCCAAATATATATAGGAATATGATATTATCACAAATCCTAATCCACCTACCTAGGGCGTTTGCCAACTCAAAGTGTTTCTACTCAAATGACATTTTGTTCATAAGGGGACACATTGTTCATAAGCACATGATTGTTTTGAAGAACTTTATAATAATCTGTAATCATCACATTTAATTTTGAACTTCTCAGATAATTAATCGCGCATGTTACCGCTTTTCAGTGCATCAAATTGGCATGAAAGAAAAGGAGAGGGTTCGTTTGGGGGATGCACATATTTCTCAAATATTGGAATTTTTTTAAAAATATATTTAATTAATTAGTATTATGAATGTGCTTTTACATGTCCCTATAAGGCCCATGTAGGGCTAGGGTATCCGCCACCATGTAAACCTTTTACTATAAATACAAGGCTACATGTTCAATAGCCGCTATCCTTCACAACAACACGTTTTCAGCACGTTCCAATTGAGAGCTTTTTGTCTTTGGCGGAAGAAGAACGATTCGTCACATCTACCGTAGGCATCTCAACCGTCGCTAGATCTGGAGGATAGATCTATAGAGGCAATAAATCAAAACCTGATCTGAACCTACTTTCCTTCGAGAATACATTTAGATCTGCAATTTTATGAATCAAAAAATCGATGTTTTTACGATAAAGATCAATTTTTATGACAAAAAACATTACAAAGATAGAAATTGGACTTTTAGGGGGTTTAAAATATATTAAATTAATTAGGGTTTTTACAATTTAACTCATGAACATGCCCTTTACTCCCCCCTCTAAACGAATAACCATTTAATAATTAAAACTAATTTATTAAGACCCACAGAAGTTAGTTTTGCTGCCCAATTCAACCGGCCACATTTGTATCTATTATAATCTCCTTGATTCAGAATTAGATTAATAAATGGCTGCGAAAGATGTGAATTCATGTTGTGTTAAACTAGGAATCTAGTCTTGTTAAAGCCTAAATTTCAGCTACATTAGAATTCTAGTTCTAATCTAATTAAAACTCTCAAAGCATGCAGCATAAAATTTCAGGCTTTTATACGAATAAAACTTCTTTTTTCACGTGCATGGCACGTTCCAAGAGAAGCCTATATAAGGAAGACAAGTTTGCTGCTTGTTTGTATATTTATCAATCAATCAAGAAGACCGAGGAAACTGGTCGATCGATCGACGGGAATTCCTTTCTCCTTCAACATATCATCCTGGTGCATAACTCTCGTACGATTCCGTTGAAATTTGAATTGAAGAGCAACGAGATTAGACTTCTGTCAATGTTATTTTTTTAGCTTTCTAATGATGTCATGAGTCGATTATTTATTCGGGGATTCTTATTTTCTTGTGGAAGTATTTGTTACAGAAGCTTCAAGCATGTCCAACCTTGCGGTAAGATCGAAGTCCGTCGGTTGGTCTGATCTTCATCAAGACCTTTAAGCGGAGATCTTCAGGCGCCTGGATGTCGTCGACTACATTCGGTGTCTGTCGGTATGTGCTTCATGGCGCTCAATTCCTGAGAGAACTATGAACTTTTGCAAGCCAAGGAAAGAACGTCAGCTCCCATGGCTGCTGATCTCCTTTTTTGAAGATGAGCCCGGTTCTCAATGCTTCTACGGCCTAAGCTGTTTTCATACAAAGATGGCCACGTACACCATGCATCTTCCTCAGACTACACATCGTCACCGCATCGGATCCTCACAAGGCTTCCTCATCACCTTCAACGATAGCTCCCCAAAATTCCGTGCCCTGAACCCTCTCATCGGAGCCCGCTTCTCCCTTCCACCCACCGCCACCCACACTGACATCCCAATCTACGATGAGAGCCGCTTGGCACCCCTCCCCGTCTCATCATACCTGACGATGACACGGTGTGCCATTTGTACTGGAAGGCCGCAATCTCTCCATCTCTGGACACAATAGCAGTCGCTACGGAGGGCACTGCAAATGAGCGGGAGATATTCCGATACTTTTGTTACCTTATATTTGCAAGAGCTAGAGACGATTCATGGACTGCACTTATGCCCCCCTGGACGTGGACTTCAGAAGACCAAAAGACCGTCACCAACTTCATAATCCACAAGGGCCGCCTCTATGTCGTCTACTTCTACGGCTATCTCGGCGTCTTCAATCTCGAAAATCCGACCGGTCCACCTTTGGTCTCGCCAAGGATGGGCCCAATAGCACGGGATTCGTTCCTGACGGAGACTCCAGACGGAGATGACCTACTCTTGTTATGGAGTGACTCAACCAAAATGGTGGTATTTAGACTGGACAAAAATACGCTTGAATGGAATCAAGTTGAAGGTATTGAGGATGTTGCTTTGTTTTTTGACGGGACAAATCTCTCCTCTTTATCCGCACGGGAGTTTCCGTTCCTCAAAAGTAACTGTGTCTACGTCACGGCTGGCAGTTTGCTCGATTACAGTGTTGATCATGTAGGAGTTTATGATTTAGAAGACGGAATCGTACGCCCTTTGAGTCATGGCGATGATATCGGGATACCACATTGACAGCTTGTCTGGTTCACCCCTGCACTTTAACCTGATGGTGCAATATCATGATTAAAAGCATTTTAGTTTGGAATTTGGACCAGTTGCCTACTATTTTGTTGCTACGCTACGTTCGCTTTTCTAGTATTCTCATTTGTTTTTCTTTTGTTGCAATGAACATAAATATTGTTCCTTCTTCCAAGTTTTAATACAACGAGCATTGCCTCTGTACTCAACTCCATCACGGATCAACCTTAAATAAAAATTCCATCCGATATTTCTCAAATTTGGGCAATAAAAATTCCTTTAATGTATTTAATTAATTAGGCTTTACAATTTTACTCATAAACATCACCTCCCCACACCCTAATCAGCTTTCTAAACAAATAACTGTTTACAAAACATGTAACCATCTTAGATACATAGACATGGCCTTCCTGATCAATAATTAAGACTAATTTATCAAATAGATTAAGGCTGTGCATATATCAATTTTAAGATAAAAGGCATGACCCAAGCAAGGACCTTCCAGCCCGGGTCTCATATAAGTCAGGCTTGAATCGGATCCAAAACCAGTTCGGATATTTATTATGATTCCTTAATTTAGAATATGTTATGAAGGTTATCGGCTACTGAACCTGTAGTCCTGTATTTATAGGAAAACGATTACATAATAGCTGGATACCCTAAACACAAGTGGGCTCCATATGGGCCTACAAAATCCCATTCATAACACGTCCCCTTATCCATCCATTGCTGTAACCTTGATATAGGAATACTTCAGGATTCATAGAGCTTATCTGATCACAGGAATATGGATACTTCTGGATCCTAAGTTAGGAGGTCGTGCCTCGTTAAAACCTTTGGCTATGTAAAACCCATAGGGAAAAACCAATAGCTATGAAAAAAAGTGCAAGTCTCCTAAACTTTCCCTGATTGGTTGATATCACTAGGGGTGGAAGTCAACGACCAATCTAATGAAGAAAATGCCCATATGTGTTTTATGGCACAAAGTGAAAATGATGTAAGCAGACTAGATAATGAAGAATTACTTAATGCTTTTAATGAATTATATACGAGATTCAAGAAATTGAATTCTCAACTTAGGGCATTAGTTCTTTCTCATTCTTCTTTATTAGATAATCTAAAAATTGAGAAGGAAACATTAACTTCTCAAAATGATAAACTACTTCATGAAAATGAAATTCTCAAATCTGAGAATCATAATATGATTTCACGCATTTCTATTTTAGATAAAGATATTTCTTCACTAAAATTGAAATATGATAATATGTCTACTAATATTAGTAAATTTAATAAAGGAAAGAATAATCTAGATGATTTACTTAGATTACAACATCCTGCTAATCATAGACAAGGTTTGGGATATGAGAATACTCCCAAATCCAATATTCTTGTTAATATCATTTTAGGAAAGAAAAAGCATGTATTTATTAATGCTAAGAAAATTGATTCCTCTAATAATATGAAAAATGATATTATTCATATTTCAAAGAAAACCAACTTTTTTTACATCTTCTACGAAAACAATTATGCATAATATTTGGGTTCCCAAAGACATTTGCTTATATGATAAGGATTTATATATATCTAACTTTATGCAAAATATTATTCTTTCTTTTAACTATTTGAAAAAACCAAATTCCACTTGGGTTTGGTTTCCTAAGGACTAATCCTAAGGACCCATATAAAAATGGTACCCATATTTATTGTTTATCTTTCAGGTACTCATAAAAGAAAGTTGTATACTAGATAGTGGATGTTTTAAACATATGACCGGGAACATCAAACTTTTATCAACCATACAATTCAAAGATGGTGGCACCGTTACTTTTGGTGATAACAACAAAGGTAAAGTGATTGGCATCGGAACACTTGGTGATCCAACTAAGCCAATCATCGAAAACGTGCTCCTCGTTAACGGTTTGAAATATAATCTCTTATCCATTTATCAATTATGCGATAAATATCTTAAAATAGTTTTCGAAAAGAATGCATGCATTATATATGCATTAGATATGTCTAATATTTTATTCCAAGGTAATCGTAAGTGTTTACGGGTGTTTTCTCAGCACTGCTCGTTGTCCGTCGGCTGCGCGGTCAACGTGGTCAAGGGGCCGACATGGAGGTCCCTTGGGATCGCCGAGCCCGTGTGCTCTCGGCGTGGGTGGGAGCGGGGTCGGGCGCGGACGGGGGAGTCCCCGGGTCGCGTCGATCCTCTGCCTTCAGGGACCTGAGGAGAAGCCTCGGCTTGGTGAATCACGCTCGGCCTCGGCTGGGTCGCACTCGGCCTCGGTCGGATCCGCGTCGAGGGGTAGCCTCGGCGCCTTGCTAGAGGGTCGGTTCTCGAGCAGTCGTCCACCTAACGTCTGCGAGGGGGGTGGCCGCCCGATGCTGAGGGGTAGCCTCGGCGCCTCGGATAGCTATTTCCAGGACAGATGAGGAAACTCGTCAGGGAGGCCGGACCTAGGTTCCGGCTAAATCCCCTCCGATGCCTAAGTCAGATCAAGGTCTGAAGGGGTACTCGGCGGGGGAGATCCGGCTTGTAAGGAAGCCGGAACGTCAACCCAGGCGGCGTGAGTTTTGGGGAGGGAGGAATTGAGATGGCGAATGCCTAGGTCGTTGATGGAGTACCTCTCTGTTGATTACCTGAGTCTCGATCCTCCTCTCCGTCGTCTTGGTCTTCTCCTTATAGGGTCCCTCGTGATTACCCCACGTCTCGCCTCCTTTCACGTCCCCACGATCCGCCTCCGCATCCTCCCACTCGCGCGTCGTGGTGGGGTGGCCCATTAACGGGTCCGTTAATGGCCATTATGGGATCACGGATTCCGAGGGGCGGTTAATCTGGCAGAATGGGGGCTAGTCGAGTGCCCCTGAGGGCGGAGTGGCCGGGCCCTCAGCCCCGTCCGTGGGCCCTTCTGGGCGGACCTGTCTTCCCTGGTGGGCGTCCCCTTTGAGGCTGGGCCGTGGGCCGTTGTAATTCGGGCTGGTCCAAATTGGTCGTAACAATTGCCCCCATCGCCCGGGCCGTTCGGCTTCCGTCGATTCGGCTCGGGTGATGTGACTCTTACATGATCCGATGGGTGCGTCAGTCGAGGCTCCGCCATTAAATGAATGCCATTATTACCGCTCCGTTTGAACTTCCGCTGGTGCAATTTTCGAAGCATCGCCGCCGTCTTGATGTCGCCACGCGCGCTCTCTTGACGGTTCAGATCCAACCATCGTCCTCAATATATATGTCCTAATCCCTTGAGCTTCAACTCTTTCGCGCTCATTCCTTCTTGATCTCCGTTCTGCCAGCTTCTTCTTCCCGACATCCGCCTTCTTCCAAGCTCTTATTAAGGTAATTCTCCCACTTTTTAACTCGGCCTATGGCCATGCTTAGAATAGGTGATACATGTCCTGGCGGACCAACGCCTGGTCCCGATCGCGCCCATCCCCTGGGGCCCAAAGCTTCTTCGCCGCCCCCGGGGGTCCCGGATAAGGGGAAAGAAAAACTTTTTCCGGATCCCGTTGGGGATGATGTGGCCTCGTCTTCCGAGCGATTAGGCATCCCTCCGTCGATCTTCTGGTCGTCATCTATGGCCCCCTTTTTAGTCACTAGGGAAATACGGGAGATGTACTTATGTCATCCCTATGACGTCCGGATTCCTTTTGGAGATGAGCGGATCTGCTTCCCGCAGAGTAACGAGGTCGGCGTCTACGTCGAAATGTTCCATTTGGGGCTCCGCTTCCCCCTCCACCCTTTTATCATTCAATTCACGGATTCCTTGAAAGTCACACTGTGCCAGCTGACGCCATCCTCTGTCGCGGTGCTGACCGGGTTCATTATGCTCTGTATCACTCACGGCCTGGAGCCGTCTCTATCCCTCCTCTTTCACTTTTACCGGATCCAGACGGTTGGCCTCGGATCTTGGCTGCACCTCCGGGCCTGCGCGGGGCGGGTGTGCCTGCTCGGTCTGCCCCATTGGTCGGGGAACCGGGACTCTAGCTTTCTTTTTGTTGTCTTTCCTCGGGTCTCGGTGATCTTGACAGGTTGGGGGAGTTCGCAACAAACCGACGGGGCGGTAACCCTATCCGAGGTCGAGCGGGCCGCGGTCCGCCTCTTGTCGTCACTCTCTCTTGAGGAGAGGTCGGTCTGGCCTTTGCTGGACGACCTGCTCCTTAAGTGCACTCTGTGGTCTCCCGGTAGGTTGCCTCCCTTCCTTCCGTTTAACCTCTGGCTCACCCTGATCTCTCTTCCTCTCGCAGGGATGGCTGGCCGCGAATTCATCCACGATGTTGATGAGCTCATTCGGCTGGGGTCTCGCCGAGGCCGCGAGAGCTCCTCCGGACGGGCGCCTCGCCGCACTGTAGATGAAGAGTTGTGCCGGTCCGAGCCTCCTTCGGGGAGGATTGTGGCCAAGTCCCCCCCACGGGTCGTATCAGGCCCCCCCTGGAGGAGAGGCCACTGGGATCAACCCTCTCCCCGCTGGGGGTTCCGGATCGGCTTCTCGGCCGTCCGTGGGCGGGAGTCGCAAGCGCTCCCCTCCAGTTACCGCCGGCTCCAACGGGAAGAAGGTGCGGAAGAATGGTGGGTGTGCCGCTTCTCCGGCTCCCTCCGTCGTGCCGACAGATCCCGGCAAGGCAATCGTGCCGACTGTTGCGGCCGACCCCGCCGCCCACGCCGTCGTCACTCCCTCGGCTACCCCTTCGGTCCTGGGGGCCGGCTGCGTCCTGTCGAGCGCCTTAGCGGGCCCCGCTGATCCCCCCCGGGGACTCGGTGTCCCTTGATATGGCCTTGGCGAATCGGCCGGCGGCGGATTCCGTCCCTCCGGGGGACCGTTCCTTCTTGGAGATGTCCCCCGTGGACATATTATCAGACTCCCTGGTCTGTCATCTCCAACAGGTTCGAGTTCCTATCTATTCCGGACAGTTGCCCTGCCCTTCGACCTTCCTTAGTATAACCCACCTCTCTTTTGTTTGCAGGCCACTGCGATGGCTGTTGAGGCGCAACGCCGGGCGGCCCGATTGAGAAACCTCGAGGATTCCTTAAATCGGGAGCGCGCGCGGGTTGGGGAGGCTGAGGTAGCCCTTCAAGGTGCCCGCATGGAAGCTCGGTAGCTACGCCGTCGTGTCGACGAGCTCGAGTCTCATGTGCATGATCTCAAAAGGGATCTTGTCGATGCCCATGACTTGGGCCGAGAAGCGGAAGAAAAGTTCCGCCGGGAGAGGGAGGATCTCTGGGGCCAACTCGCCGAGCTGCGTCGGAGGCTCCGTTTCGCTGAGGAGGCTGAGAAGGGCGTCGACACAGCCATAAGGCCGAGAATTGTGTCGGTCCTGAGGGAGGTCTTCGAGACTTATGAGGACCTCCTCGCCACTTGCATAGTGGAGGTCGTCAGGGAGTCATTTCGACAATTCGCGGAGCTCGTCCGGGAGCCGATTCCCCCTCCACCGGGACACGCCGATCCCCTCTGTTCGGAGCAAGGCGAGGCCCCGGATGACGCTATCTCTCGTGCTCCGGACCCCTGAAGAGCCCTCATATCCTGTCCCCCCTTTTCTTTTCTTGGGTGATAAATTTTGTTGTCAACAACAGTGCTTGAGAGGATGTTGCTGAGCAATATGTAACCTGTATCATTAATGAAAACGATTTCTTCTAGTCAGTTTCTCTTGCGCCACTGGCCTCTTCTTCGGGGGTTCTCCCCCTTGAGATAACCTTCAATGTTCCTAGACCGGACGGGCGTTGCCCGTTTTCTTTTCTGCCCGGTCATCGTATGCCGCCCTCGTCTAGAGGTGTTGCCCCGGGCTCGTCGGGCTTGGGATGTTACTTTCCCCGCCGATTCTGTCCGTCGGGGTGATTGTCCTCAGCCTGTAGCAAGATTAGAATCTATTAAAATGCTTTTAGCATAGGCATGTTATAAAGATTTTAAGTTATATTAAATGGATGTTAAAAGTGCATTTTAAATAGTATTATAAAAGAGGAAGTCTATGTAGAACAACCACCAAGATTTTAACATGAAAGTTTGGATAATCATGTTTTCAAGTTAAAGAAAGCATTATATGGATTAAAACAAGCACCTCGTGCTTGGTTTGAAAGATTAAAGAACTTTCTATTAAACTCTGGTTATTCTATAGGAAAGATAGAGTCTACTTTATTTACCAAACATATAGATTCTGATGTTATCATTATACAAATATATGTTGATGACATAATTTTTGGTTCTACTAATGATTCTCTTTGTCAAGAATTTTCTAAGAAAATGCAGAATAAATTTGAGATGAGTCACATGGGTGAATTAACCTACTTCTTTGGACTTCAAATCAAACAAATGAAGGAAGGTATATTTATACATCAAAGCAAGTATACAAAATAACTCATCAAAAGGTTTGGATTAGAGAATTCTGCAGAAAAGCGTACTCCAATGGGTACTTCATCAAATCTTGACAAGAATCCAAATGGTAAGAGTGTTGATCAAACATTATATCGAGGTATGATTGGATCATTACTTTATTTTACTGCAAGTAGACCAGATATTATGTTTTCTGTTTGTATATGCGCTAGATATCAGTCTGATCCTAAATTATCACATTTGACTGATGTCAAAAGGATAATTATATATATTAAACATACATCTGATTTTGGTTTATATTATCCAAAATAAAATTCATTTGATTTGATTTCATATAGTGACGCAGATTTTACTGGCTGCAAATCTGATCGTAAAATTACAAGTGGAACTTTTCACTGTTTAGGTTATGTGTTAGTATCATGGTTTAGTAAGAAACAAAACTCTGTTTCTTTATCTATTACTGAAGCGGAATATATTGCCACTGGTTTAGCATGTGCATAGATTTTATGGATGAAACAAACTATACTAGATTACGACATTACATGTAACGCATGTCCTATTATGTGTGACAACACTAGTGCTATTAATTTATCCAAAAATCCGGTACATCATGCACGCACTAAACACATTGATATACGTCATTACTTCTTGGATGATCATGTCCAAAAAGGTGACATTATTCTTAAGTATGTCGACACTAAAAATCAAATAGCTGATATCCTTACTAAGCCTCTTAAGGAAGAAATTTTTCTAAAACTTAGACGAGAACTTGGCATTATTAGTGAATCAACATTTTAATCATATATTATAGATATATATTATGTTGGTATCATTTTATGATTTTTCTGGATTTTTCTGAAGTAATGAACTTTTGAATTAGTCGACCAATTCTTGATACTAGTCGACTAACTAGCCAGAATCACTTATTATATTAATAAAAATATATTTAACATAAAATTATTTTTATATTTTGTCAAAACCGGTCGCTTTCATTCAAAATTTTGAATGATACATTTTCCTCTCATTCAGTACTTTTCAAGTACAAAGACGTGACCTCTCTCTTACACCCTTTTTACTTTACGTACAAAAGTAAAAAAGGAGAGCTTCGTTTGGGGCATGACTAGGGGTGGCAATCGGGTCGGGTCGGGTTGGGTTCGGGTCGGGTTAGATTTGTCCCGACCCGAATAGGGGTAAACCCAAACCCGACCCGGATAAAATCCGAGTCAAGGTTCGGGAACCCGCACCCGACCCGAGTGCAACGTGGGTAACCTGTACCCGACCCGGTTTGTCTTACGGGTCGGGTACGGGTTGTGTTCGGATCGGGTTTGGGGTGAAAAGAGTGATTATTTTGCAAAAAACACTATTACGGGTCGGGTTCGGGGTGAAAAGAGTGAAATACGGGTCGAATTCGGGTCAACCGGGTCGAGTGGTCAAACCCGTAGCCGACCCGGATTTTTATCCGGGTCGGTCGGGTTGACCCGAATTCGACCCGACCCGGATTGGCTTCTTCCCATACCCGACCCAAGAGGCCGGGTTCGGATTGGGTCGGATTGGATCGGGTCTATATTACCACCCCTAGGCAAGACCCACATAAGGGCCTTCGGGCCCGAGTCCCACATAAGTTAGTTTTGCAGACCAATTCAAACCGGATACATATCTATTATAATCTCTTTGATTTAGAATTAGATTAATAAATAGCTACAAAAAGATATGAATTCATGTTGAACTAGAATTCTAGTCTGCTTGAAAAGAAAACTTGTTAAGACTAAATTTCAGTTATATGGCACTGTATACTAATTAGAATTCTAGTTCTAATGTAATACAAACTCTCAAAGCAGCATAAATTTATCCGCCTTTATATGATTAATAATTCTTATTTTCACGTGTGGAGCACTGTCAAGAGAAGCCTATATAAAGAAGAAAAATTTGCTGATGCTTTATATATTTATCAATGAATCAAGAAAACCAAGCAAATTGATCGATCGATCGACGAAAATCCCTTTTCCCTTCAACATATCATGCTGGTAGGTAAAAAAAAATTAGACTATTTTGATCCAATGAATCTGATAGGTTTTTTTTGTCGGTCTTTTCTCCGTTTTAATGCTTGAGTCCTTTATTTATGAGGGGATTCTTATTTTCTTAGCTTCAACCATTCCCGAACTTGAGGAGCAGCAACTGAAATGAAAGGTTGTTAGTTGTTCTGATCTCCATCCGGACCTTTTAACAGAGATATTCAAGCGTCTGGATGTCGTCGATTACATTCGGCATCTGTCAGTCTGTGCTTTATGGCGATCAACTTCTGAGAGAACAATGAATTTTTGCAAGCCGAAGAAAGGTCGTCAGCTCTCATGCTTTTTGATCTCCTATATTGACAATAAGCCCGGTTCCCGATGATTTTACGGCCTAAGTTGTTTTCATACAAAGATGAGATCAGGTCCTGTCGGCTAGACTCAAGTTTATAAAAGTTGGTTAGCTCCAATGTCCCACCGTAACATTTAACTTTGATTTTAGGAAGTTTTTGGGGGAGACAAAACTCTGTCACCGAGAAAAAGTCTATTAAAACCATAATATTCTGTCTCTCAAGTTACGTTTTTTGATACAATGCACATTTTGTTAAAGGGAAGGCAACCCAATGTCCATTAGCTATAGAGATTCATCCAACACGGTTAACATGAAATAAGAGCACGCCATTTGTGACCATCATGAATTATCTGTGACATTTTGCCTAGTAAAGCTTTTTTTAAAATGAATTTAACAAAATGATTGAACATATAAATGTCACGTGCAATGTATGAAAATCATAACAATATTACATTATTCAAAATATTTTTACTTCTAACATAAATAGAAAAAATTAGAAATAACGTCAGAGATTCAGAAATTTCATGTATAATAAAACAAATACAAGAATCATCGCCAAATAATTTAGATGCATGGGCTAAAAGAAGAGTTTTATTAAGCTTTTTACAACAATGCAATGGAGATGGTGCTTTGAAATGATTCTCCCTGACCAATGCAACTGCTAGCTACGTATGATCCTTGTGTATATTAAACCATTGTAAACTGTTTGGTTGAATGTTTCGATTAGAAATATGCATTTTTGTGGTTTAAATAAAATGAGTTTGGGTTCTGAAAGAATCATGTCTTTCCAATGGAGACTGTAGTTTAGAAAAAAGATTAGGCTTAGTAATAGGGATTTTGTTTGAGTGATGAATTGACAAGCCAAGGAGATCAATGGATTGGAGATGGAAAAATACAGTGGTCTGTGTATATGGGGGGATAGTATGGGATGGAAAAATAAGTTAGTTTTGCAGCCCAATTAGGCCAAAGACATATCGGTCGAACGGTCGTATGAAGGGAGTCTATTGTGATGCGGCCCACTAGGATGCGGCGGTGGCCCACTAGGGTGCGACAACATTAATTGCGTATATAAGTGATGGGATTGGATGTCGTAATTGTCGGGATCCGTATCATTAGGAATTCCTAGCCAATGATGACACCTATTGTAAACTTGGAAAAATAAGTTAGTTTTGCAGCCCAATTAGGCCAAAGACATATCGGTCGAACGGTCGTATGAAGGGAGCCTATTGTGATGCGGCCCACTAGGATGCGGCGGTGGCCCACTAGGGTGCGACAACATTAATTGCGTAGATAAGTGATGGGATTGGATGCCGTAATTGTCGGGATCCGTATCCTTAGGAATTCCTAGCCAATGATGACACTTATTGTAAACTTGGAAAAATGATTCATGTGCAATACCTTAAGCTTCACAGAATTCAGAGAAAAAATGATTCTCAAACTCATTCCCATGATCGCTCTGAATCCTGACAATTTTGCCAATGCTATCTCCTTTCTCAACTTGAAGGTGAATACACAGTTTCTTAAAGGCTTCAAACATGTCTGATATTTCCTTAAGAAAATCTGCCCAAGTAAACTAAGAAAAATCATTAACACAAACATAGATATATTTCTTACCTTTCATGCTAGTTTCTGACGTGGGTCCGATCAGATCCATATGTAAAAGCTCCAGGTATTTAGAGGTAGTAATCATCTGAATTTGCTTGTGACTCGTCTTCTTTTGCTTTCCAAGTTGGCACGGTCCATACACACCTTCTTTCTTCTTGGTTAGAATTGGTATACCATGAACAGCTCCTGCTTGAGATATCTTCATCAAGGTCTTGAAATTTAAGTTACCTAGTTTTTGAAGCCACTGCTCTGAAACGTCAGTAGTGATATTGAAGCACTTGTTAGGTTCTTGTAGAAGATAACAGTTGTCAGTAGACCTTTTTCCTAGTAAGAATGCATACATCATCTCTATTGAAAACTAAGCATTCATCTTTAGTGAACCGGATGAGAAAGCCTTGATCATACAGTTGGCCTATACTAATGAGATTTGCCTTCAAGTCTTCTACATGCAGCACATCCTTCAGCTTCAGGGACCCTGTCACATCGAGATTCCCTTTTCCAACCACCTTACTCCTCTGACCACTGCCAAAGGTAACATGACCTTTGTTACCAACTGAATACTCGGTGAGAAGAACCTTATTACCTGTCATGTGTCGTGAGAATCCACTGTCGAAATACCGAAGATTTTCAGAGAACGCAAGCAACGAAGTGTATGCCACCATGCTGTATAACTCAGATTTCTTAACACATTTCTTCGTTGTCCTTTTGCTGGGATGTCTAACACTTCTACCTTCACGCCAGTGCTTCATACGGCTGAAGCATCTCCAGCTAGTGTGCCCTACTTGTCCACAGTAATCACACACGGAATGCCTGGATGTTGAACTTTTTCTCTCCTTCAACTTCGGCTCATGCCCTTTGTCCTGACCCAGTTTTACAAGTTCTTTAGTAGTAAGAACACGCCTTGTCTTGGGAACATGCACATAGCCTCCTCTGTTGTATCCAACTTCTGTGCGATCTCATGGGACTTTCCCCATGTTGAGAATATCATCAAGCTTTGACTTCCCCGAGTTCAACTTGTTGAGGATGCTCTCAGCCTTCTCAGCTCTAAGCAGAGTTCTCCTGAGTTTGCTCTAAAGATTCTGGAGTCTGAGCTCCGTCTTCAGAAGTTTTACCTTAGTATCATCATTCTCACTTCTCAGTTTGGAGCATTCATCTTTCAATTTATTGTTGGCTTTCCAAATCTCCAACTATTTGTTGAACATAGTCCGGTATGCCGACCAAATGTCTTATTCATCAACATCATCCTCACTATCACCTTCAGAGTCAAATACACTGCTAAGTGCTGTACTTAATGTTTCAACATCCTGTTTCACATTGCTCCGTATGGTCCCCAATGTTGTAACAGATATTTCAACATTACGTTCAACATAACTAGATGTGTCATACTCAGGCTGACCTTTCAGAGTAGCAGTGAACGCAACGTAATTACTGGTGATGTTCTCATCTTCAGCACTTCCTTCAGAATCTTCATCACTCCAGGTACTGGCTAGAGATTTCCCTTTCTGCTTCTGAGAGTGTTAGCACACTTAGCTTGTATGTGACCAAAGCCTTCACACTCCCTGCATTGTATTCCTTTGCCCTTGGTTTTTGACTCATACCGCTGAGTGGAACGATTAGTGGTTTTTTCAGCCATGGGAGGATTTGAGCGCGCCATCCTGTTGACAGGTTTGAGCTTCTGACCCCTGTTGATGATCTTCCTCATCATCCTACTGAAGTTCTTGGTTAGCAAAGCAATGTCTTCATCTAGCTCCGACTCATTCTCAAATTTAGGTGTTTCACTAACCTCCGCCTTTAATGCCACCCACTTTTTCCTTCTGTTCTGTTTGAGATTCATCACATAGGCTTGAAAAGAACCCATGAGTTCATCCAATCTCATAGTAGAGGTGTTTCTCACTTCTTCAATAGCCGCTATCTTTGCAGAAAATTTATCATGAAGAGACCTCAACGTCTTCTCTACCAGCTTCTTTTGAGAATATTTCTTGCCTAGTTGAAAGGCCTGGTTGGCTATATCTCTCAGTCTACCGTTAAATTCGGCAACTGTCTCATCATCATTCATTCTAAGATTTTCGAACTGGGAAGTAAGCATTTGAAGTTTGGAGGCATTAACTGTACTCGTTCCTTCATGAACATTTTGAAGAATGTCCCAAGCTTCTTTGGCATACTCACATGTGGATATCAGCTTGAACCGCTCTTCGTCAACAGCAGTGAAAATTTCATTCACAGCCTTTGAGTTTTCGAATACCGCTCGATCTTCTTCTGGATCCCAATCTCTTGTCGGTTTGAGATATTCTTTGCCTCCTTGTCTACTTCGATCGGTGGACTCCATCCTTCAACAGTGGTGACCCATGCCTTCTCATCCAGAGACTTGATAAAAGCACGCATCCGGGACTTCCAGTATGTGTACTTTGTTCCGGTAAGTAGAGGAGGACGTGTAACGGAAGCGCCTCCTTTCGTATTCATGACTAGCATACTACAAACACAGGATCACACCCACTGTGACAACACAAAGTAACACTGATGACCTGCTCTGATACCAAATGAAATTCATTACGCAATAATAAACAGTGAATCCAAAGGATTAACACAAGCCAATCAGAGACACACAAGACTTGGTAACGCAGTTCGATGCGCACACCTACATCTGCGGGCCACGCCCAGAAAATCAGAAAACTCCACTAAAATAATCAATGAGTACAATCACTAATGTCACGATTCTATTAGGAGGAACAACATCCCCCTTAATACAAACCGTGATGATTGGTCACTACCAATCCATGGAGTATTCTTAGCAAGCTCTCCTTGCACGCAAGCTCCCTTTGTACAACCACTAGATCAACTCCATTGATCCTACGCTGTCAACGAAGCAACCCTAATAAACCCCGCTCCCCCTCAATCCGTGGGTCAACAGGGAAGATCTTCAATCATCGCAGCAGCAGATCGGCAACCCACAATTTTCGGAACAACATTAGGCAGGTGGTTCCGCATATCTTCAAGGATCCGATGAAAAAGGAATTGCGGGCAAGAATCTCTCTAACCGTCTCAACAATAAAACCGAGAGATATTAGCTTCCAAATATATCTTTACCAATATTCAACCATCAGAAAAACCAAATAATTATTAAAGATATGCAGCAGGGATTAAGAGCTTCCATCGACAAAGATCACGTACTCAACATAAAAATATTTCTGCTAACCAACTCAGCGTGTTGAACATTGTGTTATAACATAATGTTCAACATCTCTTTCAACATGAACAAGAAACGACGTCTCTCTTCTTCAAGATAATTAACAACAGACAAAACAATATCTTGGTACCACTATTGACAACACAGTCACGAACGAGACCTAACAAAACCAAAATTCTATTAAATCCAAAGCTTTTTCGCCTGTTGATACAGAGAATTAAAAAGCCATGTCACAATAAAATCATTAATTTTCTAACAATTTGATCAACAGGCCAAAAGTTATAATTAGTTTTCCCAGATGTTTTGTATGTTTCCTTTTAAACATGCGGATCGATAGTCCCAAAAAAATTACACACAGAGAGAGAATGGAGAATGCACATCCTTTTTATTCTCTTGAAAATAAGGGAGACGAGAGTAACAATCCATCTTACGGATCGAGATGAACTCTTTCATGATCAGATTTACTGGTTGCTCATGAATATAATCCAAGTTTACTTCGCAGGATCAACGTAAACAGAGAGAAACGCATCAGTTGCTTAATCAGAATAACATTGAAGACCTGAGAGTCGCTTGACAATGAAAACCCCTCGTGCTTTCTAACAAATTATCATACAAACAAAACACCAAAAGACCAAATGCCAGAACAATCATCAAGATAAAGAGAGATCAATTGTTCAAAAATAAGCAAAGCACCTGACAAATGTGAGTGTGCACGTCTTCAATAAAACTGTACAAAAACCAAAGTGAAATTTACAAGGGCTAAATCCAAAACCTGCATGCTAATCTAACAGCACTGAAGTTTATAAAAAGACCTCTGAATGTAGGCCACATTCTTGAATTCTGATCTTTCCCCGATGCTCCTGCGCGGGGTTTGGATTCTGCGGTAGCATGTTTCTCATCATACGGATCAAGACGCACCCTAATTCGGTTGATCTTGATGGTTCCACTGAGCGATTCGCCGTTTCTGGATTCCATCTTCCTCACTTGAAGCCTGTATCTTCTGGTTCAGGTTACCAGAATGGGGTTTTGGGTCGCGTTCTCTTCTTTGGATTCCTGCCCAGGGCGTTGTCATCATCGTTTGGAGCAAGTTCATCGTAGTTGGGCATGCCTGTAAAAGATTCTTCTTCTTGTTCACCGTAGTTGGGCATTCCCATAATGCACTGTCACATAGTATTGATCCTAGGATTACATTTGCATGAACGGCACAATTTCTATGTTCAATGTAAGATGAAAAACAAACAAGAATGTTTATGACTTCCATTAGAGCTTGCCGCATACCTCATGTTCGCTCTTGACTTCACCATGCTTCGATGTCCTCTGTGCTCTCGGATGGACTCGATGATTTCTCTGGCACCGCCGACAAAGCCAAATCTTTACGTACTTTTGGGCTGTTGTGCACATTCTCTCAGTTGATCAATCTTGCCGTCCAGTACCCAAGCCGTTCCTTTTGGTCACACGACAGAGAACAAAGGCATCATGTACGAAGAAGAAACATGCAAGTGTGGAAAAATTCTAGCAAGAGTTGCACTAGGAACACTTCAGAGACTGTGCTTAATCCATCCTTTACTGTATTAACTCTATAAATCTAATGTATCATCCGTAACATACATTGTTGACAACAGCGTTTTCAAATAAAATGGAACCAGCTACACTTGGTGAAGCATACGCAAATAGCACAAAACATAGAACATATCTAAGCATTTGATGATGCAGCTAGCTGCATAGGACCAAAATCAGGAAACTAGAAATTTCAACGAAGCTAATAAAAAGTTGACATATATCTTCATGTTTAACTTTCAATCACAAGATCTATAAGCAATGAATCATCAATTGAAGCTTGCCTTAAGAAAGGATTATACGTTACATTCATAGCTGGTGCGGCTTTACATTCATTCTCATTTTCATAATACTCATACATGATCCAATCCGCACAACTTTGATACCTGATATTCCTATGTTTGCCAGTAGACGTCCAGTAACCTGCTGCTGTGGTTTTATTTGAGCGAGAACCATTTCGATACTTTTTGTCACGAGATGCAAAGAAGTGCCACTTACTATCTCTGGTGGGAACATTACATTTTGCTACATACATGAAATAAAAACAGTAAGTAATATGAGATGGAATTTGTAGCACAATATGATATACACTCCAACAAATAAGTTATCATAATTACCAGGTAAATCCCAGTGTTCGTGCTTATATATGTCGATCTATGATATCATATTAAACTCAATTTTCAGACTAAGAATCTTCCTCTTCAAATAATGAGAAATGAGTTCCATATCTGTCGGGTGAAAGCCAAATCCTGGCGGCAGAGAATACCCACTTAAAGCTTCCATTTCATGAGAAACCTGCAAGCAGAGAAACAATAACGACTATATCAGTGATAACAATTGACAGTCACTCTGAAGAACGGCATTATTAAATGGAAAAAAAGAAAAAAAAAATCTATATAAATTGAGACTAATGTGTATCATATGACACATGAGAGATCTCTCTAAGGTGTATCGCTTTATCGATAGTACTTTAAACAACCCCAAAGTGTGCAAGTTCGCGCTCGGTATGTTACAACATTCGAATTGAAGCTTATCACTCTTGACTTAAGTTATTAACACATCCACAAATCTCCAACTTCCTACCAATGCTTTCAACTTGATAAGATTATCTATAGCAAAGATTTTTAGTCAAGTTGGGTTGAGCAGATGAATGGAACTAAAGTGAGTAGGTTACTAAAACTACTCACTAAAAATCCCCAATACAACTACTTTAATATATATATATATATATATATATCAAGGGCCGACATCCGAGATTCGGCAGCTTAAAACCCCATCAAAACCACTCACTAAAAAGTGAATCTTTACATATTACCACTTCTGAACACCAAAATTTATCAAACTAATCCAAATAACAACGCAAAATGGGGTTTTAACCATTCAAATACTAAACCAAAATCCCCACCGATCACATCCCAATCACATATTGAATACCCACTAATCTTTTTTTTTCTCCAAACTGTAAAAAGAAATCCTTGTAAAACATATATCAAGAGCTTATTTAAGCATCAGTTTGAGTGTAAGGAATCTCCCTCCCATCGGATATAATGACTTAAACAAAACTGAATAGAACTTTAAAAATTGCATGTTTATAAGAAACTGAACAGAACTTTTAAATTTAAAGAGTGTTACCATTGGCTACGGTATAGAAATGTGAGGGATGTGATTAATCTTGTTGCGATGTGGGCCACCCTCTTTGTAATCCGTCTTCAACTGTAGATGACAATCAATTGCAATTATTTTTTCCAGAGAAGAGGGCAGCATGTCGGGCAGTGTCTCTATCTTAGAACACCTATTCATCCACAATGATTTCAGGGAACAAGGAAGGTTGGGCAGTGTCTCTATCTTAGAGCAATTAGATATCACCAATGATTTCAGAGAACAAGGAAGGTTGGGCATTGACTCTATCTTATTGCAAGAGTGTATCTCCAGTTGCTTGATGGAAGATAGATTCTCCAGAGTCTCAGGCAATGATGGAAGATTATCACAATCTTTAAAGGATAGCTGTCTGAGGGAGGTCAGGTGTAGAAAGATGCCCTCTAGCTCGGCACTGAAGGGTACGTCCTGTGAACATCCACTGATTTCCAACTCCACGAGAGAATTGAGGCCATGTTCCTGAAGCAAAACCGGGAGCAGCAAAGGTTCATCAATTTCAAGCTTTCCTTTCATAGAGGGCAGGCGGTTGTCATTATCGATTTCTCCTCCTTCCGCTCCTGCAGTTGTTGTAAGCTCTGGGCATTTCTTAACCTTTAATCTCCTTAAAGATGTAAGCGATCCTATGCCCTTGATCGACCTTAGATTCTCCAAACCAACAATAAATAGATCCTCAAGTTCGGTCAGATGGGGACCCAGGTGAAGCGATGTTATCGATGGTAAATTTCCAAGTTGCAGTGTAGAAAGAGAGTGGAGCTTGATTTTCATCAAGAATTCATTAAGAGTACCCTCTTCAAGGACACGGTCACACCAAATCTTCAATGATCTGAGGACAAATGGTTGGTGACTACTGATGCCCATACTCAGCAAATGTTGATGTTGCTGCTGCTGCTCTCTTTTATCATAAAATGCTACAGCACTGGTAAGAAAGGCTTCAGTTCCTAGCCCATTTATTATCTCCAGCACTTCAAGACTGCAAGGGAAAGGGTACAACTGCATCAGCTTAGGGCAATTCTCTACTGTGAGCTCTCTCAGCCGGGACGGGAGATTGGGAACTGCAGTTAGATTCTGGCAATGCAACAGCTTCAGAGAGGTTAGATTACGAAGCCAACCTGGACGATCATCGAGCATCCAACCAGGCGGCTTGGCACCATTATAATACCAGATAGCAAGCTTTTTAAGATCTGGATGGGGCTCAAGGCCTTCAAGCACAGCATTGTCTGTATCAGGATTCACATCAGCAGCCCTGTTATCATCCCATTTCAATATCAACTCTTCCAAGTGTCTTTTTTCCGTTAACATTGCAATGGTGGCCCCCGCCTTATCCTTAACAAATTCAAGGCCCTTAATTATCAGCCGCCCTCTAATCTGTTGCAACTTCTCCAGTTGTTGAAGACCATATTTCTTAGTCCTATCAGCACCATAGACTTCCAATTCCTGAAGAGAAGTTAGGTTCCCAATATCATCTATCTTTGAGCATACATGTCGATTTACATGCCTCAGTTTCATTAAATTATTCAAGCTTTTAGGCACTGTATTAATAAACCTGTGTTGAATATTCAGATCCATATACTGCAGATGATAAAGTGACCCCAATGACTCAGGTAATCTATTCGTCTCTCCTAGTTGCAAATCTCGAAGATGCTTTAACTTACCAACAGAGATATTCAGCTCCAACGGTGAAGACCATCCAAAACGCAACACTCGAATCTTTGTTAGCTTCTCACACATTTTCACCGTCTGTTTACTAATAGTGCTAACTTCAGCCACTAATGATGGAAAGATGTGAACGGTGCGTAAGTTTTCCAGCTGCATTATGCTAGCCGTATGCAGATCAAGCTTGTCACTCACAACAGACAAATGGATCACCGTTGGAGGAATGCTAACGGGGTCATCACCCTCAATTCTAAAGCAATAATTTCTCGAGACCGTTTCAGCTAAATCATGCACCAAATCATGCATGACATACTGGCCTTTCATTGCATGATAACTTTGAAAGAGAGAATATGAGGACAAGTCATCAAAACACCGTCGGCCTTTGTCTTCCAATGACTCATGGCCGATGGCTTCAACGTACCCATGTGCATTCCAAAGTCGTACCAATTCATCGATGTCAGTTGAACTATATACGTAGCCCTTCTCATATAAACTGCAAATTGCAAAACAACGTTGTAGATGTGGGGGCAGGTGCTGAAAACTCAACAGAAGAACACCCATGGTTTCCCCAAGCATGTCAGCCGCAAGAATACTTCTCCACACACTAGCATCGTATTCCTTGTTCCGTAACAAGCTCCCCGCATGCCTCGCCGCCATGGGAGAATTCTTCAGATTGCACAGAGCCTTCTCGCAGATATCTGCCAGTTCTGGATCCTCAATCACCCTGTCCGCATCGTCAAATGCATAGTGCTTGAAGATAGACCGGCATTCTTCAACTGTGAGGCCCTCTAAGTAGACGATATGTTCGTCCCTGGCTCTCGAAATTTGCACCGTTCTGTCCATCCGAGTTGTTATGAGAATCCTGCCCCCGACTTCGCCACCTTGATGCAGAGGAACAAGCAGTTGGTCCCACGATTTCATGTCTTCGGTCCAAACGTTGTCCAAAACAAGCAGAAACGTTCTTGACATTAAAGCTTCCTTGAGTTTCATCTGAAGAACATCAAGATTGCTAACCGGACCGGCGGACGAGCCCTTTTCGACACCCTCCATGATTTCTTTGGTGATTTTGTGTGTGTCGAAGGTGCGGGACACATGCACCCAGATCTTCAGATCGAAATGATCTTGAACTTTTGCGTCATTGAAGACAAGCTGAGCCAGAGTGGTCTTTCCGGCCCCTCCCATGCCGCGTATGGCGTGAATGATAACATTTCTTCTGCTGCTGGACACAAGAGGCTCGGCAGTCAGCTTGTTTACCAGAGCTTTGCGTTCGTCGTCCCTACCGAACACTGGCGACGACAGACCAGAGACGGTGGTACGTTGCGGTTGCCTCACGGTGGCATTGGCTTCTTGGGCGGCGGCGGAATTAACAAGAGTGAGAAGGGGAATCAATTCGGCGACTGCTTCGTCCGCGGACTGCTTCAGCTTCTTGAAGCTCCGTTTCATTTCAGTTTTGAGCAGAAGAGGGGCAAGCATCTCTTTCGCCTTGCCTCTAATTTTTTTGAGAGAAGAGGGAAGACGACTGACCTCGCGTTTGATGGCGTTGTATTCGTACATGTCCAGTACGTCTTCGGCCTCGTACGCGGCAGCCTGGAGCTTCGTCAGCCATGGCCTCAGCTTAGCTGCATCGATCCGCTCTGATTGCTCGATGACGGTCGAAATCTTGGGAAGGGTGACGGTCTTCAACTGATCTAGCTCATCCCGCGTGATGTCGCCTCCGAAGTAGGAGGCAACTTTGTCTTCCAACTTGGAGATGATGGGCGACACGGTCGCAATAGCCAAGCTGACCGCCACCGCCGCCGCCGTCACCATCTGAGTGAGAGAGAGAGAGAGAGAGAGAGAGAGAGAGGGGAAGGGAAAGGGAAGCGCAAGAGAGAGAGAGAGACAATTGACTTCAGCCCGCTAATGGAGGGAGGGATCAACTACCCCGTTTACACTCTTCCGCAAAGCAAGCGGTAACGATTATTAATTCATCACGTGACGTTGCAATTAACGACTGGTTGGATTGGGAAAATCTTTAGTTATCTTCAAGATCCCATTAACTTGCGGGACTGACTCTCACTTCTCCAAATAAAAAACCCAGTCAAAAAACAGAAGAGTTCTAATCTCTAAGAGCAACTCCAATGCGTCGTCATAACTGCATTTTGGAGAGAAATTTCTCTACAACGCGTCGGCAATTTGGAGCCAGGGATGCCAAACTGCTTCAGTCCCCTTCAGATTTGAAGGGACACTGTTCACACCTTCAAAAATTAAATCCCCATGTATTTACCTTTTTAACCCTTTATTAAATTAAGTATATTTACTTATAACTAAAGTATTTTACAAATCACATTACCAAATTTAATAATTTTAGTACCGTTGGAAATATCGCAATTATACCTACAAAATAAGACCAATATTGGATATTTTTCGAGCAAATTTAAAATATGTACAATATAACAAGAAATACTTAATACTTATTCATAATTTTATGTACAATATCTCAATTTTATATTATTTATAATTTTCTTCCATGAAGAAATAATGTATTAGATTGTCCCATTTTAATGATAAATATCTTTCATTAGTAAAGTTTAAACAAAGAGAAAATAAGATTTGAAGATGGTGGGTTGGAGTTGCCCATCCTCCAAAATGGCGTCTTTTAGATATATTCCATTTTGAAGGGGGATTTTTAGAGATGTGGGTTGGAGTTGCTCTAAGCCTGATCCTTTCAAGTTCAACCTTGATTATTACCCACTTGATCTATATATCTATTATACATTTGACAGCGATTTTTGAATCCTAGGGCTGACTAGGACAAGCTGACTAGGACAAAGGGGTTGATAGAAAGAGGGCCAAGATTAAATCTAGAGAAATGAATGGCAGGGATGAAGCTTTGCTTGGAGATTGTGGGTCCCATTTTGGGTCCCATTTAACTCAGCCCGTTTTTCCATGGGGGAGAGCAATAGTCTTTTTTGGGAGAGAGCAAGAGTTTTTCGGGTAGAGTAAGGGCCAGTTCTTTTGCCCGAATCCGCGAGAATCCCGCCTGCTAGAGCATTGTTCACCCTCTTTCTCGCGGAATCTCAACTCAACTTTCCAATTTCTGTTCTTTTCTCGCCTTGAATCGCGCCTGGGAAAGGCCTACGTGGAGGGGGCAGTGTGGAATCTGGGGGGGGGCTTTGGGTTTTCCTCTCGACTCGATGCGATTTCGTGAGAATCCTTGCGGAGGTGGGTCCCTCTTGTGTGTGATCACCTTCAATGCCTTGTCGTTTTGCTCCATCTGCCTCCCTGTCTGCTGCCTGTGCGCCTTCACTGCTGCCAAAAGCCGTAGCCCCATCTGCCTCCATCTGCCTCCTTCGCCCCTCTCACACTGTTAACCCTAAAAATTTTGCTTCGTCGCCCCTTTCTACTCAAAGCGATCGCCTTTTTGGGTTGCCGAAGAGATCCACGGCTGCTGGATCCACGGGTGTGCCCAAGGCAGCGTGCATGTGCAGATCGGAGCTTCGATTGGAGATTCCAAGGAGGTATTCAGGTAAAAATTGGGTTTTTACTTGAAATTAGTTTACATTTTTCGCATTTCTTGGGCAAGAATGCCGAAATCCCTAACTGTCTTTCTTTACCTTGCTGCATACGATGGATGGAGCTGTTGTGGGTAGCCAAAATTGATCCACGGTGACGAGGATCGTAAGGAGTGCCCACGGCAGCAGCATCTCCTTGAGGGGAGTAGCATCGTGAATCGGTTGGACCGTGATCGTCACGGAAGGTATAATTTTTGACTGTGTTTGTGTGGTGGCTTGCTAGATTCTGATGATGCAACGAGAATGCTGCCGAAAGATCAATTTGTGATGTTATGCGTGGGATGTTCAATGTGAAATGTTGGGTATTTAGGCAGCGGCAGTAAAAATATGTCGAAAAAATGACATTTGTGCACCACAAATCTGCGAGACACAACATACAACGCATGATTTTTGCAATACACCACATTGCATGCAAGCTGAACCCTTAACTGAAGTCGGTTACATTACATAAATTGCCCAATGATGAAAATACACAATGAAAATGAGTATTGTAAATAATGATGCCTTGTTGGTGCATTGCTTTGGGACGCTTGATTATTTTCAAGAAATCAGCAATGCGTAACTGATGTCGGTTTATTCTGAGGGCAATTTGTTGAGGATTCATGCATGGCAAGTGATCGCACCCCGGATACACGTCCCGAGGCGACGGTTGTAGTTTTACCGCAAGCGCACGGTATAGCGGCAAGCGGGTATCGAACACAGGGAGGACGAATGACCGTGCTTGTTCCTAATCAACCTGGCTATTCAAGAGAGATAATTGCCTTGGGCGATCCTGTCACAATCGTCAGACAAATGTGCGAAATATCAAATCAAATAAAGAACGTCTAGGGAATGGGGAATCCCCGCTACTCACCGCATTTCATAAAAGTGGTTCGTCGGTATTAAAATTGCTAGAATGAGAATTCGGATGAACTAGTTGCAACTGAATGTAGAACCAAGCTCACGCTCTCTCGCTGTTGCCGGTCTATAGCTTTCCTAGGTTCGGGTCCAATCTCTTGCAAACCCTAGCCTAGGGAAGCTAGCATTAGGATCAACATCATCGTCCAATCGCGCACCGAGCCCAATCTCTTGCAAACTCGTTCCACGACCTAGATTAGGATAGTTCCTACCCGTCCAATCTCTTGCAAACGGGTATCGGCATGGAATTGCACCCGGAAATCCTAGTATCGGTCCAATCTCTTGCAAACCGATACTTCGAAAATCCGACTCCAACCCAATTCGAATTTCTAGGGCTTCCTATCGAATTGGGATCCAATCTCTTGCAAATCACAATCGATATGAATACCTAGCCATCCGTAGTAAATCGATCCCAATCTAATCTCTAATAACAATCCTAGCTCAATTTCTACCAATTCATCACAATTATGGAATTGGGCTTGTAGGGTTCATCCCCACGCCCCAAGACGTGGAGACTACTCACAAATCATAGCAATATCACAAAAATAATCAATGAAATAAGCAATAGAATTCATCACAAATATTGAGATAAACAATAAAAATAGAATTTTTAGGGAAGAGAGATGCAAACCAATGGAGTTCTTCAATTGAATCCAACAAAAATCCAAGTTTTTCCTCTTCTCCAATCACAATAATAAAGCTAAAAAGTAATCTAAAAAGCTGCAAAAAATCTAAGAGTTGGCTCCCAAAACTAGGGTAAAAACAGGGCTTAAATAGCCCCAAAAATCGTCCAAAAATCCTGACCAAAACGCCCCTGCACAGCCTGTTTTCCGCAAATTTCGCTACAGGCAGCGCATCGTACTCGGCCGAGTGACAAAAGTCGCTCGGCCGAGTGAAAACCCTGTAATTTTCCAGTAAGTCGGGGCTTTCAGGGGTCTTCAGTTCGGAGGCGGCTCGGCCGAGTGAGTTGTCGTCACTCGGCCGATGTCTTCACTGCACTCGGGCGGACGGGATTTACCACTCGGCCGAGTGGGTCTTCTGAAGCTCAGGTGGCCGAAAAACAGTAACTTCGTTGATTTGGAGGGGCTTCGTCTGGGCGCCACTCGGGCGGACGTGGTATAGTCACTCGGCCGATGTGGTCTCCGTCGCGCGGCCGAGTACACATGGAAATCGTGTCTGAACGGGTCGGCCGAGCGGTGTCTCGCTGGTCGGCCGAGTGGCTCCTCCACTCGGCTGAGTGGGACACAAAAAATGCCCAATCTGATTGTTTTGGCCTCCTCGTCGCTCCTGCGACGTCCATTCTTCTTCCGCTCCTCTCCAACAGCAAAATACCCCTCGGGGAGGTCGTCGGTGGCCGTCTAGAGTAAGCGCATCTCGAGATCACTCCAAATCGCGCCAAATCACCTGAAATGCGACAAAAACAACAAATCGTGAAAAGCATCGCAATATCGTCGATATATCGTGAAAAACATGATTTGGGCGATCAAAATGGCATGCAAACATGCGGAAAAAAGGTGTAAAATAAGGAGTGATCAAAATCCCCCAAGCTTGCCTCTTACTCGTCCTCGAGGAAGATAAGTAAAAGGCGAACCCGGTGGATTCGGAAAACGAATACGGCGAAAAACGAAAAACGAAGAAAAATGGAAAATAGAATAAAGAAGAAAGAAAGAAGCGAAGAGGTAGGGCGCTAGATCATTTTCTCAGGACGTGGGTTTCACTTACTCATATAGCATGCATCGAATGAGAAATACATGTCAAAGAATTTTATTTCGATATCATAGTATAATAGTGCAAATAGAAATAGAAAACCCACGAACAATGGTATAATCATGAAGAACGGAATAATTTTAAAATTAACATCGTCTGAATCATCTAAAGCGGTATACAAATCACAGATCACACACTTTTCAATTGAACGCTTTCTATCTGGAGTATAAGAGTATCACACTATAGAATAGAGAGAATAGAAAAGTATGGATTTCATGAAATGAACGCTAGGCTTAGATTTCTGGATTTCGTAAAGCTAGAAACAATCTCACCGAGTATAGAATATTACTTAGCCTAGGTTGTCGTGCAATGTCAAGTAGTCACTCTCTCACACATCAATGGATCCCCTCCCCCAAGCTTATCTATAAGCGTGATGGCACAAAAATATTTACATCCCCATTCTTATATAGCTCCAAAAGCAAAGAAGAGAAAGAAGAAAGAAAGTAAGTGAGATGGGATCTTTTATTGAGGATTTTTCCTCTTTTCTCTTTTCTGTTTTTTTTAATATGCACTAAGCAATATATACACAACGATCCCAACTCAGAGAGAGATAATGATATACAAGTATGTTTTTCTCTCTTTCATTTTTTTTTGAATAAGAGATTTGGAGCTAGGAATCAATAGCGGGGGAAATGCCATAAAATAGGATCGCTAAGGGGAGATTCACCAATGATTTTAAAAGTAGAGAAATGATGTTCAAGATTTGTGGAGAAAGAAATATATATAACTCTCGGCTCACTCTATAAGACATGCACGACAACTTCAGCAGGGTAATCTAATCTACTCAGTTTTGATCACAAAAAAGCTAACTAATCCAGATATATCATAGCTAACATCATTCAATCATCCTGAAGTGAAGTGTACAATTCATGCATATAGAAGTGATAAAGGAAAAGAAATCAGTACTCCAGATATAGGCATTCAATGCGTGAATCTTGGTGTGTTTTCTGTGGTAGCATACATATGAATATTCAGGCTCAGCTAATAATAAAATTTCATCCATTTTCATGCGGAAGAAAAAGTGTGGGTTACCATTTCTAAATGCAAAGCAAGTCATAGCATATGATATCAGAAATAAAATCTAAGACAAGACAAATATAGCATGCATATAGAATAAGCTAACTCCACGTAGACATCATCATAGAAAAGTCATCTCTAGCATGAGATGAAAAAGGAATAAAGATAAAGGAAAATAGAGCTATTCACAATGCAGCACGCAGAAAAATAAGAAAACCGTGATGCATGGTAAAATGAGAAAAAGTGATGGAAATGAGTGAAAACAAGTGCAAAAGTGGAAAGTGGCGTGAAAAACTAAAAATAAAGGTGGTAAATCAAAAAGAACGTGAGAACTCACTCCCCCAAGCTAAACGGCACAGTGTCCTCAATGTGCAAAGTGTGGCACACCGAAAGACGAGAAATGTGAGGGGTAGGTGAGGATGCATGCATGGAAAAATGAAAATAAAAAGAGAGAAAAAAAAAGAAATGAAAATATGATGCGGACATGATGCATGCACAGGTAGGAGTGATACGAATATAAATGTGTCACCAAAAACTCTCCCTCTCTCCCAAAAAAGATATAAAAAGATACGGCGAAATGAGAATCCCATAATAAGTGAGGGGAGTGGGGGTGGACAAAAATGCAACGGGACCCAGCAAAAACGGGCAGCGCAACGGCAGGAAAGAATCGATGGCATCAAGGGTGCCTAAGAAGGTGGCGCTGCACCGTCTCCGTCCCGAGGCGGAGGTGGAAGAGGCTGCTGAGCGGGGGTGGGTGTGGTAGTGGCAGCAGGCTGAGTGTGTGTGGGGGTGGGAACCTGCTGGGTGGGTGGGGGTACGTGCGGGAGACGCTCCAAGACCTGGGTGAGACAGTAGTGGATCTGGGGGATCAGGTCGAAGCGTCCAGCCATCGCAGAGACGGTGGAGGAAAGGGTCCTAAGGTCTCCTCTGAGACCACTCACCGCCAACTCAAGAGCACGAATGCTCTGCAGTACAGTGTCGGGCGGGGGTGGTGCAGAGGGACGCACCGGTCTAGGCTGCGCAGGGCGAGGCTGGCGTACGCGTGTAGAGTATGTAACGGGCTCAGCGGGGAAGGGAACAAAAGGTGTCGCGCCTGCAAATGTGGGCCTGGCCTCAGTGTGAGGCCAGGACACCGGAAGGTGAGAAGTGGAGGCAGCGGCAGCAAAGGAAGCGTGCAAAAGTGGCAACGAGGTGGCTAGAGAGGTCTGTGGCACAGAAGTGTGGACAGACGCCACGACACTCTCGGAGAATACGGCGGCAGTGGAGACAGAGGACTCTCCGCACTCGACAATGGTCGGCGGGCGCTCGGGTGGGGCAGAAGAAATCGGCTCGGCAGACAGAGGGCCAGTGGTGGTAGTGGGTGCGGAGGTGGTGACAGTGGTGACAGCCGCGGAAGTGGTGGAAGTGGGCTCAGCTGAGGTACTCATGACACTGACAGAGGTGGGGACAGAAGTGTCAGGAGCAGCGGAAACATCTGGTATGGGCTGAGGGGCCACTGGGTCAACAGGGTCGGCAGCAGGCTCGGCAGGGTGGATAGCAGGGTCTGCGGGGGCAGCGTGGGCAGCGTGGGCAGCGTGGGCCTGCTCGGCCTCCTCGGCCTCGAGCACGTAAGCAGCGGGGATGAGGAAATCCATCTCGGGGAGCCAGTCAACGTGGGCTGGTGCAATCTGAGTCTGAGCAGGGCTCGGGAGAATCATGTAATCGGCACCAAAAGGGCCATGCAACCAGACCCAATGACGCTCACCATGCAGACGGAGCATCTTCATCCGGGCCATGACGTCTATCGACAAAGAAGTGGGGCCCGATACTCGCCGCAGGTCGGCAGGTGGGTCCTCGCCGGTCATCAAGGTAAGCAAGGTGATCAGGCCGCCGCAGCATATCGGTGAGCGAGCGCCCACCGACACAATGATGCGGTCTAAAAACCAAGCCGCAATGTCGATCACGACGGCGGGGACAAGCTCGTGTCCATCCCTAGATAGAGCTCTGGGACGTGTCATCGCGTAGAGCATGTAAAGCTCTGGCGTAGACATCGTGCCCGGCTCGTATCTGGCCAAAAAGGTCGTCGCCATAAGGCGCTGGGCAATATGTAGGCAGGGGTGGACAATGGCCGAGGCCTTGGCCCTACTAGGGTCAAAGGCGGCGTGAAGACCTGTAATCCAGGCCCAAAAGGCACCGGCGTCGAAGGAAGGTGGGTGGATATGGGTGGGGCCGTAACCGCGATCGGCTCCGGGGACAGCGGGCCACGAGAAGAATGCTCTCATCATATCGAGAGTGACCTGGCACTCTCGATCCATGAACCGAAACGAGCATCCCTCGTCGGTCCGGGCGATCGAACTCAAAACCTCAAGTGTCGGGCGGGTAAACGTGTTCGCCGACACCTGAAGGAAGTCGCGCCAACCCACGTTGTCGTACAACGTGAGTATCCCCTCTAGTACCCCCAGGCGTCCAAGGTCAGCGAGGTGTGCAAACCTGGAGGGTACGATCGAGCGCTGGGAGATACGGTCGAAGACGACGCGGTGTGCGTCGTCTCGGAACTCGATCCCGAGCAGCCCGACCAGTGGAGCCGGTGGTGGTGGCTGTGCAGCGGCGGGGAGTGGCTGCGCGGGCTGTGCGAGCTGTGCAGGCTGTGGGTGCGCCGCAGGCTGTGCGGGGCCTGCAGGCTGTGCCGGGTGTGTGGGAGAAGGCGGAGGAGAGTCCTCCACCAAGTGGGAAGGGCCGGGCTCGTCCGACCGCTTCCACTTGGCGGAAGCTCTCGTCCGACCGCTTCCGCTTGGCGGAAGCTCTCGTCGACCGCGGCTGTGTCCGGGGCGGCATATCGGCCCCGAGCGCGCACCGAAAAGTGTGAAAAGTGCGGCGTGTGCACAAAGAATGGAAAGAGTATACCCAAACACGCCGCGAGTGCTAAGCAGTGGAAGCGTGCGAAGTCCGCGCCTCCACGAAGTCCTGAGCAGCCCGTAGAAGCTCCCCTGAGCTCCCCTAAGCTCCAAAAAGCAACCTGCGCATGAAAAAGCGATATCAGCGAGTAATAATCAAAATGTATGGAGCAATAGGGGTATAATGGATAGATATAGAAATTGATTTGGGTTAGGGGGCGTTTAGCACATGGATCCTCAAGAAATACACGAAAAGAGGAGAAAATAGTCGAAATAGGGGTACCGGAGGTGACCGGACGGCGTGCCGCCGGCGGCGACTCGGGCGAGGCGTCGGGGTGCTCGGCCGGCGGTGGCGGGCCGAGCGGCGGCGGGGGTCGGCTGGTCGGGCGAGTGAGGGTGCGAGCGAGGGGTTCAGGCGAGGGTAGTCGAAGGGGCGCGGGTGAATCGGGGTTTTGCGTTTTCGAAAACAGCGCCCCCCTCGCCTTTTATATAAAAAAGTTACGACTCGGCCGAGTGACGTGGTCACTCGGCCGAGCGAGGCCAATGAAAATTTCCTCCCCGCTATCGCTTCGGCCGAGTGGCTTTGCCAGCCTCGGCCGAGTGGAGTAAGTCCATTCGGCCGAGTGACTCAAGCTACTCGGCATGACTCGCCCTAGGAGGGTATCCGTTTCACTCGGCCGAGTGAGAATGTATACTCGGCCGAGTAGCAGTTCTAATGAAATGAGGAAAATAAACAGAGAGTTGGGTACAGCAGACTTCCCTCGTTTGTGAGCGGCTCGGCCGGACGAACTTCTGGACTCGGCCGAGTGACTAGTATACTCGGCCGAGTGAGCCTTGTTTTCTGCTGTTTGTCTTCGTTTGGGCTCTAAACTCCGTCTTTCTTCCTCCAGTCGATTCCATCTTCCTCCTAAGCGTCGAGCGCCTTCTTTGGGCGCTCCTCGTCGTCTCGTTCATCCTCCTCATGATGGATCTACCTATCTCCTCTCCTGTCAAGAAAAAATAGGACCCGTTATCACAAAATTTTTGGGCGATCGACTCAAAACACTAAAAATTTCTAAAACGAAAATAAAGAAAAAGTAAAAATAAAGCAAAAACCGTCGGGTTGCCTCCCGACAAGCGCTCGTTTAAGGTCGTGAGCTCGACCCCCTATAATTTTCAATCAATGCGGGATGTTTGGTGCATATGAGATGCACCCATCAAACTTTCCGGGGAGCGCGCTTGGATTTGGATGTGGCGGCGGCGCGTTCTCCCTCGGTGGTTTCTCGTCTCGAATAGTGTTGGGGGGAGGCTCCCCCAAGCTAGCGTTTGCTCCGGTCAACGGCTTAACCGGTGATGCCGGTTTTCGTGCCGGCGGAGCTTTCTTTGGAGACGTTAATTTTGAGAGCTTGCAGAGCTCTCGAATTCTTGTGACATCAGCGTCGCCTTCATCATCTTCAGTGGAGAGGTTGGGGGAATCATCTTTATTCTCTTCATGGCCCAAATCCGGGCCTTCTTCAAAATCTTCATCGAAAAGAGCGCCAATTGAGTGAGGAATCGCCTCCTCTATCACCTCATCAAGGAGGTCCATGTAGTCAAGTTCCTCGTGATAAGGCATGTGCTTCATGGCCTTAGGAATGTGGAGTTCCACCTCGATGTTTCCGACGTTTAAGGTTAAGTTACCTTCGCGCACGTCGACGATGACTCCGGCGGTGGCGAGGAATGGACGTCCAAGTATCAATGAGGTGTCTCCCTCCTCCTTAACGTCCATGATGACGAAGTCACATGGCAAGCATATTCCACCCGGGACTTGAAGTGGGATGTCTTCGGCAATCCCCACCGGCCTTGTTATCCGTCCATCGGCTAATTGAATGCGCATGTCGGTGGGTTTCAACTTTGTCCCGGTGTTTAGTCTCAAGAACATGGAGAGAGGCATGAGGCTCACACTAGCCCCAAGATCAACCAACGCCTTTTGAAGAGGAACGCCGCCCAAGGTGCAAGGAATCCGAAAACTCCCTGGATCTTTGAATTTCGCCGGCTCCTTCTCTCTCTTGGTGAACCAAGAGCCCTCCTCGGCTAGCATGATCTTCTCCTTCCTTTTCCTCCCCGAAATCAAGTCCTTCAAGAATTTGGCATATGTAGGGATCTCGACGATGGCGTCAAGGAAGGGAATGTTAAGGCTAACTCCTCTTAGGTACTCGAGAAATTTTGCTAGCCTTTTCTCCATTTTAGCTCTAGCGAGCCTTTGGGGGAATGGGACCGGTGGCATGAAGCCCCTTTCCTCAATCAATTGCTCCGCTCTAGATTTCTCCTTGTCTCGTGGCTCCTTCTCTTTTTCAACTTCAACTATCGGCTCAATTGGCTCCGAGCTTTCCTCCACAGGCTCCTCAATAGGAATCATGGCGGGGGTGGTGTCCTTCCCGCCTCTAGTAGTAACGGCAACTACGGCGTTGATGTGGCCGGTGTTGCCCCGTGGGTTTTGCTCCGGTTGCGCCGGCAATCGTTGAGTGTTCCGATTGAGCAAAGACAATTGCTCCGATATTTGAGCCACTACGGTATTAAGGGAGTCTTGCCCCGCCTTCAAGCTAGCATTTACCTTATTTTGCTCGACCATGAATGCCTCCACTCTAGTTTCGAAGTCGGATCGTTGTGGAGCTTGTGGAGGGTTTTGATTTTGATTCCTCCACCCTTGGTTGTATCCGGGAGGCCTATATGGTGGAACTTGTTGCTTTGGTTGAAAGTTTTGTTGTGGAGGCCCCCTCGGCGGATAGTATTGTTGTTGGGGTGGTGGTGGTCGAGCTTGATTAGGCGGTTGTTGTGGCGGGTTCAAAGCTCCTTCATTGTTGGCGTAGGAGAATCCCGGATGATTTCTTGCGGCCGGATTGGACCAATACCCTTGGTTCCCCGCAACATATTGTACTTGCTCCAAGGGTCCTTCTCCTTGCTCTCCTCCCGAGTACATGGCTTGAGATTGGTCTTGCCAATCACACATTTGGTTCGTCGGCGCAGAGGTGGAAGGGCTTCCTTGGGGCTCCGTAATGAACTTCTCCAATCTCTCCACCACCTTGTGGAGAGAATCAAATTTGCTCGTAAGCTCCGCTACGGCCTTTGCCTCGTAGATGCTAGTTGGCTTTAAGGAGGACGTAGAGTGTCCTCGCTCATCGCCCCATTGTTGGTTATTTGAGGCCATCTCCTCAATTAGGGCCGTAGCTTCCTCGGGAGTCTTTGACAAGATTGCACAATTCGCCGCGGCATCAATAATTTGTTTGGTCCCCGGTTGGAGACCGTTGTAGAAGCTATGCACTAACTCCCAATCTTCTATACTGTGGTGTGGGCATTGATGCTGTAAATCCTTAAATCGCTCCCAAGCTTCATAGAGTGTCTCCTGTGGTCCTTGCTTAAAGGACATAAGAGCGCTCCAGATCTTCACCGTCTTGGATGGCGGATAGAATTTGTCAATGAATGCATCCGCCAACCCGTCCCAAGAGGTGAAAACTCCGTCAGCCTGCGTCCTTAGCCAATAGAGTGCCTTGTCCTTTAGCGTGAAGGGGAAGAGACGCAGTCTGATGGCATCGACGGGGACCCCCGGCATTTGGAATGTGGCGCACTTCGACAAGAATGATTGGATGTGGTAGTGGGGGTTCTCATGGGCGTTCCCATGAAATGGGTCTTGTTGCATCAAAACCACCAATCCAGTCTTTAGCTCGAAGTTCTTGTCGGCCGCTAACTCCGGCACGGCAATGGATGATGTAGTAGAAGAGGTCTTAGGCCGAAGCCTATCGCGAATAGAAATTATTCTCGCCATCCTTGCCGCCAATTCTTCGGGAGTTTCCGGGTTGGTCATAAACCGCCCTTCCGGATTTTGTCTCCTTTCCGCTCTAAGTCTCCGCGCGGTACGTTCGATCTCGGGATCAAATAATAAGGCTTCGGGGTCCGCCGTAGATCTCGTGTACATGCACAGGGAAAACAGAGTTTCAAAGAGATGATTAGTACCGTGGAAGGGTTAGGTAAGAATAGTAATGGAAATAATAATGATGATAATAAAGAAAAAAAATAAAAATAAAAGAAAGAAGTAGCTAGGGTGAAAAAGAATCAAACGCAATCGCCTCCCCGGCAGCGGCGCCAAAAACTTGATCGCACCCCGGATACACGTCCCGAGGCGACGGTTGTAGTTTTACCGCAAGCGCACGGTATAGCGGCAAGCGGGTATCGAACACAGGGAGGACGAATGACCGTGCTTGTTCCTAATCAACCTGGCTATTCAAGAGAGATAATTGCCTTGGGCGATCCTGTCACAATCGTCAGACAAATGTGCGAAATATCAAATCAAATAAAGAACGTCTAGGGAATGGGGAATCCCTGCTACTCACCGCATTTCATAAAAGTGGTTCGTCGGTATTAAAATTGCTAGAATGAGAATTCGGATGAACTAGTTGCAACTGAATGTAGAACCAAGCTCATGCTCTCGCGCTGTTGCCGGTCTATAGCTTTCCTAGGTTCGGGTCCAATCTCTTACAAACCCTAGCCTAGGGAAGCTAGCATTAGGATCAACATCATCGTCCAATCGCGCACCGAGCCCAATCTCTTGCAAACTCGTTCCACGACCTAGATTAGGATAGTTCCTACCCGTCCAATCTCTTGCAAACGGGTATCGGCATGGAATTGCACCCGGAAATCCTAGTATCGGTCCAATCTCTTGCAAACCGATACTTCGAAAATCCGACTCCAACCCAATTCGGATTTCTAGGGCTTCCTATCGAATTGGGATCCAATCTCTTGCAAATCCCAATCGATATGAATACCTAGCCATCTGTAGTAAATCGATCTCAATCTAATCTCTAATAACAATCCTAGCTCAATTTCTACCAATTCATCACAATTATGGAATAGGGCTTGTAGGATTCATCCCCACGCCCCAAGACGTGGAGACTACTCACAAATCATAGCAATATCACAAAAATAATCAATGAAATAAGCAATAGAATTCATCACAAATATTGAGATAAACAATAAAAATAGAATTTTTAGGGAAGAGAGATGCAAACCAATGGAGTTCTTCAATTGAATCCAACAAAAATCCAAGTTTTTCCTCTTCTCCAATCACAATAATAAAGCTAAAAAGTAATCTAAAAAGCTGCAAAAAATCTAAGAGTTGGCTCCCAAAACTAGGGTAAAAACAGGGCTTAAATAGCCCCAAAAATCGTCCAAAAATCCTGACCAAAACGCCCCTGCACAGCCTGTTTTCCGCAAATTTCGCTACAGGCAGCGCATCGTACTCGGCCGAGTGACAAAAGTCGCTCGGCCGAGTGAAAACCCTGTAATTTTCCAGTAAGTCGGGGCTTTCAGGGGTCTTCAGTTCGGAGGTGGCTCGGCCGAGTGAGTTGTCGTCACTCGGCCGATGGCTTCACTGCACTCGGGCGGACGGGATTTACCACTCGGCCGAGTGGGTCTTCTGAAGCTCAGGTGGCCGAAAAACAGTAACTTCGTTGATTTGGAGGGGCTTCGTCTGGGCGCCACTCGGGCGGACGTGGTATAGTCACTCGGCCGATGTGGTCTCCGTCGCGCGGCCGAGTACACATGGAAATCGTGTCTGAACGGGTCGGCCGAGCGGTGTCTCGCTGGTCGGCCGAGTGGCTCCTCCACTCGGCCGAGTGGGACACAAAAAATGCCCAATCTGATTGTTTTGGCCTCCTCGTCGCTCCTGCGACGTCCATTCTTCTTCCGCTCCTCTCCAACAGCAAAATACCCTCGGGGAGGTCGTCGGTGGCCGTCTAGAGTAAGCGCATCTCGAGATCACTCCAAATCGCGCCAAATCACCTGAAATGCGACAAAAACAACAAATTGTGAAAAGCATCGCAATATCGTCGATATATCGTGAAAAACATGATTTGGGCGATCAAAATGGCATGCAAACATGCGGAAAAAAGGTGTAAAATAAGGAGTGATCAGCAAGTAATGGGGTTGAGTGTTGCAGATATCATGTAGTATGAAATGAAGCCCAATGATGACAAGTAATAATTTAATACGTCTGATTTACGTATTTCTAGAGTACAAGCAGGCAGGATGGTTCCTTCATTCAACATATTGTGACGAACATGCCCTTATGTGAATAGAGGAAAAATAAAAGAAGGTGGATGATATGGTGCTATGGGTATAAGCAGCACATGACATCTTCATTACATGGGTGTATAGGACCGAAAAGGAATGAAATTTAAACTTTTTTCGTGATATGTTTAGATGAAGGAGCAACTGACTGGACACAAAGATGGAAAATAAAAAAATTATTACCTGAGGGCTCAATAAATTTTACTGTCAACTTTCAATTGTTGTTGATATTGATGATGTTTTACGATATATTGAACCACATATTTTTATGTTTTACGTTATCAAGTTTTTTTATGGTTCAATATTTTATAGAATTGGTGTGGGAGATGTTTGATTACTGTGTGCCATATAAAATTTATGGTAGCTTGTTATCTTTTGTAATTGCTCTATTATTTTTATAATTTCATAAGTATGTATCACCTTATGCATGGTATTATCTTTGTTATAATTACGGTTTAGATGGATCACAATGGAGATCAGTTGGGTTGTGAAACATGTGAAGCGGCTGCGTTGACGATCGTTTTAGTCTTGGTAAACCTGTTACTATACAACGAGGGCAGGACAAACCGATTACCTAGAGAGCCATCTGAATTGCGTGAGCATCATAGAAACTCCCACATGAATAGAATTCTGGACGGAAGTGAAAGTAGTTGTTTACACTACTTAAGAATGCGTAGACATGCATTCATAAATCTGGCAAATATATTGAGAGGGAGGGGTCTTCTCAACGACACTGTTCATGTGTCAGTAGAGGAGCAGCTTGCAATGTTTCTTCATATCGTTGGTCACAAGTCAAAGGACAGAGTAATGCAAGTTGACTTTATCCGGTCAAGTTCTACAGTTAGCAGGTACTTTAACCGAGTAATGCAGGCAATTGGCAACTTACGAGAGACGTTTATGAAGCAAGCTCCTAATGAGACGCCCCCTGAGATTATCAATAATCCTATTTGGTACCCATATTTCAAGGTAATGGCTTATTCTTGGGTAGTTACAACGTATGAGATGTATTGAGTTAAGGTTTATTTAGTATGATCATCGTTGATTGGTCTTGCAGGATTGCATTGGAATGATTGATGGGACCCATATCGATGCCATGTTACCAATCAATCTTGTTCCTCGCTTTAGAGGACGTAAAGGGGTGACACAAAATGTCCTCGCAGCTGTTACGCCCAATAAAAGATTCACATACGTAATGGCAGGGTGGAAAGGATCGGCAAATGATTTTACCGTCCTTAAAGATGCGCTGTCTTTACCCCCCCCGGCAAGGTCTTCGAGTGTATGAAGGTAATATGCACACTGTTACCTAAATAATACACATTAATAGGTATGGTTTCTAAGGATTTTATACTCACAATACGTTTCTGTTTGTAGGAAAATATTATCTATGCGATGCTGGTTATACTACAATGCCAGGGTTCATATCGCCCTACAGGGGCGTGCGATAACACCTGAAGGACCATACTGACCGTGTTCCTAGAAATCGCAAAGAGCTATTCAACCGCAGTCATTCATCATTGCGAACAAAGATAGAGTCGACCTTCGGAATACTTAAGAACAAGTTTAAGATATTGACGTCGAAGCCCCACTATCCATTCCCAAGTCAGGTCGATACCGTCCTAGCGTGCACTATACTGCATAATTATATCCAAGTAGCTGATCCACATGACCCCCAGCTAAACGAGGAGGTGGGTGTGGATGAGGAAGACGGGGATGTTATCGATGATCATGAGGAAGAGATTTTGGATCTATCCCAACAGTTGCCCTTACGGGAACAAACACAGCAAAGGGACCAATGGAAAATGCGAAGGGATCAAATCGCTTGGGACATGTGGGTCGACTATTGTAACATACATAACAATGGTAGCACAGTTGAACAAGGCATGTGAGGGAGGCTTTTAATTTTGTGCTGTGTGGGTGCATGCGGAGTCCTTATGAATTTTAATATGTAGTCCATCATGGTTGATTGTGTTTGGATTTACAACCTTTATGCTATAATGGTTTTTGATATACATGCAATATATGTTATCTATATAGGATTTCTCAGATTTGAATTTGCCCTATTAACTCTTACATCTTTTAGGCATGGCAGGGTCATCTTCGCAGCCCGGACAGGCTAGTGAGCCAATGCCCCCTTGTATGACCAGACATATGTGAACCAGTGGAGTGTTGAAGGCCATGAGACTGATCCAATGCTTGGGAGGCCGATGCCGCGTATGAACATTGATTCTCCTTATCATTCGCCGCCCTGCCACGGTGGAGGGCCTGGCATGCCATATCAACAATTCCATCCATCTGGCATGCCAATGCAGATGCAACCAACACCAGGATATATGCAACTGCTGCAAGGGGGGTTTCAATCCATGTATTAGTCCTTCCCCACAAAGTGCTTTCAATAAGCCATCGTCACAAAGTGGGAATGAACATACGGGGGGTAGTGGGTCGTCGAGGAAGTCGGGACGACGGGATGATGAGGGAGAAGGTTCGGTGTCAAGTCCTAGTAAAAGGACTAAGCTACAACCTGCCAAGGGGCCTAAAAACCTAGTTTGGCAGTGGGAACATGACTTGTCCCTCATTCCGTTCCTTGCTGACCAGGCCAAGCAAGGCAATAAGGCGGACAAGACATTCAAGCCTACTGCATTTAACCAAGCAGCTGCCCATATCAATGCTCTTTTTGGCACATCCTACACAAGCACAAATGTCAGGAATCATATGAAAGGGTTGCACCGACGCATGACCGATGTGTCAACGTGCCTCAGTATTAGTGGGGATGGATGGTGTCCTATTAAGAAGATGATAGTGCTTGATGATGAGGTGTATGCCCCATGGGCAAAGGTATGACCATTTACCTTTAGGGCTCAAGAATTACCGATCCCAGTTGTTAGTATAAAAGGCCTAATTTATATGGTTATTTACTTGCAGGCTAACCCTAGGTTGAAACAATATGTTAATCAACCGTTGTCGTGGCTTGATGAGTTGTATATCGTCATATGAAATGACGAGGCAAAGGGGCTTTTTCGGAGGTCCACATTCCAATCATTTGAACCCCAAGAAGATTATGTGGATGGGGAAGATGCACCTCATGCACTGACCCCTGAAGATGATTTCCCCCATGACATCCCCCCGACAGGATCGACGGGGAATATTCATGCCGGTCCAAGCTTTGCTACACCTCCGTCTGTTACGAGGAAGAAAAGTCGTCGTCGGGGTACAACCGAAGTCCAGGATAGGATGTATAGGCTTGTAGACACAGTAGAGAAGGTTGCCACGGCAATTAGTACATCTCATGCCCATTGGACCGAAAAGCTAGCCGATTCGTTGTATCATTACACCGAGCATCCAGAAAATATATTGGATGTCGTGTACGATTATCTTATTGACAACGAGCGTGAAGGCAGAAAGTTTTTGGCTAAGCCCGATGGGGCTCGAAGGCGAATGTTGAAGAATAAAATTAATATGATACAAAGGGCAAGGTCGGAAGATGGTGTAGGTGAAGAAGGGGATGACGAACCCTTGGACTTGGATTGAGGGTGGTTGGTGTTGGTGAGTAAAGGGAGGGTGGTGGTGGTGGAATGAAGAAGTGGAGGGGATGTGACAAGTAGGTTGGTTGTTTACTTTATCATTAGAGCTAGGTCTCATAAGTGTTGTATAATTATGTGTAATGAACATGAGGAGTGGTGTTGGAGTAGGTAATGAGTTTCCTATGTAAGTAGTGGCTGAAAAATATTGAAATGGGTATCCTGAGCTCTTAGTAGCTCTTTGTGTTTGTGTATGGGAGGAGTAATGTTGATCTTGGGTGAAATTTGAAGCTTTCTACTATTTCATTAATTTTGTGTTGATCTTGGTGGAAATTTGAAGCTTTCTAGGTTTTATTGAATTTTGTGTTGATCTTGTTTGAAATTTGAAGCTTTCTAGTATTTCATGAATTGTGTGTTGATCTTGGTTGAAATATGAAGATTTCTAGTATTTCATGAAATTTTTTGATGTGTCATTTGGAATGTTTCAAAAGATGTTGGAATTTTTGGTTGTTGCATTTTTTTTGTACCCATGTTAGGCTGATATGCTTCATTATGAAGTTTTCTGGGGATTTTTGTGTATGTCATGGCATTTGGCTTGTTCTGGGAATTTTTGTGGCCCCTTCAGGTGACTTGTTTCAGCTGAAATTTGAATTTTTTTTAGCTTGATCTGGGAATTTTTGTGTCCCCTTCATATGACATTTTTTGGGCATGTCCTTGTAATTGGTCTATTCTTCTCCTGGCTATTTAAGTTAGTGGGCCAGAATTTTATTTTTTTCATGTCCTGTTCATTTGCATCTGCATTATTATGTGTTCACAGATTTGTTACACATCCCAATATATACATAGCTCTTTGTTCTTGTTACTCTATGTTCACAGATGTGTTCACAAATTTGTTACTCTATGATTGCTCTTGTTCCAGTATATACTTAGCTCTTTGTTCCACTTTGTTGCTCTTTGATTCTTCCCAATATGCCAGGACCCTTGCCCAATGATGAAGCGTATAAACAGAATCCATTTAAAATGTATATTCCCAAATAAATGGAAGGTAGGCTTGATGTTATATGTATTCCTTTTATGGGATTGAATTTCTCATAATTATATACTCAGATATTGTGGACATGCATTCTTGAATCTAGGTGATATGTGCATGGCCGGGCAATTGGCTTGTCCTGGGAATTTTTTTGGCTCCTTCATTTGCCTTGTTTCAGCTGAACAATGACATTTTTTAGCTTTTCCTGTCAATTTTTGCTCGCATGTCCTCACAATATTTTTGCTTCTTTTTCTTGCCATCTCCACACACCTTCAACATTAATTATGCGGTATTCACAAGAGGGGATTACATATTTGCACAAGCCAGCAACATATTTGGGAATTGTGAATAATATGAAGTTGGAATTGGAGGAATTTGTGTCATCCAACCTAATTCCAGAGGGCATTATCAGTAATCCAGGACAGATGAGCATTATGAGTGAATTTTTGGGGTTGTTGTGTGCTTGGCAAGGCCATTTGGCTTGTGTTTGCTGCAATTTGAAATTTTTGGGTCTTGGCCTGACAGTTTTGTATGTGGATTTCATGGCAATTTGAGTCATACAGCTGATATATTTGATTTTTGCTTGTGATGGCAAGTTGCTTGTCCTTGGAATTTTTTTTCTTCTTCATTTTTCTTGTTTCAGCTGATCCTGGGAGGTTTATGTGCAAGGCCTGAAATATTTTGTGGGCAATACCTGGCAATTTATTTTAGCAATTTGCACTTTTATCGACCTTGCCCATTCATGTGGATTGGCCTGGGAATTTTTTTCCTCCTCACTTTGCCTTGTTTCAGCAGATGTTGGGATTTTTTTTATTACGGCATGAGCAGGATTTTGGGCTTGTGCTTGCAATTTCCTTGTCCTGTCAAACTTGTTTCAGCTTCTTTTTGTATGTTTCAGCTGCAGGTGGACTTGTTTTGGGCTTGTCCAGGCCATTGGATTGGGCTGTGAATTTTTCCCCATCTTCCTGGCAAATTTAGTTAGCATTGAGAAATTTTGGGGTTGTTGTGTGCTTGTCAAGGCCATTTGGCTTGTGTATGCTGCACTTGGATTTTTTTGGGGCTTGGCCTGACAGTTTTGTCTGTGGATTTCATGGCAATTTGAGTCATACAGCTGATATATTTGGTTTTTGCTTGCGATGGCAAGTTGCTTGGCCTGGGAAATTATTTTCTTCTTCATTTTTCTTGTTTCAGCTGAACCTGGGAGGGTTTGGTGCATGGCCTGACATATTTTGTGGGCTTTTCCTGGCAATTTATGTTAGCAATTTGCAAGTTTATTGCCATTGCCCATTCATGTGGCTTGGCCTGGGAATTGTTTTCCTCCTGATTTAGCCTTGTTTCATCATCATTGGGGATTTTGTGTATTACGGCAAGAGCAGGTTTTTGGGCTTGTCCATGCACTTTGCTTGTCCTGGCAAAATTGTTTCAACTTCATTTTCTCTGTTTCAGCTGCAGTTGGAAGTGTTATGTGCATGTCTTGGAATTTTTGTCTTTGATTTGTCATGGGTTAATTCAGAATTTCATTCCCATTTGAGTAGCCGTGGCATGCAAGGTTTCTTTGCCTCACAGCAGTGCACTATAGGCGAACTCTATGAATTTTTATCCCAATAGCCCAATGATGCAAAAATGAAATAGGTGAAAGAAACTCTTAATTTCCCAATTATATTGATGGTAGGCAGGATGGTTCCTTAAGTAAGGAGCAACCGCCAGCAACCTAGTTGGGCAAATGATGAATATAACTTCCTGAGGGCTATAAAGATTCCTAGTTTTCATTCTATTTGCATTGCGTATATGTTGCATGCCTTGGTGCATGCCCATATGGCTGAAGGATTCTAGGATATATTGGCTAAATGTGCTTGTTCATGTCCATGTCCATATTTTGGCTTATTGGGCTTTTTATGGCTGTTTTGTATATGTTTCATGTCTATAGATAGGAATCTGAGATCATTTCTGAGGTCTATACGTTTTTCTTTTCATTCTAATTGGGAAATTGAAACATATAAATTCCTGAGTGCTATACGTTTTTCTTTTCATTCTAATTGATATGCACATGAATTTTATTTGCTTATGGGTTTTTACATGTCAAATTACTTTGATGCTTCTGAAAACTGGCTGATACGTTGACATCAGGGTTTATTATATTTTCCAAGGTATGCCTTCAACTTCCCCATATCAATTTATTTATAAAATTATTTTTCTACTAACATTACACACCATTAATGTAGCTTTTGTTTATGTTTTTCCAGATACAAATGAGTTCAGGCTCCAACACTTCTATTCGCTCCCGCCTTCGGAATGCGAACAGTGTACCTGAGTTGGATACGGATGATGGAGACTCCAAGAGGTGCCACTGTGGTAAGTGGGGACCGAGGAAGACCTCTTGGACTCTTACGAACCCTGGCAGACGGTTCTGGAGCTGTCCGTCTCGCGTCGGCAAGTGTGATTACTTTGAATGGAAGGACCCACCTCACGGTGAGTGGTCGTCGTTTATTATCTGACACTTAATGGAAGCGAATGAAAGAGGATGAATACGTGAAATCCCTGCGAGCTTACCTAATGAGATGAGGTGGGGTGAGATTGACAGGAGGTTGGCTAGGGTCAAAGGTCAATTGGAGATTAACACCGCTAGAATGGATAGCATGCTATCCGAGTTCAACTCGCTGAAGTTAGTTCTGTATTCTATCCTAGGTCTAGGTGTTATTATTTTGCTTATGTTATATAACAATAACTAATGCGTTGGATTGTATGTTGGTTGTTGGTTGGAACGTCTATTGCTGATGCTCTTTTTGGGTTTATTTCATAATGTAGATTTGGCTATGGGAGTACTTGAGATTTATAACTTTTAATACATTCCATGTTTGTATCTTTTGCTTGCCGTGTTGCATGACAATATTTTTGATATCGTGTTATGTTTTGGACATTTCATTTTTTGTATCTGTTGCTGTCGATAATTTTCTTGCCATGACCTTACGTTGGATCCACTTAAGAATGTACATGCCAATTTACGAATCTGTTCCTTGCCTTGTATCTTGTCAATCGATCTGATTGTGTGTATTTTCTTGCTTGTCGTTCTGCCCAATTTTTATTATTGTGTCATGCCAGTTTGCTTGTCTATACTGATGCTTCGTCCAGGCCATTTTTAAGTGTATTGTCATAGCAGGGCAATATTTTGGAATGTACGTGACATTTTTTACTCTATCGCATGCCTGGCCGCATTCCACTAGGGCTTGTTCATTCCGGTATTTCATCGGAGTATTGTTGTATTTGGTTTTTGCATTGGACCTGCAAGTGTAAAAAAATACCCCAAAATGATCTCTTTTTATTTAGGAGGTTAACCTTACCTAGGTTCACCACATCCTACATTCCAACTTTCCAACTCCAACTTTCTTTAACCAAAAGAACACACTACACAAAGTAGGACCCACCTCAACTTTCCATCTCCACAATCCAACACCACTTTCCTACAAAAGAACACACTACACAAGCTTTTCTCTCTCATCAGATTCCTCACTCCCTCAACTTTCCCAATTTCACATTCTTACAAAAGAATAGGCCCTAAGCTACTTTTTGGGGGAGAACCGTGTCATTATTACCCATTGCCCATAAGAAAGTGTTACGAGGTGGAACTCGCGTACAATGAATTTGTATTAATGGGAACCAAGGGCACGGTGGTTATGTGGAGAAGGGGGTTTAGGTAGGCTTTTTAACAAGCAATTAGTGGGGTGAAGAAGTCGATCCCGTCGCCAGTGATGGTCACGGGGTTGAATCTCGCCGGATGCAGCTGAATAAGGTTGAACGGCAGGGGGGTGACGCCGACTTGTGTTGATGGGCGAGCTCTCCTGCAGCACGAACAACTCGTCAGAAGGGCCGGGTTGGGGTTCAACCCTTAGCCCCTCCGATGCCTAAGTCAGTGATAGGGCTTCAAATGGGGGGCTGGTCACGCCGGTCGGACTAACGGTGTGTCGACCGCGCGTGGCGAGCTATAGGTGGGAGAACAAAGATATGGAAGACCTTTGCACTCATGTGTGAATAATAGAATGAGAGAGAATTCTGCAGCCAACCTCCCTTCCGTAAGAGGAGAGGAGGTATTTATACCTGACGGATGATGACTAGGCGTGCTGAGCTGGCTTGGGTGTCAGCGGAAGCTTCGGACAAGGATATCAGGAACATGAGTTTCTGACCTGCCTCTGTCAGGCGGCGCAACGGCCAAGGGGTGCTTTTGTCGGGATGTCAGGGCCGAAAGCACTAACCGCCGGTCAGGTCAGCCGCCTGGGGGTGCTTTGCCAGGCGGTCGGGTGACGTGTGTGTCAGTCGTGTCCCTATCCTAGGTTGTTTGTCGTTAGCGTCGAACCAAAGATCTGGCTCACTTTAGGCGTCGCAGTTCGCGGGGATCGGACGGGTCGTTCTGGTCGGGGGTTGTCCGGCCCGGCCGCGCCCGTCAACAGGCCTGGCCTGGCTACCCAAGCATCCCCAAACGCGCTACCCCGGTGGGTCGGACGGCTACGGTTGTCCGCCTCGGCCGGCTACAGTTGTTCGTCTCGGCCGTTTCGGGGAGCGCTGTAAGGTGCGCCTATCTCCATGATGCCCCGGGTTTTCGGGGCGGCGGCCCTAATTGTTAAATGGTGAGCTAAAGGGGTATGTTAGCGGATCCGGGCGGGAGTCGGGCTACTACGATCTTTAGGTCGTAACAGAAAGTAACCCTCAGTTTTATAGGCACATTCAAAATCAGAACATTTCAAGCTTGGGAACGAGATAGCAAGCTTGGGGATCGAAATCACCCAGCTTGGCGCATTCGAAATCAGCTGCTTGGGTATTATTTTCGTCGCCGAATTTGTAGGGATGAAGCTTTGTTATTTTCCCAACTCATCAAATTAACAGCAACTCAATCTTGGGTATTATTTTCCCAACCCATATTTGAGCCCGTTTGTTTGATCGATGGCCGGGCAAATAGGTAAAATTAAAGCTTTGATGTTATTTTTCTAATCTTTGTTTTTTCTAATATTTTGATCGATTTTTGGTTGCTCAGGTTTTTGGTTGCTCTGTTATTTTCCCAACTCGGGTTTTTTTCTTGATTGCTCAATCTTTTGAGGTTTTTTTGTGAGGATTGTTAGATCTAATAAACCTATTTGATCGATCTGAGAAATTTTACACAGCTCACATTATTAAGGCGGAGGGCGAGCCATAGTCTGCTGCTACGGTCATCCTTTCATATTCTTCTCCGTACTCAGGTCGCTTCCCATCTCCACATTCACGCAACAAGCTTCGGTATGCCATGTTATTGAAACGATTCCCAGTCGCCTCTTTACATGCTAAATCCATCGTGTTTCTTACATTCTTTTCTGTTACTTTGTTTAATTGTTTTGAGTTTGTTTCCTTCCAAGATCAACGCTTTGTCAAGAACTTGTACAGTTTTGGGGTTGATCACATTTTTCATTTGTTGAGAAAAAGGAGTTGTCTCCAGATCTATACAAGTAGGCAAGGGTACTGGGGGATATGGAGACAAATTTATGATTTTGCAGCCTCAATGAGATTTTGTGACGTCAATTCATGATGAATGCGCCGGGGGGGAAAAATTAAATAAAGAAATAAATCGGGGAATAAATCGGGGACGAGCCTATTTTAATCTTATTTTTATTTGGTCTTATTCGTTCCATTACAAACCGAATTCCAATCGAGCACATATCACCTGCATATTTGGTAATGGCATCATATTGCAACAAAAAAAAATAAAAGCATTAAATTGTTACATTGAAGAAGCAATAATGAGGCAAAAAGTTGCAATCGCTTTCATTCTTGTAAATTTTATTACCAATTTTGTGATAACCTGAGAACCATTGCCGGCTTTAAACAAGTACAAGAAGACGAGAAAAGCAAATTGGTCGGTAATGTCTTCAGCAGTGTTGCTACAAATTATGATCTTATGAATGACATGATGAGTGTTGGATTGCACAGACTATGGAAAGACAGGTATTGGTATTTTATATTGAAATTTACTTTTTAAAATGTTGAATTTAATTTGTTGGCTAATGTTTGGTCTTACAAATCTTGCCTGATTATAGATTGGTTTCAAAGTTGCATCCCTTTCCTGTAATGAAGCATCTTGATGTAGCTGGCGGGACAGGTAGACTTTTTCTCTTATGTTTTGATCAATTTAGCTACTTCCAATATTTTTACAGGCCATATTTATCAAGTGTTTAGCTCCCTTGCCATATTTATGTTTGACCTGTATGTGTTCAATCCCCTCGCAACAATTACACTGGACCTCTATGTGGTTGCTATAAAATGTTTAGTTTTCACGCTGAAGCCAATTGATTTTCTTTTAGGAGGGGGGAAAGAGACAAACAAAATGTAATAAAAAAAGAAACTTTTATTATTATTTTGCATTATGTCATTTTAATATCTAAATGACGTTCAACTCGCAACTTGCATTTGGCATGTGGATATGATTTTGTATTTTGAGAAAATCCTTGGTTGGTAAAGCAAAATTGCTTTGGAGATCACATATCCCATAGTTTTTTTGTTGTGTTATTTAATTTGAAATAGAAACAGACATTAAAGCATTAATTCATGCCACCTATAATTAACATTAATTTAATAAGCATCTGTGACATATTGACCGTGCTTGTGAGATTTGCTCTTGGTCACCGATTATCTTATTACAAGTTGGACGCAACTTTTATTGTGTCTATTGCAATATTACATTGGGTATGAATAATTGGCACCATGTAATTAATTACCATCTAGCTACTGGCAACAATAGATGTTCTTGCTCTGTGTCTGTGTGTGTGGTCACATCACTTTTTTCCAGCAAAATTATTCTAACATGACAGATGACATCATGTCACCTTTGTGAGTTTGTAGGTTACCTATCTACGAGAAGGCAGGTTACTTGAAACTGACAATCTTCTTGCGTCATTAAAAGAGAACAACCTATAAACTACATAATTAAATTGAAATTTATATCAATACTCATTATCTTTCCCGCTACACAGTTTCATTAACTTTGCAATTAGATGAGCCATTTCATCACTTGGGGGATGATCCACCCAAGCATGATGAGGTTCAAGCGAAGGCGGTCGTCTGATCGGGGTCGCTGTTGACCCCAGCGAGGAGAGCCTTGGTGCCTCGACAACGTCGTGCCCAAGCCTCAGCCCGACGACAGTTCCAAGGACACCGTCCTCCTTTACGACCGCCTCCCTCGCGTTATGTATCCGTCAATTGACGGCACCGGTAAGTCGAGGGGCAGTTTAGTAATTTCCCAGTTCCATCTCCGTCAGTGGAATTTTTGCTAATTGGTTTGGGTTTTCCCAGGGTATCTGTTTTCGGCGGACGTAATGGCCAGCATTGATCGGTACGACGCAGAGATGGCTGATACGATGAAGGAGAAAGCCCAGAGACTTTGCTGTGTTTTGCTCAAACACTTTGTACTCACAAGCTGTATGAGCTAAACAATTTGAAAATGATGCAGGCTACGAATGAGCTTATGTATGCGACTGGAGAATAAAATTGGCTATGGTTGGGAGTCAATAGCTAACAACATGAATGCTTGAAATCATCTCAATGATAAAAGGTCATAGTACATGCAGCATGACATCAATGACAACATATACATGGCATACACAGATTCTCCACCCGAGTTTAACTAAATAAAAACCAAGTGCTTATGCACTGCATGAGCAACCAATAAGGATCATTCATCCAAAAGGGTTTACGAAACAGCATTTTTTATGCGGATCAACCCATCAAGAAGACGGTGAATGGTAGTGCTAACCAAGATAACAGTTGGCTAAATGATAAAGAGACATTTTATCATTTAAGTATGAAGGTGCAAGTCTTACTACGGTCCAGATGGGCAAACTTGAGCTCACATACATAGGTACAGTATGAGTCCAATGTAAATCGTTAATATTTTAAAACTAAACTGGATTAACTGTTAATCGCCGTTAAATTGGGGGGGGTTTAGGTGAATGTTGAATTAAAGGTGAAGACAGGAGATGCTCGAGAAGTGATCTACGAGACGGTGGAGAAAGTTCATGCTGATATGATGGTGATTGGAAGCCGTTGTAATGTTCTAATTAAGAGGAAATTAACAAAGTTTAATTAGTGACACTGGATTGCACTTAGATTTTAGAAAATCAATGTTTTGATGTGAGTTTGAAATGTAAATTTTTGAATTGCAGGGCGTTTTTGGGAAGCATGAGCAACCATTGCGGTCAAAATATGAAATGCCTGATCGTCAAACGGCCTAAGCAGTAATAGTAATTGGGATGTAATTTGTGAAATAGCATGTAGTGGCTTGCAAATGTGTAACGGCCTGTATTTTTCAAACACTTCAAATACGTACTTGGCGTATTTTTATTCTAAATCTTCTTTATAATGGTTAGTTAGGAGTTATATATCAAAACTGATTTCAAAAAATTCTTTTGAAAATATTTTAGAGCACTAGACTTATTATATTGTATTTCAGCAATTTCAGATTTCCGCAAATGCCCAAAACATTCCTGTTAAAATTCATCTTCCAAAATTACCGTTTTGATTCGACGAATTTATTTTCTAGTCAAACGTCTTAAAAACGTTTTCAAACTTCTACAGTAGCATTCTATTATCATTTATGGCTCTCCACATTAATTTGGTAATTTTCAGATATCGTTTCAGCCTAGAACCCGCAAACCCGCTTCCTAAACGTTTTGGCCTAAAACTAGTATTTCCGTAGCTCAAACCCCTGAACGGATCTTGTATTCGCGATTCTCGCGTCGATACGATCCCGTGGGTATGTTTTCATAATTTTTCGGAGTCGTTTGAGAAAACGAGTTTGTATTCCTAGTTTTACTAATTACATCCTCTAATGACCTTCACCATTACTATTTACTTTTAACTAATTACCTTAACCCTAGATCTACCCCTAATTAATCCACTGACCCACCCAATTAAACCCACCTCCCTAGTGGTTCAGATCCATTGTTCTTGGATCTGAATTAATACCCCATTATTACTCATATATGGTATTATTTCTAACCCATGTATAGAACACTCTACCCCCTCAGAACGTGTAACATGGTCACCCAAATTTTACCAAAGATTTAAGCTGCAACCTAACATATTAATAACACCTAATATAATATTAATAACTTTATATTATTTAAACTTCCCCTCCCAGATCTATCTCATCAACCCATCTCTCTCTCTCTCTCTCTCTCTCTCTCTCTCTCTCTCTCTCTCTCTCTCTCTCTCTCTCTCTCTCTCTCTCGCCCGCTCTCTCTCCCGCTCTCTCGCCTGAGGAGGACCAACGCCAGCCGTCCGACGACATTGACCGCCGGCGCCGCCGTCTCCAGCGGCCTCCGCCGCACAAGACCCCCGGCCCCCGCACTGCCGCAGCGACGCTGGACTCGCCTCCGTGATGACGCCATCACCTCCCGGATCCGCCGACCGCCGCTTCGCCCCGTCCGACGATGAACCCCACCTTCGCCTTCGCTCCGTCCGCCCCAAGGAGCATCGCCGAGAGCCCCCCCACGCCTCGACAGCCCATCCCGCGCTTCGCCGTCAACTCCGTCGTCCACCGCCACCGCAAGCGCCGCCAAGACGACGTCGACGCCCCACCGATCCACCGCGCCGCTTGCCAGATCCGTCGCCTCGACCAACCACCGGCGCCTCCAGCCCCTCCCGCAACCCCCCTCGAACTTTTTACTCACGGCTTCGAGCAACGTTGAGTCCAACGAACGACACGAGGCCGAGCTCTTTCATCCCTTCTGGCTTCAGACGTCAACGTCAAGACTAGAGGAGAAGCCAAGTTCTCTTCCTCCACTCCCGGCTTCGAACGACAGGTGTTGATGAGCAACTCCAGGGCCATGTCGCCGAGCAATCCGATCCCTTGGCTCACGATGTTTCTCCCCAATTCAAGCCATGCGTTCTGTGCGAATTTTGATAAAAAAAGACAGGTATTCTAATATGCATATATGTGCTTCCCTGTTACATGAATCATTAATCAACAAAAGAACTCTGTGAAATAAAGTGCAGATCCCACCAACATTGGGGATGCTATTGGGAAGTAATTATATTAAGATATAGTCAATTACAAATTTTGTTAATATCTGATCCATCATATTAGCAGTTAGCATTAATAAATATGCAACTAAAAGATGTATACCAAATTGATTACTGTGTTCAACTTTGACAGATTCATGATTGGTACAACAGATATCTCTTGTATATTTGATATATCACGGTTATCTTTGTATAAAATATGAAAGGTATAATGTGTATAAGATCTACTAATTAATTGGCCTTGACTCGAAACTTACAAGTTTGTTATACAAGGTTTTCCTCTGTAACATACAAGTATTCCATTGATATACCTTGAATGAAATATTATTTCTTTAGGTCATGTTTATACTTTATGTTTTAAGCCTGATTACAACCAACTATATTTTACTTTTCCTTACTAATATAAACAGCCACATGTGTTTCATACAAGCACTAGAAAATCTAATAAAGCCAGTATTTAAACAAAATAAAAGCGATTTAGATAAATAGTTAGAATAACCTATAACCATTTACATCTTATGTCTACAGGTACCGATTCTCGCACACGAGCACCCCTACCTCCAACCTCGCCTTACTACGACGATCCCGATAACCGTAAGTCACAGTAAATTCTACCCTTAGAAATATAGATAGTGTACTTGTATGAACATAGGACTTGACACCTAGTCTCGGAACAGTTATTGACCTGAACAGATTATTAGCATGCTTGACAGAAATATTGTAACTGGAAATGTGAGAATGGTAAATGACTCATAAAATTGCAAAGAACGGTAACCTGCACAGACACTGGGTTTTGGGGTAACTTATAATTGCGGAAGTGCGGGAGCGACTAGTCCAGACTTTGTTGTCACCGTGCGGGTTCTAGCAACCCATAACAGTGCCGGTGACAACCATCACAGATCACAGTTCACAGTTCACAGATTATTGCATAGTTCTCAGAGAATTGGTTCGCCCGGGTAGCACCCGCGGCAAGAGTTGGCCTCTTGGTTGCTCACTGTACTTCCCGTTATAAGTCACAAACTAGAATAGGCACAATTACTCTCCTTATTGCTATTGTCATTGCTATCGTTATGGTTATTCTTGTACGTTACTTGCTTGGTCACCTTTACTTTACTTGTCACCCTTGCATGCTTGACTTGATGTGTTTTACTTATCGCACTTGCATGCTTGTCTGACCCTACTTTACTTACTGCACTTATTTACTATAGACTGCTCCATATTTGTGCACTCCTCTTTTTCTATTGCTAGAATTGTTGTGACTTACCTTCGGTTCCATTTATGGCACCGGCAGACGAAGACCTGATCGAGGAGATTGCCCCAGAGTTCGTGGAGCCTACATTGACCCAGAGGCGACAGAGTTTTAGTTACTTTTCTGTTGGTGTATGTGTTGCACCATGTACTTTCCTTTTCTGCATTTCTTTTGTGCTTCCTCTATGTATTTGTGAGAGTGTGTGCTGGTTGTTGTTGTACTTTAATTTGGACTGTAATAACGTCTGTAAGCTGTTTTGAGTATTGTGATACATCTCTGAGTTGTGGCTATGCTGACTTCACTGGTAAACTGCGGAACCTGCGAATAAACCAAATAAGTAACGGGCCCCGAGATCGGGTCGTTACAGGTTTGGCGGCCCACGCATGTCCGTGCAAAATACCTCGTGAACAGTATAGTGAAACCATGATGTTTCATATACGATACTCGACTGAGCTGACATTTTTCTTGAATGCAGGTTTGACACTCGAAAGATGGACGGGAACACTTCGAAGACCCCCAATGGAGCCGACCTATCTGGACTTATTAGAAAGCCATTAACAAAACCTAAATTTTGATAGGCTTAATTAGTTATTAATAAAAAAATCTTTTGTATCGGTGGCACTCGTATGAATGATAATCTTCCTTCAATGGACCATGATACCGGTCAATGTGCTTGGCTAAAGTCTGTGGATCGACCTAGCTAGACTGGGCATAAGTGATCCTAGCTTAGTCACTTCCCTGACCGTGTCCGCTGGACCGCAAGGACGTGAATCATGATTATGTAACGCCATCGATCTTCACCACTATCACCCTTCTTTTAGCTTGATGACCTTTCGATTGACCTTCTTAGAATCTTTCTACGCTTGAACTCTGGCTACGGAGAGTAGCGTTCGAATTTTCGACCACCAGAAGTTCGAGTTCCACAACGGAAGCGACCACCATCATCTGCTCAGCAACGTCAACTACTCCCTCCTCAGCAGCAAGTGTACCAGTAGACTCCACGACAGGCGCCCCAGAGACGCCAAGCTTATACCATGATAGTGGAAGAAGCCGAAGCTACGGGCCAAGTAATCACAGGTATGTGATTTTTCACTAAGCTACATACTCTAATATTTAGAAATCGTAAGCTTAGACTTGATTCTCATCATGGTAGGTACCGTCTTAATAACCAGTAAACCTGCCCTCACACTGTTCGACTCAGGAGCTACACATTGCTTCTTGATGAGTTGTTTCGTTCAAACACATGCCATCATTGTTGAACCTCTGACTTTCGTTGGAAGGTCGAGACTACTGGCGGTTCACTACCGGTAGCTGGCGGATGCCTTCAATGATCTGTTGTGATTTGTAGACGAGATCTCTTTGCCGACTTCTTGGGATGGACTGGTTGAGATCATTTCATGCCACCATTGACTGTCGTCAAAGGAGGGTAGAAATCGATATACCCAATCATCCAAAGTTCGAGTTCCTCAGCGAAAGACGATCAGAAGGACCAGTGAAATATCGAGCCAGACCCGACGTGTAGGCTGTTACGTTTTTGCATCCTTCTTGAGCTCGTGTTTCTCTTCTAGACCCTACTTTCATCTTGTACCCGAATTTTTCACGTGTTTGAATTCTTTCCCGCCAACCACCCCCTCATTATTGTTTGTTGTCCTTATCCTCTCCTTGAGCCCCGTTCCCGCCTGACCTACCATACCATATCATGACTTTCGGCACCCCCTTTTAAACTTTATGATCTTCATGTTATGTTGTTAAATAGCTTGCTACTGGCTTATCACCTCAGGTTCCAAGTTCGAATAGATGTTCTCATCATTATAACTATCGTTTTTCATGTAGTGCCATTACCTCATGTCATGGCTACTTGATGAAATCTGAAGTAACTATGGTGATGGTACCAAGTTTCGAAACTAGTTACGGAAACTATGGTAATAGTATGTATTCATGTATTCGTCTTTTGTTTTCTTAATGATGAGATATCACATTATATTAACAACTTATTTTCTAAATCATTCGCCTAGTTTTCCATTTTATCATATATTTGTTTGTGCTTCTTAATAACAGCAATTATTTTATTTTATAAAGTTTTAAGAAATTCCGAGGACGGAATTATTTTAAGGAGGGTAGGATGTAACGGCCTGTATTTTTCAAACACTTCAAATACGTACTTGGCGTATTTTTATTCTAAATCTTCTTTATAATGGTTAGTTAGGAGTTATATATCAAAACTGATTTCAAAAAATTCTTTTGAAAATATTTTAGAGCACTAGACTTATTATATTGTATTTCAGCAATTTCAGATTTCCGCAAATGCCCAAAACATTCCTGTTAAAATTCATCTTCCAAAATTACCGTTTTGATTCGACGAATTTATTTTCTAGTCAAACGTCTTAAAAACGTTTTCAAACTTCTACAGTAGCATTCTATTATCATTTATGGCTCTCCACATTAATTTGGTAATTTTCAGATATCGTTTCAGCCTAGAACCCGCAAACCCGCTTCCTAAACGTTTTGGCCTAAAACTAGTATTTCCGTAGCTCAAACCCCTGAACGGATCTTGTATTCGCGATTCTCGCGTCGATACGATCCCGTGGGTATGTTTTCATAATTTTTCGGAGTCGTTTGAGAAAACGAGTTTGTATTCCTAGTTTTACTAATTACATCCTCTAATGACCTTCACCATTACTATTTACTTTTAACTAATTACCTTAACCCTAGATCTACCCCTAATTAATCCACTGACCCACCCAATTAAACCCACCTCCCTAGTGGTTCAGATCCATTGTTCTTGGATCTGAATTAATACCCCATTATTACTCATATATGGTATTATTTCTAACCCATGTATAGAACACTCTACCCCCTCAGAACGTGTAACATGGTCACCCAAATTTTACCAAAGATTTAAGCTGCAACCTAACATATTAATAACACCTAATATAATATTAATAACTTTATATTATTTAAACTTCCCCTCCCAGATCTATCTCATCAACCCATCTCTCTCTCTCTCTCTCTCTCTCTCTCTCTCTCTCTCTCTCTCTCTCTCTCTCTCGCCCGCTCTCTCTCCCGCTCTCTCGCCTGAGGAGGACCAACGCCAGCCGTCCGACGACATTGACCGCCGGCGCCGCCGTCTCCAGCGGCCTCCGCCGCACAAGACCCCCGGCCCCCGCACTGCCGCAGCGACGCTGGACTCGCCTCCGTGATGACGCCATCACCTCCCGGATCCGCCGACCGCCGCTTCGCCCCGTCCGACGATGAACCCCACCTTCGCCTTCGCTCCGTCCGCCCCAAGGAGCATCGCCGAGAGCCCCCCCACGCCTCGACAGCCCATCCCGCGCTTCGCCGTCAACTCCGTCGTCCACCGCCACCGCAAGCGCCGCCAAGACGACGTCGACGCCCCACCGATCCACCGCGCCGCTTGCCAGATCCGTCGCCTCGACCAACCACCGGCGCCTCCAGCCCCTCCCGCAACCCCCCTCGAACTTTTTACTCACGGCTTCGAGCAACGTTGAGTCCAACGAACGACACGAGGCCGAGCTCTTTCATCCCTTCTGGCTTCAGACGTCAACGTCAAGACTAGAGGAGAAGCCAAGTTCTCTTCCTCCACTCCCGGCTTCGAACGACAGGTGTTGATGAGCAACTCCAGGGCCATGTCGCCGAGCAATCCGATCCCTTGGCTCACGATGTTTCTCCCCAATTCAAGCCATGCGTTCTGTGCGAATTTTGATAAAAAAAGACAGGTATTCTAATATGCATATATGTGCTTCCCTGTTACATGAATCATTAATCAACAAAAGAACTCTGTGAAATAAAGTGCAGATCCCACCAACATTGGGGATGCTATTGGGAAGTAATTATATTAAGATATAGTCAATTACAAATTTTGTTAATATCTGATCCATCATATTAGCAGTTAGCATTAATAAATATGCAACTAAAAGATGTATACCAAATTGATTACTGTGTTCAACTTTGACAGATTCATGATTGGTACAACAGATATCTCTTGTATATTTGATATATCACGGTTATCTTTGTATAAAATATGAAAGGTATAATGTGTATAAGATCTACTAATTAATTGGCCTTGACTCGAAACTTACAAGTTTGTTATACAAGGTTTTCCTCTGTAACATACAAGTATTCCATTGATATACCTTGAATGAAATATTATTTCTTTAGGTCATGTTTATACTTTATGTTTTAAGCCTGATTACAACCAACTATATTTTACTTTTCCTTACTAATATAAACAGCCACATGTGTTTCATACAAGCACTAGAAAATCTAATAAAGCCAGTATTTAAACAAAATAAAAGCGATTTAGATAAATAGTTAGAATAACCTATAACCATTTACATCTTATGTCTACAGGTACCGATTCTCGCACACGAGCACCCCTACCTCCAACCTCGCCTTACTACGACGATCCCGATAACCGTAAGTCACAGTAAATTCTACCCTTAGAAATATAGATAGTGTACTTGTATGAACATAGGACTTGACACCTAGTCTCGGAACAGTTATTGACCTGAACAGATTATTAGCATGCTTGACAGAAATATTGTAACTGGAAATGTGAGAATGGTAAATGACTCATAAAATTGCAAAGAACGGTAACCTGCACAGACACTGGGTTTTGGGGTAACTTATAATTGCGGAAGTGCGGGAGCGACTAGTCCAGACTTTGTTGTCACCGTGCGGGTTCTAGCAACCCATAACAGTGCCGGTGACAACCATCACAGATCACAGTTCACAGTTCACAGATTATTGCATAGTTCTCAGAGAATTGGTTCGCCCGGGTAGCACCCGCGGCAAGAGTTGGCCTCTTGGTTGCTCACTGTACTTCCCGTTATAAGTCACAAACTAGAATAGGCACAATTACTCTCCTTATTGCTATTGTCATTGCTATCGTTATGGTTATTCTTGTACGTTACTTGCTTGGTCACCTTTACTTTACTTGTCACCCTTGCATGCTTGACTTGATGTGTTTTACTTATCGCACTTGCATGCTTGTCTGACCCTACTTTACTTACTGCACTTATTTACTATAGACTGCTCCATATTTGTGCACTCCTCTTTTTCTATTGCTAGAATTGTTGTGACTTACCTTCGGTTCCATTTATGGCACCGGCAGACGAAGACCTGATCGAGGAGATTGCCCCAGAGTTCGTGGAGCCTACATTGACCCAGAGGCGACAGAGTTTTAGTTACTTTTCTGTTGGTGTATGTGTTGCACCATGTACTTTCCTTTTCTGCATTTCTTTTGTGCTTCCTCTATGTATTTGTGAGAGTGTGTGCTGGTTGTTGTTGTACTTTAATTTGGACTGTAATAACGTCTGTAAGCTGTTTTGAGTATTGTGATACATCTCTGAGTTGTGGCTATGCTGACTTCACTGGTAAACTGCGGAACCTGCGAATAAACCAAATAAGTAACGGGCCCCGAGATCGGGTCGTTACAAAATGTATCTTTTTTATTTTGATGGATGAGACTTTGGGCGTGTCGTTATGTCCCAAAATTGATGAGATTTTTGTATTTTCTTTCTTTTTTTGGGTGAAAAAGTTTGAATTTTGGATGATGTGGTTGTTTTGTTTTTGTGTAATGACTTCATGTTTTCCTCAAGTCACATTATCTCATCAATTTTCTTGATGTTTTCAATCAAATTTCCATTTTTAGTTTCGAAGAAATCAATGGAGGCACATCCACCCGTAGATGATACACTCCGATCAGATCTCCATCCTCAGTCATCCTCTAACTTCCGTGACCTCCTTAAAATCCAAGATGACGACTCCAGCTATTACCAGCGCACCAGCACCGTTACCCTAGCCACCATCCTCGAGGCCGAGAAGAACGCCACCACCAACTCCTCCTTATCATTTGCCCACAGCAAAAGAAACCATGTCGACGTACATGGTTTTCGTATTAATCATTTTGGGGCGATGGATATGATGATGAAGCTCATGATATTGGTGATGATGGTGATGATGATGATGATTCATGTTGTCTTTCTTCTTTTTCCCCGTTTATGCTTAAGAGTTTCATTTTAGGGTTGAAGAAGCACTTTGATAATACCCAAGATTTGTTGCTGCTAATTTGATGAGTTGGGACATATGGTTGTATTCCCATAATTTTTATTGCATGAACATATTCTCACTTATTTAAGAAAAATAAAAGTAAGAAGAGATGGAGATCTGGACTCAACTAAAATATGGGTTTTTTTGAGAGATTGATAGCAGATGGTTTAAACTGAGCAACATTTAATTTTACCTATTGTTTTCATTTTGAGAGAAATATTTGGTTAGATATATAAATCATCATTATTCTTTAAAAAAACTCGCGCCGAAGGCCGCTAAATTTTTTTACGCTAATTTGTTGTTCCGCGCCGAAGGTGCGGGCGCCAAATTTGTTGTTCGACGGCGAATTTGTTATTCCGCGCCGAAGGCGCCTACGCCGAATTTGTTCTTCCGTGTCGAAGACGGCCGTGCCGAAGGTGCCCGTGCCGCTAAATATTTTTAAGCTAATTTATTGTTCTGTTAAATTTTGGCTGTGTAAATAATTTTTCGGGGAACAATGATTTTGCGGGGGAAATCTTAAATGAACCGTGCCCGCGGGCACGGGTTATGACTATTATATATATTAAAACACAACTGTTTTTGAATCATAGGACTGACTGGGACAAGCTGATGTCATGCTGATGTATAAAGAGGTTGATAGAAGAATGGCTAGGATTTAATCTTGGTAAAATAAGGGTTGAGATGAGTGTTTGGAAAAACCACCACTTTTTTCCTTTTGGTTTCAAAACCCCCCACAATCACTACATTTGCGCAGAATACCACATATTCCCCCCTTTTGCTAAAACCCCTCTCATTTCACTTTTTACCCACACACCATACACACACACACTTATGCTGCATGCACTTCCACCTTTCGCGCCGAAAGCGCCCGCTAAATATTTTTACATTAATTTGTTGTTCTGACTCAAGGACGCCCTCGCTGAATTTATTGTTCTACGTCGAATTTTTTGTTTCGCAAAAATTTAACTGTGTAAATAATGTTTTGGAACAAAGATTCCACGGGAAAAAATCTTAAATGAACCATGCCTGCAGGCACGAGTTATGACTAGTGTATTTGTAACGGGTGGATGGGTGCTCTAATCCCCAACTGGTTCACCCATTATTTTCCCTGAGATATATAATTGCATGGATTAAACATCAAAAAAAATTATGAAAAAAAATTTTCAAAAAAAAAATTTCGCACGGGTTTTTTCGCACCCGAAGATCACTATATATATATATATATATTATATATATATTATATTTATATATATATATAAGCCTTCCTCCATCTGCAACTGCCTCCCAGATGCACGAGCCACGTGCCATAAAAAGGCTTCTGACCATATAAATATATGATTGATTTGTCAACCTATTGTTTTATTCCTCTCATATACCACTTATTTACAAGTTTGGCATCATTCCCACGAACATACAACTTATTTACAAGTTTGCAATTGAAATTGCTCATCGCGCACACCTACTAGGTAAATTTTCCAAAAAGCCCCTACGTCTCGGTAGGGGGCGATCATCAGCTTGGCGGCAGCGATCGTCAGTTGGGCGTTCCGCCAATCATAACCCAAGTTTAAGGGGCCATTTTAATGGTGGTCATCAACTGATGAAGGTCGGGGAATGCCGATGGTTCAGATTCGAAGGAGCACCTTTCATTCGATCTGAATGTCAAAGAAAACACGTCTTCTTTGCTGAATGTAAAAGAAAAACACTTCTTCTTTCATTCGATCACCAGCTCGAGTCCATCGATCGATCGAAGATTTGAGGATATTTCCGTAAGAATTAAAAGATTTGCTTCGGTCTTTCTCTCTTTATGTGTCAAATCTCTTTCCAAGTTTCTTTTGAATCGCATTTAAGGTTTTATAGGGGCTTGTCATAAACTCTCTCCTTCTGGGGCTCGTCATTTTCAGATTTTTTTTCCCTTCCATCAATGACCACTGTAGGTCCCTCAGCTTCTTTATCTCCGTTGAACTCAACCGGATTGGCATGTTTGGAAAGTGGTGCTTAGACCATGACGGACGTCGTGTCCTTTCTGCCTCTAGTAGTCACAGCCACTACCGCATTGATGTGGCCGGTATTGCTACTTGGATTTACTTCCGGTTGAGCCGGCAATTGATTTTGGGCTCTAGCCAACATGGTCATTTGCTCTGCCAGCTGTGCAACAACGGTGTTTAGATTTTCTTGGCCTGCTAACAGTTTAGTGTTGTTTTTCTCTTGCATGGGCATGAATTCCTCAACCCTTGTCTCATGAGCAGACTTTTGTGGTGCCAGAGATGGGTTTTGCAGCTGCCATTGTAACCGGGGGGTCTATAAGGCCTTGCTTGCTGCCTCTGCTGAAATTGTTACTGATGTGGTGGCCTTGGCTGATATTGTTGCTGCTGAGGTGGTGGGCAAGCTTGTTGTTGTTGTGGTGGTTGTTGTTGGGGTCGATTCAAGGCTCCACTGTTGTTTGTATAAGAAAATCCGGAGTGAGTCTTCCCAGCTAGATTCACCCAAGATGCATTGTTTCCACTTCCAAGCTTATAATCTGAAATATATTGAACCTGCTCCACAGGTTCCTCATTTGTTTCAGCTCCAACATACATGACTTGGCCTTGGCCCTGCTAGTCATTCATGCTCCTACTGGATGATGTATCTTGAGCACTAGGTGGTTCACTCAGCTTCTTCTCTATTCTCTCTACCACTTTAGATAGAGCATCGAACCTCCCAGTCAAGTCCGCCACTGCCTTTGCCTCATAAATGCTAGCCGAATTTTATGATGATGATTGGCCTCTCTCATCGACACATTATTGATTATTCGATGCCATCTCTACAGCAATGTCGTGGCCTCTTCTGGAGTCTTTACTAAGATTGCTCCATTAGCGGTGGCGCCTATAATCATCTTGGTGTCTGGATTCAACCCATTGTAGAAGCTTTGGATCAACTTCCAATCATTGATACTGTTGTGGGGGTATTGGTGTTGAAGATCTGTGAATTGCTCCCATGCTTCATTTAAAGATTCCTCGGGTCCTTGCCTAAATGACATCAAAGAATTCCTCAATCTGACAGTCTTCGATGGGGGATAGTATTTATTGATGAAAACACTCGCAAGGTCGTCCCATGTGGTGAATGTACTGTGAATCGTCCCAGATCTGGGCCGGCGGCTCATTCGATCGAGTGAAAATGTCACTCGGTCAAGCGGACTTCTCTGCAAAAAGCTCATAAATCTGGCGCTCTGTCTTTTCTGGCTCGGTCGAGTGATCATCTCACTCAGTCGAGTGATCGTATCACTCGATCGAGTGGGAGCTTCTGCAGAAATCTTCAGAGTCTGCGTTTTGCCTCCAGCTTTCCATCCTTCACTTGGTCAAATTGGCTTCTCACTCAGTCGAGTAGAAATCTTACTCAGCCAAGTATCTTTAACGCACTTGGAAGCTGGTTGTGGCCGGTATCAGTCTCACTTGATCGAGTGGTCTGATCCACTCGGCCGAGTAGACTGATTTTTCCGCTCTTCCTCTTCTTTCTTGCTTCCTTCCTCTTTCTATTCTCGTCATTCCTCTTCTTCTCATCTTCAAGCACCGTAAGCTCCTCGATATCATCGTCGCTGACGCTCTGGCACGCGTGCATATGCTCCTAGCTCCAATTTGTTCCCGATTGCTATGTACTTCCTGAAAATCCAACGAAATATAGAAATAGTAAAATTCGTCGAGAAATCGTCGTTTAAGCTTTGAATTTGCAATATGTGCAATCAATATGGCATGAACATATGCAGAAATAAAGTGTAAAATATGAGCATATTAGGCTCTTCGGAGCAAAAAGGCAGGGGAACACCAGTTGATGCTCTACCAAGGTGATGCAGTGAGGGTAGTCAATGGTCGAAGGCTCGAATCTTGCCAATGTGGAGATTTGTGGAAGTTGGCTCGATTCGGCGCGGACGGAGCATTGGTCGTAAAGACAAGTTTTCTTATGCAGATCTAACTCGACTGTGCTTGGATTCGACCTATCTGACTCTGCACAAGTCAGATACGAGGATGCTGAGCAATTGGTCTTCTACAGCGCAGTTGGTCGATTGGTCGTCGGCGTGGGTCTGATGGTCGATCGTTCAGCATTGGATCATTCGGTCGTAACTCGGTTGAAGTCCTTGTTTGGTCGATTGGTCGTTCGGTGGCTCCGATGGATTGGCATCTCTATAATTCGACCTCCCAGAGGGTCGAACAGTTCGACCTTCCAGTAGGTCGAACAGCTAGGCTCGACACTTCGGCTGTTCGATACAGATGGAATATCGGTTGGTCGAATGGAGCCCACTAGGATGAGACGGATGCCCACTAGAGTGCGGCACATTAATTGTATAGAGCTGTTATTGGATAGGATGCCGTCAAAGTCGGGATCGGTATCTTTAGAAATTCCTCGCCAATGATGACACATATTGTAACCTAAGGTTATAAATATGGGGTTTCTGTTTAGGGTTTCTAGTGGAACACATTGAGAGAATTTGAGCTGTCATTTGTGAGAGCCATCTTTGAGAGATTGTATTGTGAGCTTTTGGAGAGATCGTGTGTGCTTCTTCTTCGCCTGTGAAGAGAAGATTTGGTTTGTTCTCTCCTTTCGTAATAAAGCTTATCGGTGTTCCCCTTTGGCCGGTCAACGGCCTAAAAGCAATTCTCATAGTACTTTATTGGTTGTTTTGAGTGCTCATCCTAGTTCTATGGTTCTTCGACGATCCATGCTTCTGCGTAGCGCACAACCAGGGGGCGGACCCACGTTGGAATTGGTAATGTCTTGGAAATTAGATTCTTGTTTTGTGCTCACTATCTTTTATTTCTGTGCAAGAATGGCTAGCAATTACTACATCTTGTTCTGTATACTACTATTAAATTGTCTGTGGACCTTTGCCATTACTGTCAGCTCGTTTCTACTTCCATCTTCTTTCCTGAGCATTTGTAGATCCATTGCCATTCATAAGGTAATGTACCCTGTAATACAGTGAATATTGCTTATGGCCAAGGTTGGTTTCTTCTATGCAGGATTATGAATTAAAATTTAATTACAAGGACATGTAGTTTTACAGCATTGATAATAATCATATTGTTATACACCTTGCGTATGGATCAAAATGTAATAAGAATGGGCTCAGTGGCCTTCTTATCATTATTGTAGAAAGTAGATGCAAATGGAAATTTAGTAGTGGGGAAACTTCCAGCAAACGAACAGGCCCTGAGCCTCTCCGTGGAAGGAGGCAATTGTGATGGTGACCGCATCTGAGGTGTCGGACACGGCGCCAGAATCAACATGTGATGCGCGTTGAAAGATGGCCAGGACTTCAATTGTGGGGGCTGAGCTGTCGCCTCCTTGTCATGACAGTGCCAGTGTCGGCCATCGTCAAATCACCTCACTTATGTCTATTCCCAAGAGAAGCTCATTCTTGGAATTTGTTTACGTCGATTTGGCCTCAAAGCTGTCCAGAGAATTAATTTGCGCACCCACCGTTTCACTGCCGCGCACTGTATGTACCCGATCCGACCCGGCCTGCATTCGGTCTACTTAGTTGCGTATGGGTATAGACCAATCCGGATCGGATAGGATTCAGGTTGATCCGACCGATCCAGATAAAATCCGGGTCAGGTATGGATTTGGCCCGTTATTCGCTATGCGCAAACGCTGATATAAAATTTATATCGCAGCGCATGATGTCGTGTGTAGCGCTACGGGTCGAACACATGGAGGCTTGTGGAATCGCCACCATTGAACTCAAGTTAGGATTGGATTAGTAATTAACTAGTTGTTGGATTCATTGGGACTCGGGAGAGGTCGTCTAACCTAAGGAAATTCTCATATCATTCACTCTCGTGGTGCATGATATGGTATTCCCTTACGTCATCTTCTACCCTCCGCTCTCGTGATGCAATGATAGGCCTACCTAACTTATACCGAATCTTTAATCGGTTCTCCCGTCTTACTTCGTAAGACATGAGAGTGCTGATAAGGTTCACAACTGTGTAAGTCTTCAAGTCGTTGACCTCCACGATGGCGATAGCTCTTCTTTCCCACTTGGAGGTCATTCCCATTATGATCTTCCTTACCTTATCTTCTTGGGAATAGACTTGTCCGAGAGCTTTCAGTTCATTAGTGATATCGGTAAAACGTCCGTACATCGATGCTATGCTTTCATTTTCCTGCATATGAAACATATTGAAATTTTGCACGGCAACATAGAGTTTAGAAAGTTTTACCTTGTTCGTTCCCTCATGGGTAACGACGAGATGGTTCCAAATTTGATATGCACTCTTACATGTGCATATCTTGTGGAACTCATCTGGGTCCAACGCACAATGAAGAGCGTTCATTGCCTTTGCGTTGTTGACTTCGGTGGATTTCTCGGAAGCCGTCCATTTTTCGAAATCCTCTTCGGTGGGCTCAACGTATTCCTTGTGGAGGGTTCTCCAAAGGGAAGCACTCCTTAGGAATGTCTCCATCCGGTATTTCCAATAGCCGAAGTTCGTGCCATTGAAATGCGGAGGACGCACCGTTGATTGTCCTTCGAAAACTGTAGACGCTCCATCACGATCGTGATTGTTGTACGAAGACGGTGGAGGAATATTATTGTTGTTGGATGCCATAGCTATAAACCAGTGCTCTGATACCAATTGTAAGTTCCCTGGCTATAAGGAAAACACCAGAAGGGTGGTGAGTTGTATTTATGTAATTTAAAAAGATAGTTACACCAAATTAAATTCCTAACCAACAAATAGTGCGGAATAGAAGTAAACCCAAAATGAAACTAATGCAAATGCAAGGATGTTTCAAGAGTTCGAATTACCCAAGTCACTTCCCGACTTGTTTCCGGTAATCCTACGTCCCTTCCATCCGGTTAACAACCGGATATTCAAGTTAGAATCCTAACTTGAGGTTTCCTTAAAACCCACTTGTAGCAACCCTACAAGTGAAATCGGAATACAATCGATTGACCTTGACTCCCACAACTTGGGAGCAAGCAAACCACTCTCACAAACCGAGAGTAAATCAAATAACTAAAGTTATGATATATGAAATTGAGCAACACTTACAATCACCTTTGCCTTGAAGTAGAACTTGAAGGAGAAGTGTGTTGTGTGTTGAAAGACTCTCTTGGAAGAGAGGAAAGCCATTTCTCTTGATTGCACCAAATGCCTAGAAGATTTCTCTTTGGTTCTAGGTTGGAGAGCAAGAGATGAAATATAGGAATTATAGGGCTTTTGGATTTTGAGAGCTTTGATCTTTTAAAATGAAAGCTTGAATGTTTGAGCAAGAGATAATCAAAGTGTCTAGCCTCTCAATGGAATAGTAGAGGCTTATTTTATAGGTTCCTCAAACCCTTCAAACCGAATCACCAAAAACCCCTCTAAAATCCGTGAGGAAAAACTCAACGGATAGAATCTGCGCCCGCGACAGTCGACTGTTGAAGAAATCATAGTCGACTGCTGCATAGTGACAGAGGGTAGGTGAAAATTCATAACGGTAACTTACCATGTGGACAGTCGACTGATGAGGCATAGACAGTCGACTGTTGAACAAACATGCGACTATAAATCCTACTACAGGCGACTGGCCGTAAGCTGGGTAAGTTGAGGAGATCTGAGAAAAGTCTGGGAGAACAGGACAGGCGACTGATGAAGAGAAGACAGTTGACTATTAAACTTAAACAGGCGACTGTAATTCCTTCTACAGACGACTGTCAAGACCCTGAGATTTTTCAGAGAGTTGAGTCATCAAATAGGCTCAAAGACAGACGATTGTTGTAGCATTAACAGGCGACTGTTCCATTGGATAGTCGACTGTAAATCCCACAATAGTCGACTGGCCAGATTAAACATAGAAATAGAATTGGGCTAAAGATAGACATGCGACTGATTAACAAAACACAGTCGACGGTCTCTTGGACATGCGCATGTGAATCTTCATAAGTCGCATGTGAGAGTTAAAGCTAAGAAGCCCAAAACTAGACTGAACAAGTTTGTGCATAACAAGCGAGTGTAAAACAAAAACACAGTCGATTGTTTTGAGACAGACGACTATAAATCGCTCAGCAGTCGATTGTTAAAAACATGACATGTACAATCTAGATAGAAATGAATTTGAGTCTAAGGAAGGTTGATCTAATGATACCCTAAGACTGAAATGAAGATGTGTGTGTGCTCCAACAAAGTTCTATTTCTAAGCTATATACTAGAAAAGAAACAAAAAAGTTACATTTGACAAACTCTCTCTTCTATCCAACGCATGAGCTTGAAGTCTTCTAGGAGCTTCAATCACCATCTACGATCATCCAAACCACTTCCTTTGCTTTCAATGATTTTTGAGTGTCATCCATTGCAAATAGATCTTCATGATAAAATTAGGCAATAGATTAACTGTAAATAGGGGATTAGTCACAAGTATTTATGTTTGCTCATTATTAACACCAAGTAGGGAGAAGTCCAATACTCAACATTCCACCTGGCAGTGTCACTAATGCCAGAGCTGAATGGTTCCCAAGTATCAATTCCAGGCTCACGAACACAAGCTGATGGTGTCAAGTTATAATATAAAAGATATCCATCCCACAGGGAAAGTAGCGGTGTATTGATTTTAGGTTATTTCTAAGTCTCAAAAAGAGGTAGCAGTTAGTTTGAACGATTGGTTGGTTGGTGATGTTTGATCAATATAAAGAGACTAGGGCATTAGGACTCACCACTAGGACCGTCGAAGGTCGATGCTAGGTTAAGACTTCTACAGTGCATTGGTTTTATGGGGGGATTGTAGCATCAAGGAAGTGAACTCATGCGTCTAGGCTTCATGAGTCTAACATACCATATTCACCCCGCTCTCGTGATAGATGCATACGGTATGTGCATTAAGGATCTACAATAATCTCACCACTCTCGTGGGTCGAATGCTCTTAACTCGTGCCAATCTCGTGGGTTAGAGCTTTGAGGTATTTTGATGGCTCTTATTGACGCAATGGCGGTAGCCGTCAATTAGTGGTATAGTTCGTCGATGGATCCCATCAAGACGTGAGCCAGACATGGTCATGAGCCTCGATTGAATCCACTAACTCCATAATTAAATCCATAAGATACACCTTAAGCTAATCGATTCCACCAACCGTGGTCACGATCTCAGTATGAGTTCTCCTAGGGATTTTGCTAGATCAACAAAAAATACTCTCCTTTTTATGTCCGATGCAACCTAAAAATCCTAACTTTACATCATTTTCCCAAGATCATAGGGCTAATCCATTAGCCCTAGATAGAACTACTCAAACATGGTAGAGAAAGTAAGGAAAGATTGGATTTTTACCATAGAATTCATCATAGTAATCAAAAACAAGTAAAAGATTAGAATACGACCAAAAGCGATGTAGATCGATAGCATGTCACAGAGAATTAAGATCTAAATGATTCCAAGCCAAAAAACGTAATAAAAATCAAGTCTTTGCTCAATGATAAAAACCTAGATCCAAAAATCTTAATTAAATCTAAACTTACACTAAAAACAACTCTATCATTCGATCCTCTCGATCTCTAAAATATTAAAGGAAAATTGTTTATATACAAAGGGTAGGGACCCCACAAATAATTCTAAAAAATCTGGAAAGTTGGGCCTACGTGTTGCTTGTGCGCGTCGGTTACTCGACCGAGCAGGTGGCTGCTCGGTCGAGTAAACTCGTTGGCCGCTTCTGCTTCTGCTTGTTTCTGATGCGGGCTACTCGGTCGAGTAGCCCCCTACTCGGTCGAGTAGCAGGGGGTGTCAACTCGGGTCGAGTCGCCTAGCCGCTCGATCAAGTGGGCTGGTCTGTTTCCTGTGTTGTATCCGCGTGTTAGCTCGGTCGAGTAGCTGTAAGCTACTCGGCTCGAGTCACCTGGGAAACTGACTGGGCTGAGGGATTTTTCTTGGTTTCTCTCACTTGCTTCTCCTCCTCTCCTCCGATCTTCTTCTAAACTGCGACAAACTCTTATGGAGCCGTGACAATGACGTCCTGGACGTACTGGATGTGTCCATGTCCCGAATCAGCTCCAATTCGCTCCAAAATACCTGAAAATCCATAAATCTATGAAAAATAGAATATGTCATTAGGAGCGTATTAATATATAAAAATATGGATTTCGGAGGCGAATAAGATATGAAATGAGATGAAATGATGTTGTAAAAATATGGAAAATATGGTCACATCAAAATCTCCCAAGCTTACCTCTTACTCGTCCTCGAGGAAGACGAATACTAGGCTCACCGGGCGATAAAAATAAGAAATAGAAAAAGGAATAGAAGATGGAGGGGAGCGCTAGATTATTTGGTCAAATCTCAAGCCTTAGCCACATATCACGATGCTTCGAAATAAATCACATGCTAACATGAATTTCGTATCTTTTGCTTAATATAATACTTGCAAGCATTTTAAGATCAAAGAAAGGGAATTCTCAATATTCATGCAGTCAATTCATATCAATATCATGCAATTCATAGAGTCTAGTATAAAAAATGTTGGCGATGCACTTTTCAATCAATAGACATAACCAAAGCATATAAGATTCAAATCAGGCATGCAAAACAGAATAGAAAGGATCATGATATTCATATATTCGTCTCAACTCCTGAAAAATCTACATAGCAAGCAGTTTTCATAAATTTTAATCATTATCAAACATCCCTAATTGTGCACAACTCCACTCTAATGTCATACTCACGCATATGGTCAAATGGTTCACCCCCTCCAAACTTAACTTGAGGCATCGCATCTAAGGGATAGGAATATGGAAATTTTTGGCTTTTTCAGAAGTATATGTGTAACTCCATGCAAATAAGATATAAGAAGTGATTTTTCTTTTCTTTTCTTTTCTATTTTTTAATATGGGAGCAATAGAATATACATATAGATTTTGGCTCCTTTATTGGATTTTTGGAGGTTAACATTTCTTTGAAAATTTTTGGGAAGCAGATGCGGTATAAGTAGCTGTAGGGGGTGAAACCAAATGACATGTTGAGATTTATAAAGATATGTGGAGAAGGAAATGATATAACACTCTGTTCACACATAAGATGTGCCCAACGGTTCAATAAGATAATACTCTAACTAAACTCATAAGCAGACAAGGATATTTTCATTCATTTCGATAAATAATGAAGACATGCTGTAAAGCATACAATCATAGCAGACATACAGTAAGAAGTGAAATAAGACAACATGCAGATGCTTTAGATATTCTAATGATGCATGAAGCTTGATGCATTTCTAACAAACCTTTACTAGATACTGCTGCATACATTCAGTTTCAATTTATTTCATGCATTTATATTGTTACGACCTTAAGATCGGTCAACCTGATCTGAATGTGCATCTCCAAGGCCCAAGTCTTAACCTGTCAGTTCTCTGCAACAAGGCCCAGTTTGCCATAGCTTAGCAAAGCTCACCGATGCTCGGAGCTACAGACTCGTCAGTTAAACGGAAGAGGAGCCGCCCAGCATATCGAGCGACCTACACCAGCTCGCCACGAAGCAGCTCGTCGGCCTCTCTACGCAAGCGAAGTCCATCCACAGAGGAAGACGACACGTCACTAGTAGTTTCACTACAGACAACTCTGACAAAAGCGCACCTGGCCGCTTCGCCGCCTGACCGCCTGCCGAAAGCGTGCCGAGCCGTTTCGCTGCCAGACAGCCTGACAAAAGCACACCTGATATTAACGGCTCTAATGATCTGACAAAAGTGTGCCTGACGCGTTCAGCTCTGACATCCTTAGTCGGACCCCTAACATTGCCAGCTCAGCTAAAGAAACCGACTCCAGCAACCTATAAATACCCCTTCTCCTCCAACGAGAGTGGGGTTGGCTAATCTGTAAGAATTCCTAAGACATCATTTTATACACAAGGTCGAATATCTCCCACATATTTGCGCCTTCCACATTAGCTCGACACACAAGTGCCGATCTGCCTCTAAGATCGCCTTGGGTGTTCGACGCTCTCTCTACAGTCACCCACTGACTTAAGCATCAGAGAGGCTACGGGCTGGCATCCAGCCCCGCCTTTCTGACGAGTTGTTCTAATTGCAGGTGGTTTGCTTCAGCTGTTGGCAGTCGAGATGATCGCTCCGGGATGTGTACCCAAAAGTGCAACCGTGTAGTTTTACCGCAAGCGCACGGTGTAGCGGCGAGCGGGTTATCGAACACAGGGAGGACGAATGAAAGTTCTTGCTCCAAACAACCTGGCTATTAAGAAAAGCAAAGAGAGAGTTTGCCTTTGGCGATCCTGTCACAATCGTCAGACAAAGTGCGAAGATATCAAATCAAATAAAAGACGTCTAGGGAATGGGGAATCCCCGCCACTCACCGTATTTCGTCAATGCGGTTCATTGGTATCAAAATTGCTAGAATAGAATTACGGATGAACTAGTTGCAACTGAATGTAGAACCAAGCTCACGCTCTCGCGCTGTTGCCGGTCTATAGCTATCCTAAGTTCGGGTCCAATCTCTTGCAAACCCTAGCCTAGGCAAGCTAGCATTAGGATCAACATCATCGTTCAATCGCGCCCCGAGCCCACTCTCGTGCAAACTCGGGCCACGACCTAGGTTGGGATAGTTCCTACCCGTCCAATCTCTTGCAAACGGGTATTGGTACGGAATTGCAACCGAGAACCCTAGTATCGGTCCAATCTCTTGCAAACCGATACTACGGAAATTCGATTCCAACCCAATTCGGATTTCTAGGGTTTCCTATCGAATTGGGATCCAATCTCTTGCAAATCCCAATCGATACGAATACCTAGCTATCCGTAGTAAATCGATCCCAAACTAACCCTATTAGACAATTCTAGCAAAATTCTCTACCAATTCATTACAAATCTGAAATTGGGCTCGTAGGGTTCATCCCCACGCCCTAAGACGTGTAGACTACTCACAATTCATAGCACAAATACAAAAATAATCAATGAAATTATCAAGAGAATTCATCACAATATTGAGATAAGCAATAAAAATAGTATTTTTAGAGGGGAGAGATGCAAACCAATAGAGTTCTTCAATGAATCCAACAAAAATCAACTTTTCTCTCCTCTCTAATCACAAGAATAAAAGCTAAAAGTTAATCTAAAAAGCTGCAAAAATTAAAGAGAAAAGCTCTCTAACCTAGGGTAAAAACAGGGGTTAAATACCCCCCAAAATCGTCCAAAAAACAGTGACCAAAATGCCCCTGCGCAGCCTGAAATCCGCAATTTTCGCTACAGGCAGCGCATCGCACTCGGCCGAGTGACAAAAGTCGCTCGGCCGAGTGAGAAACCCTGTAATTTTCCAGTAAGTCCGGGCCTTCGGGGGTCTTCACTTCGGGAGTCGCTCGGCCGAGTGAGTTGTCGTCACTCGGCCGATGGCTTCTTGGTACTCGGGCGGTTGGCATTTGCCACTCGGCCGAGTGGGTCTTCTGAAGCTCAGGCAGACGAAAGACAGTAAGTTGGCGATTTTTGATGGGCTTCGTCTGAGTGCCACTCGGGCGGACGTGATCTCGTCACTCGGCCGATGTGGCTTCTGACGCTCGGCCGAGTGCACATATAAAACGTGTCTGATCTGGTCGGCCGAGCGGTGTCTCGCTGGTCGGCCGAGTGACTCCTTCACTCGGCCGAGTGAGACACCAAAAATGCCCAAACAGCTTGTTTTGGCCTCCTCGTTGCTCCTGCGACGTTCTTTCTTCTTCCGCTCCTCTCCAATGGCGAAATACCCCTCGGGGAGGTCGTCGGTGACACTCTGGAGTAGGCGTATCTCGAGATCACTCCAAATCGCTCCAAATCACCTGAAATTCGACAAAAACAACAAATCGTGAAAAGCATCGCAATATCGTCGATATATCGTGAAAAACATGATCTGAGCGATCTAAATGGCATGCAAACATGCGGGAAAAAAGTGTAAAATAAGGAGTGATCAAAATCCCCCAAGCTTGCCTCTTACTCGTCCTCGAGGAAGATAAGTAAAAGGCGAACCCGATGGATTCGGAAAATGAAAACAAACGAAAAAATGAAAAACGAAGGAAATGAAAACAAAATAAAAAAACGAAGAAGAAAGAAAGAAAGAAGGAGGGAAGCTGCTAGATCATTTTCTCAGGACGCGGGTTTTGCTTACTCATATAGCATGCACCGAATGAAAAACACATGTCAAAGAATTTTATCTCGATATCATAGTATAATGATGCAAATAGAAATAGAAACACACGAACAACGATATAATCATGAAAAACGGAATAATTTCAGAATTAACATCGTCTGAATCATTTATAGCGGTATACAAATTGCAGATCACACACTTTTCAATTGAATGCTTTCTATGAGGAGTATGAGAGTATCACACAATAGAATAGAAAGAATAGATAAGTGTGGATTTCATGAAATGAGTGCTAGGCATAGATTTCTGGACTTCGTAAAGCTAGAAATAATCTCACCGAGTATAGAATATTACTTAGCCTAGGTTGTCGTGCAACGTCAAGTAGTCACTCTCTCACACATCAATGGATTCCCTCCCCCAAGCTTATCTATAAGCGCGGTGGCACAAAAATATTTACATCCCCATTTTTATAAAGCTCCAAAAGTGATGAAAATAAAAACAAAAAGAGGGAAAGAAAGAGAGAACATGAGATGGGATCTTTTATTGAGGTTCTTTCCTCTTTTCTTTTTCTTTTTTTTCTCTTTTTTTTTCAAATAGCATATACACACAATGATCCCAAGTCAAAGAGAAATAAGGATATACAAGAATTTTTCTTTTTCTTTTTCTTTGGTTTTGGGAAATTTGGAGCTAGGAATTAATAGCGGGGGAAATGCCATATAATAGAATCGCTAAGGGGAGATTCACCAATGATTTTAAAATAGAGAAATGATGTTCAAGATTTGTGGAGAAAGAAATAAATATATCTCTCGGTTCACTCTATAGGACGTGCACGACAACTTCAGCAGGGTAATCTAATCTACTTAGTTTCAATCACAAAAAAGCTAACTAATCCAGATTTATCATAGCTAACATCATTCAATCGTCCTGAAGTGAAATGTACAAAGCATGCATATAGAAGTGATATAGGAAAAGAAAACGGTACTCCAAATATAAGCATTCAATGCGTGAATCTTGGTGTGTTTTCTGCGATAGCATACATATGAATATTCAGACTCAGCTAATAATAAAATTTCATCCATTTTCATGCGGAAAAAGTGTGGGTTACTATCTCTAAATGCGAAGCAAGTCATAGCATATGATATCAGAAATAAAATCTAAGACATGACAAATATAGCATGCATATAGAGAAAGCTAACTCCACGTAATCATCATCACAGAAAAGTCATCTCTAGCATGAGATGAAGAAAAAGAAAGGAAATAAAGATAAGGGGAAAATGAAACTAATTACAATGCAACACACAAAGAAAGTAAGGAAAACGTGATGCATGGTAAAATAAAAGAAAAAGTGATGAAAATGGGTGCAAAATGCGGAAAATGGCGTGAAAAAACTAAAAATAAAGGTGGTAAATCAAAAAGAACGTGAGAACTCACTCCCCCAAGCTAAATGGCACAGTGTCCTCAATGTGCAAAGCGTGGCACACCGAGAGACAAGGAATGTGAGGGGTAAGTGAGGATGCATGCATGATGAAAAATAAGAAAATAAGAAACGAAAAATATGATGCGGACATGATGCATGCAGATATAGAAGTGATACAGATATAAAGGTGTGACACCAAAAACTCTCCCATCTCTCCCAAAAAAGATATAAGAAGATATATAGAGAAAATGTGTACCATAAAACAGGGAGGGGAGGGGGGGTGGACAAAAGTGCATCAGGACCCAGCAGAGACGGGCAGCACAACGGCAAAAAGGATCGATGGCATCAAGAGTGCCTAAGAAGGTGGTGCTGCACCGTCCCCGTCCTGAGGCGGAGGTGGTGGTGGTGGTGGGACAGACTGCTAAGAGGGTGTGGGTGTGGAAGTGGCAGCAGGCTGGGTGTGGGTAGGGGTGGGTACCTGATGGGTGGGTGTGGGTACGCGGGGGAGTCGCTCTAGGACCTGGGTAAGGCAGTAGTGAATGTGCGGAAGCAGGTCGAAGCGGCCAGCCATCGCGGAGACGGTGGAGGACAGGGTCCTAAGGTCGCCTCTGAGGCCACTCACCGCCCCCTCGAGAGCACGAATGCTCTGAAGTACAGTGTCGGGGGGAGGTGGTGCATAGGGACGCACCGGTCTGTGCTGTGTAGGTCGGGACTGGCGTACTCGGGTCGCGTAGGTGATGGGCTCAGCAGGGAAGGGAACGAAAGGTGCTGCGCTCGCAAATGTGGGCCTGGCCTCAGTGTGAGGCTGGGGCACCGACTGGTGAGAAGTGGAGGCAGCAGTAGCGAAAGAAGAATACAAAAGTGGCAACGAGGCGGCCAGAGAGGTCGGTGACACAGAAGTGTGGACAGACGCCACGACACTCTCAGAAAACACAGCAGCGGTGGAGACAGAAGTGACTACCGCTGGGGAGGAAGTGTGTGGTCCGAAAGGTGCAACCCCAGTGGAGATCATGCTAGCCATGGTCTCCACGACCGCGGCAAACGAGGGCTCTCCACTCTCAACAAAGGTAAGTGGGCACTCGGGGAGGGCAGAACAAAGGGGCTCAATGGACAGAGGGCCAACAGGGGTGGTGGTAGTGGTGGTGTGCGTAGGCGTGGAAGCAGTGGAGGTGGGCTCAGCGAGGGTACTCCCGACACCGACAGAAGTGTGGACAGAGGTGTCGGGAGCAGCAGAAATATCAGGGATCGGCTGAGGGGCCACGGGGTCAACAGGTGCAGCAGGCTCGGCATGTGCAACGGGGTCTGCGGGGGCAGCGTGGGCAGCGTGGGCAACGTGGGCCTGCTCGGCCTGCTCGGCCTCGAGCACGTAAGCGGCTGGGATCAGAACATCCATCGCAGGGAGCCAGTCCACATGGGCCGGTGCAATCTGAGTCCGAGCTGGGCTCGGAAGAATCATATAATCGGCACCATAAGGGCCGTGCAGCCAGACCCAGTGTCGCTCACCGTGCGGACGCAGCATCTTCATCCGGGCCATAACATCAATCGACAGAGAAGTGGGGCCCGGTGCTCGTCGCAAATCGTCAGGAAAGTCCTCGCCGGTCATAAGGGCGAGCAAGGTGATCAGGCCGCCGTAGCATATCGGTGAGCGAGCGCCCACCGATACGATGATGCGGTCCAAAAACCAAGCCGCGACATCGATCACGACGTCGGGGACCAACTCATCGCCCTCCCTAGATAGAGCTCTGGGGCGTGTCATCGCGTAGAGCATATAAAGCTTCGGCGTGGACATCGTACCCGACTCATATCTGGCCAAAAAGGTAGTCGCCATGAGGCGCTGAGCTATACGGAGGCAAGGGTGGACGATGGCCGAGGCCTTGGCCCTACTGGGGTCACAGGCAGCGTGAAGACCCGTAATCCGGGCCCAGAAGGCGCCGGCGTCGAAGGAAGGTGGGGGGATATGGGTGGGGGCGTAACCACGGTCGGCCCCGGGGACATCGGGCCACGAGAAGAAAGCTCTCATCATACCGAGAGTGACCTGGCACTCTCGGTCCATGAACCGAAACGAGCATCCCTCGTCGGTCCGGGCGATCGAACTAAGAACCTCAAGTGTCGGACGGACAAACGTGTCCACCGACACCTGGAAGAAATCTCGCCAGCCCACGTTGTCGTACAACGTGAGCATCCCCTCGAGTACCCCCAGGCGTCCTAGGTCTGTAAGGTGTGCGAACCTGGAGGGTACGATCGAGCGCTGGGAGATACGCTCGAAGACGGCGCGGTGTGCATCGTCTCGGAACGTGATCCCCAGCGGCCCGACAAGTGGAGCCGGTGGCAGTGGTACGGGCTGTGGAATGGCGGGGAGTGGCTGTGCGGGCTGTGCGGGCTGTGCGGGCTGTGCGGGCGCTGCAGGCTGTGTGGGGTGTGCAGGGCCTGCAGGCTGTGCTGGGTGAACGGGGTGTAGTGGAGAAGGCGGAGGAGAGTCCTCCACCTCGTGGGAGGGGCCGGTATCATCTGACCGCTTCCGCTTGGCGGAAGCTCTCCTCGACCTCGGTCGTGTCCGGGGCGGCATATGGGCCCCGAGCGCGCACCAAAATCAATAAAAAATGCGGCGTGCGTCAAATAAAGGAAAGAATATACCACGACACGTCGCGAGTGCAAAGCTATGGAAGCGTGCAAAGACGATGCCTCCACGAAGCCCAAAACAGTCCCTGGAAGCTCCCCTGGGCTCCCCTAAGCTTCCAAATGTAACCTGCGCATGAAATGGAGATATCAGCGAGTAATATTCAATACGTATGGGGCATTAGGGGTATAATATATAGAAATAGAAATTAATTTGAGTTTGGGGTTCGTTAAGCACATGGATCCTCGAAAAACACTCAAAAGAGGAGAAAATAGGCTTAAATGGGGTTACCGGAGGTGGCCGGAGTGGTGGCCGCCGGCGGCGACTCGGGCGAGGTGCGGCAGGGCTCGGCCGGCGGTGGCTGGCCGAGCGGCGGCGGCGGGTCGACGGTCGGGCGAGTGGGGGAACAGTTCGGGCGCTGGGGAGTCGAAAGGTCGGGGCGCGATCGGTTTTTTTTCGTTTCGAAAAACGCGCCCCCCCAGCCCCTTTTATAGCAGAAGTTACGACTCGGCCGAGTGACTAGGTCGCTCGGCCGAGTGAACTTTTAAGAAAAATTCCTCCCCGCTATGCTTCGGCCGAGTGGCGTGGCCACCCTCGGCCGAGTGGAGTAAGTCCATTCGGCCGAGTGGCTCAAGCTACTCGGCAAGACTCGCCCTAGGAGCGTATCAGTTTTACTCGGCTGAGTGAATATATATACTCGGCCGAGTAGCAGTTATACTGAAATCAGGAAAATAAACAGAGAGTTGGGTACAGCAGACTTCCCTCGTTCGTGAGCGGCTCGGTCGGACGAACTTGTGTGCTCGGCCGAGTGACTAGTATACTCGGCCGAGTGAGCCTTGTGTTCTGCTGTTTGTCTTCGTTTGGGCTCTAAACTCCGTTTTTCTTCCTCCAGTCGATTTCATCTTCCTCCTAAGCATCGAGGGCCTTCCTGGGGCGCTCCTCGTCGCCTCGTTCATCCTCCTCATGGTTGATTTACCTATCTCCTCTCCTGTCAAGAAAAATAGGACCCGTTATCACAAAATTTTTGGGCGAACGACTCAAAACACTAAAAATTTCTAAAACCAAAATAAAGAAAAAGTAAAAATAAAGCAATAACTGTCGGGTTGCCTCCCGACAAGCGCTCGTTTAAGGTCGTGAGCTCGACCCCCTATGATTTTCAATTAATACGGGATGTTTGGTGCATATGGGATGCACCCGTCAAACTTTCCGGGGAGGACGCTTAAATTTTGATGTTGTGGCGGGGCGTCCTTCTGCGGTGGTATCTCGTCTCTAATCGTGTTGGGAGGTGGCTCCCCCAAGCTAGCATTTGCTCCGGTCCTCGGCTTCACTGGTGACGCCGATTTCCGTAACTGCGGAGCTTTCTTCGGAGACTTTAATTTGGAGAGCTTGCAGAGCTCTCGAATCATTGCGACATCAGCGTCGCCTTCGTCAATCTCAGCGGAGAAGTCGGGGAATTCATTTTTCTCCTCATCTTGGTCCAAATCCAGCCCTTCTTCGAAATCTTCCTTGAATAGAGCGCCGATCGAGTGGGGGATCGCTTCCTCAATAACCTCGTCGAGGAGGTCCATATAGTCCAGCTCCTCGTGATAAGGCATGTGTTTCATTGCCTTGGGAATATGGAGCTCCACCTCGATGTTGCCGACATTCAATGTTAGGGTACCTTCTCACACGTCGACAATGACACCGGCGGTGGCGAGGAACGGTCGTCCAAGTATTAACGACGTATCTCCCTCCTCCTTAACGTCCATGATCACGAAGTCACATTGCAAACATATGCCCCCCGGGACTTGTAGCGGGATATCCTCTGCAATCCCTACCGGCCTTGTGATTCGCCCATCGGCTAGTTGTATCCGCATGTCGGTAGGCTTCAATTTTGTCCTGATGTTTAGCCTTCGAAACATAGAGAGAGGTATGAGGCTAACACTAGCCCCTAAATCCACCAATGCCTTTTAAAGAGGGACGCCGCCCAAGGTGCAAGGAATTCGAAAACTCCCCGGGTCTTTGAATTTAGCCGGCTCCTTCTCTCTCTTGGTGAACCAAGAGCCTTCCTCGGCGAGCATAATTTTCTCCTTCCTCTTTCTCCCCGAAATCAAATCCTTTAAAAATTTTGCGTATGTCGGGATCTCAACAATAGCATCAAGGAAGGGAATATTGAGGCTTACCCCTCTCAAATATTCGAGAAACTTCGCTAGTCGCTTCTCCATCTTCGCTCTAGCAAGCCTCTGAGGGAATGGTACCGGTGGCATGAAGCGCCTCTCTTCAAGCAATTGCTCCGCTCTAGATTTCTCCTTTTCTTGCGGCTCTTTCTCCCTCTCAACTTCAACTACCGGCTCAATTGGCTCTACACTTTCCTCCACGGGCTCCTCGGTAGGAATCATGGCGGGGGTGGTATCCTTTCCGCCTCTAGTAGTAACGGCAACCACGGCATTGATGTGGCCGGTGGCGCCCCGTGGGTTTTGCTCGGGTTGAGCCGGCAATTGTTGAGTATTCCGATTGAGCAACGCCAATTGCTCCGAGATTTGTGCCACAACGGTTGTAAGGGAGTCTTGGCCCGCCTTCAAGGAAGCATTGACCTTCTTTTGCTCGACCATAAACTCCTCCACTCTAGCTTCGAAGTCGGATCGTTGTTGAGCTTGTGGAGGGTTAGGATTTCTCCACCCTTGATTGTATCCGGGCGGCCTATAGGGTGGAACTTGTTGCTTCGGTTGGAAATTTTGCTGTAGAGGCCCCCTCGGTGGATAGTATTGTGGTGGTGGTGGTGGTCGAGCTTGTAGAGGTGGTTGTTGCGGCGGGTTCAAAGCTCCTTCATTGTTTGCATATGAGAAACCGGGATGGTTTCTTGTGGCCGGATTGACCCAATATCCTTGATTACCCGCGACATATTGAAGTTGCTCCAAGGATCCCTCTCCTTGTTCTCCCCCCAAATATGTGGCTTGAGATTGGTCTTGCCAATCACTCATTTGATTCGTTGGTGCGGATGTGGAAGGTGTTCCTTGGGGCTCCGTGATAAACTTCTCCAGTCTCTCCACTACCTTGTGGAGAGAATCAAACTTGTTTGTGAGTTCCGCTACGGCCTTCGCCTCATAGATGCTAGTTGGCTTCAAGGAGGACGTAGAGTGTCCTCACTCGTCGCCCCATTATTGATTATTGGAGGCCATCTCCTCAATTAGGGCCGTAGCTTCTTCGGGAGTTTTGGATAAAATAGCGCCATTCGCCACGGCATCAATAATTTGCTTGGTCCCCGGTTGGAGACCATTGTAGAAGCTATGAACTAGCTCCCAATCTTCAATGCTATGGTGCGGGCAATGATGCTGCAGATCTTTGAAACGCTCCCAAGCCTCATATAGCGTCTCTTGGGGTCCTTGCTTGAAGGACATAAAAGCGCTCCGAATCTTTACCGTCTTGGAGGGCGAATAGAACTTGTCAATGAACGCACTCGCCAACTCGTCCCAAGTGGTAAAGACTCCGTCATCTTGCGTCCTCAACCAATAAAGAGCTTTGTCCTTCAATGTGAATGGGAAAAGGCGCAGTCTGATGGCATCTAAGGTGACGCCCGGCATCTGAAATGTGGCGCACTTCGATAAGAATAACTGGATGTGGTAGTGTGGATTCTCATGGGCATTCCCATGAAATGGATCCTGCTGCATCAGAACCACTAGTCAAGTCTTCAGCTCAAAGTTCTTGTCAGCCGCCAACTCCGGCATGGCAATGGATGAGGTGGTAGAAGAGGTCTTAGGCCGAAGCCTATCTCGAATAGAAATAATCCTCGCCATTCTTGCCGCTAATTGTTCCGCAGTTTTCGGGTTGGTCATAAACCTCCCTTCCTGATCTTGTCTCCTCTCCGCTCTAATTCTCCTCGCGGTACGCTCAATCTCGGTATCAAATAATATAGCTTCAGGGTCCGCCGTCGATCTCGTGTACATGCAATGAGAAAACAGAGTTTCGAAGAAATGATTAGTACCGTGGAAGGGTTAGGTAAAAAAACGAAATAAAAACAAAAAGAATAGAAATGGCTAGGGTGGTAAGATCAAACGTAATCGCCTCCCCGGCAACGGCGCCAAAAACTTGATCGCTCCGGGATGTGTACCCAAAAGTGCGACCGTGTAGTTTTACCGCAAGCGCACGGTGTAGCGGCGAGCGGGTTATCGAACACAGGGAGGACGAATGAAAGTGCTTGCTCCAAACAACCTGGCTATTAAGAAAAGCAAAGAGAGAGTTTGCCTTTGGCGATCCTGTCACAATCGTCAGACAAAGTGCGAAGATATCAAATCAAATAAAAGACGTCTAGGGAATGGGGAATCCCCGCCACTCACCGTATTTCGTCAATGCGGTTCATTGGTATCAAAATTGCTAGAATAGAATTACGGATGAACTAGTTGCAACTGAATGTAGAACCAAGCTCACGCTCTCACGCTGTTGCCGGTCTATAGCTATCCTAAGTTCGGGTCCAATCTCTTGCAAACCCTAGCCTAGGCAAGCTAGCATTAGGATCAACATCATCGTTCAATCGCGCCCCGAGCCCACTCTCGTGTAAACTCGGGCCACGACCTAGGTTGGGATAGTTCCTACCCGTCCAATCTCTTGCAAACGGGTATTGGCACGGAATTGTAACCGAGAACCCTAGTATCGGTCCAATCTCTTGCAAACCGATACTACGGAAATTCGATTCCAACCCAATTCAGATTTCTAGGGTTTCCTATCGAATTGGGATCCAATCTCTTGCAAATCCCAATCGATACGAATACCTAGCTATCCGTAGTAAATCGATCCCAAACTAACCCTATTAGGCAATTCTAGCAAAATTCTCTACCAATTCATCACAAATCTGAAATTGGGCTCGTAGGGTTCATCCCCACGCCCTAAGACGTGGAGACTACTCACAATTCATAGCACAAATACAAAAATAATCAATGAAATTATCAAGAGAATTCATCACAATATTGAGATAAGCAATAAAAATAGTATTTTTAGAGGGGAGAGATGCAAACCAATAGAGTTCTTCAATGAATCCAACAAAAATCAACTTTTCTCTCCTCTCCAATCACAAGAATAAAAGCTAAAAGTTAATCTAAAAAGCTGCAAAAATTAAAGAGAAAAGCTCTCTAACCTAGGGTAAAAACAGGGGTTAAATACCCCCCAAAATCGTCCAAAAAAACTGTGACCAAAATGCCCATGCGCAGCCTGAAATCCGCAATTTTCGCTACAGGCAGCGCATCGCACTCGGCTGAGTGACAAAAGTCACTCGGCCGAGTGAGAAACCCTGTAATTTTCCAGTAAGTCCGGGCCTTCGGGGGTCTTCACTTCGGGAGTCGCTCGGCCGAGTGAGTTGTCGTCACTCGGCCGATGGCTTCTTGGTACTCGGGCGGTCGGCATTTGCCACTCGGCCGAGTGGGTCTTCTGAAGCTCAGGCAGACGAAAGACAGTAAGTTGGCGATTTTTGATGGGCTTCGTCTGAGTGCCACTCAGGTGGACGGGATCTCGTTACTCGGCTGATGTGGCTTCCGACGCTCGACCGAGTGCACATATAAAACGTGTCTGATCTGGTCGGCCGAGCGGTGTCTCGCTGGTCGGCCGAGTGACTCCTTCACTCGGCCGAGTGAGACACCAAAAATACCCAAACAGCTTGTTTTGGCCTCCTCGTCGCTCCTGCGACGTTCTTTCTTCTTCCGCTCCTCTCCAATGGCGAAATACCCCTCGGGGAGGTCGTCGGTGACACTCTGGAGTAGGCGTATCTCGAGATCACTCCAAATCGCTCCAAATCACCTGAAATTCGACAAAAACAACAAATCGTGAAAAGCATCGCAATATCGTCGATATATCGTGAAAAACATGATTTGAGCGATCTAAATGGCATGTAAACATGCGGGAAAAAAGTGTAAAATAAGGAGTGATCACGAGACAACCTTGGGCGATCAACTCAACTAGACGAGCGACGTACCCCGACTGAAAGGCGACCCTGGGCATTCCATCAGCTGAGCGCCTCCCAATCTTGATTTTCCTTATCTTATCCCCAAAACTTAAATTCATTGTATCCGTAATTCTCATTTCAATACAAATTCAGTGTTAGCGGATTTTACCCGCAACATTAGGCGTCGTCTGTGGGAATCAAGGGTTACATTCATGGCAGACACCACACAAAGTAACCGCAGCCATCGTAGCAGTAAACACCTAATGCTCGAGGAGGTTCCCTCTCCGAGAAGGTCCCCCGAGAGAGGCTCCCCCTGAGGGGCAGGACGCTACCATCGAGGCCGCAGCTCGTGGCATTTATCAAAGCTTTGAGATCTTTGACAAAGTGATGAAAGACTTGGCGGCGGCAAAATTGGCTAGGAGGCCTCAAACATCAGGTCACTCCCGACCATTCAACATGAAGAAGAATCTCCTCTCCGAGTTTGAAGAGGAAGCGGCTGCTCAAAGGAGACGCTTCGACGAAGAGGAGTTAGCCGCCCTGCAGAGGCGCCTCGATGATGATGAGGTGGCCACTAGGTAGAGATGATTTGATGAGGAGGAGGCCGTGATACAGAGGCGGCTTGACAAAGAAGCAGCTGTCCGATAGCGACGGTACATTTTTGCCGCAAGGGAGAGGATACAACTGAGGAGCTTGGGGCCCCTACCATTCGATCGAGATAGTGCAGGAGCACGTCCCTCAGGACCAAGAGGTGGAGAGTCGCTCTCGTATGAGGTCTCCAAGCCCTAGGCACGGAGAGCACCCTCGTCAAGGCCGCAACCCCCCAGGCTGAGCGCATTTCCCCAAGACGTAATGATCAGCAGGGGTAGGGCCGAGATCAAAGCCCGGTCCCCAGGGCACGGAGGAGGGACTCCCCTGAGCACCGAGGTGACTCATCCGGGGTCCGAGGTGACCGAGACGTCGCATGAAGATTGCCAGCACCCCCCAACATCCCGAAGAAGCTGACCCGTTGACGTGAAGAATGATCTCAACCCTGATACCGCCTAGGTTCAAGATCCCCCAGCTTGTATTGTAAGACAGCTCGGGCGATCCACTCGAACATGTGCAGAACTTTAGGTGGGTGATGGAGATCCAAGGAGAAGACGATGAGCTCCTATGTCGCGCCTTTCCGACGACGCTGCAGAAGTTTTCCTCGGAATGGTACAACGACTTGTCGGATAGATCGATTGACTCATTTGGTGATCTGTCCCACAAGTTCTGTATGCAGTTCCGAGTGGGATGAAGGAGGAAGAAGGCTCCTGATTATCTGTTCACGATAATTCAGGAGGAAGGCAAGACCCTCAGAAGGTACCTGCGGCGCTTCAACGAGGAGAATCTCAGCGTGACGAGCTGCGGGGACGAGCTCGCCATGGCAGCCTTCAAGAAAGGACTCACTAACCGCAGTCTGCACAAATCCCTCCTCCACGACCCGTCAGCAGACTGATGTGTCCATATTTTCTACCTTTTTCATATCATCATGACATCGCATTCTATGACATTTTCGCATCCAAATCCCGTATTTCCCTACGATATCGTATTTCTGATGTTATATTTGAGTTTTGTAGTATTTTATGAGTTTTCAGGGATTTTGGAGAGATTTGGGACCTGATATGGGAATGGACACATCTGACACACCTGTGAGCTCGTTGGCAAAGCTCTACAGGAGTTCTCCTTGTTTTGGGAGCCATGGGAGGAGTAGAGGAGAGAGCATGAGGAAAGGGGAAGCTTTAGAAGCTTCATCAAAAGTTTACCAGATGACTTGACCAAGCAGAGAAGCTGCTCGGTCGAGCAGATGCAAGTGAAGAAGCAGCAGCAGATATATAGTCTGCTCGGACCGAGCACTCATAGTGCTCGGTTGCGCAGCTATTTCTTCCAAAGCCCGACTAATTCTCGCATGGCCCGAGCGACTTTTCAGCGATCGAGTCAGCTCTCTGCTCAGACCGAGCAGAGCTGACTCGGCCCGTGCAGGCAGAGTAAATATTTTGGAGGAGCGCGATTTCATGTCGTGCTCGGTCGAGCAGTACAGCTGATCGGACCGAGCGGACGACCAAGCAACACACTGCTCGACCGAGTCGCCCACTCGGTCGACGATGTTGTGGCCATTTTTGGAAGGATCTTTGAGAGCGGCTGTTGTGCGATTTGGGGGGAGTGAAGTCTGGGAGCTACAAAGCATTCAGGGCAAATTCATTCTGAGTTTTAGATTAGATTTTTGGGGAGAGGAGATTAGGAGAAAAACTTTGTGAGATCTAGATTAATTTTGTTAAAGATTGTTGGATCGAAATTGATTGGAATTTTATTTGTTCTTCTCGCGTTCTTGGAATCTCGGTTTTCTTTGGATCTATTAATCGCAATTTTTCTCTATCTCTTGCTGTAAGTTCTCAATTTTTATTCTATCAATTTGTTATGATGTCTTCACCTCTAAAAATTACGTTTTTATTCGTTAATATTGCTATGAGTGAGTAGTCCTTTCTAGGGTTGATGAGTTAGCCCTAAGATCCTAGGGGGAAGACGTAGATCTGGATCCCTAGTTGAATTTGGAATTTAGGGGAGTATGTCGGTCGATCCCACCGAATCCCTAGATAACCCGTACTGAGATCATGCCCACGGTCTGTGGAATTGATGTGCTTAAGGGGTATCTTTAGGATTCGAATAGGGAAATCAATGGATCCAACCAAGGCTCGTTACCATGCCCGGCTCGTGCCTTGAGGAGATCCATCGACGAACTATATTACTACGTTGACGGCTACTGCCATTGTGTCAACGAGAGCTACCGAAATACCTCTCAATTTTAACCCATGAGAGTGGTACGAATTGGGAGATTAATCCCCTAACCCTAATGTAACGTAAGGATTTTATTCCAACTCGATCCCCGACGATCTTAGTGGTGATCCCTAACGTCCTAGTCCTTTTTATTATTAAAACAACAACAACACAACACCCAATTCTCTCAACCCGATAGCTATCTCACTTCGAGATATAGAAGTGAACTGAGATCCCAAATACACTATCACCATCCATGTAGGATTCGATATCTTTTATACTACAACTTGACACCGTCCGCTTGCGGATTGATTCCGAAATTGGCACCTAGGGGCCATACCATGCTTGGCGATCGTGACACCGCTAGGTGGAATCTAGGAGTAGGTTTCGCGGCGTCAATTTTTTGGCGCCGTTGCTGGGGATGGCAATAGTGTTATCTCAGTTTATTTTTATTTTGAGAAGTTCGCTAGCAACTCTAATCACCCCTTATATTTCCATCATTTTTATTCTTTTATTTATTACTGTGCTACTAATGGTATTTGTCTAGTTGTTTTGGTGCATGAACACTCGTTTCGGGGCATCTACTAGAGAATTGTTATTCAATCCCGAGATCGAGAAAACAACAAGGGCTTTGAGGGCCTCCAACAGAAATCCATCTCCCTCTACTCAGATGGCAGACAACAATACTCCTCCTCCTCCTCACACCGGGTCCATCAGGGACCATATGAAGCCGACGTTTGGAAACAACTCATCCATCCTTAGACCGCAACTGGCGGCAACGAGCTTCAAGCTGAAAACTGGGCTGATAAATTTGATGCAGCAGGATCCCTTTCATGGGCATCCTCATGAAAACACTAACCACCACATCGGTACTGTTGCGGGGTAGAACTCGCGTACAATGAATTTTTATTAGGGGGAACCAAGGGCACGGTGGTTATGTTAAGGAAGGGATTAGGGTAGGCTATTTGACAGGTGATTAGAGGGGTGATGCAGCTAAGCTTGTCGTTGGAGCAGACCACGGAATCGAATCTGACAGGATGCAGAGAAGGGGCCGAACTGCCTAGGTTGAGGGCGAGCACGACTGGTGATGACGAGCTAACCTGCGCAAGGAGAAACTCGTCAGAAAGGCCGGGTTGGGGTCCAACCCTTAGCCTCTCCGATGCCTAAGTCAGTAATAGGACTTAAAGCGGGGGCTAGGCACGCAGGTCGGACTGAGGGTGAGTCGACCGTACGTGATGAGCTATGAGTGGAAGAACAAAGATGTGGACGATCTTTGCTCTTGCCTCTTGTGTGTGAATAAGGAGATTGAGAGTGACTTTTCTCCCCCTTCACCGTAAGAAGTGAGGGGGTATTTATACCTGAAGGGAGGCGGTTCGGTAGGGCTGACCTGGCATGCTGACCCGACGTGCTGAGCTAGCCCTGCTGTCAGCGGAAGCTTCAGACGAGGATGTCAGGAACAGGAGTGCCTGCCACGCTTTTGTCAGACGGTGCAACGGTCTGGGGTGCTTTTGTCAGGGTGTCAGGGTGTCAGGGCCGAAAGCATTAAGTGTCAGGGTGTCAGGGCCGAAAGCATTAAGTGTCAGGGGGCGCAGCGGCCAGGGGGTGCTTTGTCAGATGGTTGGGCGGTGATAGTGTCAGTAGCGTCCTTGTACTAGATTGTTTGTCGTGTCCAATGTGCCAAAGATCAGTCACGTAGCTCGTCACCGTAGCTCGGCCCGTCACCGTAGCTCGGCCCCCTTAGCTCGGACCGTCACCGTAGCTCGGCCCCCTTAGCTCGGCCCCCTTAGCTCGTCACCGTAGCTCGGCCCCCTTAGCTCGGCCCGTTACCGTAGCTCGGCCCCCTTAGCTCGGCCCGTCACCATAGCTCGGCCCGCTTAGCTCGCCCCGTCCCCTTAGCTCGGCCCGTTACCGTAGCTCGGCCCGTCACCGTAGCTCGGCCCGCTTAGCTCACCGGAGGTCGTCACTGGCTATCAGCGGCCGAGGCGGAGTGCGCCGTTCCCATAGTCGCGTCAGACTCTAGAATCGACAGGCGTCCTATGGCCCTCTATCGTTCGGGTGTGGAGCGCCCTGTCGCTGGGTCGACCGTCCTTCCAGAGGGAGGGACGAGCCGGCGGGGTATTTAGGTGGTCTGGGATGGAAGGTCGGACTATCACGATCTTTAGGTCGTAACAATTGCCCTCGTCATCCGGGCTCGAGTTGGAAGCCCGGCTCGATGCGGATGACGTATCACCTTCCCTCCTGGGAATAGCACGTTCGGTCTACCTACCCCGGAGTCTTTACTTGAGGGGGAACGAGCGCGTAGCTCGGCCCGTGCCCTTCTCTGGTTTGGGTGGCAGGGACAGATCCTGCCCCAGAGTCTTCGTAGGGGGGAGGGAGTCGTAGCTCGGCCGTGCCCTTTTTCGCCAGTTTGGGAGGCGAAGCGTTTTAGGCTTGCCTCATAGGTCTTCGAGATCGAGGGTACAGAGTGGCCAAAGCCTCCCCCGTATTTCCCCCTCCAGTTTGGGTGGCGAGCTAACGAGCTGCCCCGTAGGTCTTTACAAGATCGCGGGTACAGAACGGCCAAAGCCTCCCCCGCATTTTGCCCCTCCAGTTTGGATGGCGAGCTGACGAGCTGCCCTGGAGGTCTGCAAGATAGCGGGTACAGAGTGACCAAAGCCTCCCCCGCATTTTGCCCCTCCAGTTTGGATGGCGAGCTGACGAGCTGCCCTGGAGATCTTCAAGATAGCGGGTACAGAGTGGCCAAAGCCTCCCCCGCATTTTGCCCCTCCAGTTTGGATGGCGAGCTGACAAGCTGGCGCGTAGGTCTTTACTTGATCGCGGGTACAGAGCGGCCGAAGCCTCCCCCGCATTTTGCCCCTCCAGTTTGGATGGCGAGCTGACGAGCTACCCTGGAGGTCTGCAAGATAGCAGGTACAGAGTGGCCAAAGCCTCCCCCGCATTTTGCCCCTCCAGTTTGGATGGCGAGCTGACGAGCTACCCTGAAGGTCTGCAAGATAGCGGGTACAGAGTGGCCAAAGCCTCCCCCGCATTTTGCCCCTCCAGTTTGGGTGGCGAGCTGACGAGCTACCCCGAAGGTCTGCAAGATAGCGGGTACAGAATGGCCAAAGCCTCCCCCGCATTTTGCCCCTCCAGTTTGGGTGGCGAGCTGACGAGCTACCCCGAAGGTCTGCAAGATAGCGGGTACAGAGTGGCCAAAGCCTCCCCCGCATTTTGCCCCTCCAGTTTGGGTGGCGAGCTGACGAGCTGCTCCGAAGGTCTGCAAGATAGCGGGTACAGAGTGGCCAAAGCCTCCCCTGCATTTTGCCCCTCCAGTTTGGATGGCGAGCTGACGAGCTGCCCTGGAGGTCTTCAAGATCGCAGGTACAGAGTGGCCAAAGCCTCCCCCGCATTTCCCCCTCCAGTTTGGGTGGCGAGCTGACGATCTACCCCGAAGGTCTGCAAGATAGCGGGTACAGAGTGGCCAAAGCCTCCCCCGCATTTTGCCCCTCCAGTTTGGATGGCGAGCTGACGAGCTGCCCCGAAGGTCTGCAAGATAGCGGGTACAGAGTGGCCAAAGCCTCCCCCGTATTTCCCCCTCCAGTTTGGGTGGCGAGCTGACGAGCTGCCCCGTAGGTCTTTACTTGATCGCGGGTACAGAGCGGCCGAAGCCTCCCCCGCATTTTGCCCCTCCAGTTTGGATGGCGAGCTGACGAGCTGCCCTGGAGGTCTTCAAGATAGCGGGTACAGGGTGGCCAAAGCCTCCCCCGTATTTTGCCCCTCCAGTTTGGGTGGCAATCTGACGAGCTACCCTGGAGGTCTTCGAGATCGCGGGTACAGAGCGGCCGAAGCCTCCCCCGCATTTTGCCCCTCCAGTTTGGGTGGCAAGCTGACGAGCTGCCATGGAGGTCTTCAAGATCGTGGGTACAGAGTGGCCAAAGTCTCCCCCGTATTTCCCCCTCCAGTTTGGGTGGCGAGCTGACGAGCTGCTCCGAAGGTCTGCAAGATAGCGGGTACAGAGTGGCCAAAGCCTCCCCCGCATTTTGCCCCTCCAGTTTGGGTGGCGAGCTGACGAGCTGCCCCGAAGGTCTGCAAGATAGCGGGTACAGAGTGGCCAAAGCCTCCCCCGCATTTTGCCCCTCCAGTTTGGATGGCGAGCTGACGAGCTGCCCTGGAGGTCTTCAAGATAGCAGGTACAGAGTGGCCAAAGCCTCCCCCGCATTTTGCCCCTCCAGTTTGGATGGCGTGCTGACGAGCTGCCCTGGAGGTCTTCAAGATCGCGGGTACAGAGTGGCCAAAGCCTCCCCCGCATTTCCCCCTCCAGTTTGGGTGGCGAGCTGACGAGCTGCCCCGGAGGTCTTCACTTGATCGCAGGGTTGGGGTCCAACCCTTAGTCAGGGTCTCGGTGATTGGTATGGGATTTGACATGGGTGTGACCCTTCGTTCCCACAGACGGCGCCAATTTTTACGGGGTAGAACTCGCGTATAATGAATTTGTATTAGGGGGAACTAAGGGCACGGTGGTTATGTTAAGGAAGGGATTAGGGTAGGCTATTTGACAGGTGATTAGAGGGGTGATGCAGCTAAGCTTGTCGTTGGAGCAGACCACGGAATCGAATCCGACAGGATGCAGAGAAGGGGCCGAACTGCCTAGGTTGAGGGCGAGCACGACTGGTGATGATGAGCTAACCTGCGCAAGGAGAAACTCGTCAGAAAGGACTGGTTGGGGTCCAACCCTTAGCCTCTCCGATGCTTAAGTCAGTAATAGGACTTAAAGCGGGGGCTAGGCACGCAAGTCGGACTGAGGGTGAGTCGACCGTACGTGAGGAGCTATGAGTGGAAGAAAAAAGATGTGGACGACCTTTGCTCTTGCCTCTTGTGTGTGAATAAGGAGATTGAGAGTGAATTTTCTCCCCCCTTCACCGTAAGAAGTGAGGGGGTATTTATACCTGAAGGGAGGCGGTTCGATAGGGCTGACCTGGCATGCAGACCCGACGTGCTGAGCTGGTCCTGCTGTCAATGGAAGCTTCGGACGAGGATGTCAGGAACAGGAGTGCCTGCCACGCTTTTGTCAGACGGTGCAACGGTCCGGGGTGCTTTTGTCAGGGTGTCAGGGTGTCAGGGCCGAAAGCATTAAGTGTCAGGGTGTCAGGGCCGAAAGCATTAAGTGTCAGGGGGCGCAGTGGTCAGGGGGTGCTTTGTCAGATGGTCAGACGGTGATAGTGTCAGTAGCGTCCTTGTACTAGATTGTTTGTCGTGTCCAATGTGCCAAAGATCAGTCACGTAGCTCGTCACCGTAGCTCGGCCCGTCACCGTAGCTCGGCCCCCTTAGCTCGGCCTGTCACCGTAGCTCGGCCCCCTTAGCTCGTCACCGTAGCTTGCCCCCCTTAGCTCGGCCCGTTACCGTAGCTCGGCCCCCTTAGCTCGGCCCGTCACCGTAGCTCGGCCCGCTTAGCTCGCCCCGTCCCCTTAGCTCAGCCCGTTACCGTAGCTCGGCCCCCTTAGCTCGGCCCGTCACCGTAGCTCGGCCCGCTTAGCTCACCAGAGGTCGTCACTGGCTATCAGCGGCCGAGGCGGAGTGCGCCGTTCCCATAGTCGCGTCAGACTCTAGAATCGACAGGCGTCCTGTGGCCCTCTATCGTTCGGGTGTGGAGCGCCCTGTCGCTGGGTCGACCGTCCTTCCAGAGGGAGGGATGAGCTGGCGGGGTATTTAGGCAGTCTGGGATGGAAGGTCGGACTATCACGATCTTTAGGTCGTAACAGGTACCTTCCTTGCAAAGTGTGACACTTTCAAGACGAAGGATGTGAGTGATGATGCTGTTATGCTGCGGATTTTTCCGTTCACTCTGAGGGATAAAGCCTCGTACTAGCTCCGAGCCCATCCTCCCAACCATTTTACCACATGGGAGAAGCTGGCACTCGCCTTCGTGGATAAGTTCTATCCACCATCGAAGACGGTGCAGATCCGGGGAGCGATCTCGAATTTCAAACAGCTCCCACAAGAGTCACTCTATGAGGCATGGGAGAGGTTCAAGGACCTCCAGCATCAAGGTCCTCACCACGGAATCCAGCCTTGGGATTTGGTGCATAGTTTTTACAACAGGTTGCAGTCCAGCACCAAGATGATTATAGATGTTGCAGCGCAAGGCGCCTTACTTGACAAGTCTCCTGAAGAGGCCATAGACTTGCTGGAGCACATGGCAGCCAACAATCAACAATAGAGTGAAGAAAGAACTATTGTGACCCGGACTCCCGAGGTCAAAGCTGCCAGCCATTTGGACTCTCACATCGAGACCTTATGCAAACAAGTGGCTAGGATTGAACACCGCTTGGATTCCATCCCTGCATCCACCAGCTTATCTATTTATCATCCTACAGAGGATTATGCAGATCAGGGTTATATACCTAGTGAGGCACACTATGATGGTGCTGAATTGTCAGAATCTGTGCAATACGTCCAGGGAGAGGGACGAAATCAATGGCAACATCCGGCTGCTCGGAATCATCCGGGATTCTCTTATGGGAATCCAAGTTAAGGGTTGCAACCTCCACAATTTTAGAGACCGCCACCCCCTCTTCAGTAACAACATGGGCAGCAACAGAGTCAGCAACAGATCGCCACCCCTCCTGGTTGAATTTGAGAATGAATTTTTTACAAATTTTTGTGATGACATCGAGATAACTCACAATTTTTCTTTTCCTCGGGCTCCACCACAAAATGTGTTGTAGAGAGAAAGAATAGGACTCTTATTGAGTGTGCTCGCACTATGCTCCATGATAGTCATCTTGGACTACAATTTTGGGCAGAGACGGTGCACACGGCATGTTTTGTGCTCAATAGGATCCTAGTGAGACCCCGAACGAACAAAACTTGTTTTGAGTTATTTTATGACAAAAAGCCTCAAGTTAAATATTTTCGAGTTTTTGGTTCAAAATGTTTTATCAAGAATATTTTTGGTAATTTAGATAAATTTGAGCCAAGATCTGATGAAGGAATCTTTGTTGGATATTCCACACGTAGCAAGGCCTACCGAATATACAACAAAACTTCTTCAACGATCGAGGAATCACTACACGTATCATTTTATGAAGATTTTGATTTTCCTCATGTTGTAGATGATAGTGTAGATGCTATATGTGATTCACTTAGTAATGTCAAGATTAATGATTCTATTATTGAGACTAACACTACTAATGAGATTGTTGAAGATGTTCCAAGTGATGCAGGAATACCCAAAGCTTACCCAACTGTTCGCAACCATCTACGTGACCAAATTATTGGAGATAATGGTGTGGGTGTTCGAACGAGGTCGAGAATTGAAGAATTCTCTCATTGCGCATTTGTCTCTACCATTGAGCCAAAGAACATCCAAGAAGCTTGTGAGGATAGCTCTTAGATAGTGGCAATGGAAGAAGAACTCATGCAATTCGAGAGAAATGAAGTTTGGGAGCTCGTTCCTCTTCCAAGTGGTCATCAAGTTTTTGGAACCAAATGGATCTTCAAGAACAAGACCGATGAGAACGAGGTCATCACAAGGAACAAAGCAAGGTTGGTAGCTAAAGGCTACCGGCAAGAGGAAGGTATCGATTTCGAAGAATCCTTTGCCCATGTAGCTAGATTAGAAGCTATTAGATTACTTTTATCTTTTGCATCTTATAAGAATTTCAAACTATTTCAAATGGATGTTAAAAGTGCATTTTTAAATGGGATTGTAAATGAAGAAGTGTATGTTCCTCAACCTCCCGGTTTTATTCATAAAAAATTTCCAAACCATGTTTTCAAACTTAAGAAAGCATTATATGGGTTGAGACAAGCTCCTAGAGCTTGCTATGATCGACTCAAGACGTTTCTTTTGGATTTAGGTTTTAAAATGGGAGAAGTTGATTCAACACTTTTCATTAAAGATTATGAAAATGACATCCTCTTGATTCAAGTTTATGTAGACGATATAATATTTAGTTCTACTAACTTTAATCTTTGTCAAGAATTTTCTAAGTCTATGAAGGATGAATTCGAGATGAGCCACATGGGAGAGCTCAATTACTTCCTTGGTCTACAAATTCGACAAATGGAGGATGGGACTTTCATACATCAAACAAAGTACACTGGGGAGCTTATCAAGCAATTTGGGATGGAATCGTTCAAGCAAAAGGACTCCCTTGAGTACGACAACCCATCTACACAAGGATGAGAACGGAAAAGATGTAGACGTACGTCTATATCGAGGTATGATCGGTAGCTTACTTTATTTAACTGCTAGTAGGCCCAATATCATGTTTTCTGTATGCTTGTGTGCTAGATATCAAGCTAGACCTAAAGAGTCACACTTGATTACGGTTAAACGAATTTTTCGTTATCTCAGTCATTCACTAGATTATGGGTTACTTTACCCTAAGTCTAACACATATGAGTTAATCTCATATAGTGATGCCGACTTTGTCGGATGTAAATCCGATAGGAAAAGTACTAGTTGAACTTGACATTTCCTAGGAAATTCTTTAGTCTCTTGGTTTTCCAAGAAACAGAACTCGGTATCATTGTCCATGACTGAAGCAGAATATATTACTGCGGGTCTTGCATGTGCACAAGTTCTTTGGAGGAGACACACTCTTAGAGACTATGGTGTCAATTGTGATACTTGCCCTATCATGGTTGATAACCAAAGTGTTATATGTCTTTCCAAGAATCCGGTACATCACTTCCGTACCAAACACATAGATGTGAGACACCATTTTATCAATGATCATGTAGCTAAGAAGGACATCATCTTAGAGTATATTGAAACCCAAAAACAAATTGCCGACATCTTCACAAAACCTCTTAAAGAAGATTCATTTGTGAGGTTGCGTAGAGAATTAGGAATTATGGGTGAATCTGAAATTTTGAAGCTCAACTTACTTGTTATAACACTTTTTGAGCTTATATCATCATGTTGCCTCTCTTCATTTGATATATCATATATTTGTTTTAAGAAAGGCAATTGAGAGTTCTTTGATTTCATGAGTTTTCAGATTGTTTTTTTAGATTTGTGTTATAAATGATTTATCATTTGATGTTGATTTTATGATGAGTTTATGATTAGAGTATAGGTCCTACGGTGAGTTGTGCATATCCTCTGGATTTTAACCTCACTGTGCATTTTTGGACCAGGACAGACGACTGTCTTTCATTTGACAGTCGACTGCCCTACTCTATCTATTCTGTCTACAGACTGTATCTTTCGCCCAGATGACTGATGACAAATTTACAGTCGACTGTTGGATCAACAGGCGATTGCATTTTAGTCATCAGGCGCCTGTCAATTTCGTTAGTAGTCTCTGTCTTTTCATCAATTTTATTGATTCTCAGTCCGTCGACTGAAGGATATAATACAGTCAACTGTCCCACAGACAGGAGACTGTATGTTACTCAACAGTCGACTGTCTGTCATCCTAAGCTTATTTCTTATCACTTCATCCAGTCGACTGACCTTTGTTCTACAGTCGACTGTCTCCTATTGTTGCGGTTCGTTCAATTGATCTGAGCCGTCAATTATTTGATCCAACGGCCCAGAATCTTTTACCCCTTCGATATATGATCGAGAGAATTCAGTTCGATCGAAAGTTTTCTCTCTCCTCCGATTGAAAACCCTTGGTCTTCCTGCTTAGAACCCTCAGCGATCGCTCCTTCGGTGCTCTTCGTCCCCGTCGTCTCGTCGTTTGTCAAGTGCGCCACTTGGAATTCGATTGCCTTGTTTGTCCTCTTTATTTTAGTTCAATTCTTCGTGTGTTTCTCTTATTACCAAGTGAACTAGCCTCTGTCGATCGATTTCATGGATCCCTCTGGTCATGTTTTTCTAAGGGATCTTTCGACTTCCTTGATGATGTACCCTCACCTCAACCCACTGATCTGGTACCCTCTTCGCCTCCATCGTCTGGGGAGTTTCTGAACATCGTGGTCGATGACCCCATTCCTTCAGCAAATGTTGCTGAACACTCTTCTCAGCCTGCTGATCACCCTCCCCGTACTCCTCCATCGGTACCCCTTGAGGATTTCCTTCTCGGTAGATTGTGTGACTGTGTCACTTCTCTCGAGAAGCTTGCTGCCTCCATGGATGAGAAGCTCACTCTCCTTCTCGAGCTTCAGTACAAATCTCTCATGCTTCATGGCTTCCCCATTCCTGCCGAGCTTCAAGCCCTGTTTTCTAAGTCTGAGGATACTGCCCATGTTGATGTTCCTCCTCCTCCAGGCTTTGTGCCAGCGCCTTCTATGGTCGAGACCCCCGTTCATGCTCATGTGGAAACCTCTGCCGCACGTGCTTCGTCTTCCAAGAGGAAGGCTCCAGCTTATCCTACTTGCCGCTCTGCTAGGTTGATGTTCCGCTCATCTGGACGTCCCTCGGACCCCACTGTCATCAACATTGACTGATGCTGCAGTTGTTTTCTTTTGTACACTCTCCCTGAGACCTAGATTTTTTCTGTTTTGGTTAGGGTTGAGTAGTTCTTCGGTGTTTGTATGATGGTTATATTTTGTGTTGTGATGATGTCTGAGTATCATGATGTATTTTGTTCTTTTTGAGTCACATGTATGATGTATTTGATGGACATGTTGATGTTCATATGACATTGTACTCATGAAGTTTTGATATATATATATATATATATATATATATATATATATATATATATATATATATATATATATATATATATATATATATATAAAATAAAACAGGGATGTTATCATGAGTTTTTGGATAAGAGTTTTTGTATAAGAGTTGAGAAATTGGAATATATATGAGGAGTTGTTAAGAGAAATTGGATAAGATAAGAGAAATTAGATAAGATAAGAGAAATTGGATAAGTGAAGAGAAATTGAGTTTGAAATTTTAAATTTGAAACAAAATTTTGGGGGGGAAATTAAATTCTGGGGAAGGGAAAACAAATCAGCGCTAAAAAAACCCACGCTGCCTCTCAAAAAACCCGAAAACAATTCAACGCTAAAAAAAATCCCCTGCTGCCTCGCAAAAAACCCCTGCTGCCTCTCCTCCGTTCTCATGCTTCCTCGCCCCCCCCAAATCAGCGCTAAAAACCCCCCGCTGCCTCTCAAAAAACCCCGTTGCCTCTCCTCCCTTCTCATGCCTCCTCTCCTCCCCTATTCCGCTCATATCGGACATCGCCCCCAAATCGAGTCAGGTTCGGGTCCGAACCCGTCGGCGCCTGACCGAAGGGCCCGATCAGCGCCTCCTGCCCACCCACGATGGCTGATCCGATGGAGGGGTTAGCAGCGGTGCCCAACAATGTTGCCGACGCCGCTGGTAAAGTCATCCGCAAGTACTTCCGCCATTCCTTCGATCTCAGTCACTCTTTTTAACTCTGCAAAAATTGCTTATTTTTAGTGATGGTTAGTTAAAGATGCCAGCTTTAGTAAATACAAATGTTTTTTAAGTCTCTTCTCTAAATTATGACATTGTCTGTGTCAACTATAGTGATTTTTAATATAATTTTCATCAATTGTGATCAGATGCTATGCTTGCGTTAAAAGATAACCATTAATTTGCAGAGGGGTGATGGCAGGAAACGATGTTATTGATGAGCTGATATTATTAATCATAAGAAGCAAGTAGATTGTGTCAACTATAGTAATTTCATGCTGTAATGAAGTTGAATACTATAAATTTCATGTTGTAACAAGAACGATGTTACTAATGAGCTGATACTATAATTTTTATCAATTGTGATCAGAAGAATGTAGAAAATGAACAACAAATTTGATGGTTCATACTGTAATGAAGTTTAAAAAAGATTTTGCATTTTATTTGAATGCCAAATTCTATTTGTGTTTAATGTTAATTTTCCAATTTCTATTTGAATACCAATTTCTATTTGTGTTGAAAGCTAATGCAATTCAGTTAATCATTGCATTCAACAAAAATTCTATGTCAGTTCATGGAAATTCAGACTACATATCAATGTTAACAATGGCGAATGGCGGCCTATAGCAGTGAGCCAAAAATCCGCCATAAAGGGGCCATGCCATTCAGCCATGGCAACGCCATTTGCGATTAGACCAAATGGATGGCGAATTGCGATTCGGCCAAAAGGGGCCACGCCATTCCACCATGGCGGCCGTGGCGGTGCCATTTGATAACACGGGTACATATTGAATGTCAGTTTTTCTACTCTACTAATGATTTAACTGAATTGTGATATCAGTTTTAACTGAATTGAATGTCAGTTTTGACTACATATTCACAGCTTTTAAATGATTTAACAAAATTAGTCACAGAATTATATGTTAAAAATGGATATAGTTAAATAACATATCAACACAGTTAGTTGATGTTAGAACACAATTAGTTAACTGAACATATCACAGAATTATATCTTTTTTTAAATGAAACTGAAATTGGAACACAATTAGTTGATGACTACCATATCAACACAATTGGAACTCATTTGTATAGTCACAGTTTTTAACATATCAACACACGTTAACATATCTACACAGAGAAATTAGTCACAAAATTATATGTTAAAACTGATATAGTTAAAAACTGTTATTGTTGATGTGCATTGCTTTCTCAAAACTATATAAATGCAATGCAGAGAAAGCAATGCAAATCAAGTTGATTAGTCACAGAATTATATCAGTTGTGATCAAATTTGAGTTGGAGGGAAAGTTCCAAATATCTCCTCTGCATTTTTCTATTCATTATATTGTTGATGTCCATTGTTCTACTCATATTTATTGGAGAATGGGAGTTCTTGGAGAATGTTATTGTTGTTCTGGGTGTAAATTCATTTTGTGTTGAAATGCATTTTTAACATATCAGTTTTTTTTAAAAAATATCAGTTGATATGGAAAATTGTTGAGTTGATATGCATTTCATTTAATTTCAGTTGATGTGCATTTTTAACATATCAGTTTTTATTCTAATATTGTTGTAGTAAATTTTTTGTTTGAAATAATATTCGGTATTGACCGCCGATCATCCAACTGACCGCCACGGTTTTGCTTCTTCGTTGCCGTTGCTGTCGCTTAAGCATCATCCACTGAGAAAAACTTCGGGTTTGGGTTTCATCGATATCATTTGGGTTCTAACTCTAGCATCTCGGTTGCTGGTCATTAGGCCTCCCTGATCTGCTTCACGGCAGCCATGGCGTGCTTTCGCTCACCGTGAAGCAGATCAGGGAGGCCTAATGACCCGTCCAACTTCGTTGTTGATGGATTCGACTCCCCACTCTCCAACCAAAACAGGAACTGTACATATAATCCAAATGTATGCTACATATAAGATGTTACTCTTCACATAATATTGTAGATTTCTCACAAATTATCCTTTGTTCATGCCTGCCAATCTATTTTCTATATGTCATTTTAAATTTTAGTTGTTTCTGGAACTTAGGCATGGTCCATCATCCCCATTCACACTGTTATGCAACACTGGATATGGAAAGCTGAGCTTTTTGGGCTTCATCAAGCGACTTCGTAGGGTCAATTCTTGCTCGATGACAAAGGTATAGCATAAACTCTAACAACATGATCTGGATTCAATTCAATAGCTGAGTTTTTTGGATTTCATGTTTCTGTCATGTTTCAGTTGGGTATCCGGAATTTGGTGTTTCATGTTGCAATTGGATTTCAGGGTTGTTTCTAGAAATTCTATTGTTCTAGAAATTTTGGTGATATGGTGTTCTGCATATTTTGGTGTTCTGCAAATATTTCCACCTCCACTGAGCTCTTGAAACAAGATTGCAACATATCACATTGGTGAGTACATTGGTGAGTTTTTTGTTTCTGGAATATGCCACTACATTTAACTTGGCTCAATACAGGGCAAAAAGTTATGCCAACATATTCCAAAAATATGCCTGCAGACTGGAATAACTTATTCCAACATATTCCTCAAACCTAAGCCATGATTTTAACTTGGCTAGGATATTCCCCAAACCTAAGCCAACATATTCCCTTAATGTCTGCAGACTGGAATAACTTATTTCAACATATGTTGACATGACTGGAATAACTTGGCTCAATACTGAAATAACTTAAATCTTCTCTTAATGACTGCAGATTTAATGTTTGCACTCTGATTGAAAATATTGAAAATATTAATGGCTTAATGATTGCAAATCTTAATGACTGCAAATATTAATGATTGAAATGATTGAAAATATTTGTTGCACTGAGAAAATATTCTAGTCATTGCAATATTCCCTTTTGATCTTCTCATTCCAGTCAGGGTGTAACAAATATTCCAGTCAGGGTGCAAACATTAATGGTGTAACTTATGTCTTCACCTGACTGGAAAAGGGGAAAAAGAGAAACAAATTTGCGTCATCATCCTGTTGTTTCAAATGATGTTATTTCAAATAATGCTATTTCAAATGCTAAATGTATACAAAAGCATGGATGATGGAAACATCATATATACAACGTAATAAAGCAATCGTTTAGAAAATAAGATAATGTGCAGCCATTTCAACTTATGGAAAACAAGATAGTGTACATAAAAAACATTCATAGTTATGAATCTAGCATCATAAAAGTTCAAAATCTATGCTTAGTATCATGCATAGTGCAATGATGTGCAACAGTATGCAATAACCTGAATAGTCTCTTCAAAGTCATGTCCTCTATGATAAGTCAGCACACAGCATGTATATGCTTCATTCTGTTGCATGCTCTCAGAATCAAAGCTCCTGATAAAAAAATCATGCCAAAAAATGGAAATGTCAAGGACTTGTTTTACTAAAACAATTTCCCCAAACCTAAGCCAGGATTTTCCTATATCAACAGACACAGAAATTTCCTATATCAACAGACAGATAAGGATTTTTTGTTTTCTCATTTTTTTCTCATTTTTTATAATTATGTTGTAACTTATACCTTCGTTTGGTTGTAGAATGTAGGTAGATTAATTGAAAAGCATTTGTGTAGGAATTTATTGAAAAGCATTTTTTATAATTATGTTGTACCTTTTTTCATGTTGAACCTTCTAGCAGATGTTTATTATCTCCAATTGGTGAACTTTCTTAGTTCATCAATCATAGAGTGTGCTTACTAAATATTTTTGAGGTTTCTATTTCTAGATTATGCATTTGATAATCGCAAATTTGGTTTGGGGTTTGCTATTGCAGTTTCTTTAGCGAACTATGCGGCAAGTTTTCTGATATTTCTCTTATTATTTTGTGTTTTGGCTAGAAATTATCTCCTAAGATGTCATTTTTTATGTACTTAAGATGGAAGCTGAGATTTTGAACAATCATAGTGTGTCATAAATTTGATACATATGTGATCGTTGAAATTAGTAGTTTGGATTTATAGTTATAATATCACTATTTATTTAACAATAAAATTTTGAAATGCAGGCAAGAGTTGATTGTGAGATCCTTCTTTGCTTATTTGACTGACCAATTATTTATCCTGTTGATTCCCACACTAAATTATTGACACTTTCATAAGAAGTATTATTTTGGTTTTATTGTTGTTCCCGTTGGTTGTTTAAGTTTATCTGGATGTGTTTTCTATTCCTAAGTGCCTTCATAAGTTTTAGTAGTTTACCTAACAATTGTGTACAAATAGTTTCGTAGAAATTTGTGAAATTGCACGGGATTAATGTCTCTAATATCATGGAATTTCGGGGGAAAATTTATTTTTCGTGCAGATTTTTTGTATTTTGAAGCCTATCTATTCCGATGACACTGATAGCTATGTGTCTTACTATTAATAAAAATGTGAAATTTCTACCTTATAAAACTCATATCATGTGGGGAAATTTAATGTGAAATTGCATGAGTGGTGAAACAGAGTCTGCAGGGCCAGTTTGGAGACGAGATTTCAAAGTTAACTACACACTAAATTAAGGACATGAAAGAGTGGTCGGGGGATGACACGTTAGGGTTCAGTATGCATGCTGCGGGACATGATGGGAGAAGTGTTCCAAGTTGAAAGTTCCAGCACGGTGATGTGGGAGACTTTTGGGCGTATGCGGCTCAGCCAGGTGATCAATAATTTATCAAACTAGCAATGCATTTAGGTGATTAAAGTAAGCTTTTTAGCTTTTACTTACTTTCTTCTTTTATATGCTCTTTGTAGCTATTTGTAGAAGATAATGATTGGATTTAGGTGCAAAAATTGCACATTTCTGAGCAAAATGTTGCATTGTTATCTTTTTGTTGTTGATATAGCCAGTGTTAGCTTCTTTTTTATTATTGCTTTTATAAAACTGGTCATTAACATAATATTCATCTTCTTCTCAATGAAATAAATGAAATCTGAGTTTAGATTCTAGATCTCGAGCCGACCATTTCTACTCATACGAGAGATTGAATAACCGATGAGAGGGGTTTTCCCATAAATGGTAGTTAAATTTCTATCCATATACTTTCTCCCATTTATTTCTTTCTGATTTATATGTTTTGTTGGTTTGGATGGATTCTGTTGTTTTTAATTAGATTTGTTTTTTTGTTATGCACTGGATTATTTTCCTAGCTGGGCTTTTACTTTTCTATCTTTTAGTTTTGCTAATTGATTGATTTGTTGCATGTAATCTCCTTTTCAAGTTAAGTGCAATATTTTGATTGAGCTCATTTTTTTAGATTCTGTAAAGGTATCCCCTTTGGTGTTGTATGAAGATGATAAATGGCTTTTAGATTCTTAGTAGTTGATGGTGCCATAAAATTGGGAACTTTTTGCTATGTTTTTTATACTACAATTATTTGCAAATGGTAATGAAAATCTATGACGGGTATCTCTTTGAGATTTTGTAGATAATTTTCAAACAGGAGAACAATTCTACTTAGGTGCTTCCCCATTATGTTCATATTGAAACTGAGAAACACATGAAAATCCTATGATGGGTATCTCTGTGAGATTTTGTAAATAATTTTCAAACAAGAGAAATATTCTGCTGGTGTTCTTCCCCTTTATGTTCATATTGAGATTGAGAAACACACTTTATCAAACCAATTGGTTTGTTGCTCCATCAAAAAATTTATTAAAAGGACTTCTGAAGTAAGATTTTGATTGGGTGCTTCCCCATTATTTTCTTATTGAAACTGAGAAACACATTTTGTCAAACCAATTGGTTTGTCACTCCATCGAAAAAATTTATTAAAAGTGTTACGACTAATATCAACGGGCCCGAATTACGACGGCCCACGGCCCGACCTCAAAGGAGAAGCCCACTAGAGAAGACGAGCCCGCCCGAAGGGGGGCCACGGACGGAGTGGAAGGCCCAGCCACCTCGCCCTAGGGTACACTCAACTGGCCCCCATTCGGTCGGATTAACCGCCCCTCTGAATCCGCGATCCCATGATGGCCATTAACGGACCCGTTAATGAGCCACCCCACGACAACACGCGAGTGGGAGGAGGCGGAGGCGGATCGTGGGGACGTGAGGAGAGGCAGGACGTGGGGCAATCGCGGAAGACCCTATAAGAGGAAGGCCAGGACGACGGAATAGAGGATCGAAACTCAGGTAACCAACACAGAGGTACTCCATCAACGACCTAGGCTCTCTCCAATCCATTTGCTCCCTCCCCCTAAACTCGCACCGCTAGGGTTGACGTTCCGGCTTCCACACAAGCCGGATCTCCCCCGCCGAGTATCCTTTCAGACCCTGATCTGACTTAGGCATCGGAGGGGCTTTGGCCGGAACCTAGGTCCGGCCTCTCTGACGAGTTTCTTCATCTGTCCAGGAAGAAGACATACGAGGCACCGAGGCCACCCCTCAGCATCGGTCGGCCATCACCGTCGCAGTCGTCAGGTGGACGACTGATCAAGTACCGACCTACTCGCAAAGTGCCGAGGCTACCCCTCGACGCGGATACGGCTGAGGCCGAGCGCGATCCAGCCGAGGCCGAGTGCGACTCACCGAGCCGAGGCTTCCCCTCAGCTCCGTAGCGCCGAGAACAAGCGAGCTCGGTGAACCCAAGGGACCCTCAAGTCGGCCCCTTGACCACGTTGACCAGACAGCTGACGGTCAACGAGCTGTGGTGAGAAAACACCCGTAAACATCTGGCGCCGTCTGTGGGAAGAAGAACAACACCCACGTAAAACAACCACACCGACAATGACACGGCTCCGCCGCGGGGGGCGGAGAAGAGGCGCGGCCCCGGTGGAGGGCACTGACCCACCCTGTGGCAAGCGAGGCAAGCCCACGCCTCCCATGCACGCGACCCGAGCGGCGAGCGTGGATCGAGCGGAGGACAGTGTTGAGGAGACCGGCAACCGAACAGTAGCTTCCCGGGGCAGTAGGGTCGAGAGAACACTGGAAAAGCCGGGATTGGGCGAAGCGCTGGTGGTGTCCCTGATTGTAGATACCTCCATTGTGCGGCGGCTACTAGTCGACACCGGCAGCTCGTGCGACATCCTCTTTACATCGACTTTAGAAAGGATGGGGCTGCGTGGCAAAGACTTGGAGCCATGCACAGGTCCCGTGGTTGGCTTCACGGGACATTCTGCACCCATCATCGGGGCGATCCACCTCCCAGTCACGCTAGGGAGAGCGCCCAATTCGATGACGCTGACGGTGGAATTCATTGTGCTGAAATTCGGCTCGGCGTACAATGGCATCATCGGCCACCCCCTCCTCAACGCTATCGATGCGGTGGTCTCGACGCTCCACCGGACAATCAGGTTTCAGACCCCGAAGGGGGTCGGGTAAATCAATGGCAACACGAAGGGAGAGAAAATCTGCTATCACTTGGCAGACGAGAAGGTCGTCGGGGGGCTGGGCGGTCCAATGGCCTCTCTCGACCTGAGGCACGGACCGAGACCTACCCTGGCAGAAGAACAAGAGCAGATCCCCGTCACGAACGTGGAGGGGAGATTCGTCTCCATTGGGTCAGGGCTGGATCCTGACTCAAAGCGCAAGCTGGTCGAATGCCTGGAGGCTAACCTGGACGTCTTCGCGTGGTCGGCCGAGGATATGCCTGGCATTCATCCCCGGGTGATAGTTCATCGTTTGAACACCGACCCCAACTTCAGACCCGTCCGACAGAAGAAGCGGAACCTGGGCGGTGAAAAGATGAAGGCAGCCTCTGATGAAGTAGAGCGACTCCTCGACGCCGGTTTCATCCGAGAGGTCTGATACCCCAAATGGCTGTCCAACGTGGTAATGGTCAGAAAACCCAACGGGAAGTGGCGGATGTGTGTGGATTTTAGCGACCTCAACAAGGCCTGTCCCAAGGACAGCTATCCACTGCCGCGGATCGACCACCTCGTGGACAGCGCCTCGAGATATGAGATGCTCAGCTTCATGGACGCCTACTCTAGGTACAACCAGGTCCAGATGGATCCTGATGATGAAGAGATGACGGCTTTCACAACGGACCAAGGGACCTTCTGCTACAAGAAAATGCCCTTCGGATTGAAGAACGCGGGGGCAACCTACCAAAGAATGGTCAACAAGGTGTTCGACTCCCAGATAGGAAGAAACCTTGAGGTCTACGTCGACGACATGCTGGTGAAGTCGAGGGATCATGCTGACCACATTGCCGACCTTAGGGAAACCTTCGAACGGCTACGAAGGTACAATATTCGGCTCAATCCCGCGAAATGCACGTTCGGTGTGAGATCCAGCAAATTCCTGGGATTCATGATCACCAATCGCGGGATCGAGGCCAACCCCGACAAAATTGAGGCACTAATCAACATGCGGGAGCCGACAACCATCAAGGAGTTGCAGAGGTTGAATGGCCGCATCGCTGCCCTCGGGCGATTTCTGTCCCGGTCGGCGGAAAGATCTCTCCTGTTCTTCAAGACTCTGAGGAAGGCAATCGACGCGCCAGCCGACGAGAGGAAGACAATACCATGGGGTGAGGACTGCTCCCGAGCCTTCGCCGATCTCAAAGAGTACCTCCGCAGCCCACCACTCCTCTCCAAACCGCGAGAGGGGGAATCGTTGAGCCTGTATTTAGCCTGCATGATGGAAGCAGTGAGCTCGGTGCTGATCCGGGAAAACGATGGGGTACAGAGGCCGGTATACTACACCAGTCGCGTCTTGAAAGACGCTGAGGGGCGGTACACGCCAATGGAGAAGTTAGTGTACGCCCTCGTCCTCTCGGCCAGACGACTCCGACCCTACTTCCAGGCTCACACGATACTGGTCCCAACCGATTCCCAGTTGGAATAGAACCTCAAAAGGTTTGACCGCATGGGAAGGATGTTGAACTGGGGGGTCGAGTTGAGTGAATTCGACCTACGATTCAAGCCCCGCACGGCCATCAAAGGACAGGCACTGGCCGACTTCATCACCGAGTGTACCATAGAAGAAGGAGCCCTTGCGCCGGGAGACGTCTCGGAAACGGTAACGAACCAACCTTTGTACTTACTTATGACTGACATCAATTCGGCTGGCCACTCAGGCGATCAGGACACATGAATTATTCACGTGGACGGCTCGGCGACCCGGGCTGGGAGCGGAGCCAGGATCACGATTCGGTCTCCCGAGGGGAACGTCGTCGAATACGCGCTTAGGTTCGAGTTCTCGACCACCAACAACGTGGCTGAGTATGAGGCCGCAATAAACGGCTTGAAGCTGGCCCGAGAACTCGGAGCTGAGTGCGTACGGCTCCTCAGTGACTTGAAGCTCATCGTCAACCAGCTACAAGGGAGCTACAAGGCACACGAAGGAACGATGCAGGACTACTTGGCCACGGCCAAGACTGTGATGTCCAAATTCAAAAGGGCCGAGACCCTTCACCTCCTGCGGTCGGAGAATGCCCGAGCGGACGCACTGTCCAAACTTGCTTCTTCCTCGCCCAAGGAGTTGGGTCGCACCGTCTACATAGAGAACCTCAGGAGCCCCAGCATGGAAGAGAAGGAGGTAATGGCGATTGACGAAGACCCCACTTGGATGGACCCGATCATCTGATACCTCACCCTTGGGGAAACGCCGACCGATGTGGAGGAACGTCGAACCTTGGAGAGGAAGGCGCTCCGGTATGTGATGCACGAAGGAGCCCTCTACAGAAGGCGGTGGACAAAGACTGACATCCTCCCCTACCTTAAGTGCCTTGGCCCCCAGGAAGCTGACTACGTCATCAGGGAAGTGCACGAGGGCACCTGCGGGAACCACCATGGAGGCACAACAATCGCCCAGAAGATCTTGCGGCAAGGGTACTACTGGCCGACCCTGGTACGCGACGCGACAGAGTATGTCTAGAGGTGCCAGGAATGCCAAAGGTTCACCAGCACCGGGTCCATTCCCCCTTCAGAGCTCATCCCAATCATCAGCCCAATACCTTTTGCAAAGTGGGGGCTCGATATCCTGGGACCGTTCATGACGGGCCGAGGGCAAAGGAAATACCTGATCATGGCCGTGGACTACTTCACCAAGTGGATCGAAGCTGAACCTCTAGCCTCGATCACCTGGAAGAAGGCAAAGAGCTTTGTGTGGAACTCCATCATCTCCAGATTCGAAATCCCCCGCGCCATTGTCACCGACAATGGGAAGCAATTCGACTCAGCTGGGTTTAAAGACTTCTGCACCGAGTGGAAGATCAAGTTACTCTTCGCCTCGGTGGCGCATCCCCAGACCAACGGGATGGCTGAGGCCGTCAATAAGTGCATCATAGAGCCCCTCCGCAAGAAGGTAGAAGGCGCCGAAGGGAAGTGGCTCGAAGAACTTCCCGAGATACTCTGGTCTTATCGAACGACTCACAAACAGGCTACGGGTGAGACCCCGTTCATGCTTACCTATGGCGCCGAGGTAGTAGTCCCGGTCGAGGTGGGCGAGGAGTCCCTCCGCATCCAACATTTCGACGAGGAAAGAAACGTCGAGGGTTTGGAGCTCGGCTTGGAGCTCCTAGGTGAGCGACGATAGCAAGCCTTGGCCACCATCATCCGCCAGAAGCAAAAGGTGGCATGCTACTACAATTCCCGTGTCAAGGAGCGGAGTTTTCACCGAGGGGATTTGGTCCTTAGAAAAGCGGCCTTCTGTCCAGAGGTCGCGCGCAAAGGGAAGCTGGCAGCCAAGTGGGAAGGCCCCTACCGGGTGATTGAAGTTCTAGGACCTGCGGCCTATCGGCTGGCAACCCCAGAGGGAAAGGCCCTCACCCATTCCTGGAATGCTGAGCATCTGCGCAAGTATTACCAGTAAAGCATACGAGATCGCCCGCGAATGTAACTCTTTTTCCCCCATGTCCAATAAATTGATTTGATCTTACTTTTTCCTTATGGTCTGGCTACGGAAAACCTCCAAGAGAAGGGGGACCCCGCCAAGGGAGTGTTCGGGAGGCACCACGCAAGGACTAGGGACGCCCCCCAAACGGGCGGGTTCCCATGATTCGCCTGGTCGGGAGACTCCCGGGGCCGACCCCCAGGATGGGCCAGCCTCTAGGCAAGGATAGCCCTCCCTTCGAACAAAAATCAAACCGATCGTAAGGCTAGGGGCAACTCCCCCTGCGGACCGGCGAACCGACCGACCGTGAAGCCAAGGGCAGCTCCACGGGTGGGTCGGTCGTAAGGATGACCTCAGAGGTCAGCCACAGCGGCTAGTCGCAAGACATGGGGTCGCTCCCCAGGCCGACTAGCCAACTAAGCCGGGGGCAACTCCCCCGCTATGGCTGCATGATTAATCGTGCCGAGGGCAACTCCCTCGGCCCGTCAGCATGCCAACTAAGTCGGGGGCAACTCCCCCGCTACGGCTGCATGATTAACCGAGCCGAGGGCAAATCCCTCGGCCCGTCGGTACGCCAACTAAGCCGGGGGAAACTCCCCCGCTACGGCTGCACGATTAACCGAGCCGAAGGCAAATCCCTCGGCCCGTCGGTACGCCAACTAAGCCGGGGGCAACTCCCCCGCTACGGCTGCACGATTAACCGAGCCGAGGGCAAATCCCTCGGCCCGTCGGCACGCCAACTAAGCCGGGGGCAACTCCCCCGCTACGGCTGCATGATTAACCGAGCCGAGGGAAAATCCCTCGGCCCGTCGGCACGCCAACTAAGCCGGGGGCAACTCCCCCGCTACGGCTGCATGATTAACCGAGCCGAGGGCAAATCCCTCGGCCCGTCGGCACGCCAACTAAGCCGGGGGCAACTCCCCCGCTACAGCTGCATGATTAACCGAGCCGAGGGCAAATCCCTCGGCCCGTCGGCACGCCAACTAAGACGGGGGAAACTCCCCCGCTACGGCTGCATGATTAACCGAGCCGAGGGCAAATCCCTCGGCCCGTCAGCACGCCAACCAAGTCGGGGGCAACCCCCCCAATACGACTGCACGTTAGACGAGCCGAGGGCAACTCCCTCGGCCCAGTCGGCAGGAACACCGACCCTTCCCCGTCAAGAACTCCAAGGAAGGCTCCACCCCAAGGGAGGAAATAAGCAATAACAAGCAGGGGGAAGACACTTTACTTTCGGGAAGTACGAGGGGCTACACCAAAAGGCCCTTGTCACGAAGAACTTAAGGACCAGGCTAGGGATCTAGACACTCCCACCCTCGCCTTCTCGGGGGACCCCCTCAAGATCATCGGTGGGAGAAACGTTGGACTACGCGGGGATCTCTTCCTCTTCATCGGAGTGCGCTTGAAGCTCCTCGAGGTTGATCACCGCGAGTGGGAACTTCTTTCGAATCTCAGCCAGACAGCGGGCGAAGCCCTTCTCGAACGCCGAAGACGTGGCCTTAGTGACAAAGGAAAGGGTGTATTCCTTCACGTCATCCTGGGCAACCTTGACAAGTTCCACCTCCTCTAGCTCACGAATCCGACCCTCGAGAGCGGCTACCTGCCGTTGGTGATCAGATCGGATCATCTTGATCTCTTTCGATCTCGCGTTGAGCTGAGACAGGAGAGCTCCTTCCCGCTCTTCCGCCGCCTCCACCAGGGCATTGAGTTCTTGGGCATCAGCCATGATGAAAGGACCCGGATCGGTGCCCGGCTCAGCCGCTGCGCCAGGGGCCGCGGTTAGCGCGGCAATTCGCTCCTCGGCCTTGGACTTCTCGACCAAAGCTAAGGCTTTTTCCTGATCCGACTTTTCCAAGGCAGAGGAAAGCTCAGCCACGCGAGATTCCAGGGACTTCACGAGCACCTTGGACAAGTGGTCGGCCTCCTCCTCGCCTTCCCGGGCTCCCGGAACGGGCGCCACGTTCGTCTCAGCCTGGGAGAGAGCCACAAATTGGCGCCTCATCGAAAGGCCAACGGAGGATAGCTACACGAGAGAGGCGGGGGTAAGGTGAAGATAGTAGCAAAAGTTGGGTTAGGGAAGAAAACCCACCTGTTGGCCCGCCTGCACCACGAAAGCGGCCAGACGGTCGCCACTGACCCCGTCCAAAGCGGCTCGGTCCGAGGAGAGGCAGCAGTTCTCAGCAACCCGCGCCGCCACACTACAGCCGGAAAAGACCGACTCGCCCGCTCCAACAGGGAAGCAGGGACGGGGAAAATCCTCCTCTCCCGGAGGTAAGTCTGTAGGGGAAGAGCGGAACGCACCTAGATACTGCTCATATATATCAGGGAGAGGGCATGGCCGCGGATATGAGGGGCCAGCCCATGGCCAAGCCTCCTCGACCGAGGATGACTGATCCCGGCACTGGGACAATGAAGCACTGACCTCCCCGACGGGGGTGCGGATCTTTTTAGGGATGCCATGCCGGGAGGAAGAGGGGACTTCCTCTTCAACTTCTTAACACCAGCCACCAGACGGTCAACAGATTGTTTCCTCCGGACCGCCAGCACATGATCCCCTCTCCGGGAGGCAGGATCCGGAACCCCGACTTGGGGAGGAAGGACAGAAGGATTGGAGGGAAACCCACCTGCGCAGGGGAAAGTCATCATCAACCAACCCTACCGGCCACAAAACAGTGGCCACAGAGCACTACCTTCGGAGCAAGGAAGGGCGGCAAAACTCACCAGCAGGCCACGTGGTCTTCCGCAGGTTGAGGTCAGAGAAGAGAACGGAGAATTTCCGATCGCCCGGTGGGATCGCCAGCAGGGCCTCCACGGTCTCAAGTTCAGCCACAGTCGGATCACCCAGCTCCGGAGCCAGTGTCACGTCGACGCTCCAGTAAGTCGGGAAATCCATATCCGACGGGCCGACGACGAAGAGATACTCCTCCTTCCAGAGCTTGACGGAGCTCGGCAGCCCCAGCATCAGGCTCTTCGAGGGCCGAGCGCTAATGTAAATCCAGGCCCCCGACTGATGGCAGCTCAGACGGTAAAATTGGGAGAAGAGTCGGGGGGAGGGGACCACCCCCTTCAGAAGGAAAAGCACGGCAAACCCAATGACGAGCCCGATCGCGTTGGGGCAGAACTGGCATAGGGCCACGCGATGAGCACGCAGAAACTCAACAATGAAAGGATGAAGGGGGAACCGAAGCCCAAATCGGAAGCACACCTCGTACACCCCGACCGCCTTCGGACCCGGAAAGCAGATCCGCTCGTTAGGCTTCGGGGCTCGGATGGAGTATGGGGGTAGAAGGTAGCGGTCGCGCACATCTCCGGCGGAAGTGGCACAGAAGGAAGAAGGGCATCCCAGGAGCTCCGGAGGCACCACCGAGGGGTCGCCCTCCTGACTACCAGCCGCCGAGCCGGGGCTGTCAGCCGAGTCAAGACGGACTGCATCCTCTGGACGACCCGAACCAGGGGCAGGAGAAGACGACATGACGAGGAGTTGGAGCAGGATTAGACAGAGGAGAAGCTGAAGGAAGATCTGGCCTCGTTCGACTAGCGGATGTCGGCGCTCCCTTCCTAGTGCCCTTTGAATGACCATGCACTTGATGGAGATGAATGCAAGGGGCACGTGGCGGAATCAAGGCGGCAGTTACGCTTCGTAAACTACACCAACAGGAGTTCAAATGGAGCGGTAATAATGACCCCCATTTAATAGCGGAACCTCGACTGACGCACCCGTCGGATCATGAAAGGGTCACATCACCCGAACCGAACCGACGGAAGCCGAACGGTCCGGGCGATGGGGGCAATTGTTACGACTAATATCAACGGGCCCGAATTACGACGGCCCACGGCCCGACCTCAAAGGAGAAGCCCACTAGAGAAGACGAGCCCGCCCGAAGGGGGCCCACGGACGGAGCAGAAGGCCCAGCCACCTCGCCCTCGGGTACACCCAACTGGCCCCCATTCGGCCGGATTAACCGCCCCTCTGAATCCGCGATCCCATGATGTCCATTAACGGACCCGTTAATGGGCCACCCCACGACAACACGCGAGTGGGAGGAGGCGGAGGCGGATCGTGGGGACGTGAGGAGAGGCATGACATGGGGCAATCGCGGAAGACCCTATAAGAGGAAGGCCAGGACGACGGAATAGAGGATCGAAACTCAGGTAACCAACACAGAGGTACTCCATCAATGACCTAGGCTCTCTCCAATCCATTTGCTCCCTCCCCCTAAACTCGCGTCGCTAGGGTTGACGTTCCGGCTTCCACACAAGCCGGATCTCCCCCGCTGAGTATCCTTCCAGACCCTGATCTGACTTAGGCATCGGAGGGGCTTTGGCCGGAACCTAGGTCCGGCCTGCCTGACGAGTTTCTTCATCTGTCCAGGAAGAAGACATACGAGGCGCCGAGGCCACCCCTCAGCGTCGGTCGGCCATCACCGTCGTAGTCGTCAGGTGGACGACTGATCAAGTACCGACCTACTCGCAAAGCGCCGAGGCTAGCCCTCGACGCGGATACGGCCGAGGCCGAGCGCGATCCAGTCGAGGCCGAGTGCGACTCACCGAGCCGAGGCTTCCCCTCAGCTCCGTAGCGCCGAGAACAAGCGGGCTCGACGAACCCAAGGGACCCTCAAGTCGGCCCCTTGACCACGTTGACCAGACAGCTGACGGTCAACGAGCTGTGGTGAGAAAACACCCGTAAACAAAAAGGATTTCTGAAGTATCGAGTATGCGTTTTTCTTTCCAAATTTGAATTTTTCTGGAAGGAACATGAATTTTTCCAAATTTGTTGGACTTTGCTCGGTTTCGTGTAACCTGAATGCCTCCAAAGTTTGTTCTTTTTGTTTTTCAATCTCTCTCTTTTTTAAAATTAATTTTATTGGCCAGTTTTATGTAGATCTATTGAGAAAAATAGTTGCCTTTAAGTTTTGTTTTCTTTTTGCAAGTTGGATATCTGAGGACGGAGAAGGAAAAATGTTGTTGAAACCTTGACTGAATGTTAGAGGCATGCATATTTAAGGAGAAAGAGCATATGGTCATTTGTTCTTGAAGAATAAGATCTACAGAGAAGAGAAGAATGTTGAAGAGGACTTTTGCAATCAAAGAAGAAAGATCACAATGATTTTTTGCATGAAAGTGATAAAAATCCCAAATGTATTGTAAGTATTGGATGAGGGTTGATAGTTTGGGTTCTATTACTTGGTTGTGGATTTTGTTTGAATGAAGTTCTATAGTCCAAAGATTCCCATCTTTTTTAGAAATTATATTAAATTTTCACTATCAAATTTTGTCATGGTTTAAATTTTCATTGAATGTCCAGGTTGCAAAAAAGAAGAATAAAAAGGAGCATAGTCTCAGCATGATAGAAACAGTTATTCCATTGACACATGAAAATAGTCATAGTGGTACTCATTTATTCATTTTTAGATATAGTTCAGAATATCTTGGTTTGCCAAAAAGTCATGTGTATGATGTTTAGAGCTGCAAATTAGATAGACTATAGTAATGTAGTGTATTTACATTAATTAAGTGTTGGTTGAATAAAAATTTTGTTTTGTTCTCACCTTCTTTTTTTAAAGTTATATCCTCATTTCTGTTGCCGTTTTTATTTGCAGAGGAGATTAATACATATTGACTGCAAGCACTTTGATTCATTAATTAGAGAGAACAAAATCCATTGAAGAGAAAACCCCTTGCATCTATATTGTTAAAGAAACACCAAAACCCCAAATATTGCATTTATTGTTAAAATTAATGTTTACACTTATTGTTAAAGAAAGTTCAAGTTGAAGCTAACCTTGATAAGGACTGGTCTTCCAATTTCGATTATAAAGTGGTCTTCCCTCTAATAAATTGATTATGATCTATTTATTTTCATATAAACTAACTGATAGGGACCTTCTTTTTGGCATGATAAAGGTTGATGAAACACATACTTAGATAGCTATTGTCATCGAGTATTCTATTGAATTACATAGCCAACTGCATGGGTGGCTCAGACAGTTTAGGATTAACCCAGACAAGAAAAATTGCCATTTGTTTTGCCCAAAATAGGCTAAGTAGGCACAACTCCAAATCAACCATATTTTTAAAGATAAAGGACATAGTCACTCAACTTCAATTCTCATCAAATTTCAGCTGAGACAAGATTATTAATGCTGATAGGGATCTCTGAAAGCTCCAAACATTTCCCAACTACTAAATTAGCTTTCCAAGTTAAGCAACCATTCTTGATTTTCATGGCCGTACTTTTGTATCAGAGGGAGGTTTGTATGTATGCACCCCATGGCCATATTCACTGTAAATAAGTGTTTCTTACTATTTTTATAGATTAAACTGTCTACTGTATTATTTTTATTAAAATTGCATAAATATGTGTTGGATTTTTTCTTACATTACATGGACATCAGAAAATATAATATTTTAAGATGCATCATATTAGGAGTTTGAATGTACTCCTTAGATGAGTTATAGTGGTGGGGAGATAAACTACATAAATTATGTAGTTTCAAATTTCAGTAACTATTAAACAATTGGAGACATGCGGCAAATCATGAGTTATAATGGAAGTGAGAAGGTATTCTACAAAACCATTATGAATGACTTGGATACCAGCCTTAAAATAATTTATGATGACATTAGTTTGCAAAGGATGTTTGCAGTGATGGATGGTAATTGGTGCATCCACCTCTACAATGAGGGTACATCTTGGGCAATACATAGCTACAAAAAATAATGGAATTGCAACATAATATAATGAAGATGGGGTTGTCATATATGAAACTATACATTAATATGATGAGGATGAGGATGAGAGAGATGCAATATCTGTGAGCTAGAACATATGCTTCAGTAATATTCATTTCCTACCGAGCATTTATTTACCTGTAGCATATTAAGCTGGTATACTACTGAAGCATATGGAACATATGCTTCCATATGCTTTAGTAGTATCTGTGACCATGTATACTCCTTATCTTCCGCAGTATTCATTTCAGATTTCCATAACCATGACCTGGAACATATACTTTAGTTTGTAGCAATTATGTAGCCTTCTGAATCTGCCATGTTTGTAGCAATTTTATAGGTTTTTGAATCTTCCATGTTTGCTTTTTGAATCTGCCATGTTTGGCCAGATTTATGTTGCGAGGATTTGCTCATTTTTTTGCTACTTGCTGATGGGATTATTTGGTTACTAATTTCGACAGGCTTTTTCACTTGCTAGAGATTAGAACGACGTGGAATTCTGACATGCTTCTGATTGCTAATTTTGTTGGTTTTGGGTTGGTTCTGGGTTTTTGTTATTTTTATGTCTCATTGCCTCATTGCCATGTTCATTTGTAGCAAGAATATACATGAATCTGTGAACATGAATTCCATGAGCTTTCAATTTTGTGAGGATAAAGACTAATTCCGTGAGCATGAATTTTGTTGCTTTCAATTTTGTTGCTTTTTTAATCTTTGAGCATGAATTTAGATACATGAATCATGAGCATGAATCTGCCATGTGAGGATTTGGTCATTTTTTGATGGGGTTTTTTTTAATTTTTTAGCCTTTTGAATATGTGAGCATGAATCAGGGCCAATTTTTCTTCTTCTGATGGGTTTCTTGAAATCTGGTGGAACCGCCATCAATGGGTTCTGCTTCATTGCCCCATCAATTTCATCAGCCTCGCGAGCATTCGCCAGCCTCAAGAGTTATGGCCTCTTGGATCTTCCTCTCTCATCGCAGGTAACCCCATTTTCTCTGCTATCATTTCTGGGTTTGAGGTTTTCCATTTGATCTTTGGTAAGACATGCTTTCATTTGATCTTCGTTCTCTCCTTCTGAGTTGTCGCATGTAACCCCACCTTCATCTTCAAGGTGTCGCATCATCTAAAAGGTACACAAATCTGTCAATTTTGTAGCTTTTTGAATCTGCCATGTTTGCTCATTTTTTTCGCAGCTTGCTCATTTTTTGAATCTGCCATGTTTGAATCTACCATGTTAGTAGCAATTATGTAGCTTTGAATCTGACATATTTGAGCAAGTTGCAAAATTATTGAAGCAGCACTACCAAAACTTGGAAGTTTTCAGCTTGAATGCAAGCTAGAGAAGTTTTAACATCAAAATTTCTCTCTTTTCAGTTTGAGAGGAGATACAATCTTAGAGGAGATACAAGCTTGAGAGGAGATACAAGAAGTATTTTTCTCAAATGCACGCGGTGGTATCAACGTTTGAAGCAGTTACGTGTGTAGTGGATGTAGCATCTTACACTGCCCTCATAATCCAAGCAATGTCGAAGCACTTCTCTAAACTCAGGGATGCTATAATCATTCAGCTAAATGCTTTGAGAGACTCCCACTACAAAGATCTTTCAAGAAGCCAAGGGGAGAGTTTTCTCATAAGAGCACTGGACAGAAGATAGAGACCTGTTATGCTAACTAATGCTAATCTTAATAGTAGCTTAATTTGTCTAGGTTATTTTGTTTCATTTGATTAATGTATATGTGTGTTTGATTATTATAACGTCTACAGTGTTATGTTCATTTTGAGAAGTTTTGTTAGCCTTTCCTTAAAGGTTCATAAAGGATTAGTTTGGCTGCAACTTCTATTTGGTTGTGAGGATGTATGTAGTATATGTTTATCATTCTGTAGGGCCTAGGTTTGGAATACTGTTGTTAGTCATTCATGTGATTTTAAGGGCAATGGGAAGGAGTAGGTGCTGGTCAACATGTTTCATCGAAGAGAACATGATGAGAACATGATTGTTTTATGCAGCAGTGCCAATACAATGGCACGACCCGGCTTTAGCCCAATTGAAATTGTGTTGTACTGTGTAAACTAGCCAGTTTGTTTTTATAGCAGATTGTTGTAGAGAGATATATATAGATATATATATATATCCTATTAGAGTTGTTTTTAAGCTGTATGTATTGCTATGCTCCATTTTTCTGTTGTGATGTGTGCTTGCATGTATGCAGGTATGCATGGCAAGTGGCCGATATTTGAATATGGTACTTGAGTATTTTGTTGGTATCAATAGTAAGATTGTGATGAAACCTACAATGGTCTTTGCACTAATTGTTTTTTGTTGGCAAACACAATGGACTAGACAGGGCTCATACTTATAATTAAGCAAAGTTTGAGTCATTTTTAGGTAGGAGTAAAATGGGTATCGGCTACACATGGAGGAAATTTCCTTCTTGGTTAAACATGTATTTAAACCATACCTGAATTTATATATATATAAATTTGGGATGCCAACTGCATTATCTAAATTTAACTCAGATTTGGGATGTCGTATTTTTAAATCGATTAAATATATTGAAGTTCGGCGCCCCGCATCGACGGCGTCCGCGTTGTGGGTAATAATGGCAATAAATGTCAAGGATGTTACAATGGATTATTTGATACCAGTTAATTATCATTGAAATATGGTGTTATTCATAACTCTTTGTTTCAGTCAATAATTTTGTTGCTTGTTTAGTATGGCTGGAGATTTCCTGTAGATTTATTTATGTGATTAAAAAAGAAAGAGGCCGAAGGCGCCCGCGCACGGGTCCGCACCGAAGGCGTCCGCGCTGAATCTAAATGTTTTGCTTTAAATGTTGGAGGGGGAAATAATTTTTGGGGAGAACAGAGATTTTAGGCGCCAGCGTCGAAGGCGTAGATGCACGGGTCCGCGCCGAAGCTAAAATTTTGTTCGTTTAAATTTTGGAGGGGGAAATAATTTTTTCGTTAACAAAGATTTCGCATGGAAAAATCTTAAATGAACCGTGCCCGCGGACACGGGTTAAATTTTTTTACACTAATTTGTTGTTCCGTGCCGAAATTGTTGTTCTGCGCCAAAGGCATCTGCGCCGAAATTGTTGTTCAGTGTCGAAGGCGCCCACGCCGAAATTGTTTTTCTGTATGGAAGGCACATGTGCTGAATTTGTTGTTCCGCCCCAAAGGCATCCACGCTGAATTTGTTGTTATGCACCAAAGTCGTCCATGCCGAATTTGTTGTTCTATGTCGAAGGCGTCTGCACCGAATTTGTTGTTCCACACTGAAGGCGTCCGTGCCGCTAAATATTTTTACGCTAATTTGTTGTTCTTCTAAATTTTAGCTATGGAAATAAATTTTTTGGTAACAAAGATTTCGCGAAGGGAAATCTTAAATGAACCGTGCCCGCGGGCACGGGTTATGACTAGTATATATATATATATATATATATATATATATATATATATATATATATATATGGAAGAATAGTGAGAATCTTTATTAAAACGCAAATTGTACATAAATACAATTGGCAGTGCACAGGGAGGGAGTTTGAAGGAGAGGGGAGAGGGCACAAGCGCCGTCACCCACTACCAGCAAACACCCTCACCCTTTACCTGCCCAAAATAAGAATACAACAAGGTTCATGTAGCCAGAATCAGCAAGTCCATTTACCCCGCATCTCTGAATTCCCAATTTTCCATGGCTCGCTTAGCCACCTAGGTATCGCCATCTAGATGTTGAAGTATCTCTCTAACAGCTGCAGCTATGTCTTCAAACAGCAAAGTCTTAGGCTTCTTGATCCCATCAAAAACCCTTTTATTCCTTTCCTTCCAGATGTGCCAAACCATAACTGAGAGCACGGTCCTCGCCAATATACCAATAGTCTCAATCTTCTCGTAATTTGACAGGAGGTAGTCTCACACCTTGGCTAAAAGTGGTTCTGGAGGGTCAGTTATACCCAGCTTGAGTAAGCTCCTGTATATATATGTATATATATATATATATATATATATATATATATATATATATATATATATATATATATATATATACTAGTCATAACCCGTGCCCACGGGCACGGTTCATTTAAGATTTTCCCCCATAAAATTTTTGTTCTTCAAAAAATTATTTTCACAGCCAAAATTTAAAAGAACAACAAATTAGTGTAAAAATATTTAGCGGCTCAGGCGCCTTCGACGTGGGCGCCTTCCGCGCAGAACAACAAATTCGACATAGAACAACAATTTTGACGCAGGTGCCTTTGACACGGAACAACAAATTAGCATAAAAACGCATTCACCGCACCAAAAAATTATTAAAGTTTTGATGACATACAAACGAACAAAAAAGATATGTCTAAACTTTGTATTAAATTTTTATCCGAAAAAAGTTATGTACGGGTTAATGAGAAGATATTTCTTGCCATAACAAAAACATATGAACTTTGTATGTTATGTCATCATACAAATGAACAAAAGCTAAATTTTTATTAAAGTTATGTCTAAACTTTGTATATTAATCCAAATTAATGTTGTTTTTCTTCTTGTTGGGTCCTAAACTGCAACCCACATAAGGTGTGATTAGGATCTGCATTGGTTCGGCTCCAACTAACTCAAATCCCCAACACTTTTCCTTGCCATTGGATGCTGCATTTTTCCATAATTACAAATGCCATTGGATAATGAGTGAGGTGACATTGGATGTTACGATTTTCATAAAAAAATTCAAAATTTTGAGTTTTCCAACCAAATTGATTTCCCCCAAAACTTTCTCAAAACCCATCTCAACCTTCCATTCTTCAAAAACAAATCCTAGCCACCCTTTATCATGTCCTAGTCAGCCCTAGAATTCAAAATAGATGATATTGCTTAAGAGTTTCCAAATCGAATATGAATTTGGTTCCAACAAACGAAAAGTGCACATATCAAAAGCCACACTTGTAACTTTCTGCACAGAGCATATCGTTAGCATCATCATTCCATGATTCCTGTCACAAAATGAGCACCTGGCTACCATATCTCATAACCTGTATTGACATCTATAAGAATTTTACAAAACAAACAAAAATATTCCAATTACACACCAAATAAAACCAATTGCCCTGAAGACATAATTAAAGCTTTCACACAATACCAATTGCAAACAAAATCTAACTAAAATACGTGATATATAACATAAATTGTAATCAATCAATGTCCACAAAATTAGGTGCTATAAAATTAAACTAACAACCACATAGCAAAAACAATTGAAGCCACCGTGATCAAACCATATCAGAATGAAGCATAATACAAACCTTTAGACATAAATCATAAACCCTAAAAAATGGAGCAACCGTAACAGTGGACACAACCAATCCCAACTCCATGTTAGCCATTGCTGCATTGCTCAACTTCGGGGAAGCGGCTGGAGGGACTGAACTACTGCCGCTGGTGCCTGATTCTCTTTTACATTCGCTGGGGGAACTGGTGTTGATGACAAAGATCCAACGAAGAAGTGCAAGGGACTGCAGGGAAGCCCTTTGTGAGGGCCATGACTATCAACGGCTGCCTAATGGTGTAGTGGCATGGGAATCTATAGAAGATGTTTTGACCACCAGTTAACGTGAGGGTGATCGAGTCATTCTCGCCAGTGCACTTCGAGATGGTAGATGTAACGGTGCAGCCAGCATAGTCCAATTTATTCACCTACATCACAAACACTATTAACATTGAAATAACATTTAGTCAGTGGTCAATGTCACATGCACACAGATAATATAACATGAACATGATAGGTTGACAAAATGTTTAGTTTGAGATTTTGATGGTAACCCATGTTTGAATCGGCAACCCAAGTTCGGATCAAAGATGAAATTTTGAAGGCCTCAAGTTTCAAATTAAGCAGAATTTTATATCACATACGTTGATCTCCCCTCGATCAAAATGACTCATGATCGTCTCCTTGGCGATGGGCTGCTTGTGAACCGAAGAGTTGCCTAGAATTTTGTATCAGCTTCCATCTATATCACCTCCACTTCAATGAAACCATCAAACACAACACTTTTTCAAGGAGACAAAAAGAATTAAAGAGCAAGAGTACGAAGAAATTAATAAAGGAAAATTAAAATAAAAAATGGGGCCTTAGAAGTACCTGAAGCGGTTAAAATTTTTTATGATCCCATCATTGCACTTGAGATTGCAAAACAACAAATCAAACCTTCAGTTTGAGATTGCAAAATTCAGGGGAAAGGCAAGGGGGTTAGTTTTAAAATAAGAAGAAAAAAGAAATAAATTGGGCACCAATTGTTGTCGATGGTCATGGCGGTATACTCGATCTGGAAGATTCGGTCATCTGGGGAGAAGGTAGAAAGAATTTGGATCAAAGATGACATTTTAGTAGAAACCTAAGTTTCAAAAGGAGCAGAATTTTATCTCACATGCAATGGGCTCGCGTCGATTGGAGTCCTTTGTGACGGGCCGCAACTGCCAAGAATTTTGAATCAACTTCTGTGTAACTCACCTTCTCTTCAATGAAACCATCAGATTCATAATGCATTGCATGTAATTTACTAATTCATTTGACAGTGTTACATGCATAAAATTCGCTTGATAGTAGCATTTAAATGCATAACTTGTTACATGCATACATGTTTGCTTGATGACATAATGCATGTTGATTATTGTATAAATTCATTTCTGTAATTGGTTTGGACTGCATGTATGTAACATAACTACTTCCGAGATACCAAATCCATATAAAAATCAATAAAGTTACCCCCAAATCAAAAACCCATGTAAATTCCTTCAAGGCAATTAATTTAGAAAAAATAGAACCCAAATTAGAAATCCATGTAAATTCCATTAATTGCTTTGACTGCAACATAAAGGTTTTTACATATTTCTTTTGTCATCAATATAGCCTAAAAATTATCAAAGATGTATTAATATGTCAAAAACTTCAACCCATGCGAAGATAAATAGATAAATAAATAAATTCAACCCATTTCATTCTCTTATTACATCACTCACCAATAAAATGCAAGGGTAAACCCCATATAATCATACTCATGCATAAAAATCACTAATAAGATCCATCGTTCTAAACAATTCATCAAATTATTTTTTAAAGAGCGCAATGTTGAAACAAAATTAACTCATGTACATATATCAAAGAAAACCAAGTGAGAACTAAATCTTAGAGGAAGCCTAACATTTAATATCAGCTAAAAACCTTATATGTGAGGAAAGAAACTTTACAAAAAGGATGTATGACTGAAGGAGAAAAGTTAATAAGTTCCCCTCAAAGCAAGCAAATTTTCAATTTTCCATGACAACCTAAAAGGTGTAGTTTGATACAATATACCAAGATCTTAACTCTTAACCAGAGTTTTCTTTCAATATAAATTCAGAATTTCTTTCCATTTGATGGCTTAAATCGGGTAAGCTTATGGTCAAAAAGTCACAGCATGGTCATGACTCGAACTAAGAAAATCACAAAGTAATAAAAAGTAGCAAATATGAGCAAGAATATATGTGCTTTTTACACAATACCATGCACTCTGAATCAAAGCTAAAATACTAAAATAATTGTCATATGGACTTTTCAGTGGTTTCAGAGACAACATTAAGGCCTGTTATGGCAATGCAGTTTATAAACTCCGGCTTAATGTTAGTTTTGTTAGTTTTGTATCAATACTCCTAAGGGGAAAGAAGCAATTCCATATCATCCAAATTTAAGACCAGTATAGAATGAATATTCATCTTACATAATAACACTTTAAATCAAGCTTAAGGCATAAACTAACATAACAAAATCATTCAAGAATAAATACAAACCACTCATCTTCAATAACAGTAAAATTAATAGCAAAAAAAAGAATAAATAAGATAGAGAATCATTTCATATAAATAATTAAATCACATTAAAATTGCAACACAATAATGTAAAAAATTAAGGGAGAGAGAAGCTCACAAAAATTCAAGCTTCATTGTCGAAATCCATTAAGCAGGTATCATGCATGGCTTTCATCCAAGAAGAAGCTATATAACAATTGTACCATACTAATACGAAAAAACAATGATGCCATTAACTCAGCTTATTCAGGCATTCCAAAATGGATAAATATCATAACTTAATTAATAGTTTCAGGTATGGCAGGACACCAAAAAAGGGATACCATTACTTTCACATATGGAAAGACACCAAAAATGGGACTTCAACAATAAAACAATGTGAAATAATCATCTTGGACCCTACATAGCTTGGAACAAAATAAATAAAGGAAGAGCGAAGAACTAAACTTTGTGTTACAGAGGATTAAATCCAAATGAGATACAACAAACACCAAAAATAAGGGATAAAATTTCTCAATGTGTTCCCAGTGAATCTGTGAAACCTACCTGACTCTAATTCTTGCAAGTCACTTTTATTTTTTGCATGCACGATATTGTCCTCTATTAGAGTCAGGGATATAATTTCTTGCCATATATAACACTTTTGGCAGTACTCGTTGCATCAAATTAGAGTCACGAATTAGAGTTTCATGCCATATATAACACTTTGTGCACTTTTGGCAGTAATTATTGTATAATAAGGGATATAATTTATTGCAAGACACTTTTAATAAAATAATGAGTGACAACAATTCTACTATTTCAACACTAAAACAATTATCTGAATCACCAAAACAATAAACCATGTGAAAAAAATATAACACCAACACTTGGAATAGAATAAATAGAGGAAGATCAAAGAAATAAAATCAAGAATAACACCAAGTTTAATGGCTACCTGACTTTTGATGTTGAGGGAATGCTGTCAAATGGCTACTTGAAAAAAAATGAAAAAAGAAATCAACCCAACTTTTATGTTAAAGAGGATTAAACCCAAATACAATATAAAAAACAACAAAATAAACAAACAACTAAAAAAGCAAAAAAAATTTGATAACAAAAACCGGATTTTGATGCTGAGGACTGAAAAAACTCAAATAACAAAGATGTTTTTGTTTGCAGATCACCAAAAAAGAGAACTAATTTTTTTCGCATATGGATAGACACTTTTTGTTGTCAAGACACTTTTCACATATCACCAAAACAGAGATACAATAACTTTCACATATGGCATGACACCTAAAAAGGGATTTCAACAATAAAACAATGAGAAAAAATGGAGAGTGTTTTGAGTTCCCCCCAAATAGGTGGGTTTTTTTTGAATGCAACTCCCCCAAACCACCACCCCCCCCCCCCCCCCCAATTGTTTTGAATGATGTATTATCAGTGTGCATAGCAATTTAATCTTCTCGGCAATAAGAGTGGCAAATACCATAAAGAGAATGCAAAAAATACTAAGGTAATGCAAATATCAACCACTAAAAGCAGGACAAAATAATCTAGCAGACAGAAACATTCCCCCAAACAGATTGTTTATAAGAACTAACATATAGATTCCCTCCATAATCATGCATGACAAAGATTGATATAATTTCCTTTGTTGAAAAAACGTGGTCTAAGGAATCAAATTAATAATTGAGGCACAAAATGACTGGCAAATCCAAAATGAGCTATAGACCCAGTTAACTTTTAAACCCAATAAAAGAAGCATTGTCCATTTGCAAAAATTAATCGAATTTTGTTGTGCATAATTTAGAAGTCATGTGCATGGTGGTATGAAGTAAAAAGACAGATCAAATTTTAGGGGATTAAAAACGACCTTTCTTATGGCAGCAATATGTCTCCTCGGCTGCAACAATTGAAACTACAACCTACATGAAAAATAAATATAATGTAGGAAGAAATGCAAATTGCTTATCAACAATATATCTAATATGATAAATATCAATGTTTTCAGAGTCAACTACCTTCACATATTGAATAAAATAGACTCCCCATCTTCGATCTTAACATCATACGGCAAAGGTGATACGATAACCGTACTTGAATCCGATTTCTCCAATACCTCATCTAGCCTTCAATTTTCGGGTATATGATCACATCGAATATCTTAATTGGATGTTAACCTTATACAAACTTGATCAAAGTGGAAAAGGTTAACAATCCAATAAAAAGATCGGCAACCCAGTTCTTCTAACTAAACAGCTGATATACAACATTTAACTTGAAATTTTCTGTTAGTCCAAATCAGAAGTCATTAAAATATCCAAATTCACATAAGAGAAAAATGAAATAAAATAATATTACTTAAATTGTTAGACTTTTCATACATGCATTGCCGAGTGATCAAAGATACCAAAATTCACTTTCATTCTTTTTATCAAAGATATCAAATGTGTTGTATCATGCATGTGTTGGCATGTCCATCGATGTGCAGAGCAGTTTGCAATTGGAGAAAATGCAAATTATATTTCACATAAATAGCAGATAATTTTGGTCGAATTGGCCCAAACAAATCCAGAGAGCTTTTTTGTTGCTCCAATTAATGCATTGCATCCTCATCAAGGTATTTCAAAATTACCACAGAGCTGATTGTGCAATAAACGCTGGCCATGTCACCTATGTTAATATTAATTAAGCCCTTGCAACAAAGCAACATGCAATATACCAAACGAATGATCTGATACCACTTTCTTAAAACAAATGTTGCATCGAATATTTTCAGCATGCACACACGCACGCACACAGAGTTTCACAGATACACTGCCAACAATAACATCAGTACTCTTAAATAACCTCTTTAGACTCATGAGACTCCAAGTTTCAAGGCAATTGATGTGTATATTTACGAACTTGATGCTCCCTTTCTTGTTTCAATTTTTTCAGAGGGATGATGGATTGCAGAGAGATGCTTCCAGAATTTTTACTTTCAGTTTTTTCAGAGGGATGATGTATTACTTTCTACTTCGTATTAAAAAATCAATCCCAGCACATATCAAAAAGGATTTAATGTAGAAAAGGTGGCAACTGATCCATTGGATCAGGTGCTTAGACACAAAAAAGGTGGGAAGTACAAGCCCCCACATGGACTTGTACTCGTGAGGCCCCACCTTTCTGTGTCTTGCACCTGATCCAGTGGATCAGGTGCCACCTGCTCTACATTAATCCCTATCAAAAAATGTATTACTTTCTATTTCGTATCAAAAAATCAATTCCCAGGTACATGATAGTAAACCCCAAAAATAATTAGTGAAAACCCTTTTTAGAACATGTAAATTCAAAATCTGGAGATTCAATTGGGAAAGGAGATCGAGTAAATCATTTTCCTCATTGAGATCTCCATTAAAAATCGAACCTTTTCGGTGTTCTTCTGATCGATGGTGCCTCTTCTGATCGCTGAATCAACGGCAGACTATAACTTCTTCAGTTCCGATTCAAAGGCGAGTGCCCGTTGTCGAAGCCCTTTTTCTTCGTTCCCTTCAAATCGATGGCGCCTTTTCTGAACGCTGAATCAACGACAGACTACAACCTCTCGCCTGTGGCCAGGTGTCCCCAATATGCTTACTTGCTCCTTCCCTGAGATCCTTCCTCGAGATCAGGTTCCCAAACTCTGCCACCTTCACCCTCATCAGCTCCGCCCACTCGTACCGTTTATTTGTCCACCTCTCCGATGAAATTGTCCCCCTTGGAACTCGGATGTCTCGGCTGGAGCAAACGACATCCAGATAACGTCCTCTCGCCGTGCTTCTTCTTGCCCCTTTTAACAGCATCCATATGCCACTTCTTGCCAGTGACATTGGGCAGCAGCGGTAGCGGCATGAGCAGAAGAGGCGGCAGCAGACCATCCGACGATGATGATGAGGCGAAGGTCTCAGCTGGGGTCTGGGCAAAGGACAGACCAAAAACACAGAATTTTGGGAGTTGTCCTCCTCTCTATGATGGGAACTGGGGACTATTCTCATATCCGGCCTCGATCTCGTGCAGATCAGGGAGAGGCTTACTTGAACGGAGAGCGCGAGGTCAGTCAGACATCCCCAAAAGCGCAAACGGCTGTTGCTCTCCCCAAAAACGCCTCTTGCACTCTCCGATGTTACGCAAACAGCAAAATGGGACCCACAGTGGGTTGTTTTCCAAGAAAATATATCTCTAAAATACAAATACTTCATCTCAAATCTTCACCTAAATCGTTGATTCATCAAGATTAAATCCTGGTCGTCTTTTATCAACCAGTTTGTCCTAGTCAGCTTGTCCTAGTCAGCCCTAAGATTCAAAAATCGCTGTCAAATGTATAATAGATATATATATATGATGTTGCAGTTTCTTCTTCTATTTCACACTTTGTGTGATTGCTTATCATATCTGTGTGAATTTTTAGATATTGTCTCCATATATGCTATATTCTTCATGTGATGTGATTTGAGACAATATGCTTTTCTTCGTATATCTCAAATGTTGATATTGGACTTCCATTCCTCTATTCACATAAGTTTATGATGTGGTTTTATGAGTTTTTAGTCTTATATATCTTTAAACTCTCCGATTGTTGATAGTTTTTATTTAACACGATTGTTGTGGTTATTTACTCCCACCTTTTGGATAATGCCATAGGGGGAGAGAAATAAACATATAGATTCATAATGAATGTGCTAAGTATGTACTAATAACACTTGAATCTAAGATTGAAGTTGCCTTAGATTCAGGGGGAGTAAGATACAATGAATAGGGATTTTAAATCCTAGATTTCATGATTTCATTTCATTCAAGCATATCTTACTCATTTGCTTCAATTGTTATATATAGATGCCCTAATATTTGTTGGCTAACTTGATTGGCATCTATGTAAGGGGAGTAAGTTTCGTTAAGCACAATTATTTATCTTTTTGTTTATGTTTGTTTGTCATCATCAAAAAGGGGGAGAATGTTGAGTATTGGACTTCTCCCTACTTGGTGTTAGTGATGAGAAAATATAAATACTTGTGACTAATCTCCTATTTTGCAGTTAATCCATTGCCTAAGCTTATTATGAAGATCTACTTGCAATGGATGATACTCAAAGATCATTGAAGGCAAATGAAATGGATTGCATGATCATAGATGGTAATTGAAGCTCCTAGAAGACTTCAAGCTCATGCGTCGGATAAAAGAGAGAATTCATCAATGTAACTTTCTTATTTCTCTTCTAGTATGTAGTTTAGAAGTAGAACAGTGTTGGAGCGCACACACACATCTTCATTTCAGTCTTAGTACATCATTAGATCAATCGTCCTAGACTCCAATTCATTTCTATATTGATTGTGCATGTATTGTTTATAACAGTCGACTGGTGAACGTTTTACAGTCGCCTGTCTCAAAAACAGTCGACTGTGTTTTGTTCTACAGTCACCTGTTATTTTACAGTCTAGTTTTAGGCTTCTCTGTTTTTAATTCCCACAGGGGACTCATGAACGATTCATAGGCGCCTGTCCCAGTGACAGTCGACTCTGTTTTGTACATCAATCGCCTGTCTATCGTTAGCCCAAAGTCTATTTCTCTGACTACTCTGGCCAGTCGACTTACGTTGGATTTATAGTTGATTATCCAATGGAACAGTCGACTGTCAATACTGCAACAGTCGTCTGTCTGTGAGCCAATTTGTTGACTCAACTCTCTGAAAAATCTCAGGGTTTTGACAGTCGTCTGTAGAAGGAATTACAGTCGGCTGTTCTGATTAACAGTCGACTGACTTCTCTTCATCAGTCGTATGTCCTGTTATCCTAGATGTTTTCCAAAATTCATCAACTTACCCAACTTACGGCCAGTCGCCTGTAGTAGGATTTACAGTCGCATGTTGATTCAGCAGTCGATTGTCTATGCCTCATCAGTCGACTGTCCACGTGGTAAGTTACCGTTATGAATTCTCACTTACCCTATCTGAGTCGACTGTGATTTCCTCTACAGTCGACTGTCGCGGGCTCAGATTCTATCCGTTGAGATTTTTCTCACGGATTTCAAAGCGGTTTTACTGAATTCATTTGTAGGGTTTTGAGAAACCTATATAAGGAGCATCTACTGTTCCATTGAGAGGTTACTCATTATTCCAAGTTTCATTTTACTAAATCTCTCAAGATCAAAGCTCTCGAAAACCCTAAAGCCCTAAGAATTCCAATCTTCAATCTCTTGCTCTCCAACCTAGAACCAAAGAGATATCTCCTAGGCATTTGGTGCAGTCAAGAGAAAGGGCTTTCCTCTCTTCCAAGAGAGTCTTTCAACACACAACACACTTCTCTTTCAAGTTCTACTTCAAGGCATAGGTGATTGTAAGTGTTGCTTTCATATTTCATAACTTTCGTTATTTGAATTTACTCTCGGGTTGTGAGAGTGATTTGCTTGCTCCCAAGTTGTGGGAGTCAAGGTCAATCGATTGTATTTCGATTTCACTTGTCGGGTTGCTACAAGTAGGATTTAAGGAAACCTCAAGTTAGGGTTCTAACTTGAGTATCCAGTTGTTAACCGGGTGGAAGGGACGTAGGATTACCGGGAACAAGTCGGAAAGTGACTTGGGTAATCCAAACCCTTGAAACATCCTTGTGTTTGCATTTGTTTCATTTTGGGTTTAATTTCTATTCCGCACTATTTTGTTGGTTAGCATTTTAAATTGGTGTAACTATCTTTTTAAATTGTTTAAACACTATTCAACCCCCCTTCTAGTGTTTTCTCCATAGCCAGGGTCCTTACATTTCTGGGACTGTTATATTGCACCACCTTGATCTTTGCACTCATCACTTGCATTTCCATCCCATTTTCTTTCATTTTCACCCTTTATCATGCATGTGTCCCCACCCCCTACCCCTATCATATTTCTCCTTGTGCCACACTTAGCACATTGAGAACACTGTGCAGTTTAGCTTGGGGGAGTGAGTGTCTCACACACTTTTCGTTTTCTTCATTTTTATCTTCATTTTTCCCCCTTTCTTTATTTTCCACTTGTTTTCACCCACTTTTTCATATTTTTCCTCATGCATCACGTTTTATTATTTTTGTGTGTGATGCATATGTATAGTAGTTCTTATTTTTCCTTTATCCTTATATCTTTTATCTTTTATTTCTTTTTGCTAGAGATGAATTTTCTGTGATGACGTTGACTTGGAGTTAGCTTACTTTTATATGCATATTCTCTTGCCATGCCATCGTTTTTATTTCGGATATCATATGCTATACGCTGCCATGCATTCGAGAATAGTAACCTGCATCTTTATTATATGATTGTGAATGAAATTCTACCATTAGCTAAGTCTGAAGATTTATTTTGTATACTTTTCATAGAAAGCACACCAAGCTTCACGCATTGATTGCCTAAATTTGGAGTACTGCTTTGTTGTCTGCTATCACTTCTATTCGCATGAAACTGTATGCTCAACTTTTCGGTTGATTGAGTGTATGCCTTTTTGATATAACTGGATTAGTTTACTTTCTGAATTCAAACTGAGTAGATTACATTACCCTGCTGAAAGTTGGCATGCATATTCAAAAGAGTCAACTGAGCATTGAATACTTTTCTTTCTCCACATATCTTGAACATTATTTCTATACTTAAAATCATTGGTGAATCTCCCTTTAGCAAATCTTATAATGGCATCTTCCCCTTGCTATAAAGTCCAAGCTCCAATACCCCAAATTCAAAAGAAAAAAGAGAATACATGATTATCTCTCTATCTTTGATTCGGGATTGAATTGGTGTATATTGGTCCAAAAAAAGAAAAAAAGAAAAAAAGGAGAGAAAAAGAGAAGAAAAACAAAAGGAAGTTCGACTGTATAAACCCGATCCCATCTCTTGCTTTCTTTCTTTCTTCCCTCTTTTATTTTTTCCTGTAGCTTCAAAAAATGGGGAAAAGTCATATTGTTCTATTTGATGCCACCACACTTATAGATAAGCTTGGGGGAGAGGATCCAATGATGTGTGAGAGAGTGATTACTTGTATGTGCATGACGACCTAAGCTAGGTAATTTTCTATACTCAGGGAGATTACCTGGAGTATTACGAAGTCCACGAATTGAAATTTGGTATGCATTTCATGAATACCATTTCTTTCTATTCTTATTGCTCCATAATATGTGATGCCTCTTATACTCCAAGTAAAAAGTGATCAATTGAAAAGTGTGCAATCTATGATTATGTATATTATTTTGGATGCCTCAGACGACGCTAATTCTAGAATTACTTCATGTTTCATATCGTTTTGATATTCTTGGTTTCTATATCGAATGCATTTATATATGATCATGGTATCGAGATAAAATTTTTTTGCTTGTTTTTGTTTGTCGTGCGCTATTTAAGTAAGCAGCTCCACGTCCTAAGAAAATGATCTAGTACCTCCCTCTTTGTTTTCTATTCTATCTTCCCCTTCCTTTTTCCTTATTTTTACCCGCCGGGTTCGCCTTTTTACTCATCTTCCTCGAGGACGAGTAAGAGGTAAGCTTGGGGGATTTTGATCGCTCCTTATTTTACACCTTTTTTCTACATGTTTGCATGTCATTTTGATCGCCCATATTGCGTTTTTCACAATTATTCGATGATATCGTGTTGCTTTTCACTATTTCTTGTTTTTGTCGGATTTCAGGAAATATGGAGCGATCTGGAGCATAAATGAGATCAAGGGACTTTCACGCACGCTGCAGCACGTCCGTACCCTATTGAGGAGCTAGCAGCACTAGATGATGAGCGGAAGAAGAAGAAGATCGATAGAATCGACGAGGAGGCGAGTATGAGAAGATAGGACTCCAGAAACAGCCCACTCGGCCGAGCAGACAGCTCACTCGGCCGAGTGAAGGATCATACTCGGCCGAGTACAACGGATACATAAACGCTTGGAGTCAAAGTCCACTCGGGAAGGATCTCACTCGGCCGAGTGAAGAAGTCCACTCGCCCGAGTACGTCAGGGTCTTCCTCCTGAGATTTTGGCCGAATCTCTGAAGATTGGAGGAGATCAGCAGAAGACTCACTCGGCCGAGTGAGAAAGCCCACTCGACCGAGTGACCAACTCCACTCGGCCGAGTAGCGCAGAGTGACAGACCTCCAAAACCCCAATCTCTCTATTTTTCTTTGGGTCTGTCACTCGGCCGAGTGACATGTTCCACTCGGCCGAGTGGCGCAGTGTGCATGTATCATGAATTAGGGTTCTGGGCTACGCCTGGGGCAAATCTGTCAGGATTTTCTGGTCGACTTTGGCTTGTATTTAAGCTAGTTTTCTTCCTAGTTTTAGGGCAGACCTGAAATTAGTTTTAGGGCATTATTCTAATTGAAATCCTCAGCTGGAGATTGAAGATTGGAGATTTGGTTTGTTCTTTCTATCAAAATTTCTTGTTTTTGTGAATTGTTTTCTCTTAACCATAAATTGCTATATGTTTTTATTCATTTATTCTGAGATTGCCATGATTAATTGCGAGTAGTTTCGCTGTTCTAGGGCATGTGGATGAACCCTATGGATCCGATTTTGGACTTGTGATGAATGAATTAATATGTTGCTAGGATTGATAGACGGTTGGGTTATGATTGATTTACTACAAGTAGCTAGGAATTTCCATCGATTGGGATTTGCAAGAGATTGTATTTCAATCGTTGGGAAGGCCTAGATATTTGATTTAGGTTTATAATCGAGATTCTCTAGACTTGGTTTGCAAGAGATTGGACCAAAGCTAGGATTTTTATTATAAGTCTATACTCATATTCATTTACAAGAGACTGGACGAATACGAACTATTATAACCTAGGTCGTAACTCGAGTTATCACGAGAGTGGGCTCGAGGTGCGATTGGACGATGATGTCGATCTTCATGCTAGTGGCTTAGGTTAGGGTTTGCACGAGAGTGGGCCCTAATCTAGGTTGCTATAGACCGGCAATAGCGCGAGAGCGTGAGCTTGGTTCTCTATTCAGTTACGACTAGTTCACCTCAATTCAAGCCTTGCAACATTGAGATTCATGATTTGCAAAGATAAATAACGATCTGTAGTGGGGATTCACTGGCCCTAGATGCCTTTATTATATAGGATTCAAATTGTTAATTGAACGACTGTGACAATATTCTCGAAACCATTCCTTTCTACCACCAATAGCTAGGCAATTAAAATAAAGTACCATCATCTGTCCTCCTTGTGTTCGATACCCGCTCACCACTACACCGTGCGCTTGCGTAAGACTACAGTCGTTTTTCGGGTGTATATCCGGGCCCGATTAGCATATTGTTGTTGTTGACTGTAATTGTACCTCGGTGGTCAGTAAGGCCCAGATGGCCTAAACCCATATTACTGCGGATTGCTGAGGAGATGGTGGAGGTCTCTACTGTTGAGGAGGTTGCATTCCTCCGTCCGGGTTACCATAAGAAAATCCGGGATGATTTCTCGCCGTCGGATGTTGCCATTGATTCCTCCCCTCTCCAGCTACAAAGTGTACCTGCTCGGCTTGCACGTCTGCTCCATCATAGGATCCTTCATTAGGAGCATAGCCTTGCTCTACATAGCCTTCATGTGTGGGATAAGCTGGAGCTCTAGAGGTGGTTGGAATAGCATCCAACCTCTGTTCAATCCTCGCTACCGGTTTGCAAAGAGTCTCAATATGACTATCAAGATGGGTAGCGATTTTTACCACGGGGGCTTTGCTAGATGAGCGTTAGTCGCCCCACTACTGAGTATTTGTGTTTATTTGCTCTAGCAAAGATAAAGCTTCATCGGATGACTTATACAAGAGAGCTCCTTGAGCAGAGGCGTCTATACTCATCTTTGTGCTTGGTTGGAGCCCATTGTAGAAACTTTGAACAAGATCCCACTCCACGACTCTATGGTGCAGGCATTGATGCTGCATGTCTTTAAATCTCTCACAAGCCTCGTACAATAACTCCTGAGGAAGTTGCTTAAAATTTGAGATCGCTCCTCAAATCCTCACCAATTTGGATGGTGGATAGAACTTGTTCACAAAGGCGGCAGCCAACTGCTCCCAAGTCGTGAAGGTCTTAGAAGGATGTGATCTCAACCAATAAGATGCCTTGTCCCTCAGAGTGAATGTGAATAGCCTGAGCTTGATAGCATCTTCACTCACGTCCCTCAGAGTAAAATGAAACCCAAGTAAATCTAGAGAAGTCATCAATGACAACTAATCCATAATGAGCATTACCTAAAGAGGTGATTCTAGTTGGCCCAAATAAATCTAGATGAAGTAATTCTAGGGGCCTCTTAGAAGTTATGCCTTCTTTAAGTTTGAAAGATGATTTACTTAGTTTACCTCTTTGACATGAATCACAAAAGTGTTTCTTACTAAAAACAATTTTCGGAAAACCGTTAACAAGATCATACTTAGCTAACTTATATAAGTGCTTAAAATGAACATGACCAAAACGGCGATGCCATAATATTTGTTCATTTGTATTAGCAACTAAGCACTGTTCTATGGTTATAGGCAAGCTCAAATAATAAATGTTTTTATGCCTAATACCGGTAAATAAAACATGTGAATCAATATCTACAATTTTACACATACCTTCTCCAAAGTTAACCTTGTAACCCTTGTCACAAAGTTGACTAATGGAGATAATGTTATGACATAAACCACTAACTCAATAGACATTTGTAGTAAGTGGGTTGGAAGGATTATCGACTTTGCTTACTCCAATGATGGTTCCCTTTTGATTACCTCCAAAAATGACCGTTGCACCATCCTTGATGCTAATCACTTCGGAGAGCAATGTGGTATCTTCCGTCATGTATTTGGAGCATCTGCTATCGAGTATCCATCCTTTCTTTTTAGAGCCAATACAACTTTTGTTGCTCTCTTTCTTTTTCTTGGATACCTACATAATATACCATAAGCATATGGTACCCAAGCTTTGTTTGGTCCAAGGGGATTAGCCCTTTGGAAGCCAAATCCAAGTGGACTTTCGCTTCCCAACATAATTACCACTATTTATTACATCACTAAAATAGGAGTTAATATAAGCATTCCTATCAATTATGCTAGTGTTCTTAAGACCCCAAATTGTGTATGTTTTGGGTATCATTTTCCTAGTTACGTGCACATTTGATTGAGTTCTATGTGGTGCGTGCTTCCTAGGAGCATGAGTTCTAGCATATGAAGATAGAGGTAGATAAGCATGAGACATATATGGGTTGTATGCAAACTTAGGAGCATGCATGTTATATGCAACATATTGAGCATGCATAATATGAGGTGGATGAGCATACATGGAAGAATGATGTGTATGAACATATGAACGTGTAGGGGCACGTGCATGAGTATTTCTCATGTGTGGGTTTACACGTATTTCTCATGTGAAGTAGAAGATTTCCTACGTGTATGAGAGTTGGTGTACATATATGCATAACCTTTCTTTTGTTTTTCACCCTAGTGGGTTTCTTGCCAAAAGGAAAAGATTGTGAAGTGGTGGCCTTCTTGGTATATTTGCTACCAATAGTGTTTTTGACACCACTTGTGGATGAACCGGAGGATGGCCTCACAAAATCTATAGTTACAACACTATAGGAGGTGCGAGATTTGGATGCATTTGCTTCCACATAACCAAGTCCAACACGATGTGTGGCCGGAAATTGGTTTGCAAGCAATTTATCCAATTGCCATTTCCTTTGTTAAATCTCTTAACTTGGAAAGACAAGAGCTCATATTTCTCCTTAAGAGAAGAAAAATTGGTATTCAAGGTGGACACACGTGTTTTGAGCTCGTGCACTTGGGTTTTAAGAGAATCATTCTCAATACCCAATTGTGTGTTATGTGAAGCTAGATCAATACTATCTTTAGGATAAGTTTGATCTAGTTGAGATTTGAGGGAATTCACCTCATTTCTCAAGATGTCTTTTTGAGAAACCAAAGTGGCTTTCTCAAGTGTAAGTGTATCTGGCATGGATGATTTGCTAAAATTTGATTTATTTAAAATAGTATATCTAAGCATAAGAGATTGATACTTAGAAAATAATTTTTCGTTAGCAATACGAAGTTCATACATGGTTACCTCGGGTTCATCGATGTCACTATCACTCTCATCGGAGATTGGATCTTCTCGGGTCATGAAACACATATGTGCACTCTCACCCTTTTCATCCTCGGATTCACTTGAGGAATCTCCGCTTGAATCATCGAACGTCCCAACAAGTCCTTTCTTCTTATCCTTCTTGTATTTATCGGACTTGTGGTATTTTGGAGCTTTCCACTTTTCTTTGTTTCTAAGCAATGTGCAATCTTTCTTGATGTGCCCTGGCTTATTACACTTAAAACAAAGAGATGAGGTATTGTCAGTGGAATCAAATTTATTTTTGGAAGGAAATTTATCTTTGCGAAAGAAGTGTTGGAACTTCTTTGACATTTGTGCCATTTCTTCCAAGTCAATTTCGTTCTCGGATTCTTCACTATCGGAGGATGAAAAAGTAGCCTTGAATGCTAACGCTTTCTTCTTGGCCTCTGTTGGGTTCATCATTTCTCTAATCTTTATTCGGTTCTCTCTTCTTACTTCCTAAGACATGAGAGTACCGATGAGATTCACCACGGTGTAGTTCTTCATGTCATTGACCTCCTCAATGGCGATTGCTCTTCTTTTCCATTTCGAGGTCATTCCCATGATTATCTTTCTCACCTTTTCTTATTGGATGTAGACTTATCCAAGAGCTTCAAGCTCATTGGTGATGTTGGTGAAGCATCTGTACATTGTTGCACTGTTCTCATTATCCTGTATATAAAACATATTGTATTGCAACGTATAATTTAGACAACTTTACCTTGTTCGTTCTCTCGTGGGTAACGACTAGATAGTTCCATTTTTGATATGCACTTTTACAAGTGCATATCTTATTGAACTCATCCAGATCCAAAGTACAATGAAAAGCGTTCATTACCTTGGTGTTGTTCACTTCGGCAGACTTCTCGGAGGAAGTCCATTTGTCAAAATCCTCTTCGGAGGGTTCAACATATTCCTTATAGAGGGTTCTCCAAAGAGAAGTACTTCTAAGAAACATCTCCATCCAGCATTTCCAATAGCAGAAATTCATACCGTTGAAACGCGGAGGACGAACCATCGATTGACCTTCAAAGACGGTAGATGCACCATCACGGTCGTGATTGTTGTACGAAGGAGGTGGGGGAACGTTGTTGTTTTTGGATGCCATAGCTATAAACCAACGCTCTGATACCAATTGTAAGGACCCTGGCTATGAGGAAAACACTAGAAGGGGGTTGAATAGTGTTTATACAATTTAAACGATAGTTATACCAATTTAAATTCCTAACCAACAATTAATGCGGAATTATAAATAAACCCAAATTGAAACAATGCTAGCACAAAGAATGTTTCAAGGGTTCGGATTAACCAAGTCAACTCCCGACTTGTTCCTGGTAATCATACGTCCCTTCCACCCGGATACCACCAGATACTCAAGTTAGAAGCCTAACTTGAGATTTCCTTTAAACCCACTTGTAGAAACCATACAAGTGAAATCGAAACACAATCAATATCCTTAACTCCCACAACTTGGGAGCAAGAAAACCACTCTCACAAACCGAGAGTTAAACTAATATCGAAAGATATGAAATAATGAAATAGCAACACTTACAATCACATATACCTTGAAGTAGAACTTGAAGGAGCAAGTGTGTTATGTATTGAAGTCTCTTCTAAAAAGAGAGAAAAGCACTTTCTCTTGTCACCACCAATTGCCTAAAGGATATCACTTTGATTCTAGGTTGGAGAGCAAGAGAGAATGAGATTGGAATTCTTGAGCTTTTGAATTTGAGAGCTTTGAAAAACATGAAGTTGAAAGCTAGGGGTTTTCAAGAGATGATCAAGAAGATGAGTAACCCCTTAATGGAACAGTAGATGCTCTCTTTATAGGTTCCCCAAAACCTCCAAACAGAATCCCGAAATACCCCTTTGAAATTTGTGGAGAAAAAGCCAACGGATAGAATTTACACACTCGACAGTCGACTGGTGAAAAAAACACAGTCGACTGATGCACTGTGTCAGAGGGTAGGTGAGAATTCAAACGGTAACTTACCATGTAGAACAGTCGACTGATGAAGAAAAGACAGGCGCCTGTAAACCTAATAGGCACGTGTAAATCCTTCTACAGGCGACTGGCCGCAACATGGGTAAGCTGAGAAAACTCAGAAAGTTTTGGTAAGAAACGACATGAGACTGATGTGGAACACACAGGCGCCTGTGCCATGGACAGGCGCCTGTGAAACCAACATCAGTCGACTATCACTAATACGTGAAACTTTTCGGAGAGCAGAGTCTGTAGAGGAAGCATAGACAGGCGACTGTTGAAGCATTGACAGCCGACTGTGCCTTGGACAGGCGACTGTCAATCCAACATCAGTCGATTGGCCAAATGGAAAAGAAAGTGACATTTGGGTAGGAGAGAGACATGCGACTGATTAACAAATCATAGGCGCCTGTAGCTTGGACATGTGCCTGTCTTTTGTATAGCAGTCGCCTGAATGGAGTTAAGCTAAAAGCCAAAAAACAGTTGACTGTCTTTTGTACAGCAGTCGCCTGAATGGCATAACAGTCGACTGTATAACAAATCACAGTCGACTGTTTTGAGACAGGCGCCTGTAAAACATTCAGCAGCCGCCTGTTGAAATCCCAAAATGCACATGCTTGAGAAATGTGAATTGGAGTCTAAGGAAATGTGATCTAATGATTTCCTAGGACCGAAATGAAGATGTGTGTGTGCTCCAACATAGTTCTACTTCTAAGCTACATATTAGAAGAGAATACAAAGATTACATTTTTTAGAAGCCTCTCTTCTATCCAAAGTATGAGCTTGACGTCTTCTAGGAGCTTCAATCACCATCTTCATCCAATCCACTTTTCATGCTTTGATTGAACTTTGAGTGACATCAATTGCTAATTGATCTTCATGATATGCTTATGCAATGGATTAACTGTAAATAGGGGATTGGTCACAAGTATTTATGTTTGCTCATCATTAACACCAAGTAGGAAGAAGTCCAATACTCAACAAAAGGGTTCCCAATTGAAGGTAAGAGATCTAAGACATAGAACTCTACTTTCTCAGCTGATATTTCTTACATCATCGAGCTAGCGACGTCATATCTGAGTCGAACCTCTGTGGGTCGATCTCAGCTGCTCCTAGATCCCTCTCATCCTTAAGTTCCCAAACTAACTAAAGCATCAGAGGGGATTTGGGTCGGAACCCAGATCCGACCCTCCTAACGTGTCCCTGTGGTGCAGATCGACGGGTCACCATTTAACGTCAAAGGTCGTTAACAAGCCTCCCAGCCTCGAACGATCGGCACATCAGCAGTTCGAATATAGATCGAGCACCACATCATCATCTACATCCATCACTCGACCCAGGTCCTTCCAACCTCGGGTCCCTCCTCACCTGATGACGAGACTCTGACTCAGCTTGAGGGATCCACGTCAGCTTGACAAATGTCTCGGTCAATTTTGGCCTTAACAAATTGACATCCCCGAGAATAGATGCAATTCACCAGCAACAGAAGTGGTTATACCTCAACAGAAAAGAGGTAGACCACTAGGCTCTAAGGACAAAAATCCAAGAAAAAGAAAAACTCCTGGAGACCTTGAGACAAACCTACCATATGACAATAAGCTCATGACCATACCCTCACCCTTCCCAGAATCCACTGCAGAGGAAATGCCAAGAAAAATTGAAATGAAAGTAAATGTTGTACATACTGGGGAGGTGTTGGACAGAAAGAACACAATTGTCGACAATATATTCACGTATCATATTGCCACAAATATCGCAAAAGCGATGATAATTATAAAATATCGTTATGTACTCTGTTGCTAAAGTGCAAACGTAGAGATTGGCCAAATATAACGAGGCAATAAAAGATGAGCTGAACTCGCTTATGAAACGTGAAGCGTTCGGACCTAAAGTTAAGACACCAAAAGGTGTCAAACCTGTGGGCAAAATAATTATTGCACAAATAAAACTAAATAAGTACAAAATCGTTTGCTTTAAGGTACAACCTATAGCTCAAGGATTTTTCGCTAAAACTTGGGATTAAAAGAATTAAGATGAGCATGACTCATAAATGATGCATCATATTCCCTAGTTATACACTGTGAATACCTTATGATTTGACAAAGAAAATTTATGGATATGCTGTTTTTAGATGTTATGAAGGCATACCTCTATGGAAATATTGATAAACATAAATTCCACATTTCCTTAAATACTTGAATAGACTGTGGGACGTCCATTCTATTAAAGAAAAAGAATAATAAGAATAATAAATATTGTACAACCAAGAGAATCACTCGACAAAGCAAGGATTCCTATTTAAGTGTTGTCTTTGCATCTGTATAAAGAGCAAAGGACATGATTTGAGATCATAGTTGTAAACAACTTAAATCTCACTGGATCTCATGAAGAGAAAAACGAAATATCTGTTCAAGCCTGACTATCAAACATGAAATGAAAGACCTAGGCAAAAACAATTAAGTCATGACTTCCAGATTTATTCCTGTTACATTAAAATTCAAATGACCAGCGTGCGTTGAAGAAATTATTAGGACCATTGTCATCCAATAAGTACACGTATGGTGGTACGCTCTATGGATGTACATAAAGACCCCTTCCGTTTGCTGGAAGAGGTGGAGGATATAATTGGTCCTGAAGTCCCTTATCTAAGTGCAATCAGCGCACTCCTGGCTAACTGCACGCGTCCCGATATAGCAGCTGCAGTAAATTCACTAGCCAGAGACAGTTAGGCACCTAAAAAGTGCTATTAGATCGGAGTTAAGCATCTTATGCGCTTCTTTCAAGGGTCGAAAAATTTGGGCTTACATTATAAAGAATTATCATCCTTGCTTATGCAAATGCAGGTTACAGGTCCGACCCCTATAATGAGAAATCACAGAATGGGTACTCACAGTGGGACGGCTATATACTGTAGATCTGCAAAGCAAACTATGAATGCAATATCATCCTACCATTCCGAGATCTTCACCATTCTAGAAACACACCAATGATGTATTTGAGTGTGCCTGGTGGTACATCACATCCCAGTGACGACTGAGATAGAGGCTGGTGTTGTGGAGCTGACCATATAGTCTGAAGACCATGACACATGCTTACCCCACTTTTGAGGAGACCACATCAGAGGCGACGAAACTAAGCACACCTCTCTAGAGTTTTTGGATTCAGCAACTGCATAATGGTGGTGATATTTGTAATTTGTGTATGTATATTTTCGGTATGTTTTAAATAAGAGTGATGAAAAACGACTAAGAGATCTGAAAGCCTAAGAGCTTATACAGATTAGGATGAGTTAGAGGGAATTTGTACTCTTTTTCCTTAGCTATGGTTTTTCCCACAGGATTTTCCATAGCCAAAGGTTTTAACGAGGCAAATCACATTAACGCATGATCTTGAAATATTCACCCATTTGTGACGCTCAGAATCCCAAAGTATTCATGAGCAGAGTTGTTTGTACAGATTAGGGGGAGTTAGAGGGAATTTGTATTCTTTTTCCTTAGCTATGGCTTTTCCCACAGGGTTTTCCATAGCCAAAGGTTTTAACGAGGCAAATCACATCAACTCATGATCCTGAAGTATCCACCCCTTGTGAGACCCATATGACGCTCAGAATCCAGAAGTATTCATGAGCAGAGTCCACACTTATGGCTGGATAAGGGATAGTGCTGTGAATGGATAATATGGGATTTATATTAGAGATTATATCTTATCATCTTATCTATAGGATAAGATCATATCATTGTATCTCATCCATGTATGGCTCTCCCTTTACTATAAATAAAGATCTGGGGCTTTCCCCCGCGATACGGATTCATAACAGTTATGCATTCATTCTTTTACTGAAGGCTTTTTTGGTTAAATATGGTTTCAACTATTAATTTTTGGCTCACCAACATATAAAACAAAAGCACGTTCACATTCTGAACATGTAGCATTGGATAAAATAGAGAATGATGCCTTGTAAATTAGGACATTTACACAATTGGAGTGTGCGATGAGCAATTTCAATTGTAAAGTTGTGTGTGCCGGGGAATAATGTCAAACATGTAAATAAGTGTTACGTGGGAGGAGAAAAACGGTGGGTTGACAAATCAATTCCATATTTATATGGACAGATCAGTTCTTTGAGTTGTTTATTAACGTGGCGCATGCATCCGGGGGGCAGTTGCACATGGAGCAAGGCTTATATATATATATATACTAGTCATAACCCGTGCCCGCGGGCACGGTTCATTTAAGATTTCCCCCGCAAAATTTTTGTTCCCCGAAAAATTATTTTCACAGCCAAAATTTAACAGAACAATAAATTAGCGTAAAAATATTTAACGGCACGGGCACATTCTGTGGGGGCGTCTTCGGCACGTAACAACAAATTCGACGTCGAACAATAAATTTGGTACCCGCGCCTTCGGCGTGGAACAAATTAGCGTAAAAAAATCGGCGCGGGCGCCCGCGTGAACAACAAATCTCAGTGTATTTTTATGCTAATTTCCCGCGCCCGCGCGAACAACAAATCTCCGTGTATTTTTATGCTAATTTGTAATTCCGCTAAATTGTTTTGCGCTAAATTTTTTATTTTGTTTAATTTAATTGATCATGTTTCTCCATAATCTTTCCCAACCTACTTTTAATTTCAAAATTTAGGTTTCCAAGGAATTTTCCCCCCATATTTAATCTTCACAATCTTTCCCAAGACACTTCTAATTTCAAAGTTTTGGTTCCCAAGACACTTTTTCCACCAAAATTTAAGTTTCCCACTAAAATTTTCACCAAATCCAATCTCAACCATTGATTCACCAAGGTCAAATCTCAGCCACTCTTTATCTTGTCCTAGTCAGCCCTAGAATTCAAAAAACACTGTCAAATGTATAATAGATATATCGATCCAGTGGGTAATAATCAAGTTTGAACTTCAAAGAATCGGTGTTTTTTGACTCGAGTTTTTTATTTGGAGAAGTGAGAGTCAGTCCCGCAAGTTATCTTGAAGATAGCTAAAGATTTTCCCAATCCAACCAGTCGATAATTGCAACGTCACGTGATGAATTAATAATCGTTACCCCTTGCTTTGCGGAAGAGTGTAAACGGGTTGGTTGATCTCTCCCTCCATTAGCGGGCTGAAGTCAATTGTCTCTCTCTCTCTCTCTCGCTTCCCTTTCCCTTCCCATCCTCTCTCTCTCTCTCTCACATTCAGATGGTGGCGGCGGCGGCGGTGGCGGTCAGCTTGGCTATTGCGACCGTGTCGCCCATCATCTCCAAGTTGGAAGACAAAGTTGCCTCCTACTTCGGAGGCGACATCACGCAGGACGAGCTAGATCAGTTGAAGACCGTCATCCTTTCCAAGATCTCGACCGTGATCCGGCAAGCTGAGAGGATCGATGCTGATACACTGAGTCCATGGCTGACGAGGCTCGAAGCTGCCGCGTACGAGGCCGAAGACGTACTGGACATGTACGAATACAACGCCATCAAACGCGAGGTCAGTCGTCTTCCCTCTTCTCTCAAAAAAATTAGAGGCAAGGCGAAAGAGATGCTTGCCCCTCTTCTGCTCAAAACTGAAATGAAACGGAGCTTCAAGAAGCTGAAGCAGTCTGCGGACGAAGCAGTCGCCGAATTAATTCCCCTTCTCACTCTTGTTAATTCCACCGCCGCCCAAGCAGCCAATGCCACCGTGAGGCAACCGCAACGTACCACCACCGTCTCTGGTCTGTCGTCGCCAGTGTTCGGTAGGGACGCAGAGCGCAATGCTCTGGTGAACATGTTGACTGCCGAGCCTCTTGCCTCCAGCAGCAGAAGAAACGTTATCATTCACGCCATACGCGGCATGGGAGGGGCCGGAAAGACCACTCTGGCTCAGCTCGTCTTCAATGACGCAAAAGTTCAAGGTCATTTCGATCTGAAGATCTGGGTGCATGTGTCCCGCACCTTCGACACACACAAAATCACCAAAGAAATCATTGAGGGCGTCGAAAAAGGCTCGTCCGCCGGTCCAGTTGGCAATCTTGATGTTCTTCAGATGAAACTCAAGGAAGCTTTAATGTCAAGAATGTTTCTGCTTGTTTTGGACAACGTTTGGACCGAAGACATGCAGTCGTGGGACCAACTGCTTGTTCCTCTGCATCAAGGTGGCGAAGTTGGGAGCAGGATTCTTATAACGACTCGGATGGAAAGAACGGTGCAAATTTCGAGAGCCAGGGACGAAAATATCGTCTACTTGGAGGGCCTCACAATTGAAGAATGCCGGTCTATCTTCAAGCACTATGCATTTGACGATGCGGACAAGGTGATAGAAGATCCAGAACAAGCTGATATCTGCGAGAAGGCTCTGTGCAATCTGAAGAATTCTCCTATGGCTGCGAGGCATGCGGGGAGCTTGTTACGGAACAAGGAATACGATGCTAGTGTGTGGAGAAGTATTCTTGCGGCTGACATGCTTGGGGAAACCATGGGTGTTCTTCTGTTGAGTTTTCAGCACCTGCCCCCACATCTACAACGCTGTTTTGCAATCTGCAGTTTATATGAGAAGGGCTACGTATATAGTTCAAATGAATTGGTACGCCTTTGGATTGCACATGGGTACGTTGAAGCCACTGGGCATGAGTCATTGGAAGACAAAGGCAGGCAGTATTTTGATGACATGTCCTCCTATTCTCTCTTTCAACGTGATCCTACAATAAAAGGTTGGTATGTCATGCATGACTTGGTGCATGATTTAGCTGAAATGGTCTCAAAAAACTATTGCTTTAGAATTGAAGGTGATAACCCCGTTAGCATTCCTCCAACGGTGATCCATTTGTCTGTTGTGAGTGACAAGTTTGATCCGCATATGGCTAACATAATGCAGCTGGGAAACTTACGCACCTTTCTCATTTTTCCATCGTTCAAGGCTGAATTTAGCAATATTAGTAAGACTGTGAAAATGTTTGAGAAGCTAACAAAGGTTCGAGTGCTGCATTTTGGACGGCGATCACTGTTGGAGCTGAATATCTCTGTTGGTAAGTTAAAGCATCTTCGAGATTTGCAACTAGGAAGGACGAATAGATTACCTGAGTCATTGGGGTCACTTTATCATCTGCAGTATCTTGAATCTGGCTTTTCCGGCTGCATTGATATAATACCTAAAAGCTTAAATAATTTAGTGAAACTGAGGTATGTATATCATGATATATGCTCAAAGATAGATGATATTGGGAACCTAACTTCTCTTCAGGAATTGGAAGTCTATGGTGCTGATAGGACTAAGAAATATGGTCTTCAACAACTGAAGAAGTTGCAACAGATTAGAGGGCGGCTGATAATTGATGGCCTTGAATTTGTTAAGGATAAGGCGGGGGCCACCATTGCAATGTTAAAGGAAAAAAGACACTTGGAGGAATTGATATTGAAATGGGATGATAACAGGGCTTCTGATGTGAATCCTGATACAGGCAATGCTGTGCTTGAAGGCCTTGAGCCCCATCCAGATCTTAAAAAGCTTGCTATCTGGTATTATAACGGTGCCAAGCCACCTGGTTGGATGCTCGATGATCGTCCAGGTTGGCTTCGTAATCTAACCTCTCTGAAGCTGTTGCATTGCCCGAATCTAACTGCGGTTCCCAATCTCCCGTCCCGGCTGAGAGAGCTCACAGTAGAGAATTGCCCTAAGCTGATGCAGTTGTATCCTTTCCCTTGCAGTCTTGAAGTGCTGGAGATAATAAATGGGCTAGGAACTGAAGCCTTTCTTTCCAGTGCTGTAGCATTTTATAATAAAAGAGAGCAGCATCAGCATCAGCATCTGCTGAGTATGGGCATCAGTAGTCAACAACCATTTGTCCTCAGATCATTGAAGATTTGGTTTGACCGTGTCCTTGAAGAGGGTACTCTTAATGAATTCTTGATGAAAAGCAAGCTCCACTCTCTTTCTACACTGCAACTTGGAAATTTACCTTCGATAACATCCCTTCTGCTGGGTCCCCATCTGACAGAACTTGAGGATCTGTCTATTGTTGGTTTGGAGAATCTAAGGTCGATCAAGGGCATAGGATCGCTTACATCTTTAAGGAGATTAAAGGTTAAGAAATGCCCAGAGCTTACAACAACTGCAGGCGCGGGAGGAGGAGAAATCGATAATGGCAACCGCCTGCCCTCTATGAAGGGAAAGCTTGAAATTGATAAACCTTTGCTGCTCCCTGTTTTGCTTCAGGAACATGGCCTCAATTCTCTTGTGGAGCTGGAAATCAGTGGATGTTCACAGGACGTACCCTTCAGCGCCGAGCTAGAGGGCATCTTTCTACACCTGACCTCCCTCAGACAGCTATCCTTTAAAGATTGTGATAATCTTCCATCATTGCCTGGGACTCTGGAGAATCTATCTTCCATCAAGCAACTGGAGATACACTCTTGCAATAAGATAGAGTCAATGCCCAACCTTCCTTGTTCTCTGAAATCATTGGTGATATCTAATTGCTCTAAGATAGAGACACTGCCCAACCTTCCTTGTTCCCTGAAATCATTGTGGATGAATAGGTGTTCTAATCTAGAGACACTGCCCGACATGCTGCCCTCTTCTCTGGAAAAAATAATTGCAATTGATTGTCATCTACAGTTTAAAGCGGATTACAAAGAGGGTGGCCCATTTCGCCACAAGATTAATCACATCCCTCACATTTTTATACCGTAGCCAATGGTAACACTCTTTAAATTTAAAAGTTCTGTTCAGTTTCTTATAAACATGCAATTTTTTATAGTTCTATTCAGTTTTGTCTAAGTCATTATATCCGATGGGAGGGAGATTCCTTATACTCAAACTGATGCTTAAATAAGCTCTTGATATATGTTTTACAAGGATTTCTTTTTACAGTTTGGAAAAAAAAAGATTAGTGGGTATTCAATTGGGATGTCAACGGTGGGGAATTTGGTTTAGTATTTGAATGGTTAAAATCCTATTTTGCGTTGTTATTTGGGTTAGTTTGATGAATTTTGGTGTTCAGAAGTGGTAATATGTAAAGATTCACTTTTTAGTGAGTGGTTTTGATGGGGTTTTAAGCTGCCGAATCTCGGATATCGGCCATTGATATATATATTTTAAAGTAGTTGTATTGGGGATTTTTAGTGAGTAGTTTTAGTAAGCGACCTACTCGCTTTAGTTCCATTCATCTGCTAAACCTAACTTGCGTAAAATCTTTGCTATAGATAATCTTATCAAGTTGAAAGCATTGGTAGGAAGTTGGAGATTTGTGGATGTGTTAATAACTTAAGTCAAAAGTGATAAGCTTCAATTCGAATGTTGTAACATACCGAGCGCGAACTTGCACTCTTTGGGGTTGTTTAAAGTACTATTGATAAAGCGATACACCTTAGAGAGATCTCTCATGTGTCATATGATACACATTAGTCTCAATTTATATAGATTTTTTTTCTTTTTTCCATTTAATAATAACGTTCTTCAGAGTGACTGCCAATTGTTATCACTGATATAGTCGTTATTGTTTCTCTGCTTGCAGGTTTCTCGTGAAATGGAAGCTTTAAGTGCGTATTCTCTGCCGCCAGGATTTGGCTTTCACCCGATAGATATGGAACTCATTTCTCATTATTTGAAGAGGAAGATTCTTAGTCTGAAAATTGAGTTTAATATGATATCATAGATCGACATATATAAAGGCACAAACCCTGGGATTTACCTGGTAATTATGCTAACTTATTTGTTGGAGTGTATATCATATTGTGCTACAAATTCCATCTCATATTACTTACTGTTTTCATTTCTTGTTTGTAGCAAAATGTACTTTTCTCATATTACTTACTGTTTCCATTTTATGTGACTGATGGATTTGAAAACACAATTGTCAACAATGTATGTTATGAATGATGCATTAGAGTTATAGAGTTATACAGTAAAGGATGGATCAACCAATCTCTGACATGTTCCTAATGCAACTCTTGCTAGAATTTTTCCACACTCATATATTTCTTCGCCATATCGGATGTGCCTTTGTTCTCTGCCGTGTGACCAAAAGGAACTGTTGGGGGTACTGGACGGCGAGATTGATCAGTCTGAGAATGTACATGTCGAGAATGTGCACAACAGCCCATAAGTACATAAATATTTGGCTTTGTCGGCGGTGCCAGAGAAATCATCGAGTGCATCCGAGAGCATAGAGGACATCGAAGCATGGCTTAGCGAGCTCTTTGACCCCAACTTTTCAGGCATCCCCCCTCTTGGTGAAATCAAGAGCGAACATGAGGTATGCTGCAAGCTCTAATGAAAGTCATAAACATTCTTGTTTATTTTTCATTTTACATTGAACACAGAAATTGTGCCGTTCATGCAAATGTAATCTTAGGATCAACACTATGTGACAGTGTATTATGAACGTAATCCTTGTGAATCTCATCATTGAGTCGCATGTGTTATTTGATTCTCACTGAGAAACATAATATCTGAAACTAAATTTTTTTGCTTCTTTAGCATAGATGTGCAAATCATACTATCCTAAGCAAAGTGTCGTTTATCCTTGCAAAGTACACGACAGGAACCAACAAATGTCTTCCCCAAACTCATGCAATACTCTTGCTCAAAGCCATGGCCTCTTTGCATTCTGCATCTCAATCCCATGAGATAGAAAACATTAGAAGAACAGATGGATTACATAATCTGACATATTGCTATCATCTTGTATGATTTACATATTGCTACTAAAAAAACACCTGCCATCTATCTCCTCATTAATTGTTAAACTAGCGAACTAAATGGAAAACCATTATATGTTGTCTCATTTTTTCCCTCTTCCTTGGGATCGCACAGGAAGGACTCAGCTCCCTTGTTCTCAATCCGGAAGAAATTTTTACAGTCATGACCAACTACGATGGACTTGCTCTAGACGATGATGGCAACGCTTGGGCAGGAATCCAACGCGACCCAAAACCCCATGCCGGGAACCTGAACCAGAAGATCAGGCTTCAATCGAGGACAATGGAATTCAAGAATGTGGCACACTTACATTTGGATTTAGCCCTTATAAATTTCACTTTGGTTTTTGCACGGTTTTGTCAAAGACTTGCACACTTACATTTGTCGGGTGCTTTGCTTATATTTGAACAATAGCTCTCTCTTTATCTTGATGATTGTTCTGGCATTTGGTCTTTTGTTTGTACGATAATTTGTTAGAAAGCACGAGCGTTTTTCGCTGTCAAGCGACTCTCAATTCTTCAATGTTATTCTGATTAAGCAACTGAAGCTTTTTATCTATGTTTGAGAAAAATGAAAGCAGAAGAAAAACTGACAATTTACGTTGATCCAGTGAAGTAAACTTGGATTATATTCATATGAGCCAGCAATAAAGAAGCTCTTTGTGAGTGAATCTGATCATGAAAAAGTTCATCTTGATCCGTATGATGGATTGTTACTCTCGTCTCCCTTATTTTCAAGAGAATAAAAAGGCGCTCTCTCTCTCTTCCTTCTTTAGGGACCATCGACACTTATGTACAAAACATATGGGAAAGCTAAATAAAACTTTTGGCTTGTTGATCAAATTGTTAGAAACTTAATGATTTTATTGTGACATGGCTTTTTTAACTATCTGGATCAACATGTGAAAAAGCTTTGGATTTAATAGAATTTTGGTTTGTTTAATTTTAAAACATAAAGATTAAGTCGAATAGTGTCGATTGTCAAAAAAAAAAGTAGAGTAAAATTTCAAGTCGTAGTATAAGACAAGTGCACATACTTCACATGATACATTACTTCCATTTTCAAGGCTTCGTCGGAGACACGCACGCATATGTGGACTGTGGAGTATGAACACGTATTCCGAGGAAATAGCCAAGTGATGCTGTCACGCCCCGCTTCCCTAAAATGGAGGCGAGACGTGAGAAGGTCCGCACGAGAGTGGAGCTGCGAAGCCCCAAACCCGATAAGCGTCAATTTAGTATAAGCAGGTCCCTGTAATCGCAAAAGGAACAACAACAATAATAATAATAATGAGGCGGATATAAAATACCAATCCCAAAGTTCGTCCACAAAATATTCAACATCACAGAAAAGCCACCAGGCTAACAGAAAAGAGTCTAAGGCCCAGAACAAGGCCAACAAAACAACACAAACATTACAGAGTATCGAACTAGGTGCCACGCACCGACAACTAAGCAGTCCAACAAAAGTAGCTAAACGACGACACTAAGACTGATCCCCAGTGTCAACGTAGTCCTCGATCAACGCGGGTCCTGACTCAGCGTCAGCGAACACCACGTCCTCAGCAAGTAACTCAGGCTCGGGCTCTAACATGTGTCACCCAAAAGAGAAAAGGGGCACATGTCAGCAAGTCGAAATACTTGTGCAAGGAAACGGGAATAAAGGTAAACTAGCAACCTAGCAGTTAAAACATGGTGCATAAAGTAAGGTGGTAGCAAGTAAAGTAAAGGAGAGTACAAGTGGCAAGTGGTTGCTGTGACAAGTAGTGTCAAGTAACAAGTACAAGTACAAGGGATCACTCAACGAGTGCCCTATGCCCTCAGGCTGTGTTCAAGTGTCAAGTACAAGGGATCACTCAACGAGTGCCCTATGCCCTCAGGCTGTGATGCGCTCGTCTTCTGGAACACGAGCCAGAAAGTGTATTTAACAAGTATGGCGTAGGGGTGCACCTAGCCGGAACAAGTAGCACTAGTATGTAGCGATGCTACGCAATCACGATGAGTATTCAAGTATGCAATGACATGAGCAGATATTCGTGTACAGTTAATAGAAATTAAACGTGACAGGCAGAATGCAATGACATGAACATATTCGCGTACCGTTAATTAAATTAAACATGGCAGTTAAAATGCAATAGCAGGTAAGGATGCATGGATGACATGAACAGTTAATACGCGTACCGTTTAGGGAAATTAAACGTGACATACAAGCATGATGAGGGTGACGGACCAAGCTTCGTTGTCAAGCTAGGTCAATGGCGTCTAGACGGCTATTCTTTCACCGTCTAGTCTCTTTTACGCTAAAGCAAGGTAAATGGCCTAAAACATGGCCTAAATCAAGAGATGCAAGTTTCACTTGCCTGATACCGGAATTGACGAGCAATGAAGATCGTCACACAAGCTAACTACGGAATGGATCACTGTTATGGCAAAACAATTATTAGCACAATGATCCTAAATAAGTTTCTTATTAGAACACTAATCATCTAATCAATCCATTTTATTAGGGTTTCACAATGTCAATGTGGGTTATGCTAAAATTAAAGGAATCGAGTATTACCGCGTAGGGAATGGAAGAATAACGCCGAGCAACCACGGCGACGGAAGAAACGCTCCGGGGAACCTAGGGTTCAGATCTGGAAATGATTGGAGAAGTTTGGAGAAATAGGGTTTTGGGGGGATTTTGGGGGTTTGATGGAGATTTGGGGAAGATGAGAGGTGGAAAGAGTGGAGGGAGTGTTTGGATGATGGAGGATGAGCTTGGATGAAGGAAATAGGGTTTTGGGGAAGATGTGGGCTCAAAGGGGAAGAAATTAGGGTTTTGGGTCGTGAAGGAGGAGAAGAAAACATTTGGAGGGGTATTTATAGAGTTTGGTGGCGGCTAGGGCAAAACTAGGGTTTCCTGCACTGCTTAGTCGGTCAAAGACCAACTGCTGACCGACTAGTTTGAGAACTAGTCGGTCGGTTGACCAACGCAGACCGACTAAGTGTAAACAGTAGCTCCAGTCGAAAACCTGAACTAAGAGTTAGTCGGTCCAAGAACAACTACTGACCGACTAGTTTGAGATCTAGTCGGTCGATGAACGTTCTTAGACCGACTAGGAGTAAACAGTAACTAGTGTCAAAAATAGTTGATGAGTTAGTCGGTTAAATAAGCATTGCCGACCGACTAGTTTGCAACCTAGTCGGTCAACCAACGTTCTTAGACCGACTAACGATAAACAGTAACTCCTGAATAATTTAGAAAGCCAACTAGTCGGTCCAAGAAGGATTGCCGACCGACTGGATCGTCATCTAGTCGGTCGGTGGCCCTTCTTACACCGGCTAATTAGCACAAAAAGTTCCGATACGGAACGCGGAGCTCCGGGATCGATTCCTAAGACTCCTAGGCTTGATCTAATAGTAAGATACGACCGCTATGAAGCCCGTCATGAATGACTTACTCCGAAATCGACGATCCTACGGAAGAAGCTAAGAAAACACGACGATATGATCGAAAATGAAAGTTACGGAGACGAAAACCACATATAGGGAGAAAATCCACCAAAACACATAATATAATATAATATAACCAGATACATGAAAACCAGTCGTTACATCCTCCCCAACTTAAGAAAAATTCCGTCCTCGGAATTTCCAAATACTCACGAGTCCGGAAACAAAAGTGGGAAACGCTCTCGCATCTCATCCTCATTCTCCCAAGTAGACTCTCCAGGTGAGCCGTGTCGCCACATCACCCTCACAGGATTGACAATCTTGTTCCGAAGCGATTTCTGACGCCTGTCCAGAATCTGCACTGGATGCTGGTCATACGTCAAATCTGGGCGAACGGTAATCTCCGAAAAATCCACAGCATGAGATGGATCGCTAATGTATCGACGAAGCTGCGACACATGGAAAACATTGTGAACTCCTTCCAAAGATGGCGGCAAGGCCAAGCGATAAGCTACCTCGCCAACTTTCTCCAGAATGTCAAACGGTCCAATGTATCGCGGGCTCAACTTCCCTCGCTTCCCAAAACGAATCACACCACGATTCGGGGAAATCTTCAAGAACACATGGTCGCCCGGCTGAAACTCCAAAGGACGACGTTTAGCATCCGCCCAATGCTTAAAACGATCCTGAGCAATCCTCAACCTCTCCCGAATATTCCTGACGATATCCACGGCCTCCACGATCATCTCAGGTCCCAACAACTCCCGATCACCAACGTCATCCCAACTCAATGGCGATCGACATTTCCTCCCATAAAGAGCGGCGAAAGGCGCCATGCCAATACTTGCCTGGAAGCTGTTGTTGTAAGAGAACTCCACCAAATGTAGATGGTCCTCCCACGAACCCTTGAAATCCAACATGCACGCCCTCAGCATGTCTTCCAAAATCTGAATCGTCCTCTCGGACTGGCCATCCGTCTGCGGATGGTACGCCGTGCTGAAACTCAGACGCGTACCCATGCTCTTCTGCAAACTCTGCCAGAACTGAGATGTGAACCTCGTGTCTCTGTCAGACACGATACTCACGGGGACTCCATGAAGTCGCACGACCTCCTGCACGGTTCACGTTACATCACTATCCAAACTAGGAAAAGGAAATAAAAACGGAGAGTAAAAGGATTTTACCTCCATATATCTCCTTGCTAGCGCCTCAGTGGGCTGTCCCACTCGGAACGGAATAAAGTGCGCAGATTTGGTCAATCGATCTACGATCACCCAAATCGCGTTATTCTGCTTCGGACTCCGAGGTAGTCCAGTCACAAAATCCATAGTGATGTGTTGCCACTTCCACTCCGGAATCGAAAGCGGTTGTAGCAACCCGGCCGTACGCTGATGCTCCGCCTTCACTTGCTGGCAAACCAAGCACTTGGCTACACTCCGAGCCACACTCCTCTTCATACCATGCCACCAATAATTCAGACGAAGATCCTGGTACATCTTGGTGCCACCAGGATGCACAGAATACGGCGAACTGTGTGCCTCCACCATTAACTCCTCTCTGACATCCCCAGGTGGCACACACAACCTGGCTCCGAACCTCAGCGAGCCATCCTCATGAATCAAAAAGTCAGTCCGCAGACCGGCTTCCACCTGCTCCCGAATCTTCACCAGCTTCGGATCCTCAGCCTGGCCAGCCTTAATCCGATCCACGATCGTCGACTGTACCTGCATGTACATCAACGAAAAAGCCTCCCCAGGAAGAACAATCTCCACACCAGACTCGCAAAAATCCTGCTGCAATCTCCACTGCGAGGTCAAGACCATCACCGCTGGAAGCCTACTCAGCGCATTAGGGACCACATTCACCTTGCCAGGGTGAAACTGCAAATCAATATCATAATCCGCCATAAGCTCCAACCATCGACGCTGTCGCATGTTGAGCTCCTTCTGAGTGAAAATATACTTCAAGCTTTTGTGATCGGTGAAGATCTTCACTTTCTCACTCAGCAGGAAGTGCCTCCAAATCTTAAGAGCAAACACAACGGCAGCCAACTCCAAATCATGCGTCGGGTAATTCTTCTCATGAACCTTAAGCTGACGAGACGCATACGCCACAACGTGCCCATGCTGATGCAACACACAACCGAGACCCTTGCCAGAAGCATCGCATAAGATCTCAAATCCACCGCTGCGATCAGGCACAACAAGAATAGGGGCAGTCGTTGATCACTCCTTATTTTACACCTTTTTTCCGCATGTTTGCATGCCATTTAGATCACCCAAATCATGTTTTTCACGATATATCGACGATATTGCGATGCTTTTCACGATTTGTTGTTTTTGTCGCATTTCAGGTGATTTGGCGCGATTTGGAGTGATCATGAGATGCGCTCACTCTAGACGGCCACCGACGACCTCCCCGAGGAGTATTTTGCTGTTGGAGAGGAGCGGAAGAGGAATGGACGTCGCAGGAGCGACGAGGAGGCCAAAATAAGCAGAATGGGCATTTTTTGTGTCCCACTCGGCCGAGTGGAGGAGCCACTCGGCCGACCAGCGAGACACCGCTCGGCCGACCCGTTCAGACACGATTTCCATGTGTACTCGGCCGAGCGACGGAGACCACATCGGCCGAGTGACGATACCACGTCCGCCCGAGTGGCGCCCAGACGAAGCCCCTCCAAAATATCGAAGTTACTGTTTTTCGGCCATCTGAGCTTCAGAAGACCCACTCGGCCGAGTGGTAAACCACGTCCGCCCGAGTGCAGCGAAGCCATCGGCCGAGTGACGATAGCTCACTCGGCCGAGCCGCCCCCGAACTGAAGACCCATGAAGCCCCCGACTTACTGGAAAATTGACAGGGTTTTCACTCGGCCGAGCGACTTTTGTCACTCGGCCGAGTGCGATGCGCTGCCTGTAGCGAAATTTGCGGAAAACAGGCTGTGCAGGGGCGTTTTGGTCAGGATTTTTGGACGATTTTTGGGGCTATTTAAGCCCTGTTTTTACCCTAGTTTAGAGAGCCATCTCTTAGATTTTTTGCAGCTTTTTGAGACTACTTTTTGCTTTATTATTTGTGATTGGAGAAGAGGGAAAACTTGGATTTTTGTTGGATTAATTGAAGAACTACATTGGTTTGCATCTCTCTTCCCCAAAAACTCTATTTTTATTGTTTATATCATTGTTGTGATGAATTCCATTGCCTATTTCATTGATTATTTTTGTGCTATTGCTATGATTTGTGAGTAGTCTCCACGTCTTGGGGCGTGGGGATGAACCCTACAAGCCCAATTTCGTATTTGTGATAAATTGGTAGAAATTGTGCTAGAATCAATAATTAGAGATTAGATTGGGATCGAATTACTACGGATAGCTAGGTATTCATATCAATTGGGATTTGCAAGAGATTGGATCTCAATTTGATAGGAAGCCCTAGAAATCCGAATTGGGTTGGAGTCGGACTTTCGAAGTATCGGTTTGCAAGAGATTGGACCGATACTAGGATTTCCGGTTGCAATTCCGTGCCGATACCCGTTTGCAAGAGATTGGACGGGTAGGAACTATCCTAATCTAGATCGTGGACCGAGTTTGCAAGAGATTGGACTCGGTGCACGATTGAACGATGAGGTTGATCCTAATGCTAGCTTTCCTAGGCTAGGGTTTGCAAGAGATTGGACCCGACCCTAGGATAGCTATAGACCGGCAACAGCGCGAGAGCGTGAGCTTGGTTCCACATTTAGTTGCACTAGTTCATCCAAATTCTCATTCTAGCAATTTTGATACCGACGAACCACATTTATGAAATACGGTGAGTAGTGGGAATTCCCCATTCCCTAGACGTTCTTTATTTGATTTGATATTTCGCACATTTGTCTGACGATTGTGACAGGATCGCCCAAGGCAATTCTCTCTATTCTTAAATAGCCAGGTGGATTAGGAACAAGCACGGTCATTCGTCCTCCCTGTGTTCGATACCCGCTCGCCGCTATACCGTGCGCTTGCGGTAAAACTACAACCGTTCTTTGGGTGTATACTCAGGACCGACCAAGTTTTTGGCGCCGTTGCCGCGGAGGCGATTGCGTTTGATTCTTTTTCACCCTAGCTATTCTTTTTCTTTTTATTATTATCATTATTTTTATTTCTTATTTCTTGCCTAACCCTTCCACGGTATTAATCATTTCTTTGAAACTCTGTTTCCCCTGTGCATGAACACGAGATCTACGGCGGACCCAGAAGACTTATTATTTGATCCCGAGATCGAACGTACCGCGCGGAGACTTAGAGCGGAAAAGAGACAAGATCCGGAAGGGAGGTATATGACCAACCCGGAAACTCCTGAAGAATTGGAGACAAGGATGGCAAGGATAATCTCGATTCGAGATAGGCTTCGGCCTAAGACTTCTTCTACCACCTCGTCCATTGCCATGCCGGGGTTGGCGGCCGACAAGAACTTCGAGCTAAAGACTGGATTGGTGGTGTTGATGCAACAAGACCCGTTTCATGGGAACGCACATGAGAACCCCCACTACCACATCCAACTTTTCTTGTCAAAGTGCGCCACATTCCAGATGCCGGGGGTCTCCAACGACGCTATCAGACTGCGCCTCTTCCCCTTTACGCTAAAGGACAAGGCACTCTATTGGTTGAGGACGCAAGCTGAGGGTGTCTTCACCACTTGGGACGAGTTGGCGAGTGCATTTATTGACAAATTTTATCCGCCATCCAAGACGGTGAAGATCCGGAGCGCTCTCATGTCCTTCAAGCAAGGACCACAGGAGACGCTCTATGAAGCATGGGAGCGTTTTAAGGATTTGCAACATCAATGCCCGCACCACAGTATAGAGGATTGGGAGCTAGTTCATAGCTTCTACAACGGTCTCCAACCGGGGACCAAACAAATTATTGATGCCGCGGCGAATGGTGCAATCTTGTCAAAGACTCCCGAGGAAGCTACGGCCCTAATTGAGGAGATGGCCTCGAATAACCAACAATGGGGCGATGAGCGAGGACACTCCACATCCTCCTTAAAGCCAACTAGCATCTACGAGGCGAAGGCCGTAGCGGAGCTCACGAGCAAATTTGATTCTCTCCACAAGGTGGTGGAGAGATTGGAGAAATTTATCACTGAGCCCCAAGGAAGCCCATCCACCTCCGCACCGACCAACCAAATGTGTGATTGGCAAGACCAATCTCAAGTCATGTACTCGGGAGGAGAGCAAGGAGAAGGATCCTTGGAGCAAATACAATTTGTTGCGGGGAACCAAGGGTATTGGTCCAATCCGGCCGCAAGAAATCATCCGGGATTCTCCTACGCCAACAATGAAGGAGCCTTGAACCCGCCACAACCACCGCCTCAACAAGCTCGACCACCACCACCCCCAACAACAAAACTATCCACCGAGGGGGCCTCCGCAACAAAACTTTCAACCGAAGCAACAAGTTCCACCATATAGGCCTCCCGAACACAACCAAGGGTGGAGGAATCAAAATCAAAACCCTCCACAAGCTCCACAACGAACCGACTTCGAATCTAGAGTGGAGGCGTTCATGGTCGAGCAAAATAAGGTGAATGCTACTTTGAAGGCGGGGCAAGAATCCCTTAATACCGTAGTGGCTCAAATATCGGAGCAATTGGCGTTGCTCAATCGGAACACTCAAAGATTGCCGGCGCAACCAGAGCAAAACCCACGGGGCAACACGGGCCATATCAACGCCGTAGTTGTCGTCACTACTAGAGGCGGGAAGGACACCACCCCCGCTATGATACCTACCGAGGAGGCCGTGGAGGAAAGCTTGGAGCCGGTTGAGCCGGTAGTTGAGGATGATAAGGAGAAGGAGCCACAAGACAAGGAGAAATCTAGGGCGGAGCGATTAATTGAGGAGAGGCGCTTCATGCCACCGGTCCCATTCCCCCAAAGACTAGCGAAAGCGAAAATGGAGAAAAGGCTAGCGAAATTCCTCGAGTATCTAAGGGGAGTTAGCCTCAATATTCCCTTCCTCGACGCCATCGTCGAGATCCCCACGTATGCTAAATTTTTGAAGGACTTGATTTCGGGGAGGAAAAGGAAGGAGAAGATAATGCTAGCCGAGGAGGGCTCTTGGTTCACCAAGAGAGAGAAGGAGCCGGCAAAATTCAAAGATCCAGGGAGTTTTCGGATTCCTTGCACCTTGGGCGGCGTGCCTCTTCAAAAGGCGTTGGTCGATCTTGGGGCTAGTGTGAGTCTCATGCCCCTCTCCATGTTCTTAAAGCTTAACACCGGGACAAAGTTGAAACCCACCGACATGCGCATTCAATTAGCCGATGGACGGATAACAAGGCCGGTGGGGATTGCCGAAGACATCCCACTTCAAGTCCTGGGTGGAATATGCTTGCCATGTGACTTCGTCATCATGGACATTAAGGAGGAGGGAGACACCTCATTGATACTTGGACGCCCCTTCCTCGCCACCGCCGGAGTCATCGTCGACGTGCGCGAAGGTACACTTACTTTAAACGTCGGCAACATCGAGGTGGAGCTCCACATTCCTAAGGCAATGAAACACATGCCTTACCACGAGGAGCTTGATTACATGGACCTCCTTGATGAGGTGATAGAGGAGGCGATTCCTCACTCAATCGGCGCTCTTTTTGATGAAGAATTTGAAGAAGGCCCGGATTTAGGCCAAGATGAAGAGAACAAAGACGATTCCCCCGACTTCTCCGCTGATGAAGATGAAGGCGACGCTGATGTCGCAAGGATTCGAGAGCTCTGCAAGCTCTCGAAATTAAAGTCTCCAAAGAAAGCTCCGCCGGCGCGGAAATCGGCATCGCCGGTTAAGCCGTTGACCGGGGCAAATGCTAGCTTGGGGGAGCCTCCCCCCAACACCATTCGAGACAAAAGACCTCCGAGGGAGAACGCTACGCCGCCACGTCCAAATCCAAGCGCGCTCCCCAGGAAGTTTGACGGGTGCATCTCATATGCACCAAACATCCCGCATTGATTGAAAATTATAGGGGGTCGAGCTCACGACCTAAAACGAGCGCTTGTCGGGAGGCAACCCGACGGTTTTTGCTTTATTTTTACTTTTTCTTTATTTTCGTTTTAGAAATTTTTAGTGTTTTGAGTCATCCGACCAAAAATTTCGTGATAACGGGTCCTATTTTTCTTGACAGGAGAGGAGATAGGTAGATCCATCATGAGGAGGATGAACGAGACGACGAGGAGCACCCCAAGAAGGCGCTCGACGCTTAGGAGGAGGATGAAATCGACTGGAGGAAGAAAGACGGAGTTTAGAGCCCAAACGAAGACAAACAGCAGAACACAAGGCTCACTCGGCCGAGTACACAAGTTCGTCCGGCCGAGCCGCTCACGAACGAGGGAAGTCTGCTGAACCCAACTCTCTGTTTATTTTCTTGATTTCGATATAACTGCTACTCGGCCGAGTACATTTGTTCACTCGGCCGAGTAAAACGGATACCCTCCTAGGGCGAGTCATGCCGAGTAGCTTGAGTCACTCGGCCGAATGGACTTACTCCACTCGGCCGAGGCTGGCAAAGCCACTCGGCCGAAGCGATATTGGGGAGAAAATTTCTATTGCCTCGCTCGGCCGAGTGAGCACGTCACTCGGCCGAGTCGTAACTTTCTATTATATAAGTGACGAAGGGGGCGCGGATTTCGAAATCGAAAATTCCCAAATCTGCCCGCGCCCCCTCGCCTACCCTCGCCCGAACTCGCTTCGCCCAACCCCCACTCGCCCGACCACGCCCGCGCGTGCCGCCGCTCGGCCAGCCACCGCCGGCCGACCGTCGCCGCGCCCCGCCCGAGTCGACGCCGGCGGCCTCGTCTCCGATCGCCTCCGGTATAGCTCGATTTGCCCGTTTTCTCCTCTTTTTGCGTATTTTTCGAGGATCCGTGTATTAATCGAACCCCTAACCCAAATCAATTTCTATATCTATCCATTATACCCCTATTGCTCCATACATTTTGATTATTACTCGCTGATATCGCTTTTTCACGCGCAGGATTGCTTGTTGGAGCTTAGGGGAGGCCAGGGGAGCTTCTACGGGCTGCTCAGGACTACGTGGAGGCGCGGACTTCGCACGCTTCCACCGCTTAGCACTCGCGGCGTGTTTTGGTACACTCTTTCCACTCTTTTTGCACACGCCACACTTTTTCACTTTTCGGCGCGCTCGGGGCCGATATGCCGCCCCGGACACGGCCTCGGACGAGGAGACCTTCCGCTAAGCGGAAGAGGTCGGATGACGCCGGCCCCGCCCACGAGGCGGAAGAGTCTCCTCCTCCTTCCCCCACACACGCCGTCCACCCAGCACAGCCTGCAGGCCCCGCACACCCCGCACAGCCTGCAGTGCACCCACAGCCCGCACAGCCTCTCCCCGCCGATCCACAGCCACCACCACCGGCTCCACTGGTCGGGCCGCTCGGGATTACGTTCCGAGACGACGCACACCGCGCCGTCTTCGAGCGTATCTCCCAGCGCTCGATCGTACCCTCCAGGTTCGCACACCTCGCTGACCTAGGACGCCTGGGGGTACTTGAGGGGATGCTCACGTTGTACGACAACGTGGGCTGGCGAGATTTTTTCCAGGTGTCGGCGGATACTTTTACCCGTCCGACACTTGAGGTTTTGAGTTCGATCGCCCGGACCGATGAGGGATGCTCATTCCGGTTCATGGATCGAGAGTGCCAGGTCACTCTCGATATGATGAGAGCATTTTTCTCTTGGCCCGCCGTCCCCGGAGCCGATCGCGGTTATGGCCCCACACATATCCCCCCACCCTCTTTCGACGCCGGTGCCTTCTGGGCACGTATCACGGGTCTCCACGCCGCCTTTGACCCTAGTAGGGCCAAGGCCTCGGCCATCGTACATCCCTGCCTTCGCATTGCTCAGCGCGTTATGGCGACGACATTTTTGGCCAGATATGAGCCGGGCACGATGTCTACGCCAGAGCTTTACATGCTCTACGCGATGACCCGTCCCAGAGCTCTATCTAGGGATGGAGATGAGCTTGTCCTCGCCGTCGTGATCGATATCGCGGCATGGTACTTAGACCGCATCATTGTATCGGTGGGCGCTCGCTCACCGATATGCTGCGGCGGCCTGATTACCCTGCTGGCTCTTATGACCGGCGAGGACTTCCCCGACGACTTGCGACGCGTCCCGGGCCCCACCTCTTTGTCGATAGATGTTATGGCCCGGATGAAGATGCTACGTCCGCATGGTGAGCGTCACTGGGTCTGGTTGCACGGCCCTTTCGGTGCCGACTACATGATTCTCCCGAGCCCAGCTCGGACCCAGATTGCACCAGCCCACGTTGACTGGCTCCCAGCGATGGATGTCCTCATCCCCGCTGCGTACGTGCTCGAGGCCGAGGAGGCCGAGCAGGCCCACGCTGCCCACGCTGCCCACGCTGCTCCCGCAGACCCTGCTGCACACCCTGCCGAGCCTGCTGCCGACCCCGTCGACCCTGTGGCCCCTCAGCCTGTTCCTGACGTTTCCGCTGCTCCTGACACATCTGTCTCCACCTCTGCCAGTGTCGAGAGTACTCTTGCTGAGCCCACTTCCACCACTGTCACCACTTCCGAGGCTGTCCCCACCACTCCCGCTGCCACCTCCGGCCCTCTGTCCGTGGAGCCTCTTTGCTCCGCTCTCCCCGAGCGCCCGCAGACCTTTGTTGAGAGTGGAGAGCCCTCGTTCGCCGCGATCGTGGAGACCATGGCTAGCATGATCTCCGCTGGGATTGCGCCTTTCGGTCCACACACTTCCACCCCAGCGGTAGAGTCCTCTGTCTCCACAGCTGCCGTATTCTCTGAGAGCGTCGTGGCGTCTGTCCACACTTCTGTGCCACTGACCTCTCTAGCCGCCTCACAGCCGCTTTTGTACTCTTCTTTCACTGCCGCCGCCTCCACTTCTCACCGCCCGCCCCGACCTCACACTGAGGCCCGGCCCACTTTTCCAGGCGCGGCACCTTTTGTCCCCTTCCCTGCTGAGCCCGTTACATACTCCACTCGCGTACTTCAGCCTCGCCCTGCGCAGCCCCGACAGGTGCGTCCCTCTGCACCACCCCCGCCCGACACTGTACTGCAGAGCATACGTGCTCTTGAGTTGGCGGTGAGTGGTCTTAGAGGAGACCTTAGGACCCTGTCCTCCACCGTCTCTGCGATGGCTGGACGCTTTGACCTGATCCCTCAGATCCACTACTGCCTTACACAGATCTTAGAGCGTCTTCCGCGCGTACCCCCACCCACCCAGCAGGTTCCCACTCACACTTCCACCCACACTAGACCTGTTTCCACTTCCACGCCCACCCCAGCTCAGCAGCATACACCACCTCCTCCTCCTCCTCCGCCTCAGGACGGAGACGGCGCGGCACCGCCTTCTTAGGCACTCTTGATGCCTTGATCCATTCCTACCGTTGTGCTGCCCGTCTCTGCTGGGTCCTGATGCACTTTTGTCCACCCCCCCTCCCCTCACTTATTTTGGTATTATATTTTTGATCATATCTTTTTGTGCATATCATATCATATCTACTTGGGATTCTCATTTTGATCACATCTATATATATCTTTTTTGGGAGAGTGGGAGAGTTTTTGGTGCCGCATTTATTTTCATATCACTCCTATCTGTGCATGCATCATTTCCGCATCATATTTTCATTTCTTTATTTTTCCTTTCATTATCTTTTTTTCTTCCCATCATGCATGCATCCTCACTTGCCCCTCACATTACTTGTCTCTCTGGGTGCCACACTTTGCACATTGAGGACACTGTGCCGTTAAGCTTGGGGGAGTGAGTTCTCACGTTCTTTTTCGATTTGCCACCTTTATTTTCAGTTTTTCACACCGTTTTTCACTTTTGCACTCATTTTTCATTATTTTTCTTTTATTTTGCCATGCATCACGTTTTCCTTACTTTCCTGTGTGCCGCATTGCATAGTTCTATTTTCCTTTTATCTTTACTTCTTTCTTTTTCATCTCATGCTAGAGATGAATTTTCTGTGATGATGTCTACGTGGAGTTAGCTTATTCTATATGCATGCTATATTTGTCGTGTCTTAGATTTCATTTCTGATATCATGTGCTATGACTTGCTTTGCATTTAGGAGTAGTAACCCACACTTTTTCCTCATGAAAATGGATGAAATTTTATTATTAGCTGAGCCTGAATATTCATATGTATGCTATCACAGAAAACACACCAAGATTCACGCATTGAATGCCTATATCTGGAGTACTGATTTCTTTTCCTTTATCACTTCTATATGCATGAATTGTACACTTCACTTCAGGATGATTGAATGATGATTAGCTATGATATATCTGGATTAGTTAGCTTTTTTGTGATCGAAACTGAGTAGATTAGATTACCTTGCTGAAGTTGTCGTGCATGTCTTATAGAGTGAGCCGAGAGTTATATATATTTCTTTCTCCACAAATCTTTAACATCATTTCTCTACTTTTAAAAATCATTGGTGAATCTCCCCTTAGTGATTCTATTTTATGGCATTTCCCCCGCTATTAATTCCTAGCTCCAAATCTCTTATTCTAAAAAAAATAAATAAAATAAAATAAAAAGAGAGGAGAACATTCTTGTATATCATTATCCCTCTCTGAGTTGGGATCATTGTTTATATGTTAAAAAAAAGAAAAAAAAAGAGAGAAAAAGAAAAGAGGAAAAATCCTCAATAAAAGATCCCATCTCACTTTCTTTCTTCCTTCCTTCTCTTCTTTGCCTTTGGAGCTATATAAAAATGGGGATGTAAATATTTTTGTGCCACCACGCTTATAGATAAGCTTGGGGGAGGGGATCCATTGATGTGTGAGAGAGCGACTACTTGACATTGCACGACAACCTAGGCTAAGTAATATTCTATACTCGGTGAGATTGTTTCTAGCTTTACGAAATCCAGAAATCTAAGCCTAGCATTCATTTCATGAAATCCATACTTTTCTATTCCCTCTATTCTATGATGTGATACTCTTATACTCCAGATAGAAAGCGTTTAATTGAAAAGTGTGTGATCTGAGATTTGTATACCGCTTTAGATGATTCAGGCGATGTTAATTTTAAAATCATTCCGTTTTTCATGACTATACCGTTGTTCGCGGGTTTTCTATTTTCTACTTGCACTATTATACTATGATATCAAAATGAGATTCTTTGACATGTATTTCTCACTCGGTGCATGCTATAAGAGTAAGTGAAACCCACGTCCTGAGAAAATGATCTAGCATCCTACCTCTTTCCTACTTTCTTTCTTTCTTTCTTTCTTTATTTTCGTTTGGTTTTCATTCTTCTTCGTTTTTCATTTTTTTTTCGTTTTTCGCCGTTTTCGTTTTCCGAATCCACCGGGTTCGCCTTTTACTTATCTTCCTCGAGGACGAGTAAGAGGCAAGCTTGGGGGATTTTGATCACTCATTATTTTACACCTTTTTTCCGCATGTTTGCATGCCATTTAGATCGCCCAAATCATGTTTTTCACGATATATCGACGATATTGCGATGCTTTTCACGATTTGTTGTTTTTGTCGCATTTCAGGTGATTTGGCGCGATTTGGAGTGATCATGAGATGCGCTCACTCTAGACGGCCACCGACGACCTCCCCGAGGAGTATTTTGCTGTTGGAGAGGAGCGGAAGAAGAATGGACGTCGCAGGAGCGACGAGGAGGCCAAAATAAGCAGAATGGGCATTTTTTGTGTCCCACTCGGCCGAGTGGAGGAGCCACTCGGCCGACCAGCGAGACACCGCTCGGCCGACCCGTTCAGACACGATTTCCATGTGTACTCGGCCGAGCGACGGAGACCACATCGGCCGAGTGACGATACCACGTCCGCCCGAGTGGCGCCCAGACGAAGCCCCTCCAAAATATCGAAGTTACTGTTTTTCGGCCATCTGAGCTTCAGAAGACCCACTCGGCCGAGTGGTAAACCACGTCCGCCCGAGTGCAGCGAAGCCATCGGCCAAGTGACGATAGCTCACTCGGCCGAGCCGCCCCCGAACTGAAGACCCCTGAAGCCCCCGACTTACTGGAAAATTGACAGGGTTTTCACTCGGCCGAGCGACTTTTGTCACTCGACCGAGTGCGATGCGCTGCCTGTAGCGAAATTTGCGGAAAACAGGCTGTGCAGGGGCGTTTTGGTCAGGATTTTTGGACGATTTTTGGGGCTATTTAAGCCCTGTTTTTACCCTAGTTTAGAGAGCCATCTCTTAGATTTTTTGCAGCTTTTTGAGACTACTTTTTGCTTTATTATTTGTGATTGGAGAAGAGGGAAAACTTGGATTTTTGTTGGATTAATTGAAGAACTACATTGGTTTGCATCTCTCTTCCCCAAAAACTCTATTTTTATTGTTTATATCATTGTTGTGATGAATTCCATTGCCTATTTCATTGATTATTTTTGTGCTATTGCTATGATTTGTGAGTAGTCTCCACGTCTTGGGGCGTGGGGATGAACCCTACAAGCCCAATTTCGTATTTGTGATAAATTGGTAGAAATTGTGCTAGAATCAATAATTAGAGATTAGATTGGGATCGAATTACTACGGATAGCTAGGTATTCATATCAATTGGGATTTGCAAGAGATTGGATCCCAATTTGATAGGAAGCCCTAGAAATCCGAATTGGGTTGGAGTCGGACTTTCGAAGTATCGGTTTGCAAGAGATTGGACCGATACTAGGATTTCCGGTTGCAATTCCGTGCCGATACCCGTTTGCAAGAGATTGGATGGGTAGGAACTATTCTAATCTAGATCGTGGACCGAGTTTGCAAGAGATTGGACTCGGTGCACGATTGAACGATGAGGTTGATCCTAATGCTAGCTTTCCTAGACTAGGGTTTGCAAGAGATTGGACCCGACCCTAGGATAGCTATAGACCGGAAACAGCGCGAGAGCGTGAGCTTGGTTCCACATTTAGTTGCACTAGTTCATCCAAATTCTCATTCTAGCAATTTTGATACCGACGAACCACATTTATGAAATACGGTGAGTAGTGGGAATTCCCCATTCCCTAGACGTTCTTTATTTGATTTGATATTTCGCACATTTGTCTGACGATTGTGACAGGATCGCCCAAGGCAATTCTCTCTATTCTTAAATAGCCAGGTGGATTAGGAACAAGCACGGTCATTCGTCCTCCCTGTGTTCGATACCCGCTCGCCGCTATACCGTGCGCTTGCGATAAAACTACAACCGTTCTTTGGGTGTATACTCAGGACCGACCAGTCGTCAACCTCTCCTTCAGAACACCAAAAGCACTCTCACAATCACCCGACCAAACAAAAGCAACATCCTTCCGCGTCAACCTGGTCATCGGCTCAGCAATACGAGAAAAGTCCTTAATGAATCGCCGATAATAACCAGCAAGTCCAAGGAAACTCCGAATCTCAGACGCAGACGACGGAACAGGCCACTCTCTGATGGCCCTAATCTTCTCGGGATCCACTGAAATACCATCTCCAGTCACCACATGCCCGAGAAAAGCAACTCTGTCCAGCCAAAACTCGCATTTCGAAAACTTAGCATACAACCGATGCTTCCTCAAAATCTCCAACACCGTCCTTAAGTGCGAGGCATGCTCTTCCTCCGACTTCGAATAGATCAGAATGTCGTCAATGAAGATAACGACAAACTTATCCAAAAAGTCGTAGAAAATCAGGTTCATCAGATTCATGAAAACTGCGGGCGCGTTAGTTACGCCGAAAGGCATAACCACGAACTCATAGTGTCCATACTTCGTCCTGAACGCTGTCTTCGGAACATCTCCCTTCTTCACCTTCAACTGATGGTAACCACTCCTCAAATCCAATTTAGAAAACACCCTCGAACCTCCAAGCTGATCAAAAATATCATCGATGCGAGGCAACGGGTATTTATTCTTAATGGTCACCGCATTCAACTCCCGATAGTCCACGCACATGCGACGCGAACCATCCTTCTTCTTCACCAACAGCACCGGTGCTCCCCACGGAGACACGCTGGGATTAATATAACCCTTCTGCAAGAGCTCATCCAACTGCCTACGCAACTCTTCCAACTCTGCTGGCGCCATACGATATGGTGCCTTTGAAATGGGCTGCGCACCTGGGATAAGATCAATAGAAAACTCCAAAGCTCGATCAGGCGGCAATCCAGACATCTCCTCGGGGAAGACGTCACCAAAATCACGCACCACAGCTGGCCACTCCAACTCCATCTGCATAGCCACGACATCCACTGGTCTGGCCCAAAATCTGACCGGACCCAGCGAACTGCTACCACGACTGAACTCAAACACCGGATGTCCAGGAATCTCGAACACCACCTTCTTTCTCCGACAGTCGATCGTAGCATAGAAGCTCGCAAGCCAGTCCATCCCAAGGACCGCATCGTAATTGATGATGTCGTGGACAATGAAATCAGCACAAAGCTCACGCCCACAAACCACCAACGGGCAAGAATTGCACCCACGATGCACCGAGACTACACCGTTCCCTGTGACGATATTCCAACTCTTAGGAAGAGGGGACGTCGACAAGGAATGCTTCTCCACGAAGCTCCGGGCTAGAATGCACATCGATGCACCAGAGTCAAAGAGGACTCGTGCAAGAAATGTGCAAACCAAAACCACACCTAACAAGCAATTAACAATCAAATCCTAGTCTAGCAGCGATCATGAGCAAGCAACCAACATAATCAAAGATCAAACTACTAAGGAAGATAAATAGCTAGAATGAGCGTTACCTGCAATAACTTCATCCACGGCCATGCTCTCCTCCTCAGTCATCAGAAAGGCCTGCCATCTCGACGGAACAGCCTGCCGAAAGGCCTGTCTCTGTGGAACAAGGGGCGCTCCACGTCCAACGGGCACAGGAGCTCGCTGCTACAACGGATGTGCTGCAATAGGAGCCCGCCAAGGCTGCCTCGACTTCGGACACTCCCGGATGGTGTGGGCAGGATCTCCGCAGACAATGCACTGCCCCAGAAACCTCCTACACTGATCCCTGAGGTGTTCAGTCTTGCCACAGAAATGGCAAGTCTTCAGAATAGGCCCTCCTGGCCTCTTGAACTGCACCGGATGATTAGACTTGAAACCAGGCCTAACCACCGCCCTGGCCTGCTCCATAGGCCTCTTCCCAGCTCCGGAAACATGTCCCTTCCTCTGATTCAAATTCAACTCTTGCTGCCTCGCAGCAATCAGAACCTTCTGATATGTCTCCAAGTCAGAAGAGGTCACAAAGCTCTGAAGCTCCAAGGCAAGTCCGTGAAGAAATCGCTGAGCTTTCTCATCGGCATCTTGCACCATCTTAGGTGCAAACCGACTGAGCCTCGTGAACTCTTGGTGGTACTGATCCACCGACAAGCTCCCCTGCTTCAGATCTATAAAGCGCTGCAGCATCACCTGCCTAGCAGCCTTCGGGAAGAACTCTCCATCAAATCTGGACTTGAAGGTAGCCCAGACGATCGGCTCCACCAGCATCTTCTCTTCCGCATCCCACCAATTCCTGGCTTTGTCCTTCAGCTGCCTCTTAGCCAAATCAACCCATCCAGCCGGGTTAATCTTCGCCATCGTCAGGTTATCCTCAATGTTCCTTATCCACTCGTCGGCAGCCAGAGGACCCTCAGATCCATCAAAATATGCGGGACCCAGCTCCCGAAATTGCTTCGCTCCCGGCTCAGAGCGAGGGGCATCCGGAAGGGCCCGGGCAGCTCGAGCAAGTGGAGCATTCTGGACGTGCAGGAGCACGCCCTGCTGCACTTGCATCATCTGGATCATCATCCGCATCATCTCACCGTTGGTGGGTTCCCGCTCAGGCTCCTCATCATGAGGAGGCGCACCACTACCTCCACCACGGGTGAATCGCCTTCCTGCCATCTAGTGACACAGAAAACGAAGCAGATTAGACTCATAGATTATGACTCGGATATCGAATTTATTTGTTGGACAATCTTATATTATTATTGTTATCCCTGATAATTGCAGTTACAGAGGGACCTGCATGGGCCACCACTAAAACCTGTCACGCCCCGCTTCCCTAAAATGGAGGCGAGACGTGAGAAGGTCCGCACGAGAGTGGAGCTGCAAAGCCCCAAACCTGATAAGCGTCAATTTAGTATAAGCAGGTCCCTGTAATCGCAAAAGGAATAACAACAACAATAATAATAATGAGGCGGATATAAAATACCAATCCCAAAGTTCGTCCACAAAATATTCAACATCATAGAAAAGCCACCAGGCTAACAGAAAAGAGTCTAAGGCCCAGAACAAGGCCAACAAAACAACACAAACATTACAGAGTATCGAACTAGGTGCCACGCACCGACAACTAAGCAGTCCAACAAAAGTAGCTAAACGACGACACTAAGACTGATCCCCAGTGTCAACGTAGTCCTCGATCAACGCGGGTCCTGACTCAGCGTCAGCGAACACCACGTCCTCAGCAAGTAACTCAGGCTCGGGCTCTAACATGTGTCACCCAAAAGAGAAAAGTGGCACATGTCAGCAAGTCGAAAGACTTGTGCAAGGAAACGGGAATAAAGGTAAACTAGCAACCTAGCAGTTAAAACATGGTGCATGGCAAGTAAAGTAAGGTGGTAGCAAGTAAAGTAAAGGAGAGTACAAGTGGCAAGTGGTTGCTGTGACAAGTAGTGTCAAGTAACAAGTACAAGTACAAGGGATCACTCAACGAGTGCCCTATGCCCTCAGGCTGTGTTCAAGTGTCAAGTACAAGGGATCACTCAACGAGTGCCCTATGCCCTCAGGCTGTGATGCGCTCGTCTTCTGGAACATGAGCCAGAAAGTGTATTTAAAAAGTATGGCGTATGGGTGCACCTAGCCGGAACAAGTAGCACTAGTATGTAGCGATGCTACGCAATCACGATGAGTATTCAAGTATGCAATGACATGAGCAGATATTCGTGTACAGTTAATAGAAATTAAACGTGACAGGCAGAATGCAATGACATGAACATATTCGCGTACCGTTAATTAAATTAAACATGGCAGTTAAAATGCAATAGCAGGTAAGGATGCATGGATGACATGAACAGTTAATACGCGTACCGTTTAGGGAAATTAAACGTGACATACAAGCATGATGAGGGTGACGGACCAAGCTTCGTTGTCAAGCTAGGTCAATGGCGTCTAGATGGCTATCCTTTCACCGTCTAGTCTCTTTTACGCTAAAGCAAGGTAAATGGCCTAAAACATGGCCTAAATCAAGAGATGCAAGTTTCACTTGCCTGATACCGGAATTGACGAGCAATGAAGATCGTCACACAAGCTAACTACGGAATGGATCACTGTTATAGCAAAACAATTATTAGCACAATGATCCTAAATAAGTTTCTTATTAGAACCCTAATCATCTAATCAATCCATTTTATTAGGGTTTCACAATGTCAATGTGGGTTATGCTAAAATTAAAGGAATCGAGTATTACCGCGTAGGGAATGGAAGAATAACGCCGAGCAACCACGGCGACGGAAGAAACGCTCCGGGGAACCTAGGGTTCAGATCTGGAAATGATTGGAGAAGTTTGGAGAAATAGGGTTTTGGGGGGATTTTGGGGGTTTGATGGAGATTTGGGGAAGATGAGAGGTGGAAAGAGTGGAGGGAGGGTTTGGATGATGGAGGATGAGCTTGGATGAAGGAAATAGGGTTTTGGGGAAGATGGGGGCTCAAAGGGGAAGAAATTAGGGTTTTGGGTCGTGAGGGAGGAGAAGAAAACGTTTGGAGGGGTATTTATAGAGTTTGGTGGCGGCTAGGGCAAAACTAGGGTTTCCTGCACTGCTTAGTCGGTCAAAGACCAACTGCTGACCGACTAGTTTGAGAACTAGTCGGTCGGTTGACCAATGTAGACCGACTAAGTGTAAACAGTAGCTCCAGTCGAAAACCTGAACTAAGGTTAGTCGGTCCAAGAACAACTACTGACCGACTAGTTTGAGATCTAGTCGGTCGATGAACGTTCTTAGACCGACTAAGAGTAAACATTAACTAGTGTCAAAAATAGTTGATGAGTTAGTCGGTTAAAGAAGCATTACCGACCGACTAGTTTGTAACCTAGTCGGTCAACCAACGTTCTTAGACCGACTAACGATAACCAGTAACTCCTGAATAATTTAGAAAGCCAACTAGTCGGTCCAAGAAGGATTGCCGACCGACTGGATCGTCATCTAGTCGGTCGGTGGCCCTTCTTACACCGGCTAATTAGCACAAAAAGTTCCGATACGGAGCGCGGAGCTCCGGGATCAATTCCTAAGACTCCTAGGCTTGATCTAATAGTAAGATACGACAGTCATGAAGCCCGTCATGAATGACTGACTCCGAAATCGACGATCCTACGGAAGAAGCTAAGAAAACACGACGATATGATCGAAAATGAAAGTTACGGAGACGAAAACCACATATAGGGAGAAAATCCACCAAAACACATAATATAATATAATATAACCAGATACATGAAAACCAGTCGTTACAGATACCTTAGCAAGTAATATTGGCTCAAGCTCCAACCCCAATAGATACCAACTTGTGGCAAGATTCGTTTAAGCGGCATGACATGTACATTCTTTCTAAATGGATGGTTATGTGTTCAAATTACTAACATTATGCTATGAGATTTTTCCAATATAAATTACAACTCAAATTTACCATGTAACCACTTGAGTCTATGCACATTCTCTATTTTCCGTTGGCTTTCTTCACCATTACCACGTTGAACAGCCACTCATGATATTGGTGTTGGGAAAAATCTGAAAAAATATCAAACAATACCAAGTGTGCACATCAGAATATATGAAATATCGTGTCGCCAACCAAAACAATGCAGAGTTAGGATCTTGGATGAATCATAAGAAGCACAAAGAAAACCACCACAGAATCAAGCCAAACAATCACACAGAGACACAGATTTATACTGGTCGGCCCAACCTATGGCCTACGTCCAGTCTTTCGTTGTCACGGCTTCCACTAAATCAGAGATGTCAATACAAATAATACACTGACTACCAATCTCCTCCAATACAATATGTATGCCTTCTCGACAAAATAACTCTAGCACTCTAGTAATTACAATGTCTCATGTACACATCCAGTGGAGAGATCTTACCAGTCTCTCTAGAACAAGGAATACTCCTCTCCCAAAGCTCGTAGTCACCTTCTTCGTGAAGACGCTAGGAAATCTCCGCTATTCTTCATCGCATAGATTTTCGCGTTTTCGATGCATTGCCTTCGCGTGTGTATCTCTTGGTATTTATATGATAGAAACTATCCATAGGGTAGAAGAGGGTCTTTTCTATCATGCCCATCTGATTAAACCCTTTTGGGAATCAACGGTCGAGATTAGAAGCTCAAATCTGGCCGTTCTAGGGTTTCTGTGCATCTGCACGGCCGTGCTGCAAATCCGCACCGCCGTGCGCCAACTACGACTGAAAAACAGAGCGCTGAGAGTTGCACAGGCGGTGTGCACAGCCGTGATAAATAAACAAAGAGCTACCTGGTGTGCTGATTCATGGAAAATATTACATATTTAGCCCTTCATTTAGCCCCATTTTGTGCATATATGGTACTTATTTGGTCTCGAAAATGATCGTATTTTGAATACCATTAATTATCAGAGCAAACTCTCATTTTATGTACAAAATAGCAATAAACTGAGTATTTCTGCCCTTTTTATATTTTTCATGAGAAGAACTCGATCTCACGATTCTAACGACTATTTATTTGTGTTTTTCTGAGATCTGTGCTCATTACTATGAATTTTTGAATGCAGAATACTATTTAAATAGAGAAATACGGCCTAAAATACGCAATACGCGTACGAATTCATATGCGGGCCACGTGGCAATATCCTGGCCGCTCACCTCTTCATCCGACAGGATACAGCAAAGGGAGACACGGCATCATCATCACCATTGGATCCTGATCCAACGGCTGTGCAGCAGCAGTCGACGCATCAATATGGGGACACGTGGCGTTCATCCGCTGAATTCCTGACTTATCGAACAGATCAAGCGATCGAGCGACGCGGCCCAATCTCATTCGCCCGATCATCAACGAACGGCCACGATCATCTCCGAGTCGAATTCGGAGCGACCAAGCGAAGAAGGCGACAATCATATCCCACAGGGACACGTGGCGCGATCTACGATGTCTCCCGCCCGATCCAATGGTCGTGAATTTGCCTCATTCAAATTTCGAAACACATATACAGCGGGGTGATGTGGCGGCATCTTGATCGTCCATATCTTGATCCGACGGCCTGGATTCACTCCGAGAGGGATTCGGATACGAAATCGGAGCGGGCGACATGGCTTCATCCTCACCGCTGCATCATGATCCAACAGTCACGATTAACTCCAAGCTGGGTTCGAAGAGGGGAGCAGATGCGGGCGTGAGCAAGCAAGGGTCCGATCCGCGAAGCCACATGGCGCCTGCACGTTCCATCCCGCACTGATCTGACGGCTGAGATTTGCGCCGACAGTAGGGTTGCAGGTTTAAGTGATTTTAGAATGGGTTTGAGCAAAATTTTAGGATCTGATACCGACCTAATACCCCTATAAATACCCTAGTATTCTAGAGAGTATACACACCAGTTTTGAGCGTATTTTGAGCGTATTGGAGGGGCTACAGAGCGTATTTTCGTGAGATTTTCTGGGGATTTAGAAACAGAGATCAGAGGCTCTTGCAGAAGAAATTCAGAGGCTTTTTGAAGAGTTTTGGTGATAGAAATCTCAACTTATACCTTGTATTTCATGTATTTAGCATGTATTTTGACCTTTTGATCATGTACTTGCTAATGAAACTGAGTTTTCTTCTCTCCATGTGTGGCTAGTGACTTCATGTGTTGGTTGTGATGTAGTTAGGCTATGTGATCGTTGATTTTGTTATCTTTTTTCCCTATATGCATGTTATAATCACGTATTTCATTGATTTCTATGTATAAGCTAATTAAGTATGTTAATCGGAGACGTGTGCATGCTTAATTGAATATGATCTGAGTAAGACTTATTCGTGATACGATCCGAGAGGATGTATCGTGACCTGAGAGGACACTTGTGCGCACTTTCTTTATGAAATCGACGTTATATGAGATTACTTTTTGGCACTCTTGTTTACGCGTTTTATCGCCATACCTTCCGACGTTCTTATACCCTAGCCGGATGAGACGTTGAGTTATAGAAAAGATATTCAAAATTATTGATTACAAAACCCTTAATGAAATCACAACCGAAACATGCTCCTCTTATTGGCTCTGTATATCGACTCTCCGTACTTGATTTCTCGTTTACTTAAAACCATCATCATAATTATCTCATCTTCAAGAGGTGGTAGTTTTTTCATCATTTTATTAATCTTTGGAAAGTGATTCTTTTAGCTTACAGGTCGAATGTCACGTGGATTTGATACTTGACTCTCCAGGTTTACTACTTGATCGATTTCCTTCACTTGGGAGTAGCGCTTGCGCATTTTGAGACAATTCATGTGCACGGGCAGTTTGCACGGCCGTGCAAAATAAACAGAGAGCTGCCTGGTGCATCTTTTGACACGCACGGTCGTGCAAAGACACGCACGGCCGTGTCACCTCCCAGATTCTAAAATTGAAGCATAAACCAACAAACTCTACCCTGCTTCAAATTTCTTCAACAACCATGGCATACGCAAGCTCTCTATAGCAACTCTACCCAAATACCAAACATCTCTATCTAGATCTAGAATTTACGAAACTTGTGACAACGAGAAAACGTTAACCACTCACCATGTGTAAATCAAGCTCAAGCAATGCCTAAGCTAGACTGCAGGAACGATCTTCGTGAGCATGTTTACAGGATTATGATCCATTGAGACCTTCTCCAGTGCTATCACCTTCCTTTCTTCTTGAAGAAAAAGGCCCTGCACCTCTATATGCTTGGTCCTCGAATTGTAGGCATGATGCTCCGCCAAGTGAATTACGCTCTGACTGTCGCAATAAACCTTCGTCACTTCTTGCGGTATACCCAAGTCTCTCAGTAGACTCCTCAGGTACTTGCCTTCCTTGATCGCCTTAACTGCAGCTATCAGTTCCGTCTCCGTGGTTGACAATGATAAAATGGAATGAAGGACCGATCTCCATGATATCGCGGCAGTGCTCAAAGTAAACACATACCCAGTCGTAGATCTCCTTCTGTCTCTGTCACCTGCAAAATCTGAATCACAGAATCCAGATATCACTAACCCGTCTACCTTGTCAAAAAACAAACCAGCGTCGGCCGTTCCATTTAGATATCTTAGTATCCACTTCACAGCCTGCCAGTGTTCCTTTCCAGGATTTGCCATGTATCTGCTGACGACTCCAACTGCCTGGACTAAGTCTGGATGTGTACTAACCATAGCATACATCAAACTTCCCACGGTGCTAGCATAGGGGACTGTAGACATGTAGCGTGCCTCCTCATCGGTCCTAGGTGACAGTCTCGCAGAAAGCTGGAAGTGAGCACCTAGCGGTGTGGTGACAGGCTTCACCTTCTCTATTTCATAGCGTGCTATGACTTTCTTGATATAGCCCTCCTAGCTCAACCTTAACTCCCCTTACTTTTTGTCTTTGCTGGTTTCCATGCCAAGGATCTTCTTCGCAGGCCCTAGATCATTCATGTCAAACTCTTCTGCAAGCTTCCCCTTCAACCTATTGATTTCATTCATGTCCATTGACGCAATCAGCATATCATCAATGTACAGAAGTGAGTATATCCTTGACCCACCATCAAGTGTGCTAGCATAAATATATTGGTCCTTTATACTCTGCTCGAAACCAATGCTCATCATGAAGGTGTTAATCTCTTATACCACTGCCTTGGACTATGTTTCAAACCGTATAAGGATTTCTTTAGCTTGCATACCTTCTGCTCTTGCCCCTCAATCACGAAGCCTTCAGGCTGGCGCATGTAGATTTCTTTCGCAAGCTCTCCATGTACGAACGCCGTCTTAATATCCAGCTGTTCCAACTCTAAGTTCTGAACTGCTACCAAGGCCAACAACACACGGATCGACTTGTGTCTTACCACAGGCGATAAAATCTCATTGTAGCCTACTCCTTTCCTCTGTGCAAATCCTTTGGCCACCAATCGAGCTTTGTACCTCACATCATCGTCATCTCCTTTTTTGACCTTGTACACCCACTTGCAACCAGATAGGTTGTTTTTATATATAGTTTTCACAATCATTTCATTCACGTTTTATTCCACTTCGTCCCGTTTTCCATGCCATTTTCACCACCTTTTCTTCCTTTTTACGCTTTTGGTCTCTCCTCTGCATTTCAGGTGAATTCAGGGAATCATGAAGTTAAAAGTGACTTTTGGGGCTTTTGGAGCAAAGTTTGGCACTCGGGGCTCAATTTCATGGATTTTTGAGCTTGGGTGGATTTTTGAGCTCATTTGGTGGAGGTTGTAGATCGTGTGGCTGGACCTTTGTTGTTGGAGGATGAGACTTGGAGATGATGCTAGAGTTGAGGGAAAACTGGAGTGCCTTGGAATGCCATTGAGCATTATGTATAGCTGGAGCTTGATGTGATTTTGTAGCAATGTAGCAATGAGCCTGGAGAAGATTGAAGGTAGAGCTTTGAGCCTAGAGCTTTGTAGAAGTGAGATGTGAGATTAGGAGATGAAGCAATGCTGGAGTTGAGGGATGATGCAGCTTAAGCACTGGAGTGTAGAGCTGGAGATGAAAACCAAGGCTACATGTCCGTATGGAACCCCTCCATATGGTCGTGTCATTTTTCTCAGCAGGGCCAAGGCAGCACAAGATCTATACGGCCATATAGACTAGCTTCATACGGCCGTATCATTCCACCTCAAGCCAATAGCATAGCTGGAGCATATGAACTTTGATGGGAAGCTAGAGATGAAGGGAGACTTGGAGAAGACCTCATACGGCCGTTTCAAGCAGCCTATACGGCCGTTTCATTTTTTCTTATCGCAACGGCATGAAAGCAAGCCACACATTCGTATGGTCTCTCCCATACAGCCGTATCATCTCACAACCAGCAGCTGAGGTGGGGTGCAAGACATTCTACACGACCGTATTGACTAGCTCCATAAGGCCATGCCATTCTCCTCTCCCCCAAGAAAAGGCAGGAGCATATTTCATACGGTCGTATGAATCTAATTCATACGGCCGTGTCATTCTCCTCTCCACCAAGTGCGCAATATTCTTGGATCGATGAAGCAGCGTGGTTCAACGATGCGACCGTTTGAAATCGGGTTTGGAGCTACACCCGATTGACTTAGGGTTGTATATAAAGGCCTAGGCGCCGTCATTGACATCGGTGTAGGTTGGGTTTGCCTATCATTGCATCGTGACATCGGGGGGTAGAACATGACATAAGGGAATAACCTATCATGCATCATGACAGTAAGGGATAGGCGAATACCCTTAGGTCACACGACCTCTCCCGAGTCCCAATGAACCCGGCAACCGGTTGATTACTAGTCTAACCCTAACCTTAGTCCAATGGCTGGGATTCTCCACGCCTTAGAGCTTTTATCCCATGATCCACACTCTTTCTATTCTTCACCTATCTTTCACTCGAATACTCATAAACCGATACTTACTGACCGCCTCCTCATGTTCGACTCGTTAGCGACTACACACGACCCGTGCACTGCGGTTTTATGAGCATCGTCCCCTTGGGATTGACCATCAGTCCTTTGCCTTATCCCTAAGAGAGAATGGAAATAGTCTTAGCCTAATGGTGTCGTTGGTGATGTCATTCATCTTCAAAGTATCCATCTTCTCCAAAAAGTTGTTTAGATGCTCGTTTGGGTTTTCCATGGGAGATCCTGAGAATTGGTCCCTCTGTATGAAATCCACCAAGGACGTCTTGAGCTCAAAGTTGTTGGGCTCCACCGGTGGCATCTGGATGCTAGATGTCGACCCATTGAAGGGCATGGAGTAGTCCAGGAGCGATCTAGGAGGTGGTGGAGGTGGTGGTTCGGGACCATTCTCGGGATTGTGTATTTCTGCCATCATTTCAAGGGCTTGTCTCCTTCTCCTTTGGGCGTTAAGACTTCTTGCAGTGGCCTCAATCTCTGGATCAAGATGGTGCAAATCCACAATGCCTTGAGATTTTCTGTGCATGCAAAAGAGTCACACGAAAGGGCAAAACGTCATGAGCAGCAAGAATTAATGACAAAAAGAGATATGAACAAAAGTAAACTAAAATACGTAGTCTATCAACAAAGACTAAAATCGATATCAATTTGTGCCTCCCAAGCAACGGCGCCAAAAAGCTTGTTCGCTCTCGCGAAGCTGATAATATTTATACCGCATCACATAGTGTCGTGTGTAGTGCTATGGGTCGAACACATGGAGGCATTCATCGAGTACCGATTTATGTTCTTCATTTAAAAGCTACGCAATCGGATTAGTGATTGAAGGATGAAATAGAAAAGGGGTGAATCAAATGATAAAACTCTGGGGTTTAGGGAATCCCCACCATTGGAGTAGAGTTAGGATTGGATTAGTAATTAACCGGTTGTTGGATTCATTGGGACTCGGGAGAGGTCGTCTAACCTGAGGAAATTCTCATATCCTGCACTCTCGTGATGCATGATAGGATATTCCCTTACATCATCTCCTATCTCCTGCTCTCGCGATGATGTAATAGGCCTACCTAACCTATACCGATGCCGACTCTCGTCGATACATCGGTATACGTTAGGCATGTTACGCTCGATGAATATCCCCAATCTTCCTCCTAACCACGGTGCCGTTTGGGGATTAGACCTATATCCGGAGGGCTCTAATCGACGCCCGACTCTAGTCGACCACACCGATAGCATGGATCATCATAGGGATCGGAACCACGGATTGGTCCCGACTATCGTCGTCAGCCAATCTGATCACCCCGAAGGGAAGGGGTCGAATCTACGATGATAATCGACATCTTAATATATCCCTAATCTCAATTAGACCAACAATTTGGTTAATTAAATCATCCAACCCATGGCCCTAATCCAATGGGGTTCAACTCATTGTCCTAGGTGGAAACTACTCACTACCCACTACAATAGAATCAATTCCAACTATGGGTGCAATGAGAAAAGCCATTGATTCAGATTCAATCACAAGAGACAGCAAAATGAACACAAAAGGAATCACTAAATAAGGTTTCTATTAACTATGTCTAATTTATTACAATAAGACCTAGCTAATGCGGAAATAAAATTTAAAAATTCCTTAGAAAACCCTTGGAAACCCAGAAAAATGGCTAAACAGAAGATTGGTTCGCTCAAGGAGGAAGATGGGTTTATATACAAACGCCCAAAAGATCAAAAAGCCCTCAACTGCTCCACAGATGGGTACCCAGGTGGCTTCAGGAACCAATTCGATGCAACCATGTCGAAAACGATGTGATCTCGTCGTTCCCTTGCGTAAAATGGAAGTGCGGAGGCTACAACGACGCAGTCCCTCGCTAGGGACACGGTCACATCAAATCCGACTTCGTTTCCACGTTAGCTTCTAAACACCCACGTAGTATTCTGCAGTTCTTCAGGATAACGCAGCCGCATTATCTGTAGTCACGTGGGCCGCGTCGGTTGCAAATCTTCAAGTCTTCTCCTTAGCGATGCAGCCATTTGGAGATCTTTAACGTGGCCGCGTAGATTTGGGTTCTGGAGATTTTTGACGCGGCCATTTGGTGCACTCCTACGTGGCTGTGTGGAATTGTATATTGCTCAGCTGTGTCGTGATCACGTGGCCGTGTCGAAATCGATGCGGATGTGTATATCACAACACTTCTCTCTTTTCCCCAATTTGTATGCTTGAAGCTCCCGACTCTGTTCCTTTCGTCCTCTTGCGCCATAATTACGCCAAATGGTCCCTAATCAGCACATGTATCCTACAAATCACAGAAGGGACCATAAAAGCAAAAGAGGAAACCAAAATAGGGAAAATGGGGGAAAACAGAGAAATAAACAATGAAAACATGTATGAACAAGTGAGAAAACTATATACAATAAACACTCATCACCAGACTATAGTTATTGGGTTTTTATTGGGTTTTTGGGTTGAATTTCTGAATATCCGCAAACTTTAGTGGATTTGTATATAAGTGACGAATTAATTGGGGTTAACCATGCTTTTTTGCTGGAGATTTGTGAGCCGTCACCTTGGAGAATGGATTGTTTTTTTATATTTTCTACGATTCGATCATTGGTGAACGGTTAGAACTCAATTACTTTAATATATCTTTGCATTATTTTTAATTCTCTATCTGGTGGTACAATTTTTATTATGTTTGCAATGCCTTTGACTCGTCTTAAAATGTGTGAGCGCTACTCCCAAGTGTAGGTGATCGATCAAGTAGTAAACCTGGAGAGTCAGGTGTCGAATCCACGGGACAGCCGACCTGCAAACCAAAAGAATCTGTTTCTAAAGATTAATAAAACGATGAGACACTACCACCTTTCGAAGGTGAAGTAATCGTGATGATGGTTTAAATTAAACGTGAAAGTAACACTACAATACGTACGGTAAAGTCGATCTAGAAACCAATGAGAGAAGCATGTGTCGGTTGTGATTTCGTTAAGAGTTTTGTAATCGATGATTTTGAATATCTTTTCTATAACTCAACGTCTCATCCCGCTAAGGTATGAGAACGTCGGAAAGTATGACGATAAAGCACGTAAAATAGTGCAAAAAAGTAATCACGTATAACATCGTTTTCATGAAGAAAATACACACAAGTGCCCTCTCAGGTCACGATACATCCTCTCGGATCATATCACGAATAAGTCTTACTCATATCATATTCAATTAAGCATGCACACATCTCCGATTAACACACTCAATTAGATTCTACGTAGAAATCGATGAAATACGTGATTATAACATGCATATAGGGCAAAAAGACATCAAAATCAACGATCACATAGTCCTAAATATATCACAACCAACACATAAAGGTACTAGCCACGCATGGATAGAAGAAAACTCAATTTCATTATTAAATACATGATCAAAAGCTCAAAATACGCGCTAAATACGTGAAATACAAGGTATAAGTTGAGATTTCTATCACCAAAACTCCTACAAAAGACTTAGATCTTCTTCTGCAAGAGCCCCTAGCCTCTGTATCCAAATCCCCAGAAACTCACTCAAAAATATGCAGAAGAGAGCCTCAAATACGCCAGAATACCCACCAAAACCCTAAAATACGCTTAAATGCACATATTGCAGGTTTGGGAATTGCTAGCAGGTCCAAACCCGCATCCAATTAATTCAAATCCGCATTCGATTGTCGTTGCAAACCCTCGCCGTCTGATCGAGGCGGGATGCGATAGGAGAACGCCACATGTCTTCGGATTGTCGCGCCTGCTTCACGCTTCGACCCGCTCTGCATTCAAGCCAAATCCAATTAGATTACTCCACAGCCGTTTGATTCGATCATGATGGGATATGGTCATGCCACGTGGCGCCGGGCGCTGCTCCATTCCTCGCTCTGCATCCAAGCGCTCTGATTACGCTAGGCCGTTGGATCTTTATCGAGCAGTCCACGAGCTAGCCACGTCGCCCCGCAAAGTTAGATGCTTTAGATCCCATTCGAATGAGTGGGAACCGTCCAGATCATGCCACGTGTCTGCCTGCGAGCGGGGCACATACGTTTTCTTATTTCCCTCGTATTTGCACCGTATTTCTTCATTTAAAATGGTATTCTGCATTCAAATATTCATAGAAATTGACACAGATCTCAGAAAAATATGAGTTAATAGTCGTTGGAATCATAAGACTGATATCTTCACATGAAAATACTAAAAGAGTAGAAATACTCAATATATTTCTGTTTTAGGCATAGAATATGAGTTTGCTCTAATAAATAAGGGTATTCTAAATACGATTGTATTATAGACCAAATAAGTACCATATATGCACAAAATGGGGCTAGATGAGGGGCTAAATATGTAATATTTACCATGAATCACACCCCCAACTAGCGTTTTGCTAGTCTCTAGCAAAAAGAGCGACTAAATCGGAGGTTTAAAAATATTAAATCCTTCCAATTGTCTAAGGCTTGGCTCAATAACGCACTTTTCATCATAATATTTACACGAATATACACAATTATGAATGGGATGGATCAAATCCATGACATTTTCTCTAATCTAGTTTAAATACATAACATATAAGCATCGTTTTGCATAGGCCAAAAGTATAACACAACATCAATTCATAATTTTCTAATTTTCAAGGAATCGGCATTATTTAAAGATCGTCTGATTCATGGGTGTTGAGTTTGTCATATCTTTTTTTTTCTCTTTTCCTTTTTTTGACTTAGAATGATCCATGCATCGAGCTTTCAGTTAATGACTCCTAGGCCAGACTACCTTCGAGCATTAGGCTTAGAAGGGCCCCTCGAACTTAATAACTCGAATCATCTTAGTTTTTATTATCTTTTTTCTCGAGTGCACTCCCCATATATCCATCTTTCAACGCGAATCTCCAATGCTTCTGAAGCACGAAGACCCGGCTACTTGATAAACTCATGGGAACGGTGCACTTTATTCTTTTTCTCATTTTTTAAAGCAATTCACACCCATTCATTAGACTCACATTTCAGCACATATTTATGGCCACATTCCTCTTCAAAAAGGAAATTATTCCTATCAATCATGTCCACTTTAAACTTATGCATCACAACGACTTGCATGGAATTAATTCAAACCATTTCGAGATATTAGCCATGAAATTTGAAACTTTTCATAAGGGGCATATTAATGATTAATTCCATGAAGAGAAAAATAATGAATTCAAGCCATAAACAATTTTTAGAATGCCATTAATGCATAACCATCCGATAAAGTGACACTTTAAGAGGGCTTAGATGATGGTTAGAAGATGAGTGATGGTGATTTATTCTTTTCTCTCTTTTTTATTAAAAAACTAAGATAAAAAAATCTCCTAACAAAAAGTCTAATATACTCCCCCCAACTAAAAGACAAACACTGTCATCAATGTTGAAAAGAGAATACTAGAGTCAAAATTCCTAAGAAAAATAAAAAGTGTATAGTAAAGAACAAAAAAAAATCTACTATTACTGAGTAAGGAAAGAAAACACCGGTTTAAGTGCCACTCGAAGGTGGATCTGTATGCTCCATGGTTGTATCCTTCTTGGTCCAAAGTTCTTGAAAGTGTTTCAGTCGTTGCCCATTGACTTTGAACTCCCTCCCGTCTTTCTCATTCACCACAATTATCGCTCCGTGTGGAAAAACTTGTTTGACATGAAATGGGCCCGACCACTTGGAACATGGCTTCCCTGGAAATAAATGCAACCGTGAGTTATAAAGAAGAACTTTTTCCCCAAGGTTGAATTCCTTCTATAGGATTGTCTTGTATGCACAGCTTTCATTCGTTCATTTGCCAATTTCACATTTTCATACGCTTCCATCCTTAGCTCTTCAAGCTCCAAAATCTGCAATGTACGAGAATCATTTGATGAGTTATCAAGCAAATTTAAAGCTTTAATAGCCCAATAAGATTTATGCTCTAATTCAACGGGGAGATGGCAATTTTTTTCCATAAACTAAACGGTAAGGAGATATCCCTAAAATAGTCTTGTATGTCGTCCTGTAGGCCCATAAAGCTTCAGGCAAGCGCAGACTCCAATCTTTACGCGTGGGATTCACCGTTTTCTAAAGGATATTCTAAATCTCTCTATTTACAAGTTCAGCTTTTCCATTCGTTTGGGGGTGGTATGGAGTTGAAACTTTATGTATCAGCCTAAACTTCTTCATCAAATTTGTGAAGAGCCTATTGCAATAGTGGAATCCTCCATCATTATTAATGGCCTTTGGTACTCCAAAGTGCACGAAGATATTCTCTTTAAAGAAGTTTAGCACGGTGGATGCGTCATTGGACCTGCAAGGAATACCCTCCACCCATTTAGAAACATAATAAATTGCAACTAGTATGAAAACATATCCGAACGAAGGTGGAAAAGGTCCCATAAAATCAATCCACCAACAATCAAATATTTCTATCTCTAACATGGGATTTAATGACATCATATTTCTTTTTATGATTCCCCCAACTGTTGACAACGCACACATGATTTACAATAAGCATATGCATCTTTAAACATGGTGGGCCAGAAAAATCCACTTTGTAAAATTTTTGCAACAGTTTTATGAGTGGAAAAATGTCCTCCACATACCCCATCATGGCAAAATTGTAAAACACTACTAATCTCCTCCACATACCACATACATCGCCTCACAATTTGGTCTCCACAATATTTAAAGAGATAAGGATCGTCAAAGTAGAAAGATTTTACATCATGTTTGAAACATTTAAAATCAAGAGAGACCAATGTGATGGAGTTCTACATGTCACCAAATAATTGACTATGTCCGCATACCATGGTAGAGTAGAGACGGTGAAAAGTTGCTCATCGGGGAAGGAATCTCTCAACGGTGTATCTGATGACTATTTTACTACCATCAATCTAGAGAGGTAATCTGCTACATGATTATCCACTCCCTTCGTGTTGCATATCGCGATGTTGAACTCCTGCAAAAGAAGAATCCATCGTATAAATCTAGGCTTTGTATCATTTTTAGATAATAAATATTTGAGTGCAGAGTGGTCCGTATAGACGACGATGGGCGATCGCAAAATGTAGCTCCTGAACTTGTCGAACGCAAATACCACCGCAAGTAATTTCTTCTCTGTTGTTGTGTAATTTCTTTGAGCATCTTTCATGGTCTTACTTGCGTAGTAAATCATATAAGGAACTTTTTCTTTCTTTTGCCCAAGAACTGTTCCCACTGCGTAATCACTCGCATCACACATAATCTCGAAAGGAAGAGTCAATCTGGAACCTAAAAAATAGGCGATGAGACAAGTAAGGATTTCAGTTTTTCAAATGAATTTTGACACTCTTGTGTCCAAATAAATTCAGTATTGAAGTTAATAAATTGCAAAGAGGTCGAGAGATAGCGCTGAAATTCTTTATGAAGCGTCTATAAAATCCTGCATGACCCAAGAAGGAACAAATATCTCTGACACTTTTTGGTGGTGGCAACTTCCTTATAACCTCAACTTTTGCCCGATCCACTTGAATACCTGCTTTAGAAACTAAGTGACCAATTATCAAACCTTCTGTAGTCATGAAGTGGCACTTTTTCCAATTGAGTAGCAAGTTCTTCTCTTTACACCTGCATAAGACTAAGTTAGATAAACAATTTTCGAAAGATGTACCATATACAGAAAAATCATCCATAAATACTATATTTAATGTTAAATTAGCTTCTTGTTATATTGTTTTGGATTGTTGTTCAAGATGCTATCTTTATTGGGAATTTATGAGAAAGATGACATCTTTGTGTTGTTAGTCCACCCCATTTGTTAAATCAATGGGATAGTTGTGATCTTTATTGTGTTATTTGCAAGATTGGACTCTTTTCATGCAAGTTGCTGTCTTTCTCATCCAAGTTATAGTCTTTATCAAGTTCACATGCTTATGTTGATATTTTGATGTTACATGTTTAATTTTGAGCTTAACACATGATTATTTCCTTGAAACACTTTTGTTTTTGATGCTAAAAATTTTAACCTGAAAAGCTGAAACTTTGACAAAGAGCTGGGCTTAATTGGCTATTAGGAATGCTCTGAAAATTTTATATGTTATTTATTTCATAGTTATGAACAACTTTCATGTTCACAACTTTTTCGAATTCAAACTGGAAGTTAGGTTAAAAATTCAATATTTACAGCTTGTCTGAAATTCTGTAACACTGGACACATTTTAATAAACCGAAGCTCAGTACATGCATACACACTGGAATTGCATGTTCTTAGTCTCGTTGAAAAGTTAACAAGTTTTTATCCTACTTCATGTGACTGCTTATTTTTCGTAATTCTGACTGTAATGGACCAAAATCAGTACTCAAGACAGACTCTGAACTCTGTTTGGAAAACAGATTTGGCAGACTTCACCAGATAATTCACCATAAATCACTTTCTTAATATATTTGCCTGAAATTTTATCTGAGAATCCATAACTACCATATCTACAACTTTTATTTACATTGCAATGTTATGTTCCATACAAAAAATATGGAGTAAACTGCTATTCTAACTGACTGTTGTGCAATTTCCAGCAAGCTGAAGTGGTGAGGTGTTGTTCTTAATCCTTATTTGTGATAATTGCTTTTAATTTTTAGTGTTCCATGATGGTGGATGGTTGGGACATGAAGTGCTTGTTCTCATATGTGGCTCTAATCTATTACCCTCACTTATATGTTCATGTTTCACTTAAAGCGTTTCATCATTCCTGCTTCTCTTTTGGTTATATGTTGTCTCCAAGTTGTATATGTAATCTTTGATATGGATGCTTATGTGATGGTGTAAGGTTGGCTTGGTGGAGGCATGACCTTTGTTGTGATATGTGGAATTGCAAAAGGGAATGCACAAGGAGATGCATGTCCCAAGTGTATTGCGAAATGTGGAAAGGAAAGAATGGAAATGGTGGTTGCTATGTGATTCTTTTGTTGCACGTTAATTTTAATTGAAATGCTAAGAAATGATTAATTCCTCTTAAATGAGGGTGACACGGGGAATTGGGGGACACTATGTAGTGGGGAAAACATGAGGGGCTGGACTGGTGGTTGGTGGCCCTCCTGTTCTTGCCCGAGTGGCGGGGAGTGGCAGAAATGAGGAGAAATGGAGAAAATGTGAAGGGAAAATAAGGGGAAAACAGAGCTCCTTTAGTAAGAGCGTGTCTCGGGGAGTTTGCTTGTTCCACCCCAACTGGGGGTGAGGTCCAGTCCCAAGAAGGTCTACCCACTACTTAGGGTCCAAATCACTAATTGATACTTTCATTACTTTTGTAGCATTGGTAAATATTGACCACTTGTGTGTATTCTTTACTTGTAGCTCTCATAACTTGCCTTATGTTTTATTATGATGCCAGCTTGCCTTATGTTATGTTGGGTATGTAAAATAGTTGCCATTGCAATTCTGTAATGCCATGCTCAAATGTTTGGTAGCATGTTCTCTTTAGCTCATTTCATGGTTACTTTGTACATTATCACGGTTGCAAGTAAAGTAGTTGCATTTCCATAATAGCATGCTAGAGGGAGTTGGCATTCCTACTGGGTCACGTGTTGACGTGCCCCGTTGACTTTTCAGGTGAGGTTCTTGGAGATGGCAGATGAAGCTGGAGGTTGAGTTGGAATTCTGTTGTTGGTAGCTGGAGCTTAGATTAGGTAGTGAGGTGTGAGGAGAGAGCTGTGTGTACTTTGGGTTTTCTTTTGGGGTGAGAGATGCTTGTACTATATAAATTGATGCAATGGGATGTTTGAGATGTATATGGAGTTGTTCAGTGTTTGGCTTTCATTCTCTGTGACTTTGTGTCGTTCTCTGTTGTTGGTTGGTTGGTTGTTGTATACTACATGTACTATTCCCAGCAATGCGTAGTGGACCTGCAGATACGTTTTTAGTTCTCGTCACGTATTATGCCTCCCTGCGTATCCCAAGGAGGGGATCGTGATAGTTAATGGTAGTCTGGTCTTGCTCGATGAAGCTCGAATGCCCTCCAGGAAGATTGATCCCCGATTGAAAGTGGTCAAGGGTCGACGGATCGATCTACCAGATTTGAGGGTCGAGCTTGAGTCGTACAACAGTGAGAGCCGGTCGGGTGATCCTTGAAATGGAAGGGTATTACGATTACTGTTAAGCTGTAATCGATTAATCCTCGATCGACTGTTGCTAGCAGAGGGTTGAACGAGTCTTCCTCTGGTTCGCGTCTTAGTGTCTCTGCATCATAAAACACCGTCGGGGGGGGGGGGGGGGGGTCGGATTTGGGTTCCGACCCAAAGCCCCATCCAATGCTTAAGTTAAATGGGAACTTAAGGAATAACCTTGGGGTTGTCAAGGTCGAGCCACGAAGGTTCGCCTTGAATCAATCTCCGCAAGTATGTATAGAGGAAGAATTATATGAATATAGGAAGAAGACAAGATTTCAGGTAATAGACATTCTCGTACCTCAAAATCTAAACCTTTCTTACATGGTTCTTTCTAGTATTTATAGCCGGTTCTCTTCATTAGTAGTGAGTAACTGTTCTTCATTCATTGCGGTTGGATCTTCTCTGATATTGGTGATAACGGATGCCCATTTACTCGGTCGCTATAACTCCTTCCTTAATATCTGCGGAAGCCCAACGGTTAGGAGATTTACTCCTTTGACTGAGTAGTACTCAGTCTAATTTATGGGCCTCGAGCTGAGGTGGCAAGGTGATTGGGCCATGATTAGGCCTTAATTATCCACGTTGTTTCGTGGGCCGAACTCGTGTATCAACAAGTATATTAACAACATTTGGTGTGCTCATCATAAAAACCAGTCAGGGGTGGGACTAGATTTCCCATCAAGCTGTATAGATGAATGATACTTTCAACAATGAAAACTTAAGAATAGCATTGAGATTAGAAATGTAGCAATGATCCGATAGTTACAAGTTGAGCATTTTATATACTAAAAATATCAAAAAGCCATCAGTTCCCATCACAATTATTTGTTAAAATTTCTCCGATATAATTGAAAGAAACAAAAGAATTCACCATCAGTCTCAAGATTGGCAGCATTTGTCTCATCACCTCAGAGATCATCTCAAGTTGCTCAAAGATGACCCCTGAGTTGGAGAATTTCCTAGCAATCTCTTCCTAACACCTGAAGAAACCCACACTGAACATCTGGGCAACCCGAGGAGTGACAACATCTATCTTATACATATCTGACGTCTCTATATTTATTCTCTCTGGGTCAATCTTCTTCAACTCAGTGTTCTCAACTTTGAGGTCAGTGATCTGAGATTGGATGTTGTCTCTCTCCCTTTTCACCTTCTCCTTTTCGTCCAACGGATGTTCCTCGGTCCATCTCCTGTAAACAGCCTCAGCCTCAGAATTCTCCTCAGCCCGCTTCTTCAGAGCAGCCGCAGTCTGGGCTTCCTCATTAGCCTTTGATCTTGTCATCTCGGCGGCCGACCTTGCCGCTCTTTCCTTGGCCAAAGCTTTCTCAAGCTCTGCCATGCAAGATGTGAGTTCGATGACCTTGAGTGCAGACGCCTCCAGCTGGATCTTTGATTCATTAATGGCCCTTTGCTTCACAGTTAGGCTTGCCTCATGTAACGACCCGCCCTCGGGGCCCGTTACTGTTTGGAATATGCGCAAGTCCTGCTAGGCACCAATGAATTCAATACAGGCTCTGTTGCAGAAATACGCCAAAATACTCATACATGGAAGTGGTATAACCCTTATTACAAACCAGCAGCGTACATGAAAGGAAATACAACTCGAAGTACAAATACACACCAAGCAAGCCACTCTGATACATTAAATAATAAAAACACTCTCACACTCACACTTAGTAACCAGCGTCCTCCTGGTCAAACTCTACAACAAACTCAGCGTCTGCAGTCCCTGTTGCAACTTCTTCAACCTGTGCTGTATCTGGCGAGACCACCACAAAAACAAGAGTCGCCAGGATCAGTCGTAACTCAAAGTAACTATAGCATGCTATTTAAAACAATAAACGAGCATGGCAAAACTAGCATGGCAAACTAAAAAGTTAAGTGCGATCAATAGAGCAGAAAAGTAACATAGCAGTCTACTTCTATCAGCAATAAACAATATTTAAAATGACCAGTTACGAGATTTTTAGTTGTGCCTGAGCCTACGTGACTTATAAAGGGAAGTACGATATGCAACCAAGAGTCCACCTGATATCCCGGGTTACAACAATACGGTACGGTACAATCATAACGGTACTATTCAACAAAACGATACGGTTCAATCAAAACGGTACTATTCACTGCAGATCGGACTGGTCGCTCCCGCACTGCCACAATTATAAGTTACCCCAAAAACCCAGTGTGTGTGTGTACATGTTACCGTACTTACCAACTTACCATTTACGAGTCAATTACAATTCTCACTTTTCCAATTACATCTTTTGGATAAGCATGTCACAGAGTCCAATTCAATTTACGGTACGATGCAATTACGATACTATGCAACCTATCAAGTTTAGCTAACGGTTCGAAAGTACCACTTTGCTAACACAAATAAACTAATTTTTGCATGCATCAATATTGTTTTTAAACCCCATAGCTAGGGTACGATGAGTTACCGTTTCGCCTGGTGGTGGAAGGCGTGTTTTGACTAGCAGTAGAGGGTACCTGGTTCAAAAGTGAGTTAGTTACACAAATTAATGGTAGGAACCTTATAGACTAAAACTTGTAACCAAGTTACTGACTTATATCTTATATATTAACTTAACTTATAAAACTTAACTTAAACTTAGTCTTCAACTTAACCTTATATAATTAATCTAACTTATATAACAAATTAATTAACTAAGTAACTTAACTAATATAATCTAATATAATAAAATACTTTAACCTAAAACCTTACCCTCTGTCTGAAAAGTAAAGGAGAGGACAACAATCTAATATCTGCCATGTTGTATTATTAAATGAAGGAGACAAATGAATCCCATCTTTAATACTTACCCCTTATCTCCTCCTCTCTGTCTTTTCGTTCCCTTCTTCTTTCTTTCGTTCTCTTCTTTCCCCTTTTTTTCTTGCTGCAGGGGAGAACACGGGGCAATGGGGGCGGCGGCACTCCGGCGAGGCGAGGGGGCACGGGGGTGGCCGGCCTGGGGGCGGCGCGGGCAGCTTCCGGCGGGGGTCAGAGGGGGCTCGAGGCGGCGGAATCCGGTAGGCGGCGGCGGCGTGCGGGATCCGACGGGAGCGGCTCACGTGGAGGGGGGCCTGGGCGCTCCGGCGACGCGGGCGCTCGGCCAAGGGAGGAGGAGGAGGAAGAGAAAGGAAGAGGAAGAAGGATGACGAGGGTTTGAATTTGAAGAATTTTTGTTTTGATTTGGTTTTGATTCTGAAAATTATTTGCTTTTGAGTTCTTCCCCTTGGTCTGAATCTGAAATGGTTTTCAGATTTGGTTGGTTGGTTGTGGTTGATTTGTGATGAGGATTTGGGTTTGATTTGGCAGTGATGAAGGGGAAGGATGATTCTGTGAATGGATTGTTCTGATGTTAGGAGAGGGGAGATTGATGATCGGGAGGGGGAGATGCTGATGAAGTTTTCGTTGGGAAGTTGCAGAGTGATCCTTGAAGTAGGAAGAGGCAGGGGACAGGGTTCATTAATCGGGGAAATTTAGTCAAGGATTAGGTTTTTTATTAAATACGGGGAAGAATTTTTTGTAAGGGAAAGAGACGTGTTAGAACGTAAATCAAACTTAGAATTAATGAAGGGGGGTTAGGGAATGAATCTGGCTTAGAGGTGAGAAAAACGTGGGAGGGGGATTAACTAATGAATTAGCTAATTGACTAACTAATTAAGTAACTAATTAATTAACCAAAGTAATTAATGGTAGATTAAAAATTAGTGGTAATTAGTAATTAGTAAATTAAAATAACTATAGTAACTATTCAACTACGGTGAAAAATTTAGACGCGCTCGCGTCGACTCTACGGATAAAAACACTCGGACAATCGGAAGTAAAATTACAAGCACACACGCAATTAAACATACTTAAAAATAACGACCGTTACATCCTACCCTCCTTAGAATAATTCTGTCTTCGGAATTATCTACAGGGCATGGAAAATGTAGGGATAACGTTCTCGCATCTCGTCCTCTCACTCCCAGGTGGATTCACCAGGTGAGTCGCGACATCACATCACCCTGACTAGATCAATAGTCTTGTTCCTGAAGACCTTCTGACGTCGATCTAGGATCTCCACTGGTTGCTGCTCGTACGTCAAGTCCGGACGAACTGCGATCTCCGAGTAGTCCACGACATGACTAGGGTCGCTCACATAGCGACACAGCTGCGAGATGTGAAACACATTGTGCACTCCTTCTAAGGCAGGGGGCAATGCAAGCTTGTATGCCACTTCTCCTACTCGCCCCAAAATATCGAAGGGTCCAATGAATTATGGACTAAGCTTTCCTCTCCGCCCAAAACGAATCATCCCTCGGTTGGGTGAAATCTTCAGAAAAACATGGTCTCCGGGCTAAAACTCTAGATGTCGACGTTTCGCATCCGCCCAATGCTTGTACCTATCCTGAGCCAGCTGCAGCTTCTCTCTGATGGTTCGAACCACGTCCATGGCTTCTGTGATTAGCTCAGGACCAACCAACTCTCGATCTCCTACATCATCCCAGCTCAAGGGGGATCGGCACTTCCTCCCATACAATGCCGCAAAAGGCGCCATACCGATGCTAGACTGATAGCTGTTGTTGTATGCAAACTCCACCAAATGGATATGGTCTTCCCATGATCCTTTGAAGTCCAGCATGCATGCCCGCAGCATGTCTTCAAGTATCTGAACAGTGCGCTCTGACTGGCCATCTGTCTGCGGATGGTAAGCCGTACTAAAACTCAAGTGAGTTCCCAAGCTCTCATGAAGGCTCCTCCAGAAACGAGATGTGAATCTGGTGTCTCTGTCTGAGACAATGCTGATAGGAACTACATGCAGCTTCACAATCTCCTCCATGTACTTCTTGGCCAACACTTCCATAGACTGACCCACTCGGAAAGGAATGAAGTACGTTGTCTTGGTCAATCGGTCTACGATCACCCAGATAGCATCATTCTGCTTTGTACTCTTGGGTAGTCCAGTCACGAAGTCCATCGTGATGTGCTGCTGACCGACGCCCCGTTTACGGTATGGGCGCGGTGTCGTTTTACCGCAAGTGCACGGTTAGTGTAGGGTGCGGGTTTATCGAACACAGGGAGGTGGATGGCTTGAGTGGCTACTAGCCTCGCCTAGGTTGTGTGCTAGCTACGCGGATAATGTGGGTGGAAGTGTAGAAATAAAAGAAAGAAATGAAAAAGACACGAAAAGAATCCCCGCTAACACGGGCTAGAGCACTCATGACACTTGGCATTTGACTTGACCCAGAGTGAGACATTTCCCCAAAAGGTGGTACCTAGCGTCCATGGCCCAATATTCCGGTCGGTGCCAAGCACGCTAGGCCTACCCGGTTCCGGACGGTGGGCACTCCCGTGTTCATTAACACCTTCCGCAACCGGGAGCATTAAGGCCATAATGATAACTCCCAACACTTCGTCCAAGCCGCTCCCACGCTGGGACTCGATGTCTACACAAGGGGCGTGAGCTATGGCTAGGGAGTCAACCGCCAAGTTTATTCCCCCTTGGCCCGACGGTCAGAGGCGGTCTTTCTCCCGCCAATGACAATGAAACACCCCCGCGTAACCCTAATGGCCAAATAGGTCAAATGTGATTTCTAGCAATACATCGAAGCGGATCTTGACTGGACAAGCACCGGACCCCAACCCCCAACACATCTAGTGTGTTGTCGTACGAATTGGACCCAGATTGCTAGAAATCCCCATTGACCCATTTCATCGAACACGTGCCATGCAACCAAGTCTAATGTAAATTTCCAAGCATCAATCCTACCCTAACCCGTATTAGGGTTCATCGAAACTACTCAATGGTGAATAACATAAAAACCAACAACACAAAAGACATATAAACTTTCACCATCAAGCAAAATAAACACAATACAAACAATGGAGAAAAAGAGAGGAGAATACTTATCTTGAGTGAATCGTCAATCCAATACAAGACTTATTGAACAAAAGACCTAATCTAAAACTAACCTAGAACTCACAAGAGAAGGGGGGCAGAAAGCCCTAAAAACTCCAGGAGATCCCCCTCAAGTCGGACAGCCTCGTGTATTTATAGCCCCACTTCGAAACCCTAACGGTTCGCGTCCAAACCCGCAGAAAAAACGTCACCCGATCGGTTGACAAGTCAACCGATCGGGTGATCTGTTACAAATAATAAACAGAAAACGACGGAGCTTCACCCGGTCAGATGAACCGGTCGGTTGAGTTCTTGGGGTGACCGGTTGGATCATGGCGCCATCGGGTGAAGAGGTCGGTTGGATGCCCATGTCTTGGCTCCTTAGCGTCAGCTATAGATGAACCGATCGGGTGAGAGTCACCCGATCGGTTGGAATTCGGCTTGGAAAGACAGAGAGGTGGCCCCCGTTGAACCGGCCTGTGAACCGGTCGGGTGACTTTCATTTGAGCTCCGGCTGAGACCGGGTGGTGCACGCGTGCATCACCCGATCGGTTGGAGATGACCAACCGACCGGGTGAGGGGCTGAAAGATGTAATCTTCGTCGTTTGACCCCCTGGATCACGCGTGACTCCTCCCGTTGCTCCGGGGACCTGAGATATCATCGTTAAACGTCCCCTACGCGGGCAATCTCCTGTAAACATGGAGAGACAAAGAAAAGTGAGAGAAAACGAGAAAATACGAGAAAACGAATAAAAGACGGCGGAAAACACGGAGAAATACGAAAGAAAACGTGCGTGAATATATGAAATATATACGCACGTCAAAATCCCCCAAGCTGAACTCTTCCTCGTCCTCAAGGAAGACGAGTGAGAGTAGGAGCTCGGAGGGAGAAAATAGAGAGAAGGAGAGAAAAAGAGAACTCTATATCCTAGATCGCCCGTAAGGGCCAACAGAATCGAAAACGACACACCAAGCAAGCAAACGCCAAATCACATCACTAAACCAAGGATTACAAGTCCAGACAAGTGCCGTGGGCCCACGCGGTGAAGCGCGGGTGAGTGTGGTCGTGAGCTAGCAGTCCGTGCCACTATCTACGATGTGCGATAAAGCTCGATATACGCAAACCCAGGAAATGACCCAAATATCAATTCGAATTGAATAAGGCGGTGAATATATGTAGTTCAAGCATGCATGGAATAGAGAGAGAATCGAAACATATCATGCGTCGGGACTCCACAACTATAGTTAAGGAAATCACCACACTAAAGCCTAGATAATAGCTAAAAAGTTCCTAAGCCAAGTGTTTTCGAAAACGATGGGGGTTAAGATGATGTGGAGTAGAACACTCGGTGCAAATTCTCGCCTTCCCTTTATTCTCGGCAAGTAGGAAAAAAAATATTCACACGGGAATTTTTTTGGGTTTTGGGTATTTGTATATTTTTTGGATTTTTGGCAATACAATATATATTTTTTCTCTTATCTTTTTTTTTGGGTTTTTCTTTTTTCTCTTTTTTTTGGATTTTTGGGTATTGTGATATTTACATGTGTACTCTCCCAAGTGGGAGAACTGTACACGACGAGGGGATTTGCACCAAGTAAAAAAAAAGAAATCGAAATCTAAACACTTGGGCAAAGGAAATATTTCTTGCTAATCAGAGCATAGGCTAAATGGGTTATCCTAATCCTTGTTTGTGGAATCCCGACACATGCGAATTGAAATATACGATATAAATATAGCATGCGTATAGAAGCAGATAGTAGAAGCAAATACCGCATATTCAAATCGAAGCATGATAATCTAGGGGTAAACCAAGGATATGTATATAAAACATAATCACAAGGTAGAAGCACACCAAATGCTAGTCACGACACACGACTCTCAAGAAAGCTAAGTGGACCCACGATGCATGAAATGCAAGAGGACTCGGCTTCCTGAGGTTAGTGAATGTGATTATCGAAGCCGTGCTAGGTGTGTGTGAGATTTTGTGGCAATTCATCACATGGGGTCATCTCTAGGAGAGAGAGAGAGAGAGAGAGAGAGAGAGAGAGAGAGAGAGAGAGAGAGAGAGAGAGAGAGAGAACAAAAGATGAGAAGAAAAAGAAAACCACGATGGAAAACGACTCAAAAACGAAGAAACACGACACAAATGACGCACGAAGTGCGACTCCCCCAAGCTGAAACTTGCATTGCCCTCAATGCAATAATAGTTTATATGGGAGGGCAAAGAAAATGGGGGGGGGGGGCGCACCGACACAAAAAGTGAAAAACATGAAAAACATATGAACGAAACTAAAAAAAATAAAGAAAAAGAAACAATCAAATAAAAGATATAAAACACGACGTAAACAAACACACGACAACGACACGCGAAAACATGCACACAAAACGATTCCCCCAAGCTGAACATGACAATGCTAGCGAAATGATATGATCAATGTGATGCAGAAATATGCAAGGGGAAGATCGGAAAAGAAAAGAAAGAAATCAAAATGCAGGAGAGACAGTCTGCTCGTTCTCCTCGGAAGAGGATGTGGGGTGAAATGATAGAAGGGCACGACATGAAGGGTTATTAAGATGCAAAAGCAAATCCTAGATACGCTCCCCTCGCTAATGAGAGGAGACGAGATTATTCAAATCTAAACTAGAAAGCGGTAAATTTTTACACTACTGGATTAGGATACACCTGAGCATAGGCGGATCCAAGATCTGAAGTGGGGCAGGTAGCTGCTCTAACTGCTCCTTCTGTGGCTCCGCCAGAAGCGCTGTGCCACGTGTGCCAATGGACCCAAGCAATGCACCTCCAAGCATCCCTCGTAGGTGTCCACCTGTGACCTGCAAAGGATGAGGTGCATTAGTCCACGGCAAGAAATTATTTCCCAAAATAAATGTATCCCAGAGATAATCGTCAACATAAGATGGAAAAATAATAAAAGGGTGACGAATACTCCCTGAGAATGGGTCGCTATCCTCTGTACTAGCGACGACCAAATCCTCGCTCTCCATGAGAAGTGGCTCTCCAGGTGGTGACACACCGCAGCATACCTCAAGGGAAGTAGATCTTGTGTCCTGCGAGAGATATGGTATGTCAAATATATACGAGTCTAAAGAAATAGGAAGTGAAAAGCGAGACTCAAAAGTGGAGTGAGAGTGAGTATGAAAATCTCCCTGAATAGGGGCAATATGCTCCAGTAGATGCTCAGCCGCAGAAGAAGTGGAGAGCGACGGTAAAGGTAGATGTGACTCGGGCTCTATAGAGTGGACCATCGTATCCAAGCCCTCATGCACATCCTCCTCGACGATATGCTCATGCTCCACCATCTGCCCGATGTCCTGAATGACATCCTCGTGGTTGACCACAGACCAAGGAAGAAGAAGCAATAGAGATGACAGTGGAGGTGGATGTGGAGCGGACCACTCGTATGTGGTCGTGGTGTCCTCGTCCTCACGCACATCCTCCTCGTCGGTATGCATAATCTCTGTAAACTCCTCAGTGCTCTCATAGGACTCATATGGGGTATCCAAATCAAGACAAGAAGTCTCTCCCACAGATCCAATAGAAATCACCCCATCCTCACTATCATCATCAAAAAATGCTTCGTCATCCAAGTGGTAGTGATGGAAAAATGGGGTATCGGCTTGAGATGTGTCTATGGTGGCCGATGGTATGGTGGTCTCAACCATGAAAGTGTGTATATCCTCTCCTTCATCCCATCTTCTCGATGTCGACTCGGTGATTGGTACCATCAAGTTTTGTAATATTTGGCCTTGGTTAAACATGGCACTTTCAAGGAGAGACACGAGGCTTGATTCTTCTTGTGTGTGTGGAGGGGTATAAGGTTGAGGAAATGGATGGGAGGTGTTTGGGCTAAGGTTGTGGGAAAATGTTTGGCCTTGGGGTGGGGGGAGGCTCTCAAGCGTAAATGGGCAATCATAATACACATGCCCCTCCATCCCACAAGTCTCACAAACCACAACCGAATAAGGATTGTATCCTCCCATCTGAGCATCGAAATTTGATCTCCACATGGTTACACCAAAGATACCTGGACAACAAAAATAAGAAAACTAGAGAGGAGCGTCAATAGTACAAGAAAATAACAAAAAGATAATATAATAGTGGGGGAAAAATTTCTTGGTTATTGAATATATTTTTTTAAAAAGAAAAATAAATTTTTTGTGTTTTTATGCGTAGTCTAACGAACCCAAGCTAAGCTAATATCAACCCGAACGCCTCCCCGGCAACGGCGCCAAAAACTTGACCGGCGCCCCGTTTACGGTATGGGCGCGGTGTCGTTTTACCGCAAGTGCACAGTTAGTGTAGGGTGCGGGTTTATCGAACACAGTGAGGTGGATGGCTTGAGTGGCTACTAGCCTCGCCTAGGTTGTGTGCTAGCTACGCGGATAATGTGGGTGGAAGTGTAGAAATAAAAGAAAGAAATGAAAAAGACACGAAAAGAATCCCCGCTAACACGGGCTAGAGCACTCATGACACTTGGCATTTGACTTGACCCAGGGTGAGACATTGCCCCAAAAGGTGGTACCTAGCGTCCATGGCCCGATATTCCGGTCGGTGCCAAGCACGCTAGGCCTACCCGGTTCCGGACGGTGGGCACTCCCGTGTCCATTAACACCTTCCGCAACCGGGAGCATTAAGGCCATAATGATAACTCCCAACACTTCGTCCAAGCCGCTCCCGCGCTGGGACTCGATGTCTACACAAGGGGCGTGAGCTATGGCTAGGGAGTCAACCGCCAAGTTTATTCCCCCTTGGCCCGACGGTCAGAGGCGGTCTTTCTCCCGCCAATGACAATGAAACACCCCCGCGTAACCCTAATGGCCAAATAGGTCAAATGTGATTTCTAGCAATACATCGAAGCGGATCTTGACTGGACAAGCACCGGACCCCAACCCCCAACACATCTAGTGTGTTATCGTACGAATTGGACCCAGATTGCTAGAAATCCCCATTGACACATTTCATCGAACACGTGCCATGCAACCAAGTCTAATGTAAATTTCCAAGCATCAATCCTACCCTAACCCGTATTAGGGTTCATCGAAACTACTCAATGGTGAATAACATAAAAACCAACAACACAAAAGACATATAAACTTTCACCATCAAGCAAAATAAACACAATACAAACAATGGAGAAAAAGAGAGGAGACTACTTATCTTGAGTGAATCGTCAATCCAATACAAGACTTATTGAACAAAAGACCTAATCTAAAACTAACCTAGAACTCACAAGAGAAGGGGGGGCAGAAAAACCTAAAAACTCCAGGAGATCCCCCTCAAGTCGGCCAGCCTCGTGTATTTATAGCCCCACTTCGAAACCCTAACGGTTCGCGTCCAAACCCGCAGAAAAAACGTCACCCGATCGGTTGACAAGTCAACCGATCGGGTGATCTGTTACAAATAATAAACAGAAAATGGCGGAGCTTCACCCGGTCAGATGAACCGGTCGGTTGAGTTCTTGGGGTGACCGGTTGGATCATGGCGCCATCGGGTGAAGAGGTCGGTTGGATGCCCATGTCTTGGCTCCTTAGCGTCAGCTATAGATGAACCGATCGGGTGAGAGTCACCCGATCGGTTGGAATTCGTCTTGGAAAGACAGAGAGTTGGCCCCCGTTGAACCGGCCTGTGAACCGGTCGGGTGACTTTCATTTGAGCTCCGGCTGAGACCGGGTGGTGCACGCGTGCATCACCCGATCGGTTGGAGATGACCAACCGACCGGGTGAGGGGCTGAAAAATGTAATCTTCGTCGTTTGACCCCCTGGATCACGCGTGACTCCTCCCGTTGCTCCGGGGACCTGAGATATCGTCGTTAAACGTCCCCTACACGGGCAATCTCCTGCAAACATGGAGAGACAAAGAAAAGTGAGAGAAAACGAGAAAATACGAGAAAACGAATAAAAGACGGCAGAAAACACGGAGAAATACGAAAGAAAACGTGCGTGAATATATGAAATATATCCGCACGTCAGCTGCCACTTCCACTCAGGAATGGGCAATGGCTGTAATAAGCCGGCAGTCCTCTGATGTTCAGCCTTCACCTGTTGGCACACAATACACTTCGCTACGCTTCGTGCGACGCTCCTCTTCATGCCATGCCACCAGTAATGCTGTCGCAGATCCTGGTACATCTTGGTACCTTTAGGATATATGGAGTATGGCGAACTGTGAGCTTCCTCCAATAGCTCTTCTCTGATGGCACCAGACGGTACACAGATCCTGTCTTCAAACCTCAAGGATCCATCTGCATGAATCTTAAACTCTGACCTCTGGTCTGCTATCACCAAATCTTTGATCTTCCGCAGCTTCTCATCATCCATCTGAGCATTCTTAATCCTCTCTATCAAGGTTGATTGGATATGCATGCCCATCAAAGATGCGGACATCCTTGGGAGAATCACTTCTATACCCATGTCCCGGATCTCTTGCTATAATCTCCACTAAGTCGTAAGGGTCATCACCACTGGTAGACGACTCAATGCATCAGGTATGACATTGACTTTCCCAGGATGGTACTGAAGGTCAATGTCATAATCCGCCATGAGCTCTATCCATCGTCTCTGACGCATGTTGAGCTCCTTCTGAGTGAAGAGATATTTCAGACTCTTGTGATCCGAGAACACCTTCACGTGCTCTCCTAATAGGAAATGCCTCCAAATATTTAGTGCAAAAATCACTGCCGCCAACTCAAGATCGTGAGTGGGGTAGTTCTTCTCATGGATCTTCAACTGCCTGGATGCATAGGCTACAACTCGACCGTGCTGATGTAACACACATCCAAGTCCTTTACCAGATGCATCACAGAAGACTTCAAATCCTCCTGATCGGTCTAGAATGATCAAAACAGGTGCAGTCGTCAATCTCTTCTTCAGCTCCTGGAAGGCATCCTCACATGCTTTCGACCAAACAAACACTACATCCTTTCTTGTCAACCGCGTCAAGGCTCCTGCGATCTTCGAGAAATCTTTGATAAACCTCCGGTAGTAGCCAGCTAGTCCCAAGAAACTTCGAATCTCGGTCACCGTTCGGGGAACTGGCCAGTTTTGAACAGCTGCTACTTTTTCAGGATCAACAGCAATCCCTTCTCCGAACACTATGTGGCCTAGAAACGCCACTTTGTTTAGCCAGAACTCGCACTTTCTAAGTTTGGCATAAAGCTGATGTCTTCTCAGGGTCTCGAGAACCTTCCTGAGATGCTCTGCATGCTCCACTGTATTCTTCGAGTAGATGAGAATGTCGTCGATGTAGACTACTACGAACTTGTCCAAGTATTCATACAATACTTGGTTCATGAGACTCATAAATATCGCGGGTGCATTGGTCACACCTAACGGCATTACTAAGTACTCATAATGTCCGTATCTGGTCTTGAATGCAGTCTTTGGAACATCTTCGTCTTTCACCTTCACTTGATGGTACCCTGTCCTCAGATCCAGCTTCGAATAGACGCTTGATCCATCGAGTAGGTCAAAAAGATCATCGATGCGCGGTAGAGGGTACTTATTCTTCACGGTGACTTTGTTCAGCTCACGGTAGTCAACGCACATACGAAGGGATCCATCTTTCTTCTTCACTAGCAATATAGGAGATCCCCAGGGAGATACACTGGGTCGTATCCATCCCTTCTTTAGAAGCTCATCTAGTTGGGTCCGCAATTCTTCTAGCTCAGATGTGTTGGATCTGGATCGTAGCCTAGAGGGTGGTGAATAGGCTAATAAAAATATTCGTGCAACCCACGAACAATCCCACGCAGTTATAGGCACAGACAGGGCAATAAAATAGCAATCACAGAATACGCACAGATATACCCTGGTTCGGTCGTCCCCACGACCTACTCCAGCCCCCGAAAGCAAATACTAGATAGATATGTAAACCTGTACAGCTACAATGAGTCAAGATCCCAAATCTACTTTCACCTAGCTCGTACGCACACCACGTGCTCTACACTATCAATCTAGTCAGATGCTCTCCCTCCGTGACGACTCCCAAGTCGTCAGGTCCCCAAAAGTAACACAAAAAGTAAAGTTTCCCCTACGAAGATCTAACACAAATACTACACAATATAATAAACAAGAGAGTTTAGAATGCTCAGATCGTGTAGCGGTGTCGTCTTCGTCAATCAGCTCAAGCCAGATGTCGTCTGGCAAGTAGTAGTAGTCTCTCGGCAACGGCAACTCAAGTTGCGGCAATTGAACTTATCACTAGATGATGGTCCTGTTTCGGTTCTTGTGTAAGGAGGAAGTGAGGCCCTCTTTCTCTTTTTTGCACGCGGCAGTGCTCTCTTTTGGTTGCAGCAAAAACCAGAAGCTATCCACTTGCGTTCTTATCAAATTGATTGCAGCCACCAACAAAAAACAAAGGGAAAACAAGAGTTAATAAATATAAACAAGATTTATTGCTTTCAATCAAGATTTCGGCCTGTGGATCAAAGTTGCGGCAGTAGAGAGGGCTTGACAAATATCTTCGGCTGCTGCTCCTTTTAATTTGTGCATGCGCCCTCAAAGAAAACAATTGTTTTGACAAAAAAAATAGCCCTGTGCTCTTTTATTTTGCAAAGGGGAGAAGAGCAAACAAAGATGATTCGGCTGCTACAAAAATTAAAAGGCCAAGCTTGAAAAATTCTGTCCCTTTGAAAACAATGCGGCTCTCTAAAATTTGCAGAGAAAAGAGGCACCCATCTCTTTGAAACCTAGGCGCATCATTGAAAGGTGGCCGGCTCTCAGCAAATAGGGATGCACAACAAATCGGCCCTGCTCCTTTTAATGTTGCGGCTTGCAACTAACCACTAAAACAAGAGGGGGACTACCTGCACCTCATTTTGAGGTGCAGGGAAGGGACAGATTGCTTTATATAGAAAAAAATAAATCAAATCATATTTCAGTTTCTATCTCTCTCTTCCTCTTCTTTACCCATTTCGGTAGCTGTCCCTTCACTACACCTCATTTTGAGGTGTAGTTAGTCTTGGCCTAAAACAAAACTGAGCATGAGAATTTGCAAGGGGACACAAACATAAAAAGACTCAACAGATCTCCCTTGAAACTTGTGTTCTCCTTTGAAACTTGTGAAGCAATTATCAAGCAAAAGAAAAATAAATTCGGCAGCACATGGGAAAATTAAATCTATTTGGCCAAAAACAAACTCTGTTCCAAAAAGAATTGATTGGCTCTCAAGCGCAGGCCGGCTAAAAAAAGGATGAAGGGCTCTCAATGTTTTTGAATTAAAATCAAAGACCCCTTCTTAGAAATAAGACATGCGGCCTAGGGAGAATTGCAAAGGGATTTGTTAGGCCTGTTAATCAAAATACCCTCAAAGATTGTTTTGAAACCAAACAAAAAAAACATGCATTAAGAAGTTCGGCTGCTACCACTCTTGGAGATGTGTGCGGCTCATGAGGTTCTTGGAGTTTTCAAAAAGAAATGTTGAAGCTTAAAGCTCTGAGAAATATTTTCAAACACAGCGGCCTTCTAAGAATTTCGAGTTTTTTTTGTTGGTAATTGCGGCTCAAGACGAATCCGGCTGAATAAAAAAAACAACCCCAAGCAAACTTGCGGCTGCTTTAATCAGTTACGGCCTAGGGAAAACTTGAGCACTTCTTTCTTTGGCCGAACTGAAGTTTATTGCCGCAATGTAGAGAATAGGGTTTTGGTTTGCCGCACCCCCTAACTATTGATCCTTGGTTTATATAGGGATATCTAGGGTTTTTGTAACCAATAAGATTTGCACCCATCTTTGAATAGGAAAGCAACAGGAATTGGTATTGGCTATGGAGATTTGATCAAATCCCATTTTGATTATATTTGTCTCCATCTCACCCAATGTTGACCAAGTCAAAAAAAACTTTGAGCACACCACCTCTTCTCCATTCAACTTGCTATATGATTAGCAATTACTCCAACTATTGAGAAGATTATCGTTTCGCCTTTCCTGAAACACACTTAGCACACACGTTATATATGACACAACGTTTGTCATCATCAAACTAGGGATCCTATATCCTTGCTACCAACAAGATGGTGCTAAACGATATGGTCCCTTAGATATTGGTTGAGCTCCTGGCATTAGTTCAATGGTAAATTTGAGAGTGCGATCCGGAGGCAAACCTGTAAGGTCGTCTGGAAACACATCCAAGAACTCTCGAACTACTTCTGGTATCTCGGGCTCGGCTTCCATTGCGGCTACTACTGCTTCGGCCGATCTGGCTCTGTACTCCACTGGGCCCACCGATCTGCTTCCGCTAATGAACTCGAACTTTGGATGATCAGAAATCTCGAAGACTACCCTCTTTCGACTACAGTCGATGGTGGCATGGAAAGTTCCCAACCAATCCATCCCGAATACAGCATCAAAGTTTGGAATATCTATCATCATGAAGTCAGCAAATAACGCTCGCCCACAAAGAACCACTGGGCATTGAGGATACCCATGGGTCGTCTTTATCACTCCGCCACCCGTGTTGACGTTCCAACCGGATGCTAAAGGTTTGACAGGAATAGTGTGTGTGCGAACAAATCGACTCGCTAGAAAGCAGTGTGATGCTCCCAAGTCAAACAAGGAGAGGGCGGGGTTTCCAGCTACTAGTATGACACCTAAGTTACAAACACTAATCTAAGCAACCAATGTTAATTAAAGAAATGAGTTACGAACTATGCAAGAAATATACATGTGATCACTTCACCGGTAGCCTCAGCCTCTTCGACGGTCATGGTGTAAGCCTGGCGTTTCGGTGGTGGCTGCTGCCTTGCTTGCTGAAACTGCCTCTGCTGTGGGGTAGAGGTGGACGCTGTGGAGCGTTCCCAGTCGGAACAGCATGAGGAGCTGGGGCCGGAGCTGTAGCACGTGGCTTATAATGTGGACAATCCCTAGCCATGTGTCCTGACTCCTTGCAAACCAGACAAAGGCCTAAAAGAATTCGACACTCAGACCTGATGTGTCCAGGCTTCCCACAAAAGTGGCAGACCGGGAGGGCCTGCTGCTGTTGCCCTGGCTTCTTAAACTGAATCTGCTGAATAGTAAGGGTGGCAATTCGGGCCGGCCCAGTCTTATCGGGCCGTGCTGGCCCGGCCTGGTTTTCGTTAAGGACTGGGCCGGCCCGACCCGATAAGACTTCGGGCCATTCCGGTGCGGCCCGGGCACGGTCCGATAAAAATTCGGGCCGTCCGGCCCGGTCCGATAGGGTTGAAAAAATTATATATATGAGATTAATATCCATTTTCAAAGTTCATGTTTGGTCTGGTTATTTTATGGAGTAAGTACACACCAATTAGATGTTACTAAGAATTATAACTATTGATGATCTTTCAACTTCAAATTAAAGTAATTAACAATAGTGAGTACTATAGAGTATACAATGATGAGAACCACTCGTCAGGTCGGGGATTATATAAAAACAGAATACGAATTGAAACAGAATACGAATTAGTACGCATTAATACGAAATGAAATATTGAAGTGGGACGGTCAAGCAAACTCAAAAGGATTTCGTACCGTGCCGCCCAATGGGCCGAATAGCTTGGCCCGAGTCCAGCACGAAAATGAACCGGGCCGTGCCGGCCCGGCCCGATAAGGATTTCGGGCCAAAATTGCCGGCCCAGGCCCGGTCTTATCATGCCGTGCGCGTGCCGTGCTATCGTGCCGGGCCGAAAATTTCCACCCCTACTGAATAGGACGGTGTATCTATGGCCGTCTGCTTGGCCCAGCTTGGGTCGGTAGGGGCCTCGCAGGTGCTGTCAGCCTCCGCTCTTCCTTCGCTTCCACTTCGACCATCTCATGGTTACGAGCAATGGCCAGAACTTCAGCATGTGTGGTCGGACTAGCACCGACCATCATTCTCCGAATCTCAATATTGAGCCCCTGCTGGAACTGCTGGGCTCGAGTCAATGGATCTGCAACCATCTCCGGGGCAAACCTGCTGAGCCTGGAGAACTCAGCGTCATACTGATCCACGATCATCGATCCCTGCTTCAGGTTGATGAACTTCTTCCTCATCAAGATCTTTGCCTGTGGGGGAAAGTACTGAGCATTGAATATTTTGGTGAAGACATCCCACGAAATCGGTAATCCCAAGCGGTCTTCTACCGCCTGCCACCAATCTCGAGCTCCATCAGTTAATTGCCTTTTGGCGGTAGCTACCCATGCTTCTTCTCGAATCTGAGATGCTCTCAGATCATCAGTGATGCTCTTGAGCCATTCTTCCGCTTGGAGATGATTCTCGGTCCCAGCGAAAGTCTTCGGGTTCATCCCTCGAAAGTGATAAGCACTTGGGTCAGCTTTCTGCTCTCTGCGCAAGGCCTGCTCCAAAGCCTGTCCAAGCTGCTGATGAAGGGCATACATGCCCCGCATGCAATCTTCTGCAGACAATGGTGCGGTCTGAAATGCTGTCGCGTTCGGACCGGTGTTGGCTCCATTGCCAGCATCATTCTGGTTGCGACCTTCATTCGGGTGATTGATCCCGGATCCAAACGCACTGTCCTCGCTTCCTAAAGTGTTCCTTTCCATTACCTACCTGCGGTTCATAAGGTTTGATCAGTTCCTTTGAGTATTTTATATGGCATATTCTGAACTTCCTGTACTGTTCATGTGGTATTTAGCGCGGACCTGCATGGGCCACCGAACCTGTAACGACCTGCCCTCGGGGCCCGTTACTGTTTGGAACATGCGCAAGTCCTGCTAGGCACCAATGAATTCAATACAGGCTCTGTTGCAGAAATACGCCAAAATACTCATACATGGAAGTGGTATAACCCTTATTACAAACCAGCAGCGTACATGAAAGGAAATACAACTCGAAGTACAAATACACACCAACCAAGCCACTCTGATACATTAAATAATAAAAACACTCTCACACTCACACTTAGTAACCAGCGTCCTCCTGGTCAAACTCTACAACAAACTCAGCGTCTGCAGTCCCTGTTGCAACTTCTTCAACCTGTGCTGTATCTGGCGAGACCACCACAAAAAGAAGGGTCGCCAGGATCAGTCGTAACTCAAAGTAACTATAGCATGCTATTTAAAAAAATAAACGAGCATGGCAAAACTAGCATGGCAAACTAAAAAGTTAAGTGCGATCAATAGAGCAGAAAAGTAACATAGCAGTCTACTTCTATCAGCAATAAACAATATTTAAAATGACCAGTTACGAGATTTTTAGTTGTGCCTGAGCCTACGTGACTTATAAAGGGAAGTACGATATGCAACCAATAGTCCACCTGATATCCCGGGTTACAACAATACGGTACGGTACAATCATAACGGTACTATTCAACAAAACGATACGGTTCAATCAAAACGGTACTATTCACTGCAGATCGGACTGGTCGCTCCCGCACTGCCACAATTATAAGTTACCCCAAAAACCCAGTGTGTGTGTGTGTACATGTTACCGTACTTACCAACTTACCATTTACGAGTCAATTACAATTCTCACTTTTCCAATTACATCTTTTGGATAAGCATGTCACAGAGTCCAATTCAATTTACGGTACGGTGCAATTACGATACTATGCAACTTATCAAGTTTAGCTAACGGTTCGAAAGTACCACTTTGCTAACACAAATAAACTAATTTTGGCATGCATCAATATTGTTTTTAAACCCCATAGCTAGGGTACGATGAGTTACCGTTTCGCCTGGTGGTGGAAGGCGCGTTTTGACTAGCAGTAGGGGGTACCTGGTTCAAAAGTGAGTTAGTTACACAAATTAATGGTAGGAACCTTATAGACTAAAACTTGTAACCAAGTTACTGACTTATATCTTATATATTAACTTAACTTATAAAACTTAACTTAAACTTAGTCTTCAACCTAACCTTATATAATTAATCTAACTTATATAACAAATTAATTAACTAAGTAACTTAACTAATATAATCTAATATAATAAAATACTTTAACCTAAAACCTTACCCTCTGTCTGAAAAGTAAAGGAGAGGACAACAATCTAATATCTGCCATGTTGTATTATTAAATGAAGGAGACAAATGAATACCATCTTTAATACTTACCCCTTATCTCCTCCTCTCTGTCTTTTCGTTCCCTTCTTCTTTCTTTCGTTCTCTTCTTTCCCCTTTTTTTCTTGCTGCAGGGGAGAACACTTGGCAATGGGGGCGGCGGCCAAAGGAGCGCACGGCGGCGGCACTCCGGCGAGGCGAGGGGGCACGGGGGTGGCCGGCCTGGGGGCGGCGCGGGCGGCTTCTGGCGGGGGTCAGAGGGGGCTCGTGGCGACGGAATCCGGTAGGCGGCGGCGGCGTGCGGGATCCGGCGGGAGCGGCTCACGGGGAGGGGGGCCTGGGCGCTCCGGCGACGCGGGCGCTCGGCCAAGGGAGGAGGAGGAGGAAGAGAAAGGAAGAGGAAGAAGGATGAAGAGGGTTTGAATTTGAAGAATTTTTTTTGATTTGGTTTTGATTCTGAAAATTATTTGCTTTTGAGTTCTTCCCCTTGGTCTGAATCTGAAATGGTTTTCAGATTTGGTTGGTTGTTTGTGGTTGATTTGTGATGAGGATTTGGGTTTGATTTGGCAGTGATGAAGGGGAAGGATGATTCTGTGAATGGATTGTTCTGATGTTAGGAGAGGGGAGATTGATGATCGGGAGGGGGAGATGCTGATGAAGTTTTCGTAGGGAAGTTGCAGAGTGATCCTTGAAGTAGGAAGAGGCAGGGGACAGGGTTCATTAATCGGGGGAAATTTAGTCAAGGATTAGGTTTTTTATTAAATACGGGGAAGAATTTTTTGTAAGGGAAAGAGACGTGTTAGAACGTAAATCAAACTTAGAATTAATGAAGGGGGGTTAGGGGATGAATCTGGCTTAGAGGTGAGAAAAACGTGGGAGGTGGATTAACTTATGAATTAGCTAATTGACTAACTAATTAAGTAACTAATTAATTAACCAAAGTAATTAATGGTAGATTAAAAATTAGTGGTAATTAGTAATTAGTAAATTAAAATAACCATAGTATCTATTCAACTACGGTGAAAAATTTAGACGCACTCGTGTCGACTCTACAAATAAAAACACTCGGACAATCGGAAGTAAAATTACAAGCACACACGTAATTAAACATACCTAAAAATAACGGCCGTTACACCTCAGCATTAGTGGTCTTCACTATTCGGCGACATAACTCAACGGCCATCGAGGACATCTGCAATGAAAGAATATAAAGGATCAGACCTAAGACTTGGCGAAATTGAAGAAAGAAGAAGAAAGGAAAAACGTCAACCTGTTGACTGTACCACACCATGGTACTAGCCAGTCGCTCCGAGTCAACCCTCGGTAGAACGGAGCAGTGTCTCGTAAGGAGGAAGTTCACGCGACCTGGACTGCGGCACTACCATCCAGAAAAACTGACTTCTCCACGCACACCGAGAAGAAAGACTCGTGAAGATGGTCTTTCGAGATTTGTAGTTCGGCCTAAGTCGACCTAAACGCCTCCAAAGCCAGTTCGAACTCAAGAGGAATCACGCTCGGCATTGAAGGAATGAGGCCTCACCACGGCCACATATCTGCATAGCCCTTGGGGCCAGTGAGCATTACCGACGTCCTCGAGGTAGCTTCATTGGAGGCTAGACGAAGAGGGACGACCTCATCTCCCTTCTTTTTTTTCCTAGCTTCGCACAAGAATACCGTGTGTGTGTGTGTGTGTGTGTCTTCCAATGAGAACATTTCGCACAAAAATTTAATGCGAAAAGAATTTTATTATTTTGAATTTTTTTCAAAAAAGAATACCGTGTAAAAAAATTTCGCACAAGAATAATGTGTGTCTTCCAATGAGAACATTTCGCACCAAAATTTAGTGCGAAAAGAATTTTATTTTCAAAAAAAATTTCCACAAGTTTTTTTCATGCTTCAATTCCTATAATTATATATCTCAGGAAAAATAATGTGTGAACTCTAGGGATTTTACTGTCGATCATGTCGTTGCAAATTCAACGGTTTCAAAACTATGTGTGTATGTGTGTCACTGTGTGTCTCACACACATATTTGTAATGACTTAATAGAGGGTCAATTATTTTTCACACATTTTTTGTGAAGTGTGTAATTGTATGGATTGAAACAGGAAAAAGAAAAACTTTTGACAAAAAACTTTTAAAAATTTCTTTTCGCACCACATGCTTCGTGGGAATTCCTTTAAATCGTAGTTCATCATGATATCAATCATGATGATTGATTAAGAAAATTTGATTAATCATATGAAACAATTCGTGGAATACAATCAGTGCTGGACCATAGGCACGGTCCAGACATCAGAACCCCATGAAACGGGCCGACCTTCCAAGGCCCAAGACATAATATCGGTCAACTGTGGCAAGCTGATTGATTTTTTTTTTAAAATAGCCGCGTGGATGCAACAGTTTAATAATAAAATACATAATAAATTAAAAAAAGAAAAAAAGAAAAATATTGTTAGATGAGCGCTAGAGATAGCTGCAAGGAGTTCGTTTGCATTGGAAAATGAGGAAGGAGAAGGAGATGCCAGATGCCGAATCGAACCCGATGGAAGGGGACATCGAGGTGATGCCCAAAATCCAATCTTTTCTTTCTTTCTTTCTTTTTTTCCCCTATTAATTTTCTCTATATTTCCATTATATATATATGTCCATCTTGTGATCTTGATTTGGTTTGTTACACATCACGACGTGCATTGAAATAGAAGAAGAAGAAATTTGTTGATGTGCGCATTGGATGCCATCCAATGCCCTTCAGTCTTTGACAATAGCAATTAACTTACAAAATCTTTTCTACAAATATATGGGAAAAAGACATTTGATGTCCAAAAGCCCCAAACCTTGTGACGTTTGAGGGTAGCATCCGCATCCAATTTGCGCAACTGACGAAATCCTGTGTTTGAATTCGTGCCATTACAAGGAAAATTGGATGACTGGTTATCAATTTAGGGTTCTGGGTGTTTCTGGAATATGCACAACGGGGAGGGTCCTTTTAAGAAGATAACTAGGGATGAGAATGGGCATGCCCAAAGCCCGTTTGGGCTTTCAATTGGGCATGCCACATCATCATCCCTACAAAATCCTTCACAAATCCTAGAAGAATTTGTGAAGGATTTTGTAGGGATGATGATGTGGCATGCCCAATTGGAAGCCCAAACGGGCTTTGGGCATGCCCATTCTCATCCCTAAAGATAACTCATCGGGCTGTGAGACTTCTTCGGTAAAAAGAACTAGTTGTGGGGCTTTCGGAAAAGGGCTGAAGGCGTCGGCAACCGTGCAAGTCACCAAATGGGTCCCGTCCGTCTTTTTTCCGATCTTTGTCTCATATTCAAAATGAAAGGTATGTGGGGAGGCTTTCAAAAGCTTCCAAGCAATTGGTATCCAATTGAAAATCTTCGACATAGATTTGCATTGCCTACTTGCCGAAAGAAGCAACAAGAAAGCAAGCAATAGCTGAAGTCGGGGAATTACTCAAGGGATTGCACAAGCAAGAAGCCACATTGTAGTAGGATCCCCCAATCAAACACGCTACTAAGCTCTCCATCCCTCTTCAAAATAGTTGTACAGTGTCATGGTAAAAAGTCCATGTCTTGTTTTCGTTCCGCACCGATCCTTATTGTCCAGTCGGGTGTACAGCTCGATTGGTAGAGCATTTGTCTTTTAACTTATTGGTCGCATGTTCAAGTCTTGTAGCGCCCTTAGAATCTAAGCCCTTTGAAGCATCGGTAGTTGGGGATGTGGGTAATGTGTTCGTTCAACTGAATGCAGACAAAGAATTTTGACTCAGAGCTGAGAGGCTCCTGATGGAATAGGATAGCCTTTGCTATCACTTATTACTTGTATTGTAGTCTTCGTTATCATGTCGGATGTCCCTAAAGCAGGCAAGCAAGTGAGGTCGGTGCAGTATGAAATGTTTCCTGTTGATTGAAGCTGAAAAGACTCCCTTCCCATGCAAACATTCCCAACACTAGTTCTCTTGTCCGCTTGTTAGGCTCAACGTGGACTGACCTTTGCACGGTTTTGCAGACTTTTGACAAACACAACTACCACTAGCATGAACTTTTGAAAGAATGAACAATCAAGCACTAAAGCCAAGGTTATCGTAGGTGAAAACTGCAATAGCTTATATCTGGTTAATAACTGGTTTTGTTTTAGAATTGAAAATCAGAATTTTGTTGTCACGCTGGAGGAAACCGAAAGTTGAGAAGCAAAGAATAAAGAAGGCAGTTAGCGAGTCGTAGGCGAGTGAGGAAGATAACAACCCTTTGATAGAACCATTATCCTATCACACTTATAAAGATCACTGGCATGAGAGACTTCTACAATCTCCACACAAAGTCAAGCATAGTCTAATCAAAAAAAATTGTAAAGGATTCCTAAGTTGGCAAGATGTAGTGGATGATGCCCTAAGAGTAAAGAATTCCATGGGATTCCACTTAAAATAAAACAGTAAAGGAAGAGCCTATGGTTCTATATCTTACCATTTCTCCTCATTAATGTTATCCTTTGTCGGCGGGGTTTTATCGATTTCTCATCTCTAAAATACTTTTCTCAGGTTGAAAAGAAGCCAACTACCTAAACACATATATCAACTACTCAAAGCATATAGTGGCATAACAACCAACCCCCCGAGACGATAATTGGAACGTGAAAACATGAATGAAGTGGTGTTAGTTACTCTTCGGGACAAAGTGGAAGAATGGAACAGATTCTCGATTCTCTGGAATGGGATACACGATTCTTTTATAGGATCCTAATGTGATCTTAGATCCAACTTGGGATGCAATAGGTATTTGTGATAGATCAGCTTCTAGTATTCACATCACGAGATCTAGAACTGGCATTTGTATGGCTTTAGGCATCATTGAGTTCAAGACTTCGGTCAGACAATGAAAACAATGAAATCTGGTACAGATCATATTCACACTAGTATGGCCAAAAAAGGAATGCGAGATGACAAAGTTGGGCTTGCCCATAAAATACAAGTTTGGTTGACTCAGAGTGTGGTCATTCCCATTCATAGTAAAGAAAATATCAATCTTTGCTCTAGCGATGGTGTAGAAAGTATAGAGTTCTTTGGAAAGGAGAATGGTTGGAATGATTTCGGCAATGCAACGAAACTCAAAGCACGTTTCATAGGCTATTCTTGTACTCATCAGTTACATGGAACTTATCAAACAAGTTCTCTTCAAGTCTTATGTGGAATCCTAATGGCAGGTTCTTACGCATTACTCACACATCCGTTACTGGAAACACTTCTTCCTATCTGACTTGCATGTGTTAACCATGTCATTAGCTTTCTTTTTGAGTAAGGACTCTCTCCCAGGGCTTGTACACACAGCCCGTCACATTATAGGAGCTAGCCATGCCCGAAGTCTAGTATGATACTCTTTCTACAACTATTTTAGTACCAAAATGGTTTTAAGAATTGTTGTTAATTATTCTGATATAGAACACTCATGAAAAAAATGATTTGAATCATATACTAGAATAAAATGGTAGCCAAAATGAATACCATTTCGCCTATGACTTTCTTCGGATAGGTTTCAACTATTATTTCAGGTAGGTGAATACTGTAACTAGCCTAAGGGCAAAGCTAGCCTATGTTGACAGAAGTAGTTGTTTCAAATCATGTTCTTGGTTGAAGCTTTCCATCATTCGATAACCACTTTTTTACAAAGAAATAAAAAACTTTAGTAGTCACTAGAATCATATCGTAGTTCGTCTGGTTGTTATTGCTTAAATCATTGCTATTCATTCTCACGTGTTTTAACAATTGCATTTTCGAGACTGATGACAACCCTAACAACATTCGTTCATATATCTTCTCCCACGTATATGAAGAGAAGAAAAGGGGGTTTCCTTATCTATCAAATCAAAGAAATTAATCCATCATTTTCTAAGAAGGATTTGAGTAATTTGGGATCCTACCACTTTGATTGGCTCTCTCATGTTGAGAAATTGTCTAGTGGCATTTGATCACAGAAATGGTTGACAACCTGGTTCAGTGACATGAGAAAAGAGCAAAGCCTTATTGAGTATTGAGCCATACGTGGATTGATGGGCAAAGGTACGGTGGTTGTTGCTCATGCAACTGTAGAAGCATATCTGTGAAAAAATTATATGTTTATGGTAGGAAAATTTAAATCAATATGTCTTCTAGGTTGCATTCGACTCCTTCAAAGACAACAGAAAACCTGAGTCTAGTGACAATTCAGACAATGATAGGAGCAAGACCAGCAACTAGGATTGTTCACAGAGCAACCATCTTTTCCTCTCAAAGCGGAGAAGACTCCCTTAATCTAACTTGAAAACTACAACAGTGGTACACCCCATAGAGATATTGGGACCATCATACTCATACACTTTCTTGATAAACAACTTGATACATTTGCTCTACCTTACCAGAGACCGTGACATAAATCAGTGCTTTTGAGTTAGAGTTCAAGAAAATACACTTTCTTTCTTGTGCTTGTTACAGTACTTCTAACCGTGCAAACAATTCTTAAATTTTATGAAATTCCAATTTTTTAACCGGAAGTTCATCACTTTTTTCACTCATCCATTGCAATTATGGAGGTGTAGCAGTAATATGCCAAGTAATATGCCAATCTGATTAGTTCGTTACGGGCCGATTCATTTCTTCAAACTCTGATTCGTGTTTTTCATGGAAAAATCTTAAACAAAGAAAGACCATTACCCATGACAGAGAGGTCTCACACGTTGTTGCATTGTTTTGTAAAAAGAAGGCAATTAAATATCACTTAGTCATCACACTACCAACCCATTAAGATGACAGTCCATTTAATGATCTTACTCCCATCATTCGATCACCTTGCTTTCTAGGTTCTTTTGAGTCACGAATTGTTAGACATCATAATAATGTGAGGGCTTTAGCATATGTTTTTCTTTCCATTAATAGATGACAAAGATGACTAAACAGACAAAATCGTTAGAGGCTTTCAATCCTTTATCTTCTTATGAGTAGCTGTCGAGCTCTTTCTCATTAGTTATGGTGAGCAAAGCGATAGATCACAAAGAAGACTAAAAAGAAAAGGAGGGTTTCAATCCTTTATCTTCTTATGAGTAGTCGTCGAGCTTTTTCTCGTTAGTTATGGTTAGCATAGCGATATGCTCTGCTTGTAAGGGTGAGGGTAGAGTTCGACGAAGCCTACATCGAAGTATGATTAGATGAATGGTTGAAAGTCTCTTGCGATTTTTTACCTTTTGATTTTTTTGATCTCTTGATGGAAAGAAAAACAATGATCTTATTATCTTCTAGATGTGGCGTCTTCATCGATGTTTTATTGTAATCGATCCTTTCATCCTACTTCTCTTTATCAATATGGTTCTGCAATCTATGGCAGTGCACTTTCATACATGTCTGTTCATCTCAATAGCCGTGAATTGGTCCGCGGTGCAGTTCTTCGATGCGTGCCTATAATGTTATAAAGAAATGGATAAGGTTTGGCTACATGGCTCAATTCACTACCCCTTGGGATTGATTACTAACTAATTGGGCACTAACAGTAACGAGCGAATTAATTGTCTTGTAGTTTTTACTCCGATGGACCTATTACTCATCGAGATATAGAGTTGGCCGATCAAGAATGATTGATATGGAGTTATTAGAAAGCCAGGCCAACCTTTCAACAGTTATCTCCTTCTCTTAGACCGTCTAAGGTCGCTTAGTGTTGTTAAGCTTATGACTCTCGTAGGCAGTTCTACTTCTACTGGTAACATGCTATTAGGTGGGGGTCCTACTTATGGGATCAAATCAATATCAGTTTCATTTAGTCATTAATGACTTGATTATTTTTATATAATAGTATATGGAAACAAAGCTCGTAAGGAGTCTTACTAAAACCAAAAAATATAAGCTTGTGTTCCATTCATATCAAAATATATGGAGTTTTCTGAAAAATCCCACGGTGACAAATTTGTATCAACTTATTTTCTCATTTTGATCTTATAGTAAATAAGGAATTTTTAAGAACCCGACTCATTTGATGACTTTCACAATCGCCTTTACTGAACCGACTTATATTTGAACTACTATTTAGATCAAGTCTTATTGAAATTGGATTGCTTTTTGTGGCATATGTATGGTGTTTAGATTTTAATTTTCCACTTTCTACCATATCGGGCATCGGGCTTGGAAAACTGGCCTTTTGGCATAAAGAAAGATTCCACTCATAAGAGAGTCAAACTATACAAGTGCATTTTCTTACGGATTTCTTTGGCAATAAACAATCAAATTTGAACCATCGTTGCTCTTATTTCCACATAATTAAGAAGCACATTGGTAACGTGCATTGCATGAAGGGGGATTGGGAGATTCATCAAAAAATACAAGGCTTTTTCCTAGTCAGCTTCAACTCAAACCAGAAGAATGTTACACGGTGTTGGTTCCCGTAATGATCATCATGACTTATTGGATGAATCGGATCTGGAAATGAATCAAACCGTGTGAAATGATCACCTTGGAAGACAAGGCGCAACTGACTTTGAAGCGCGGTTCTTTGTTAGCATGTTAGTAACAGGGGCAAGATGAACGGTGGGAGTCATGACCAAACTTTAAGGGAATGGATGAGCGTAGGCTTTCTAGTGAATGCACAACGTTCCGATGTCTACCATGCACTTGAATATATGTAAAGTATGTTACCAAAAACAAATCATTTATGGATATTAGCAGGAAGTCTATGCAGATCTAATATAGTGATCTTTTCACTACATAAGGATTAAGATCAAATGAATGTTTATTCTTTTTCTATCGATAACATTGCGATCTCTAACCGATTCAAACTGGACAATATGTTTCGCTTAATTAGACAATATGCATGTGGTACAAAAATCATTCTTTTCTTTTCTTTTCTCCTGTCATAAGAAAGGCCAAACACTTCGGCCTACTAGAAATGAGCATCGATGAAATGACAAGATGAGGTGCCCCAAGCACCAAAGAAGAATGAGAAGTCCAAAACCGAAAAAAGGAACATAACCTCTGAGACTATAAACAGAATAGAACAATATCAAGCTCGTCAAGCCAAAAACTTGACGTATAGCTTCCCAACTAGCAGACAGTTCCTTTAACCTATATCAATGAAGAAGAAATGGTAAAGTTTCTTTAGTAAGGTCACAAAAGTGCGCTCATGTTTTTCATCTAGTTTGCAAAAAATGGTCTGGGTCTGTGAATGAAGAAAAACTTGAATACTGACGGTCATCACAAAATGAGGTTTACTGGAGAGATGGTTGAAGAGATTGGTATAGAATGGTATCATCCCTCTAGAGGTAGGTATCCCAGCCGGACAATGTGTAGATTGAGTGACGTAATACATGTCTAGGCATCATTAATCCACCATTAGCAGAGAGAACCTTCATAGACTTGACCATCTGCTATTTGGTTTAGCTAATTAACCCCACGTCCATTCTGAGTAGTAACAACTTTTGATTAAACAAATGTATGTTGGCACACACAACCATGTCTATTATAGAAAACCAAATGAGGTCATTGTTTGTGCTAATTACAGAATTTCCATGTTGGGTTCAAAGAGAACTTTCTCCTTTATTGATTCTTTTGAGTATGCTTTCTTATAAGCAACAAGAAAATTTAGGGAAGTTCTGAAATTTTTGTTATGTCTATTTGTAAAGCATTAGAGTGTCATATCTGAAGAGCAACTGAGTAGGAATAATACCTTTTCTTGAAGTGATGTAAGTTTTTGACTCATCATTACGTATCCCTATCAGCATGAGAAATAATAATACATCTTCTTGAAGTTTTGTAACTTCTCTCATTGTAAATTTTCTCCCGACTAATGTGTTTTGTGGGGTGGGAAATGGTTAAATTGACTATAAGAAAACACTTAGGCCACGTAATAGCATTATAATTTCATCATTTTGATTATTGCTTGCCATTTTCTTTTACTTTGTTCTATAGATGGTAGATGAGAGCTCTTCATATACTGTGGATGACGCGCTTGTGTTGATGGGGTTTGGATACTTTCATGCCCTCCTCCTGGCATATGCCGGTATGGGCTGGATTTCAGAAGCAATGGAAATGATGCTTCTGTCATTTGTTGGGCCAGCTGTTCAAATTGAGTGGAAGCTGTCTTCTCACGAGGAGAGCATGATTACAAGTGTTGTTTTTGCTGGCATGCTAATTGGGGCATCATCTTGGGGCATAGTCTCAGACAATTATGGAAGGAGGTTACTCTTTTACTAATTTCTTGAAGAAATGCTCACCATCATATATGATTTTCTCTGCTTATTAACATCATCTTCGTTTTCCCTTTAGTTTAATTTGTCAAAATTGATCCTCTTCGTATGGTTTTGCTCCATCAAAATAGTCTAAGCAAATTTATCAACAAAATGAAAATTGCAACATATGTATTTATAGTTTTTTTACAGAACATTGCAATACAATGCCACCATTTGTCATCCACACCTTTCAATAACAGCATTGGGGGGGGGGGGGGGGGGGGGGGGCAATTTGGATGAACTGAAGATGCTGTGGCATAAATTCTTCAAAAGTTAATTATTAACCATTTTATTTGCCTATTATTTGATATTTCTTATAAATATTGTGACCTTTTGACTTATTCAGGAGGGGATTCCTCTTTACAGCAATTGTTACTAGCATTGCTGGTTCTCTTAGCGCCTTCTCTCCCAACTATATTTCATTGATTATTCTTCGATTTTTGGTTGGTATTGGATTGGGAGGTGGACCTGTTCTTTCTTCCTGGTTTCTGGAGTTCATTCCAGCACCAAATAGAGGTACATGGATGGTTGTCTTTTCGGGGTTTTGGACTGTTGGCACAATCTTGGAGGCTTTGATTGCATGGGTATACTGATTCATTACCACTCTCTAATTGTTGCTTGTGTAATCTTATAGGCATAATGTTTTTGCTTAGTTATAGTATTGTCGTACAGATTTCAATCTGTACCACTTGTAGTATATCAAAAACACAGTATTTGAGGACACCTTTCTACCATTAGAAAGGAAATTGTATCCTTTGCTTTTTGGAGAAAGAAGTTAGCTTATGAGAACATAAAGGGATTGACCAGGCAGGATCAGCTTGCTTGAGTTAAAGCAAGATCTGTTTAAAGAGTGATGTTGAAAAATAACAGTTCTTTCAGAATATGTAATCCCATCCACAATAACTTTGTCCTATCATATGTCGACACATCCAAACCTTTTGTCATTGATACATCTAAAAGAAGCATGTATTGGCAGCAATACATGCTTCCGCTGAGAGCGATTGATACCTTGACATGATCTCATAGCATTAACTGCCAAGAAAGCACTTCAGAGTACCCTAACCTTTTAGTTTAGAACTTGCACTTGCCTGTCAAGTAGAGATATTCCCTTGATATTATCCCCTATGACAACATTTTCTTCCCTATAAACCACACGAGTAATGATACATGCATATGAATGGTGAACCAAGATGAAAAGATTTTCTTTGAAATTGCAAATTGTAGCGACCTTATTAAGTTTCTGAAATGAAGTTGCTTATGCCCGTGAATAGACTTATTGAGTTAGCAAATTTCAGTTTATTTATCAACCATATGTCCAAGAATATTGTGTTATATAGACTTCTTACCACGTTAAAATGTATTTTTGATAAGCAATCGATAGAAAGCTATGAACAATTACAAAAAAAGAATGTCTCAAATGATTAACTCACTGATCTTAGAGAGCCTTTTGATTATGTGCCGTCGTGAGGCACTTAACACTTCCATGTGGATTACATTTAATTGTGTAGACTTGTATGCAACTGACGATGTGTTAGCCCTTTGAAAGAGCAAGCATTTGCTTCACATATTTGGGTAGATGCAATGTTCCTTGGTCAGGACAAATATGTCAACTGCCAGAGCGTTCATGCCCAACACTGCAAATCTTAAATGGTAGCATATGTGGAGTTGTGGACATGGATCATATGTATGCACACATATACATATATATACTATATTTAAAGGAGAATTAGGCTTTCTCTAAATATGCTTGTTTATGGACTATAAATTTAGATGGTAGGACAACACATTACAGCTTAGGATGACTGTGGGATTAAAGAAACTTAGCACTTATTAACTTTTTCTTGTTTTTATGACTCACTTATTTCCTTAAAATTGCTTACCGAAAGTTATTTGTACTTATTTCCATTCCTTTAATACATTGATAACCTCTTTCTATTGGTCTTTCTCACAAGATGTGTTTGAATTGTGTGACATATGTCTAAGCATCCTGGTGCCCCACCCGGACAAATTTGTAAAAATAGAGTGTCCTAGTAATATCGACCAGAAGTGCAGCCATCTTATAATCAATAGTGTTCTTCTAACCATTCAGTTGCAATGCTTCATGATATGATTATGAATGGCAAGGGATGATGAAGTATTAGTAAATGAATGATGAGAAGGCAGATACGATAGGAGAAACAAAATTTCAAGATGCTTTACTCCTTGACATCACTTCCTTTCTTTGATGGTCTCCTCCTGTATGAAGCATATGCTGATGCTCAAGCCAGGTTTAGAGCAAGGGGTCGCACTTTGCTTAAGCTTTGATGAGACACCTACCTGAGGGACATCTTCATGATCGACCGTTGTTTAAGTACTCTATCAATGGCATTTATGGATGGCTTATGAGCGAACAATCCAGCAGCATGAACATGTCCCAAAAAGTAAGGTGTTTGTTCATAAAAAGTTACATTTGTTGAGACAAATTTGTGTTGCATTTGTGGGAATACTTGCTATTTTATTCATGTTAATACACTAAAATATGCCAGTAACATTCGAACCCAGAATCTCTTGGTAAAGATAGCAAAGGTCAATGGAAACAAAGAATGATCTGGGAAAAAGTTGTAGGGAACTGCAATATAGTATCGGTGCGAGCATCCTATTAATAGGATCATATATAGTGAGAACTGCTTCAGCCAAATAAAACCATGAACATATCGATGCAACAAATGCACATGAGAAACTAGATATGCATATGTTTATGGTATGTGTTTCTGTTCTCTTTGGGAATGGTGTGAATGTAACTTCATGCAAAAGCCCTTGTTGCTTGATCTCAAACCAATTCTTCTGAAGATATTCATGAAAAACATATGAAAATTATTCCAAGTCATTATTGGACTGCAAAATACTGGTGGGTGGTGGATGCATTGAATTTCTCTTCCATTTTTGCATTACAGGCATTAAAGATGGAATATAAATTCAAAATGTTCTGTCATTATATATAGAAATATCACTTGTGAAAAGTCGTAATAAAAAATAAAAGAATATAAGGTACGAGAGATATTGGAAGCATGATTTGGACTTCCGCATTACAAGTAGGTAATGCAAAATTGTAATTGTTCCCTGTGATTAGTTATAGATTCAAAAATTTAGAAAGAAACCATTCTTAGGAGTGTCAAATGGGTCGGGTCGGGTCGGGTCTTGACCGGACCCGGATAAGGGCATACCTGAACCCGAACCGGATTAGATCCGGGTCACGATCCGGAAACCCGTACCCGACCCGGTGTAACCCGGGTTCACCGACCCGATTCATTTTGCGGGCCGGTTTCGGATCGGTTTTGGATGGCCGGGTTGGGAATAAAAGTAAAAAGGATTTCCTTAATGCAAGGCAAACTATGGCGGAGAGGAGACTTGATCCCGCGACCTTGCGTACCTGAGCATATGACATTACCACCAAGCTACAAAGCTATTTGTTAACTATTGATATTCAACTAATTTATATTGGTTCAATACATCCTATTATTTAAAATTTGAAACAAAAAACTCTAAAAGCAATTCATCTAGCAAGACTCGAACCAGCAACCAATCCACAAACAAACAGAAGCAGTAACCAACATTCCCAATGGCACGGTTACTTTAAGTATCCATAATATTAGTTATATAGTACAACATATAAACGGGTGGAATTCGGGTTATCCGGGTTGAGGCGTCAAACCTGTACTCGACCCGGATTGGCCACTATCCATATCCGGCACAAGAGGCCGGGTTCGGGTCGGGTTGGTTGCATTTTGCCACCCCTGACCATTCTATGGTTGCTTAATTCACAAGTGTCACAATGAAGCTTATTAAGTCTCACTTCAGAACTAACCAATGATATTTTCACTGGGATGACCCAAATGTCCAATAAAAAATCATAACGTTGTGCGTGATGACCTGTAGCATTAGAAGAGGTAGCAAGAAGATACAATGAGTACATATTATTTGCCTCACACTCGTATGAATTCACACATGTTTGTTGGATCCTAAAATAAACAATCACTAAGGAGAAGATGATATAACTTCTATATCATATGTTAGTTTCTTAAGAGAAAGCAGAGGTAAACTTGGGAACTTGAAAAGGATCTTTAAGCTTGAGGATAGAAGAAAGAATTATAAAGGGTTGGTGTGACCATGAATAGTGCAAATCCTTAAGCGAATTAAGAATTAAATGCTTTATTATTCCTATAGTAAAACCAGTAAAACCTAAAAAAACATATTATTTTCATATATTGTTCATTAAGGTAGTCAGCTAGATTAGCTATCATCACTTAAGATTTTTTGTGAAATAAGACAAATTTATTTAATTCAATTCTCACGAGACTTGAGATGTCAAGTCAATTTAGTTTGTTCGAATCTTGTGGGAATTAGCGTAACATTCAAGAAATTAGGTTTGATTATTTGGCTCAATTTACAAAAGATTTAATAAAAGAAGGTTCAAAGTGTTAGTTGAGATTTGAATGTCTATTAAATAAAATATATTAGGTAAATTTAAGAGTTCATTTTTATAAAATGTTAGAATTGATTAGGCAATTTAAACCAATTAAGGGGTTATGATTCAATCACAATTAACGAGTCATCTAATGCTTGCGAAAAGTACATTATTTCGGCTGTAAAAAATGTTGGGCTGTAAAAATGTTGGGCTTGGATCACAGATGGAATACTTAAGTACCAAATAATTATTATTAGTGATAAGATAATAACAATCAAATTATAGTAAAATGACAACAAAATATAAATTAAAAGATTGCAATATTGAAATGGATAAGAGATAAGTAAATCAAAAAATGATCAATCGCAATCATCGAGATTTTTATCCTGGCTCGATTTTCCCAACCTATTCCAGGCCTCAATCTCCTCGCTTGAGATTTTTTTAATATAACTCTTTTGCAAACCCGTAAGAGAAAATCATGTAACTTGACAAATACCTTTGTCAATTGTACATCCAAATTTCAATAATTTGATATGGTAACCACTCTCTGACCAAAGAGCAAAAGCATCTTCCTCAACAACTGAGGAAAAACCTTTTGATAGAAGAATACAAATACTCTTATAGGCTTGAAATCACGTGCGTATGGATCTAAAGATTATTAATGAGCGAGATTCATATTCTAAAATGAGAATGTTGCAGAGTTTTGGCTTTTCTTTGGTTCAAATAGAAATGAGAAATCAAAGTTTACATGACACCAGTTTTCTTGTTGAACATCTGATGGTTTAATCCCTATTTATTGAGGGAAAGCCACATTAAAGAATATTTAAAAAATAGACATTCCAACGAATAGAAAACAACTATATTTTGGAATTAACACAGACACATGCTCTATTACTAGGTGACTAATAGATCCATTAGTCAACTAATGGTTCAACTCATAATAGAGATGATATTCTATATTAATTGTCTAAACTGTCTATTAGTCAACAAATAGTGCATTAGTCGACTAATATATGGATTAATCGGCCAGACAGTATTTACATAAAAAGTTTTGATTATGTATTAGTAAACCAACTGTCCTATAGTCGACTAATGAAAGTGATTTTTGGTTCATGATTCTGAGATATGTAAGTCGATTAGTATACATTATTAGTCGACTAATTAACATATGAACGTGTTAGAAAATCTCAAAATCAAAGAAGTTTTGATATGGTTGAATTCATGGATATTTTAAGTCTTAAACACATGATTTGATGTGTGTGTGTCTTTAAGGTTTTAACATCATACCTATAGCAATAAATAAAAGATACATCATAATCATGCATATTCTTGTCGTATGATTTTAAGTCTATTCTTTGAGCTGACACCTCATCAAATATTTTCTATATCTACACAAATCATATTAGTACCAACAATTTGTTTATTTATCATCACAACACATATTGGGATAAATCAATATCAAATACTCTTTCTCATTTTGATGATGACAAACATATAATACATTATTTCAAAAATATCAAGAAAATATTAAATTAAAATTTTACTCCCCTACATTGATGCATATTAGTATCACAAAAATATATTTTTTCTGGTTAACAATTTGCTTTCTCTATATCAATGCAAGTTACTATCATAATTTTTAACGATATATCACATATCACAATATTGTGTAACAATATACATCACAACATATCATACCATATATCATATAACATATAACACAAGAGTTGCACATTATCAAGTATTTTTCTCCCCCTTTGATATCAACAAAAATGGGAGTAACACCATAAATATACTCGAATTTGAGAAAAAATATTTCATTTAATATAAAAAGTTGTCTGTAATACATGATTTTGATTTTACATAAAAAGATGAAAATGAAAAATACGTCAAATCTAGATCCTATAATAGAGAAACACCACCATTTAAAATAAGATACTCAAGTGGAGGAAAGTGCTCATCTAATCTCCTTAGAATCGCTTCCTGAGTTCTCAGGATTGCTTTCTAAATACCTTGAACCCGTTCCAGCTGATGCAATTTAACGAAGTTTGATAAAGATAAGCTATAGATAATTACTAGCAAAAGCACGATAGGGACGTTCAGAGGAGTATGATGGAGGTGCAGCAAGGTGATAGATCTGGACTTTTTATGTGTTTTGGGCCCTTTATGGGCATTTTGGGAATTTTCGGATTTTAGGGGCGTTTAAGGAAATTTTCAGTCTTTTGGGGTTATTGGTAATTTTCCATATTTCTGAATTCTATTTATAGGTGGGAGGGGATGATGTATTTCTTAGGATATTTTTGAGAGAATTTTGATATTAGAGGTGAGTTTATCCCTCATTCTTCGGAAGAGTACGTACGTCCTCTATAATTGGCATCTTGGGTGGGTAATCGCCCCTTTAATTGTAATCAATGTATTTTATTTTCAGTTTTTTATATTAATAAAAATCAGAATTTTCTCTTGGTTCCTATCAATTTGGTATCAGAGCACCAAGATCCATGGCGGCAGTGACGAGATCCAAAGACCGAATCGACGTAGTGGAGGAAAAATTCAACAGAGAGATTGAAGACATAAAGAAAACCTTAGCAGAGCATGTCGACGCCCTAACGAAGTTGGCAAGTTCTCAAGAGAAACAAAACGAAATCCCTGCTCAAATCGTTCAACAACTCGTGTTCCTCGCGGTGAAAGGTTGAAAGACAACAAAAACCCTAGTCAAGTGAAAAAGGCATCACCTTTGGAGAAGGGTAAGGGGAAGACGTAGTAGTACTACAAATGGCTATTTTCCGACGTCGACTACTACTTTGAGGAGGAAGAGGAGTCTATGATGGAGGAAATCAACCCGACAACCCCGAGGAAGGTAAATCTGCGGCGGAATACGACGTCCACACCAAAGCAGGGGTGTCGCCCCTGTCCGGATTCGTGGAGGGGCGCCCGCCCCTCCAGTAGAGGCAGCTAGCCCCCAGGTGCCTGGACAAGGGCTGTCTCCCATGTCCAGCCACCTGGGGGCCGCCAGGCCCCCCAGTTTTCTAGACACCCCTGTCCAGGGGGCGCCAGCCCCTCCAACACGGGTGCAGGGCCCCATCGAGTCCAAATCAAGGGCGTATGGCCCATCAGGGCCCAGGTCCAGAGGTTTCGAGCCAAAACAGCAAATATCTGATATCTTGGGACGGTGAAACAGAAACGACGTAAATCCTGAAGGCTGATGAGGGCATCAGACCCCCAGTGATACGTTCCGATGACGATGACCATTCAGAGTATACGTGGGAGCCCGACGACGAAGGTGACGAGTTTCGAGGCCCTACGGCCCTCGATATGTTACACAGAGACGATGACGTCCACCCCTGACTTATGAGGAGTATCTAGGAGAATACGATGGAGAGGGGGACATGGAGCAAGATGTTCATGGATTATACGATGACGGCGATGACCGTGGAGACTATGGAGATTGAGATGTGGCCCATGGAGAGGATTTGAGCGGCACAAGAAGAGGTGACAACATTACCATCAGCTCAAGCATGCAGGCGGATGAGCAGATTAGGGGACTGTGGGGGTGGATGGCAGGTTACAGAAGCTGAAGATGCCTATATTTGAAGGAGATGATCCTTTGGTGTGGATCTACGGGGCAAAGAGATGTTTTACAGCGTCCCGCATGACTGAGAAGCAGAAGCTGGAGGTGGCTGCGGTGTGTTTAGATGGGAAGACCCTTGCGTGGTACCAGTGGAGGGAGCAGATGCATCCTTTTCGCTCATGGGAGGAGATTAAGGATGTCTTGGTGGAGAGATTCCGCGAGACTCACGTGGGAAACTTGAGGGAGCAGTTGCTTTCTCTTAGGCAGGACGACACAGTGAGGGATTATATGGGAGCGGTTAGAGGGACTGTCAGGGCATGTACATGGAGATTCTGATGCGATGCAAGAGAGCACCTTCATGACGGGGCTGATGGCCACCATTCGCACAGAGGCTCGCATACAAAGGCATCGGGACCTTATGTAGGCCATGTAGTAAGCCCAGATGATGAAAGATCGTCTGATGGAGGCGAAGAAATCTGGAGGGATGGGAGGTTGCTCATCTTCTCACAGCCATGACACTGTTGGAGGACAGCAAAAGGTCGCGACAAGGACAGACTCATCCAGTCAGGAGAAGAGCGGGGTGCCACCACCTGGTGAACAATGTAGGAAAATGATGGATGTAGAGATGCGAGAGAAGCGGCAAAAAGGGATGTGTTTCAAATGCGACGAAAGGTTTACACCAGGGCACTATTGTGAGGTACGCAAGCTGCAGTTGCTGATAGTCAGGGACAACGAGGAGGACATAGTGGAGGAGGAAGAGTCTTAAGGAGATGGCCATCTCCACTTGGAGTAGGTCCGCCATAGACTTCATCAACACCTTGAGGACAAGGAGGTTTTCAGGGGCAGAGTAATGATAGATCTAGACTTTTTGTGTTTTGGACATTTTAGGGTCATTTTAAAAAAATTGGATTTTTGGCGGCGTTTTTGGAAATTTTCAGTCTTTTGGGGTTTTTCGGTAATGTTCCTTTCTGAAATCTATCTATAGTTACGAGGGAATGCGGTATTTCTTAGGCTATTTTTAAGAGAATTTTGATATTATAGGTGAGTTTTTCTCTCGTTATTCAGGAGAGTGCGGAGTCCTCTATAATTGGTATCTTGGGAGGGTGATCGCCCCTTTAATTGTGATCAAGGTATCTTATTTTCCATTTTTATATTAGTAAAAAACAGATTTTTCTATTGGTTCCTATCACAAGAAAAGTAAGATGGTCATGCCCAAGTTTTGTTTCAATTTCTTGTTCGTATGGATCAGAAGAGTTCGGTACTACAAAGTATATCTGTCTTGCCTGCAAGATCTACCTCGAAGAAAGTCACTTGGCTAGGTTGACTGAACTATATGCAAGATCTACCTCGAATAATCTGTCTTGGTCTTGGGAAGAATATTGTAGAAATGAATTCTATCTGTAAGTCTAGTAATGAATGTAGGTTTTTAGACGGGATGCTTGCATTTTTAAATAGATAGTTTTATTTAATAATATTGTAGAAATGAATTCTACTTGCATGTCTAAATAGATAGCAAGTATATCTGTCTTCTGATTAATATATTTGAAAGACAGATATATACTTTCAAATATATTTAATCAGAAGACAGATATACTTGCATTTCTAAATAGATAGCAAGTATATCTGTCTTCTGATTAATATATTTGAAAGAATTTCGGGGTTATTCATTTCTAATTAGAAATGTTCTGAGCCATGATTTGGTATGTTTAGAATCCTATCAATTTTTTAAATAGATAGTTTTATTTCAACATTTTTAACCAAAGAGACAATGTGATGCAAGATCTACCTCGAACAATCTGTCTTGGTCTGGGGAAGAATATTGTAGAAATGAATTCTATCTATAAGTCTAGTTAATGAATGTAGGTTTTTAGATGGGATACTTGCATCAATGGACTGTCTTCTGATTAATATATTTGAAAGAATTTCCGGGTTATTCATTTCTAATTAGAAATGTTCTGAGCCATGATTTGGTTTGTTTAGAATCCTATCAATTATTCAATAGATGGTTTAATTTCAACGTTTTTAACCAAAGAGACAATGTGATGGTCTCTTGCGGGTAGCATGTTGGTGAAGAATAACCTAACAAGAAAGGGATAGTAAGGAAGGAAGTTATCATGGTAAAACAAATGGTATATCCTATTATTGTTAAAGATATGACATATATCATATTTAGATAAATCAATGAATTTTACAAATCTTTCTGAAATAATTTCACAAGAACTAATTCTTATGAAATTTCCTTCTAAGGGCTTCTCAAGAATTTGTGAAACGATGGTGTTGAGGTAGATGGTGAAGGTTTAAATGATGAAGCTCTAGCACTCTTAGACATGTTTTAGGGTTAAAAATCTTAAGAGTTAAACTAGAAAATTTGGAAACCTAAGGATTTAATCCGTAAATCTAAGAATTCAAGATGAAATAAAGCTTGAATTTAAAAGAAAATGGACTTAGACATGTCACATGAAGATGGAGGCTTGAGGGAGGATGAGAGAGCTTTTCTGCACAACTAAGGCTCGAGGGGATGTACGTTTGAACGACAGCTGAAGGAGGGCGATGACAAGAGCTGAGTTTATGAGAAAACTCAGTTTTAAAGAAGCTTTGGGCTGGTTTAAACCATTGGATGAGAGATAAGTGGGAAAGATTGAAATGGTTATTGTGTTTTGATTGATAAAGATCCAAAATCTATGAATTCTAATTAAAAGTGTTGGGTTTGCACCCATTAACAGGAAGAAAAACCAAACTGACTTAGAAATTGAGAAGTTGAAATCGTTTTGTTAGTCGACTAATACTAATTCAGATTCATTAATCGACTAAATCAACCGTTAGTCGACTAATACTAATTCAGTCATTAGTTGACTAATAGATGCATTAGTAGACTAAGAACAGAATATTGCATCAGCAGAGCAAGTTTAGTATTTAGAAAATTTATTAGTAGCATAATAAACAATTTAAGCATGAATTGAGTGAGCAATTTCTATATGAAATAAATATGATAAAATTAAAATTTATAACTCATTTTTGGAGCAAAACGCTAGTTCTCTTCTAAAACACATTTTTAATTTTTATGTTTTTGTTAATATTTCTTCCTTTTTTATGATGGGTATTTGAAGAGATAAGTATTAAGCTTTAGTATCCATTTTATATTAGGTTCTTAAAATTGGTCATTGGAAACCCAAGTCCATTTAGAATTTGATTTCCCAATATGTATATACGCATAATTATTTAAATTATGCATATTTTTCATAAAATTTGTAATATATGCATTTTTATTGTGTTTACTTAAGTTCTTAGTAACCCAAATCTTATATCATGCAATTTATCACGAGTAATGGAATTTATCATTTTATTGCATGCATTTCTACTATACATGTAAGAATGATTCTTTTTAACTTTTTTAACATGTAAATTATTATTAACATATTTCTTTTGATTAGTATAACCTAGTCAGGCTTTATAATTAAAAACACGTTGATAGGAAAGTATTTTGCTCAATGTTTTACCTTTGTTAAATTTATTAATATTTTTGACAATCTCATCATATTTTAATTTGATAGAAGAGATATTATTATCAAGTTATTATATTCGAGTATTTAAAGTATTGCATTCTTTTTTGATCAAAATATTTTTTCTTTTAAATTATTGTTTCTTATAATTAATTTTTTACTAGTCAAATGAAACATCTATTGGCCTAGTTAGCCCAATAACTAGGTCATATTTTTAATTTTGATTATGACACACAAGTCATGTGGCACTAATGATTTCATTAAGTGATTTCAGGGACAATTGTGCAAAAAAATTATTTGTGCAAAAGAAATATAATGTGTGGATAATTTTTTGTTCAAAAGAAATTCATAAGAGTTGTACTTCATCAATAATTATCCATGCATCATGAAGATTGAGATTTGACTCGTCAAAGATTGGATTCAAAAAGAAGTCTTATCTCAAGAGAAGTCCTATCTTCACGAAGAGTTTGAGTGGTCATAGGATTGGAATTTCCCCTATGTAAACCTCTCCATGCACCAATCCAAAAGCCCACACAAGGAGAGAAGAACTTCAAAAGCCATACCAGCCACCGTCTAATAAAAACCCTTCATCAACTTCGTTATTGGTGCTACAAGCTTCATGCAAGATTCATCATCTTCTCTTTGCCGCAATCCCCTATGCAAGTCGCCTAGAAAAAAGCTTCATCAATTTATAGGAGCAAGCCAAGTTCAATGTTTTTTTCCATCCAAGCTCAAACATCCTCTTGCGGCAAGCTTCATCCAAGTCTTCATCAACAATAACTCACGGCAAGAGGGCATTGGCAAGCCTCCAAGAAGTTCCAAGTCCCGGGTCAAAACCTAGAAGGTGATCTACAACTCTATCTTACAGTCTCAAGCCAAAGAAGCTCTCAAGCAATCAAGTTCAATCTTCAAAAGCCTAGAGATCTGCTCTGTTGCTGCTTCACCAGCCACGGCTTGCTTGCTGACTCAGTCGACATTCACAAATTCATGAGCATGGCTCATGGGAAGACCGCACCACGCCACTTGATGACCCATGCTGCAACGTATCACAAGAATTGACGTCACGATTGTGGTCTGCAACAAGAATTCCACAAGCAAGGTGTGTCGGATCCCAGTGCCAAAAGCGTTATTGGCACATGAAGCTGGCGCTTACGTAGTGCACAACCCGCACATCAAGCAGCGCGCCAGAGGGGGATTCCGACCGAGTGGAATTGAACATTTCAATGAGCTAGACCGAGGATTTCGTAGAGCCATTGCAGCCTACTTTGCGCACAGACCCAATTCAGATAGTTTTGCGCATCGAACTTCAGAGGCTTATATCTTTTGATCCAGACATCGGATTTGCGAATTGTTTGCACCTACGCGACTACGATCTCACAGACTACATCACTGTGATATTTTGCTGGTTTTTTATGCAGTATTAAATCAGTTTAAATTTATTTTTATGAGATTGTATTGTGAGAATAGCTTCACCCAGAAGCTATCGTTGAGCGTCATATTCTTGAACACTATTTTGTACTGTTCGATCACCACCCGTAAGTGTCATCAAAGTTTTTCCTTTTGGTTATAAAAGGGGTGAAATCCTCAAAGGGTTTGTGGTCGGAGTTTAGGCTGGGAGCCACTCTGTTAAACATATTTGTATTTATACATCTCTGAATTTTTTAATTTTCTGTCATACACCCTATTTACCCACATTTAGGGTGTTTTTCAACATTATCTAAATTATATATCATGTTCATTTATTAATGTATCATGTTCTAATTTTAATGACTTATATGTTTTATTAAGTTTCTTATGCCTACAATACAAGTCATCAAAAGCATTCAATAATTCATCCATATCAAGATCGGATGATACCTCATTTTCATGTGCCATGAAGCACATGTTTCGCTCTCTTATTGTTCTTCGTCGGATAATGAGTCAAAATCATCTTATGTTGCAGCCAATGCTTTTTTCTTCGGTCTCTTAGACTGCAACTAGACTTGTTGAAGTGGTTGCTCTTGAATTTCAATTTGAAGCACTAATTCTTCATATGCATTGGTTTATTACAATGAAAGAACGAATGTAAGTTATTAGTTAATTTACATTAGACATGTAATTACATATTAAGAAATTTTTTGAACTTTCTCACAAGAACATCTATTTCATCATCGTCTTCATCCAAATTTTCTGTGTCGGAAGAAATATGGAACTCACTGCATTTGATTTTTGGTATTTATTGTCTTATGTCCTCCGGTCATACTTCACATGACTTGAGATTCCCGATCAAGTATTTCATGGTCAAGCTTGAAAGATTGTTTGCTTCGTTGATTGCCATGATTTTCTTCTTTTATTCTGAAGAAGGCACGAACTGGCTTTCAGAGCATCTTGGATTGAAGTAAGTCTTTCCCAATATTGTAAGAGAATCTGTGATGTTCGTAAAGTATGTATACATCTATGAGATCGTCTCATTTTCTTTCATTTTGAACAATTCAAACCAGTAACAAGTACAAAAATTTTAGATACTTTAACTTGTTTCTTCGTAGGTTACGTCAAGATATGTCAAACTTGATGAGCTGATGTAGCAGTTGACATACGTTGAACTTGTTGTTGTAAACGGTACTAAATAAGGCATGCATGACCTTAGATTCGAGGGTTACAGATGCTTTCTCTTTAGTTATCCATCATGAATATAGAGTGATTGGTTTGCTCTAATACATCTCCACTATGTTTCACAGTTTGTGATATATAGATTGGAGATAGATCATCATTCTTCTTCTGCAGTAGTTGTAGTTGGAACCGTTGAACAAAGATGGTCGTATTGTGGAGTGACCTTCGAGGAATTGCAATAATCCATAGGGTTGACACCATCATAATCCTAAACAATGAAGATTTGATCTTGGTTCGGTCTCCTTAATTTATTCTAGTTCCCAAGCTCGTCACTTGAGATTTTTCACTATAACCATGTCGTAAAGTCGTAAGAGAAAACCATGTAACTTGACAAACATAATTATCAATAGTACACTCTAGTCTCAACAATTAGACCAGAGAATAAAATCACCCCATTCAACAACCGAGAAATGTTTTGTTGAAGAATATAAATACATATATAGCCTTGAAATCACGTCCATGTGCATCTAAAAATGGATGAAGAGTGGGATTCTGTTCCATAGAATGAGAACTTTAAAGAACTAAGTTTGGATAGAATTTTGGCTTTTCTTTGGCTCAAATAGAATTAGAAATCAAAGTCTACATGAAATCAATTTTCTTGTTGGACAACTGAGGGTTTAAGTCCTATTTATAGAGAGAAAACCACATCATGAGATCAATTTTCCTGTTGAACATACGAGGGTTTAATTCTAATTTATAGAGGGAAAACCGCATCATGAGATCAATTTTCTTGTTGAACATCTTAGGGCTTAAGCATTATTTATTTATATAGGGAAAACCACATCAAAGAAGATTACAAAAATAACACTTCTAACGTATAAAAAGGTTATATTTTAGAAGTCAACACATCCAACGGGTCTATTACTAATCGACTGATAGATCCATTAGTTGACTAATGGTTCAATTCATAAAAGAGATGACATTATGTATTAGTCGACTAAAAAGTCCATTAGTTGACTAATATGTGCATTAGTCGACTAAATGGTATTCAGATGAACAGATTTGATTCTATATTAGTCGACTAATTGTTCTGTTAGTCGACCAATGAAAGTGATATTTGGTTCATGATTTTGAGATACGTTAGTTGACTAGTATACATTATTAGTCAACTAATTAATATATCAAAGCACTAGAAAAACCTAGAATCAAGATGTTTTGATATGATTTGAGTTCATGGATATTCTTAGACTAAAAACTATGGTTTGATGTATGTGTGTCTTCAAGACTTCAACATCATATCTATAACAAGAAATAAATGATACATCAATATAAACTAATTACAACAATTTGAGCTTGATTGTTGTTGTTAATCGTCCATGTTCTTGTTGTATGATATTAAAATCCATTCTTTTAGTTTTGACACCTCTTCAAATATTTTCCATATCTGCACAAGTCATATTAGTGCAAGCAATTTGTTTGTTCATCATCAAAACACATATTGAGATAAATCAATATCTAACAAAAAATAGTATCATTTTTGACGTTTTGGTCAAAAATGTTTAAACCCTCTTTGGTCGCTCACAATTAAACTATATTGGATGTATAAATCAGGATGTATGTGTGCTTCGGATCTTCGATAGGACCATCCATAAGAACATTTCTCACTGGATCACTTACATACATTAGGGCATTAGGGCAGTATGCATGTGTACGCATGCATGTATTAGTGTGTACAACTATTGTTAAAAGCACAAAGGGAAAAGCATCGGCATAATTTTACCACTTATTTTCTTCTCATTACTGTTGTGATATTGAGTCACACCCGTGTAGTTTTGATGATGAGCAAACATGATATATAACATCTATAAGTACATGAATAATAACTTATTGCAAATCAAGAGGTACTTAAAGCTAGGAGTGAGTTCAACAAGACAAAAGATCAAAGAAAGCTAGACAATGAGCTTGAAATGTCTAGCTTACATCATGGGACTTCTATGTAAAAGTTTACTTTTTAATCTAACTTTTTACGTCTTGTCGTAGCTTGTTAAAGTTTTGCTTGAAGCTCTCGCACACACTTAGGAACACACGTAAAATGTTTTAAATGTTTTGAAAATCGTTTTCTAAGTTTTAGAGCACGTATCATATGTATCAGTGTTAAGAGTCGACAACCAAAGCAAAGGAGTCGACTACCATATATAGATAGGTTCGAGTGACTTATTGGACTTTGCTAGTAGTCGACTCATGTTGTCAGGATAGTCGACTATCAGACCTAGTAGTCGACTACTAAATGAACAAGGGTCGACTAACAGACCCTAACGGTCACATTTGACATGATTCTTGATTGACGTGATTGTATCTTTTTTGATCCGTTGGGAGACGATTTTGTGGATTTGTTTTGTGCAGTATCCATCTCTACATATATAGAGGGATTGTTCGGATGTTTTCACACACTTCTAAAGCTTAATTCTTCACGCGAAAATTTGTTTTAAGATCCAAAAGTTTTTAGGAAATCACCCTCCATCTTGGCCAAAGCTTTTTTGTCTTTAATCCTTTTCATATGCCAAAACACTTGATCTTCATGAGCCTCAAATCTTATATTTTGAGATCAAGCTTTCTTCTATAGCAACACGTCTACACTCGAGCTTCAAGCAAGGCTATAGGTAACTGTATCTTCAAGATCTGTAAGTATACTCTCATTTATGTTGTATGAGAGGAAAATCCTCATTGTAGGTGAGATGGTGTGAAATCCTTGTTGTAGTCAAGATGGGTTGTAAATCCTCGTTGGATGCGAGGTGGGTGGTACTATTTTGTTATAATAGTATATTAAAGCCCAACAGAGATTTGGGAATTGGACTAACACTGGAGGGGTGAACCGGGATATGATTGTGTGTTTGCAATTGTGATCTCCTTGCCTACTACTTGCATACTCTTTGTTTCCCCTATGCTTATCTATATTATTGCAAGTTTGCTAGTTGATTAACATTAAAATTAGGTTATTCTATTTTAATCTTAGGAAGAATTTTAGAGGAACATTTTAATTTGTAGAAACACTATTCACCCACTCTACTGTTTCCCTTGCCATCACAGATCCTAACACATGGTATCAGAGCCAAAGTATTTCAAGATGGCATCAACAAGAGTCGCATCCACTCAAAGGAGATTCCCACCAATGTTCGATGGCGCAAATTATCTTGATTGGAAAAGAAGGATGACGAGCTATATTCAATCCATCGACATCAATCTTTGGAAGCTTGTGGAGAAGCCTTATCAACCACCTATCGCATCCGAATCACATTGGACGAAAGAGGAAGTGGAAGTGGAAATCAAAGATGGAGATGTTATGGGTATTATACAAAGTTTTTTGAATGACAGAATTTTGTGTCAGAAGATACAACGACAAACCAACTTTGACACATGATGGAGGAGCAAAAGGAATCAACCTCCGATGGTTTCAAAGAAAAAAGAGTGTTCATACATGTGTTACACGGCACAAATGAATAATGGGGCAAATTCTACCGCTAATGATGATGATGACAATAATGGTAGTGATTTAGTTGTTGAATACAATAATTTAGGTAAGCAATATAAATCATTGCATAAGAATACAAGTCATTGAAGCGTTATAAATTAAAAATTGAGCATATCACATTATTGCGTGATCATGAATGTTTGAAAATTGAGTATGATGAGTCTCTTGTTAGATTAAATACTGATAAATTGATTATTGAAGAATTGAGAATTGACAATGATAGATTAGTTGCTGAAAATTCTTTGCTCATTGATGAATGCAAGAATATTAATGCTATAATTAATATGCTTTTTGGTGATTTATCTTTGAGCATACGTATGCATGAAGAGCTTGTTTCTAAATTTGATAATTTTAAGCATTAGCTTGTGTATAATTTCTTCATGTAAACATGATTCTGTGCCTAAGAATGTTTTTTGAAATAAAAAGAATCATGTTGATCATTTGCATGCTAAAAAGAAGAATTCTGCTTTTATGTATAGAAATTTTGCATCCAATAAGTTTGTGAAATCCAATATTTCTGATGGTTCTATCCATAAATTGGATTTTTACTAATCATGTGATTATACATCCATATGCTAAGAAGAATTCCATGTCCATGCATAGATTATATGCTAATATGATTTGGGTTCCAAAGCATTTGAGCTTTATTGATAGAAATGCATATATACATACTGTTGTGAAGAACATTGTTGGGAATGTGGGGTTGCGACCACACTGATGGTGATTTTGTAATTTTGAGCCAATTTTGTAAGCCCTAGGGACATTTTTGTAAATATGGGCTAATAAGGCCAATATATGAGTGAAGGGTTTGTATTAGTGAATGAGGAGAATTGAAGAAGAAGATAGATAAGTGCAGTGTAGAAGTAAACTAGTGTAGATCATGTGAGATTTAGCCACTTATCTCGACCAAGGGATATGATAGTGGTCCTCTCTAATTAAGGCCATTTATCTTTTATTCCACATCAAATCTATAAAAATCTTATTTTTATTCTATTAAAAATCCAAAAATTGGTATCAAATTGTTCAATTTTGATGACGGCTACGAAAAAGGCAAGTGCTTTTGAGTCCCTTATGAACACAATGGATCTGGTGGATGAGATGCTTTCTCATCGATCTCATCCCAAATCTCTGTGGCTCTGAAACCGCTAATGAAGATGATGGATGAGAGAGTGGGGAGCCCTAGATCTCAAAAGAAGAGCTCGGATTTATCACATCTGAGAAGGAAGGATGCATATGGTGTGGGTTTAAGGTCAAAGGTGGCGCCTTTCGGCGAGGAGATCCATTCCCAAAGTGATCTGGCTCCAGCTCTAAAGACCACAAGTTCAGATCTGAAGATCTTAATCTCAGATCTACTAGACATGCAGAAGCTGGTGGCGCGGATCTAAAGCTGACCGAGGCCGGCAACCAGATCTAAGGCTGGCAAAGGCCGACAAACTCCCACCGGTGCAGGCGAATCCTAAAAGGGCCGCCCCAAGTCGGGCATACCCCGACGGGGCTCGCTGGAGCCTAGCGAGCCTCTCCAGGGCCCACCGGGGTCCAACAAGATCTGGTCGGGCCGCCTGGGGCCTCGCAGCCCCCAGGCGACCCCACCTGGGGATGTCAACCCTCCGACTAGCCCATCAGAGGCCCGTCGAACCTCCAACGAGCCGTTAACATGCTATGGAGCTTCCCTGACTAGTGGAAGACAGTTTTGCCCTTCAGATGTGACTGTTTTTCCCGGCGGATCTGATTTCGGGCTGTGACGGCTGATTTTGGGCTAGTCCAGTGGAGTATGACAACGGGTGATTCTGGGCTAGTCCAGTAGCAATTTTTTAGGCGCCACGGCCCTTGGATTTAGCGGCCAGATACATCGACGTTTCGAGGACAGAGCTCTTCGGTGGTCCTTTGATCCTGGCGGGGCGAGCATCCCTTTGATCCGGAAGAGGATTGCTATCACGACATCATGCACAACCTTGATGACAATGTGGTTTTTTGGGGATGGAGTAGTGTTGGGAATGGGGCATTCGGCCACACTGGTGGCGATTTTGTAATTTTTGGCTCGATGGGCAATTTTGTAAATTTGGGCCATATGAGCATTTTTGTAAATATGGACAAATCAGCCCTATATATGAGTGAAGGGTTAGGATTAGGGAATGTGGAGAATTGAAGAAGATAGAGAAGTGTAGTGTATGAGTAAACTAGTGTAAATCCTGGGAGATTTAGCCACTTATCTTGAATCAAAGGGGAGAGAGTGGTCATCCTCTCTAATTGAGGCCATCTATCTTGTATTCCAATTCAAGTCTATAAAAATCTTATTTTGATTGCATCAAAACCTTAGAATTTCTTATCAGTGTTGGGGATGTGGGTTTGCGGCCACACGGTGGCGATTTTGTTATTTTGGAGCCCAAGAGGCAATTTTGTAATTTTGTGCCCTGGGGGCATTCTTGTAAATATGGGCAAATCAGCCCTATATATATGAGTGAAGCGGTTATGTTTAGGATATAGAGAGGATTGAAGAAAAATAGCGAGCAGAGATTAGGAGTTGAGAATAGTTGTTATGTTTGGAGAGTTAGCCCTTTATCTTTAATAAAAAGACAGGAGAGTGGTTTTCTCTCTAATTGATACCAAATTGATCTTCATATCTTGTTATTTGCTATAAAAATCATCTCGTCTTCCAAATCCCCAACTTTCTTACACCAAACTCTAGCTATTCCCATCAAATGGTATCAGACCTCTACAATCTATGTAGCCAATGTTTGAGGTGGACAAGATCGGAGCTGCGATAAAGCAATCCCTTAAGGAGTCGAGAGCCGCGGTGAAGCAAAAGATGAAGCAAATCCATGCAGAGACGTGTTGTCTAATATCGTAGGATTTTGCGGAGATTAATAGCTGCTACCCCTCCATTGCAAAGCTTTAGAAGCTAGATCTATAGACCACAAGCCCAGATCTGAAGAAGATCATGAGCTCAGATCCACCAGATTTGGAGGAGGCAAACGGCAAAGATCCGAGCTCGACGGAAGCAAGGGAGCCACATTGAAGGCCGGTGACCTTCAGGAGAGCTGCTAGGGGGTCGCGATCGACCGGCGAACCCAGATGGGTCATCTGGAACCTGCGAACATTTAGCTGATCGCTGGAGGCACGACAAACTCCCAGCAAGCCGCTAGCCCCCCGCAGGCCACTCATGTTTGACAGAAGAGCTGTTTTAGCTTGTCGACACTGCCTTCGGCGACATCCATAACAACCGACCCTACCAGCTTCTCACTCTCCTCTGGATGAACACACCGGACAATTTCACGGCAAATCGCCACCGGAGCTGTTGAAAAAGGACATCGACGCCGGTGAGTCACCGTCGCTACAATAGCTGCTCGATCCAGCTATTTCCGTGGATCCGTGAGCCGAGCCGAGCCGGAGCCGCCAGCGTGCCGAGTTGGAGCCGCCAGCGTGCCGAACCGATCCGTCGAACCGAGCCATCTCAGCTGAGCCGCCAACTCGAGCTGGCTCAACCCGAGCCGTTGACTGGTCAACGGCTGCACTGTGCGTCATTCCATTTTCCGCGAATTTCTGGGCAATTTTTGGATGAATTTCTGTGCAGCTTCCTATTTTGATTATTTCGGGCTCATTTGAAGTCCAAATTGGTTCGTGCCAGTGCCTAGACGACTCAGACATGGACGAACTGACACTCCTGCAGCGACGTTTCGAGGAGGACGAAGCTCTTGGGTTGCCTTTTGATCCAGGAGAAGGCGAGGGGACGAGCACCATCACTCAGAGCACACACGGATTTCATGTACCACCTTGATGACAATGTGATTTTTCGGGGGCGTAGTAGTGTTTGAAATGTGGGATATCGGCAACGCGGTTGTGATTTTGTAATTTTAAAACCCGAGGGGCAATTTTGTAATTTTGTGCCCTAAGGGCATTCGTGTAAATATGAGCAAATCAATCCTATGTATATGAGTGAAGGTGTTATGGTTAGGATATGAAGAGAATTGAAGAACAGTGAGTAGAGATTAGGAGTTGAGAATGTGTTAGGTTTGGAGCGTTAGCCCTTTATCTTTAATTAAAGGATATGAGAGTGGTTTCCTCCCTAATTGAGACCTAATCATATCTTCATTTCGTGTTATTTGCTATAAAAATCATCTCTTCTTCCAAATCCCCAACTTTCTTACACCAAACCCTGGCTGTTCCTATCAAATGTGCATGATCTTAAAATTCTTTGTATGCTAGAAAAACAAATCCTAAATGGGTTTGGATTCTTGTTGGATGATCTTTGCTTGAACCCAATGTTTGAGTGGCTATGCTTATTGTCTATTTTAGGATACTCAAGTTTAAGGTATATGGAATATAATTTGATTGATTTCATCCACTGATTAATCCTATGGACACAAAAGAAAAAAGGTACCAATTTACTTTAATTTTTTTCAGGTGCTCGCATAAAAAAGGATTAGAAGCAAACCCCCAATTGTATTTCAAAAGAATAAGCATACTTTCAGGGGGAGATTTAAAATGATGAGTAAAGTTGCAGGGGAAGCTAAACAATTTTGGTAATATCTTATTTTTAGTGTGGTAAATTCTTACATTTGTGGTATTTATTGCAACACTTGGTACTGTGTATTCCCCATTGTTAGAACATTTGCTTTGATATTGAGTCACAAACACTCACTTTAGACTCATGATTGCATATATCTAGGGAAGAGAGATTTGAATATGGGGAGAGAATGTTTTTGTTTATGTGGTATTTATTTGAGCACCTTTTTAGTGATAACAAACGTGGAAGAAATATTAGATATCCATGCATAATAATAATTAACATGCATCATGATTTGATTTTTGTAACACTTGTTATCCAGACCTTAAATGAAATTGCTAACATGTTGAGTTACAGGATGAGTAAGTATATATATGCCATTATACATGCATTTTGTCATCATCAAAAAGGAGACAATGTTGAGATATTGAGTCACATCTGTGTAGTTTTGATGATGAGCAAACATGACATCTAACATATATGAGTATAACATATATGAGTATAGGAATAATAACTTAAGGCAAATTAAGTGATACTCAAAGATAGCAGCGAGTTCAAGAAGACCAAAGATCAACGGAAGCTAGACAAGAAGCTTGAAATGTCTAGCTTACATCAATTGACTTCTATGTAAAAGTTTACTTTTTTGATGCAACTTTTTATTTCTCATCGTAGCTTGTTAAAGTCTTGCTTGAAGTTCTCTCTCTCACTTAAGAACACCCATAAAATGTTTTAAATGTTTTGAAAATCATTTTCTAAGTTTTATAGCCCGTATCATATGTGCAGTGGTAGGAGTCGACTAATACAAACCAAAGGAGTCGACTATCTTGTATACAGAGGCTCAAGAGACTTACTGGCAGAGTCGACTAACAAAACCAAAGGAGTCGACTATCATGTATACAGAGGCTCAAGAGATTTACTGGGCTTTGCCAGTAGTCGACTCATGTTGTCAGAGTAGTCGACCACTAGACCCAATAGTCGACTACCAGATCTAGTAGTCAACTACTAAATGAACAAGAGCCGACTACTAGTTTTCTATCAGTCATATTTGACATGTTCCTTGATTGATGCAATTGTGTCTTTTTTGATCCGTTGGGAGACGATTTTGTGGAGCTGTTTTGTGCAGTATTCATCTCTATATATATGGGGATTATTCAAATGTTTTCACACAATTCTAAAGCTTAATTCTTTAAGAGGAAATTTGTTCAAGATCCAAAAGTTTTAGAAAATCCCTCTCCATCTAAGCCAAAGCTTTCTGTCTTTAATTCTTTTCATATGGCCAAAACTCTTGATCTTCCTGAGCCTCAAGTCATATATTTTGAGATCAAGCTTTCTTCTATAGCAACATGTCTACATTCGAGCTTCAAGCAAGGCTATATGTAACTATTTCTTCACGATATTTAAGTATACTCTCATTTGTGTTGTATGAGAGGAAAATCGTCATTATAGGTGAGGCGGTGTGAAATCCTTATTCTAGGCAAGGTGTGTTGTAAATCCTCGTTGGAGGCGAGGTGGGTTGTACTATTTTGTTATAATAGTATATTAAAGCCCAACAGAGATTTGAGGACTGGACTAGCACTGGAGGGATGAACCATGATATGATTATGTTTGCTATTGTAGTCTCCTTGTTTACTACTTGCATACTCTTTGTTTCCGATGTGCTTATCTATATTATTTCAAGTGTGATAGTTGATTAAGATTAAAATTAGGTTACTCTATTTTAATCTTAGGAAGAATTTTAGAGGAACATTTTAATTTGCAAAAACATTATTCACCCTCTCTAGTGTTTCTCCTTGCCATCACAGATCCCAACAATTACATGGGTATTTTGATAATTAATTATGATTTATAATTATTTTTATTAACATAATGTAATTGAGATTGGGATTCTTAAATTCTATCTTGATAGGACTAATATAATCTCTATATAACAATTTAGAAACTTCTTATGTAAGCATGACTTAGTTATCACATCATCATCATCATCATTTAATTTCTTTTATTATTATTACTATTATTATTAGAATTTGACAACAGTACACACTAGGATCAACGATGCTGATCCTATAAACTTGTTAAGCAATAACACAATATGTAAATGTAGGAGTTGTGTATCATAGTAGACAATATTTTTAATCAGTAACTTAAGTTTGAGATGTAGAAATCAAAATAAGAGCTATAATTATATTTTTCGGTTATATAGATAACACCGATATCCCAATTTTTGGGGTGTGGACTTTTTTCTATTTTAACATGGTATTGGAGCTATTGATTGTAATGATCATTTTTTGTATTATGCATGCCCACAACCTAGCCCATGCAGTCCGGCCCATTTACATTTTATAAAAACCAAAACTTAAGACAATTACTCTCTCCCCCGTCACCGTTTCATTCTCAAAAGAACCCGACCGGTCTTCTCTTCGTTTTCTCCCCGCGACGAACGTCATCAGCAACCTAATAGGGTTTTTGAAAACCTTGGCCCGATTCAATCTCCTCATCGCCAGGGGCGGATCTAGGAAGGCTGGTGTGGGGGCACGGGCCCCCACAAAAATTTTAAATATATATATTTATATATGTATATATATGTTTGTATGCATGCACGCATATGTATTGGGCCCCCACAAAAAATATGTATGTATGGTGACCCCACCGAACGAAAGACCTGGTTCCACCACTACTCATCGCGCCGCATCTTTTGGGAGGATCTCCTCTACGATAAGAAATCTTCCTTCTTATCTACTTGCATGTTTTCTTCTTCTATTTAATGGATGCACAGTTTGAGGTTTTTCTTCATGTGAAAATTGATTTCCTCTTTAAAAATCTTCCGATTTGGGTTCTGGATTTCTTTGGAGTTTCGATTTGGCTTCTACGGTGCACGATAGACCCTATTTGCTCTAAACTCCAATTTATTTCTTTTCGTGCCTTCGATTTGTTTCAGAAATTAGGGTTTTCAGAATTTTTTACGTAAGGAGATGATGATTCACCTTTATATGAAAGGGATTGCTTCCCTTATGTTGAATATGGTATCTGTAGGGCAAGGCAGCAACTTTGCCGCAGCTTTGTACTTTTGATTTAGGGTCTGATTTTCTAGGGTTAGCCGACAGGGTCCCTTTTTTCCTTCAGTTGGCCGTCAGCTGATTCTTCTTGCAGCTTGTGCCGATTATGGGAGTGTGGTTGTCTTTCTCCTTGCTATTTTTTGTCCCTGTTATCTGATTTCCTTGCGGTTGTCTTTCCATGGCTATATTTTTCTGAACGGTTGGATTTATTTGACCTGGTTTTCTGCAGACTGTGTTCCCAGTGGGTATTTCATCTTATAGTATGATGGTTAAATTGAAGTGGGTTTTCGGTCACTTTAATTACTATAGCACATGGATTGATTGCTGTTGGATTTTGAGGGATAATTTATTGTATTTTCAGATTTTTGGAGAGATTTTCTCGAGCATGGTAGACCCTATAAACCTATCATGGATGCCAAATAGCATGAATCTGATCCTATGTATGTTTTAACTGTTTCAAAATGATTTAGTTTCAGTTTAATGTTTGAATGAATTGATTGCTTTAGCAATGTTTTAGAGTAGTACATTGAATAGAGTTTCCTTCATCTTAGAAATCGATGTAAAGAATTGTTATAGTAAGCAGATAAACTTCGTATTTAGAGTTGTGCAAATAGAGTCACGGTTTGTGAAATATTGATACACTGGACTTATTGTTATAGACATTACATCTTTTGTGCACGATTCTTTTTACATAGTTTAGAAAGTATAGAAATAGAGGATAACTGAGATAGATATTGAAATAAATAGAATGACACATGGGGTTTTGGGAACTCATACCTTAAAGATAGGAAGATGGGCGGAGACCACGCTCATTGACGGAATTGTAATGACTTCACTAGGTCCTCTAATGACCTCTTGGTCAAATGAAATTTAGGGCACAAGTGAGCTCACCTGTGGACCCTGGGTGGTTCTTCAGTTCGCTCTTTTCCTTTATATTATGAGTATAATAATATTGAAAAGCTTTAGGTAGATAGACTTAGATTAGTGCTTAGTTGCTATTGTAGTGCTAGGATATGGTTGCTTGTAAAGTTATAATTGTTGTTTATTGTAAATATCATCTACTTCATCATCTTTAAATATTTTTCAACAGGAAGTGATCCAGTGCACGAGGAGGCTCCAGTGTTTAAGAAGTCTGAATTTTCAGTGAAGCGCGCAGATTTCTGAGACAAGATAGTAAAGAGAGTGTTTACATTTTGTTTAGCTTGTTTTCTTTATTGTTAGAATGAAAGACTAGTAGTTCCTCTTTAGCTAAGCTTTTGTACCCTTTTGAAGGATGACTAAAATTGTTTCATTTATAAAAAAAATTTTCTATCTGTTACTTTGATTGGTACATTGCAAGACCTGCACAAATAATGAAAAAAAGTAACGGTACCTGGATACTGGGCATTACATTAATCGAGGGAGTTGTGATCACTGCACATAAACCATCAATGATACTGATCTAGGGAGTTGTGATCACTGCACATAGACCATCAAATTTCTATTTTCTCTGAAAACATTTCTAACCAATCTCACCCAATTAAAACCAAACCCCAACAACCCAATCCAAACCCTTACATGAACCAAAACTCCACAATCCAATAACCCTACCCCAATCAGCAACAGCCCAAGAGCTAAGGCTAACAGATTTGTAGCAATATTGCCTTATGTAAGCTACGCCGATAAATATTTATATACAAGAATGGTAATGATTAGAAATTTTTTTTGAGATGTTCATAAATGTTCTGGTCTTTGTCTTGAATGTTATTTCTTATACCGGATTTTGCAGGTTGTCATGCCAAGTATGGGTTGGAGGTGGCTTCTTGGATTATCCTCATTACCGTCATTTCTCCTGCTGTTATTTTATGGTGCCACACCTGAGTCTCCAAGGTATCTCTGTATGAAAGGCCTGAGATATGATGCAATGGATATTTTGGGAAAGATGTCCAGAGCTAACCATGTGGCTCTCCCTTCTGGCATTCTTAGTTCCAATGATAATATTGAGCTTCATGAAACTCGCATTCCATCTGAAGCAACACGCTTTATTTCAGTCCCCAACCAAAACATCACCATTGAGAAGAAATCTAAAATTGGAAGCATGAGCAAATTGTTTTTGCTTATATCCCCAAAATTGATCAAATCAACTCTGCTTCTTTGGATGGTTTTTTTTGGTAATGCATTTTCATACTATGGGGTGGTCCTGCTAACTTCTGAATTGAGTAGCCAAAGCAGTAGTTGCACATCAGAGTTTCATTCAGCTTATTCAGGGGATTCCTTGCGCTATAAAGATGTATTTATCACTAGTTTAGCTGGTAAGTTCCAAATGAATGCTCATCTTCTTCATTCATGCAAAAGTTTCTTCAGTTCTCTGGTCTTTGAAGTGTGAAAATTATTTTTTTTAAATTTCAGAGATTCCTGGGCTTCTTTTATCAGCTGCAATTGTGGATAAAGTTGGTCGAAAGGTGTCAATGGCATCTATGCTTTTCATAAGTTGCATTTTCTTAATCCCACTTATATTTCATCAGAAAGAAGTATTGACAACATCACTTCTGTTTGGTGCTCGGATATGCATTTCGGCAAGCTTTACTATCGTATATATTTATGCTCCAGAGGTTAGTATTAAATTTCCAGAAGATCTAAAAAACACTGTTCTTTAACGCATTACTGGTAAGTTCTCAAACAGGCGTGTATATGGAGGCATGGATTCATATGGTAATGCATAGCGAAGTGGTTCCTAAAATGCAAGACATAATTACTCTAACCTTGTTTTAAAAATTGTACTGAATCAGTTATATTCACAAAAAGAATCAGAGGCAATATTGTTTACTGTATCTATAGTTCATTGGCGATAACTCTTAATGACGCATTAAAGAACTGTGAAATGGGCTACAATGAGGTTTGGAATTAATGGAGACTACCAAGACATTTTGATCGGATCCGCATAGAAGGTCCCGGGTAGCCCCCAAGCTTACCTATGTACCCCCATGCTAAAATGGAAGTGTGTGTACATTAGAAATCTGTATAGGTGTTTGTATGAAGATTACCTGCATAATAGCATTTTCTCCATATACATAAATATTAAAATCAAATCATTATAATAAAGACAGATAAGAATTTTTTTGAGAAATCAGATAAAAATTTATCTTAAGGGAAGAATCACCCATATAACTTGAAAATAATAGGAAAACTATTGTTAAATGTAAAATATATAGAGATAATCTATATTACAATATTACAAATGAGGGATGTGGGTCCCATGTTTGTCCTACTAGGACAAACCCAATGGGACAAACGATTGGTCTAGGTTTTGCCACATCATCATGGTGGGGACCATTTGGGGTGGGGTGGGTTTTGGGTTTGTTATTGGGTGATGTTGTGTGAATTACAAATAAATGCCCATACTTCCCCTTATTTGCAAGTTTGCTATTACTTTTTTTCCTAAAACTAAAATGCCACTCCCCTTTTCCCATATTTATGTGTTTGCCCTCGGTCATTTTTCACTTAAACCCGGCCACGTTTTTTGCACTTTAACCACAGTTTTCCCATTTACCACCAGACGATACACATACACACACCCACACTTCTCTCTCTTTTGTCGGTTGTGCACGTGCACCACATCCTTTGTGTGGGGTTTTTTGCATCGTGCATTATGTGCACATGTTATTTCTAGTCTATTATACAATTCAGGGATTTTTTTTGAATTGGGTTGCTAACTAGGGCAAAATGTTAGGTCGAAAGATGGCTGGAATTAAATCCTGAGGAATCAATGGATAAGATGGTAGGTTGTGAAAATTTTATAGGGAAAACTCTAAAATTTTGGGGGAACTAAATCTGGATGTAACTACATTTCAAACGGAATTAAAATTTTAAATTTTAGGGGAACTAAATTTAGAGTAAACTAAATTTTGGAGGAACTAAATTTTTGGGGAAAGTAAATTCTGTCTGAGGTGAACTAATTTTTAATTTAAAGTATTGATGGGAACTAAATCTGAATAGAACTAAATTTTGAGGCATTAAAATTTTAAATTTTGGTGGGAAACTAAATTTGGAATGAACTAAATTTTAAGGGGAATTAAAATTTTTGTGTTGAATTAAATTCTCTCGAGGGAATTAAATTTTAGTTTGAATCTAGTTAAAATTTTTGTTGGTGTGGATATAAACCTTTTTGCTCACTTCACAAGTTAAATATTATTATTATTTACAAGTATTTACAAATTTGCCATTGTATAAGCAAAATATTGTGCAAAATATGTATTTCTAATCATAGTATTATATAAATTTGTAAATACGTATTAGTATACAAATTTGATAGTATTTGTTTTTAAGTATTTGATTCTTTAGTATTTAATAGTATTTAATATGTTTTAAGTATTTGATAGTATTTAATATGTTTTAAGTATTTGAAACTACCGATACAGACGAAACAAAACTTACATCCGAAACCACCGAAACGGACGACATCAAAACCGAAACCTAAATTTTCATAGGAACGAAACCGAGACCGAGACCGAGACCTAAAACCTTGGTATAAATTCAACAAACAAATCTCTTGTGAAAATTTCTTTCAAAACAAGCCAAAAAAAGAAAAATAATTTTCTTTTCATCTATGAGTTTGGATTTAAAACTGTTGTTTGCAGTAGGGACCAATCGGTTTTAATGGATAAAAAGAGGATTTTTGAGGGAAATATGAGTTTTTAGTGTAAATGATGGGGTTTTAGGGTTAGAAAAAGGGATTTGGGGTAGATAATATTTTTTTCATAATTAACTGAAATGGACATGGATCACAAGATAAAGGTGAGTTCGTTCGAGAGGAATTCGCTCTCCCAAGCCGCATATTCGAGAGAATGGCTGAGTGCTCCATCAAAGAGGAAAATCTCAACTTCTCCCAAGTTTCTTCTCAAGATTTAACACACCTATTCTCCTTAGCCCCTATATAAATACTAATATGAAAATAACAAAATTACAAAAAGACCCTTAAACACTAAAAAGTACACAAACACCACGAAAACATCCCAAAAAATTAAAAATTCAGATATGCGCTCTTATCATTACTCCATCCCTGAAGAACCACCTTGTCCTCAGGGCAGTGCATAAAGTGTGTGGGCTACTCTCCGACTAATGGTGCCCATCCCCTAATGAATCAAAAGGCCATCCAAGTCTCCACCGCTCACAATGACGCAAGGATAAATGTCACAATGACCACACAGCCTGGCAAAAGGTCATCCACGTCCAAAACACAAATTTATGTGCTCGGAAGGTCGCCCATCTGCAAAACATGGGCCATGTGGCCCCGTAAAAGGGTCGACGGGCCATGGTGGGCTTTGAAGAATGTCGTTAGGCTAAGACGGGCTCAGCAGAACTACAAACATGGCCTAGCGGGACATCGGCTGTTCTGGAAAGGCATGGTGTGCCTGTAGGTTCTGCAGGCCGGCTAGGCCCAGCTGGCCCTGTAGGCCCTGCAGGCATATGGGCAAATCCTGCTGGCCTTGCATGTTGAGGGCTAGGCTCTGGCGGCTCTGGCGGCTCTGCAGGACAGCAGGTAGACTCTGGCCGGCTTGCATGGCAGCGACCCTAGGGTTATCGTGCCCCTCGTTGTCTCCCGTCGCTTCCTTGAATTCTCGATCTGCATCGAAGAGAAGCCCTTTGACAAAATCTCCTACTTTTTCCTTTTGTTTCTTTAAAGACTTTGTCTTTCATCTTAGATCTGGGTTATCGTTCAGATCTGAATTATTCACCGCCTTTAGATCCGAAATTTGATGTGTTAGGGTTTGCATTAGAGTACATTGTTGCATTAGAGTTTGCATGAAAGATTCCAACTTCGCATCTAACATCACCTCCATTCTTGCCTCATGTGCAATGAATATAGCCTCAAGCCAGGATTCAAGAGAGGCCATTGATGCCAAGATCGTTGCTTTGATACCACTTGATGTGATTTTTCTAGGGTTTTGATGGATAAAAAGAGGATTTTTTTTAGGGAAAGAGGAAATTTTTTAGGATAAAGGAGGGGGTTTTAAGGTCAGAAAGGGATTTGGGGAAAGATAATATTTTTATTCATAATAAATGAAATAGAAGGGGATGCAAGATAAATGTGGGTTTTTTCGAGATGAACTCGCTCTCCCAAGCCACATATTCGAGAGGGTGGATGCGTTCTCCAACAAAAAGGGAAATTTCAACCCATCCTAAGTTTCTTCTCAAGATTTGACACACCTCTAACCCCCCTGTCCCCTATATAAATATGAATCCCCTATATAAATATGAATCTGAAAATAACAATTACGAAAACGTTCCTAAAAACGAAAAATCCAGATTTACGGTCCTATCAACCAAGCGCGGATGAAACATTTGGGGGGGGTAAGAAGCTATCGAGTCACTTGACCTCTGCTATCCAAGACTCCAAGCTTTTGTTTGCCTTTGTAATCGACAAATTCCCAAGATCTATGATCAAATTAAGAACTTTTTAGTTATCGCTATTCTATTGAGTCCAATTTTCATGATAATCCTAACATGCTGCACATATGGTAGTTAGCAACTTAGAATTACACATAACTACGTGTCATCAATTGACGTTAAAGAATATTATTTACTTTATGCTCGTCTGCTCTGTTGGTTATTGCTTCATCCCTAAGTTAGTTTTGATCATAAGCAAACAATTATGGTTGCTAATGATATTTTTGTAAGATGATTTGTGAGTGTAGGAAATTGATGCATTTCATATCTAGATTTAGGATAAAATGTGGTTTTATGGGTTTTGGGGGTGAAAGATGGGATTTTTATGCGAACTGATGGATTTTTATGGCTATGGAAGAGATTTGGGGAAGAAAATAGGGATTTTTATTGATGTAGAAACTGAAAATACTAAAGATAACTAGCCTCGATTCGAGAAGATGCGTAGAACTGAAAATACAAAAGATTACTAGCCTCGATTCGAGAAGATGCATTTCTCCTAGCTTTCGATTCGAGATGAAAGCCTAAGATTTCTCGGTGTCACCTTGGACAATGTTTCTAATGCGGTCGTAAACCGCAGACGGCGCGCGGGCACGGGTCGAGCCGCGGATCCGGGCGTGGGAGCAACCAATTGAGTGACTTAGTTTCTTTACTTTATGCACTATCTTTTATGTTTTTAAGTTGTGTGTTTAATAATTTGTTGGGAGAGTATTTAAGGGGATTAGCCTTAAATTGTGTGGGCTATCGAAATATTGAGACAATTCGTCATTTGACGGCTAGGGTTTGGAGGATTAGGCTTGATCCATTATTTCAAGCTGGGGAGAAGATCTATTCCAATTTAGATCAATTCTCTTATTTATCAAAATTCCTTCTTACACTTTAAATTTCTTTTCGCTCTTCCACTAAAAATCTGAGCTTTTTGATATGATTGACCTAAATCGTATCAGTTTCTCACAAGAATAATCAGCATGCACATCCCTAGCTATAAATAAAAGGAAAATTACAGATTTGAAGAATTTACGGAAAAACCTCCCTAAAACTGAAAATTCCTAAAATTCCACAAAAAGTCCAGAACGCATCATTTCTTTGCCTCCGAAGAACCATCTTGTCCTCAAGGTGGTACATGAAGTCTGTGGACGGGCTATTCCAAGTGCAGGTGCCCCTGATCCTCCTCGCCAGCCTTCAGCACTACCACATCCCCTCCATCCTCGTCATTCGCGATTAATATCTGCAAGGTACGTCGCCACGCATGTGCCCTGAGGAGAACTTTTCGTCATATTTGAAGCATAATCCTTTGACATGCTTTTCTCGTATCTCAGTCTTTATCATTGGCCGCATCTGTCCCCTTGGTCGTGAAATCCTCCCAATAGCAGAAAGGTTGATGTTGATGTGTCTACCGGTACCACGGCAGAGCTTCTCCCTCCAAGCAGACCCCAACTACCCTCAGACATTTTATCTCTTGAATCATAGACACCTCAAAGTATCGCTCAACCCTGTATATCCATCCGACAGGGTCCTCTGCTTCAAAAATAGGTAGTTTCAGCTTCCTGACCATGCTCTCTGCGGTGACTCCTCCAGGAGCACTCTCCCTTGTGGATAATCATGAGTCGTGTTGATGAGGGTGCAGGTACATCGTAGCCATAGTCTCCGATTGGGTATTCACCTCCATTCCAAGCAACTTCTTCACAATCAGCTCCTCTGTCCACGAAGTCCCCTCGGTTGTCATCGTGGTATCTGACATAGTACCCAAACTCCGCATCACGCCCTAGGAGCCCTCCTCCATAGAAATCAGTGCCAAAATCATCCAGGGGACCCTCAATTTCCACGTCGAATCCACCACGCTGCACATACCCCCTCCGAGGGGCCATCGTAGGCTCAATTTGAGCCCGGCTGCAGATGCCTGGGGCCCTGGCGCGTCGCTAAACGTCCAGGATGGCCCTGGTGGGCCGCCGGAGGCCCCATATGGCCCTAGCAAGTCGTCGAAGGTCCGGCGGGGCCCTTGTAGTTCGCCAGGGGCCCCTTTAGGCCCTAGCAAGCTCACCAGGGCTCGGCCTGGCCTAGGTGAGCCACCAGAGGGCTGCGACTGGCCTAGCAGGCCGCCAGGGTCAGCTGCCCATTAGTTGATGTCGCCGCTAGTTTCTAGCGCCTCTTCCGCTCCCCGGACGTCGTAGACCCATTGTTGTGCCTACTCGCCTTGGTTGAAATCATGTTCCTCATCGTCTGTCCTCTGATCTGCATTCGAGCGAAGCCCTTTGCGAAAAGGGTCAACTTTCTCCTTTCCCTTCGCCAAAGTTCTTGCCTTTTACTTCGGTTCTAGGGTTTCAACCTGATTTGAGTCCAACTTCTTGGAAAACGTGTCTAATTTCTAATTTAGATTTTCCGTGAATAGCGTGAGTTTTCGATCCGTCTTGGCTCCTTGATCTTCGATTTTCTTTGTGAGGTCTTGAATCGCGTTGTCCATCTTTTCTATCTTCTCCTCCATTGCATCCATCCTATCTATGCATCTCGTAGATGCCATGGATCGACGAGCTCTGATACCAATTTGATGCATTTCAGATCTGGACTTAGGATAAAAATGTGCTTTTATGGGGTTTCGGGGTGAAAGATGGGATTTTTATGGGAAAGGAGGGATTTTTTTTTGCTAGGAAAGAGATTTGGGAAGAAAAGATGGATTTTTATTGATGTAGAAACTTAAAATACAAAAGATAACTAGTCTCGATTCGAGAAATACATTTCTCCTAGCTTTCGATTCGAGATGAAAACATAAGATCTCCCGGGGTCACCTTGGACAAAGTTTCTCACAAGAATAATCAAGCATGCCCATCCCTAGCTATAATTAAAAGGAAAATTACAGGTTTGCAGAATTTACGAAAAAACCCCCTAAAACTAAAAATTCCTAAAACTAAAAGTCCAGAACGCATCAGAAATCAAGTCAACGAAGTCATGTAATTTATTTAAGTTTTCTAGGATTGGTGATTTGGAGCAAAATCTTGATAAACGAAGAGTCAATATATTTGGAGCTCAAATTGAAGATCAAATATCAAGTCAAAAACTCATGGAGGTGCAAGACTTCAAGACAAATTGGTCAAACTAAAAGAAGACACCAAGACTCTAAAAGATAGTGTGAGTAGTTTGTAAAGTTGTCTTAAAATGTTAATATTAGTTGAAGCTTGCACACACTTAAATAATGTTTTAAACTTCCAAAACCATTTTGAAAACATTTTTAAAAAATTAGATTAAGTTTTAGTACTCTTTTTAGCTAGTTTCCCTATGCATCTGAAAAGAAGTTGACTACTTGTTGAGTTGGAGTCGACTACTTTTCTTTGAGAAACATTTGAGTACGTTGTCCCCAAAAAGAGTCGAACTATGAGTTGACTACAGTTGTCTGGGGAATCGACTACCGATTGTATAAGATTCGACTACTTTTGCCCAGCGGACCAACTCGACACAACTCCACGATTTACAGAGAGTTGTCGATTTTTCCGTTGAGAGTATTTTACGAAACTATTTTCAATAGTTTTTCTTCCATATTTATGTTGAGAGTGCTGAGGGCTTTGCACGAAATTTTTGAACACATTATCTAAGTTTTCAAGCATTCTAAGCTCTCTCTAAGATTTTCAAGGCAACAATTTTCATTCTTTAAAAAAAATTAAGCCATTGTTTTGCCTTGCTAATTTGTGTCGCTCTCAAGCTTAATCTTGACTCATTTGAGAAGACAAATTAGAGTTTCTTTGATTCCTTTGTTTCAATATTTATTTTCTTTGAGATCAAAGACTTTTTTCCATAGGCTCACAAGACACATCAAGTTTCATCTTTTGGTTATAGGAAAGGTTGTGATTCAAATTCATCAAGAGATAGGTTTGTAAAATCCACACAAAGGAATAGTTGTAAGATTTCTTGGTTGTAATTGTTGGTTGTGGAAAAGCCTCAAGTGTTGAGGTCCTCACTTGGTGAGTTTGTGTTGAGTTGTAGTGGATCCCTTGCTAGAGGTAAGATGTGTGTTGTAACCCTCTAATGGAGAGAGGGTGTTGGTTGTAGAAGCCCTCAAGTTGAGGCAAATGGCTCTTTAGTTTGAGAGTTAGATAGTGGATTAAAGCCCAACAAGATTGGGGACTCGACATAGCCCACAGGAGGGTGAATCAGGATAAATTGATCGTGTTAGAGGGTGTTGGTTGTAGAAGTCCTCAAATTGGGGCTAGTGGCTCTTTAGTTTGAGAGTTGGTTAGTGGATTAAAGCCCAACAAGGTTGGGGACTGGACGTAGCTCACAGGAGGGTGAATCAGGATAAATTGATCTTGTCTGCTATTGTACTCTATTGTCTATTTTCCTCATTCTCTATTACGTGCTTGTGTTTAAATTCCGTTGTGCATTCTCTATTGCAAATAGTTAGATTTGTTGATTAAGTACCTAAGGAGGTAACACTCTTAGGAGACTTAGGCATAGTTAGAAGGATTAAGTTTTTAATTAAGTGTTATTTTTTAAAAACATTAATCACCCCACTCTAGTGTTTGTCTGCTATATACAGGGATCCCAACATGATCTATATACATTGATTCTATACCACCATGTTGATTAGATATGCGAGAACATAATGCTGATAGAGTTTGTCATATGCCTATTAATCGGTTTGATATATTTTCTGATGCTACCTGCCTTCATGGCACTTACATGGGTGCTTTAAATGATTTACTGGATATCACTTGTTTTTAATCTAGGACAATGCGTATGTGTTTCACTTATCCTTTTTTGTAATTCTATGGCAGTGAGATTATTCTATTTGGAAATATGACCTCATTTTGAGCTGCTTCCCGAATGCCACATGTCCTCCCCCTCCAAATCAATAATTAAGCTTTGTTTTCCCCCTTTTCCCCGAAACTTGAGACTATAGTTTAATGAATTGTGCACTCCTCCTGAAACGTAATACATCATCTACAAATAGAACTGCTACCTAGTGTCGATCAATTGTAGGAAGTTTTTGTCTCCATCTATCTATTGGCATATTTGACATGCCAGACGTTTTATGTTACTATAACAGTATGCATTGATGGCATGGAATCAAAGGAAAGATGCAAGAATAGAACGCGCTATAGGAAAGATTCTTTATGGAAAGATGTTCCATGTAGTTCACAGTCCACCGTTGATGCGGGATGGAATGGGGAAGTTTGTGTGGGAAATTGAGGAAGAAAAACTAGGAATTTGATAAAATTTTAGGCCTCTAACCACAGGATTTAATGATTACCGATCCTAACGTCTTGCACGTGAAGATTTTTCAAACCACATGCCAGGCAACTAGCCCACTCTTGAACCTCTTAAACTCAAGATTTAAGTGGATGCAAATAAAGTTTACAAACTAAAATTTTATTCAATTTCTTGATAATTAAAAAGATGGATATAAAATCATATTTATAAATACGATGAATTTGACTTGTATCCAAACTTATATAATAGAACAAAATCATATTTAGCAAAGATGAATTTGACTTGTATCCAAACTTATATAATAGAACAAAATCATATACAAACTCATAAATAGACTCAAACAAAGACTCAAATAAAATAAATGAGTTCTTCGAAACAGAAAATTTTAAAAAGACTCAAATTCTTTTAAAACGGAAACTCTGAAAGGACTAAAATTATAGAAATCTAAACGGACTTAAAAGAGCATAATGTAGAATTGATCCAACATTAAAAAATTAATCCAAATCCTAGTTGGATTTCTAACATTCTTCCTGGTTTTGAAGGTTCATCTCCTGGTAAAGGGTGACAAGATGAGCATAACCAAGTATAATTACGCAATCAACACCATTACAGATCAGGAGATGGATGAAAAATAGACGCTGCCGGTGAATAGCTATCATCGAGTGTTTGTAAAAATAATCAACTATAATTGCATCAGGACTAATTGATAGAGCTCGTAAAGAACTTATTCAATATATGCAAGTCATAGACACCTTCATGCATTCTTATCTTTAACTGTAAATTTGTGTAAATTTCTATTTCATTCTGTAATAAACTTAATGTTATAATTAATTGCAAAAAACTTGCAAGTCTTGATCTGCAAAGCATTCAAATGATATGCATGATGCTTGGTGGAATGCAATAAATTCATTCATGATCAAAGTTTAACTCTAGAAAACCCAGGATCACAAAATGAAGTGACTAAGCTAGTGGCTTGTTAAGTATCAATCTATTCTTTTGATTTCCAATTACATTTTTAGTTTGTTAGGAGTCAACATAATTTTCTTTCCATCAAATATGAATGTATATATGTGTTGGCTCTATCAGAATGTGAAACATCTATGTTATACAGCCAAAGCCTAGGTAACAGAATATGTATAGCATCCATTAGTACGACACCAGACTAGATGGGATCCTAATAGCTTAAGAATTTGATAGGGACTAATTAACATTAGGCAACATCATGTGAAGTATCAACATATGTAACGTTGTAAGGTTATCGGCCAGTGCAGAAGAAACAATCCAAGAAGCCAAGAATTTTGCATAACAACCGACCACATGTGGTGTACCACTACTGTCACAAGCCGAGACATACCAAATAGGAGTGCAAATAGGAGTGCAGGATTCTTCTAAACCAATGCTTGGCTGGCTAAGCATCGGGACATACCTCAGGGATTGCCCTATAGGACCAACCAGCTAGCGACACCAACACAGGTTGGTACTGGTACTTAACATGGACCACCACTCCCCACCTGACAAAATGCTTTCCAACAGTCAGCTTAATCAACCCAGGCACCAGGGGTTAATCATGACAACTGAAGAGGCAAAAGCGAGTGATCAAGTGATCACATGTACGATCTATTTTTTACATCATCATTGCATTGTACATGATGCTCACTACCATATTGTATTAAGACACTTCATGTATAACCAAAGCATATTTTTGGTAGCTAGTAGGCCTTCCGTCATGCTTTTGACTCAGAGCCTCCCGTTGCTTTCTGTCTAATCGAGTTGCAACACATTCTATTTTTGTTAAACTACTTGCCTCGAATTGGAGTATCAACACTGGATGTGATGAGCTGATTTGACGACAAAATTTGTGTGACTTTGTGTGTCAGTCATCACTTTAAAAGATATATCTCCAATATTGATACCAAATTGAAAGGATTTTCTGGGTTTTTGACGATAAAAATAGGATTTTAGGGCTTCCTAGGGGTTTGATGGATAACTGAAGGATTTTGGTGGAAATGTGGGGTTTTAGGGTAAAGGAAAGGGTTTTGGGCTAGAAAGAGAGGATTTGGGGGATCGTTGTTTTATTAATAAATACCTGGAAATATAAAAGATACAATATGGTGGCTAAGTTAAAGAGGTGGACCGTTCTCCCAAGATGCCAATTATAGAGGACGTCCGCACTCTCCCGATATATATGGATAATCTCACATCCCCTTTGAATATTCTCTAACAAAATACCCTCCCAAAATCCCTCGCCACCCATGGCATATAAATACTAATAGAAGAAAATACAAATTAGCATAATAACCCAAAAATCCAAAAATTCCCAAAACGCCCCTAAAATTCGAAAAATTTCAAAACGCTCCTAATGCCCCCAAAACGTCCCTAATGACCCAAAAGTGCAGATCTATCATTACTATGTCCCTAAAAACTACATTGTTCTCAAGGTGGTGCATAAAGTCCACGGCGGTCCTACTCCAAGTGGAGATGATCATCTCCACTCGAATCTTCTTTCTATACCATATATTCCTCGTCTTCCCCTGCTATCAGCAACTGAAGCTTGCACACTTCATAATGGTGTCCTGGGGTGAACCTATCATCGCATCTAAAGCACGACCCTTTCTACGTCCTCTCCCGCGTCTCTGCATCCGCCATTTTCCATCAGCTGATCCTCCACCATCTGGGCCAACTTCATGGCATCCATTAGATCCTAGGGCCTTTGTATGTAAAGCTCTGTATGAATGGTGGCTTTCAGCCCCTTCATGAAGCTGCTATCTAGTGCTCATCAGAGATCCCTTGAACTCATCCTGACAGTGCCTCGAACCGCTCCATGTACTCCTTCACCGAGCCGTCCTGCCTGAGAGATAGCAACTGCTCTTGTAAATTTCTTTCGTGTACCTCACGAAGACTCTCTACCAAGCCGTCCTTAATCTCCTCCTAAGAGCAGAAACGATGGCGCTGCTCTCTCCACTGGAACCAAGAGAGTGCATTCTTTTCCAAACACACAGTCGTCGTCTCCAATTTCTACTCAGTCATGTGGAACACTGCAAAAATCGTGTTGCCTTGTGTATCCAGCCATATGGGTCATCACCCTCGAAGATGGGGCATCTTCAGCTTCCGGGTCCTGCTATCCACTCCAAAATTCTCGTGCTTCGCTCTCCCCTCGTAGTGTCTAGGGTGGTGATGCTGGTATGTATATCTCCAACGGTCTCTGTGCCCCTCCAAGCCTATCCGTTGCCCCCCATATCTGTCTGCATAATCACCACAATCATCTCTGCCTTATAGAAACCCTGATCATCCTGCTCCATGTCCCAATCCCTGTCGTCGTCATCCGAATACCCCATATAGGTCAGGTGTGGACGTCGTCGCCTATCTGCAGCATATCGGGGGCCATGAGGCCCGACCCTCGAAACTCGGCGTCGTCGACACCGTGGTCCAGAACATTTTCGGGTAGTCGTCGTCCTGCGCGATCGTCAGAGGTCTGTGTGGCCCTTGTCGATCTGCTGGGGAGAAGTCGAAGGCCGGAAAGACCTCGTCGGTGGTGTAGCACCCTTGTGGTGGCCCTGCAGGGGCGTGGCGGCCCTGCAGGGCCACGGCCCCTGGGAGGTGCCACCAAACCCTGTCGGCATCTCTCTGGGCCCACTGGCCATCTCCTGTGGCCGACAGGGGTCTGGTGCCCCTACGAGTGAGCCGTATGGGTTGACCGACCCTGCCGGCAATCGGGGGCCATGCAGCCCTATGGGTGAGCCACAGGGGCCGTGCGGCCCTGCTGGCTGCTTCTGGGGGGGCCGGCTAGGGCTGCTGGCCCCTTGGGCCTCCTCCGCTTCCGTCAACGTCTCGTCGATGTCCGTGAGCTTCACATCTTCGGATTACGATGTCTTGTTCTTGCCCTTGCCCTTCTCCAAAGATGTCACCTTTCTCGCGCGATTAGGGTTTTTGCGCGTCGTTCAACTTCGCCGAAATCTCTGCGAGTTGCACGATTTGTGCAAGGGTTTCTCCGTGTTTCTCTAGGGCTTTTTCATGCTTCGCTAGGGTTTGCTCACGCCCTCCAGTTCGGCGTTATATTTCTCCTGGAGGTGTCGAACTTGTCCGTAGATCTCGTCGTCACCGCCATGGATATTGATGCCCTGATGCCAAAATGGTAGGAACCAAACAAAGATCTGATTTTTATTAGATAAAAACCGAAAATAAAAGAATATGTGATGACAATTGAAGATGTGATCGCTCTCCCAAGACGCCAATTGTAGAGGATGTCTGCATTCTCCTGAAGAACGAGGAATAATCTCACTTTTAATATCAATACTCCATCAAAAATAGCTGAAAAATCACTCAACCCCTCCCACCTATAAATAGAGTTCAGAAATAAGCAAAATTACAGAAAACCCCAAAAAGCTAAAAAATTCCCCAAACGCCCCTAAAATCGGAAAATTTCCAAAGCGCCCCTAATATGCCCAAAAGTACAGATCTATCTTATAGATAAGGAAAACATTCATCCTTTTGCTAATATTTTTCACACTTATAAGTGTAGTGGCTGGACACATAATGACATACAACTAGGTATTAGACTTATTACGATTATCATTTACCTCACTAGAACTCTCAAGGAAAACATATTCTTTCTCGATTATCCTATCTTCATTACAATTCTCTCCCACATGTAAATGCATATTGGAACACTGACTAGCAAAATGGTTAAAATTATAATATATAAAAATCTATCTTTTTTAACTTTTGTTGTGACTGTTCTCTACTTTTAACTTTTTCACTATCTCCTTAGCGGAAGTAGTTTCAGACTTAGTCGTGGTCTCACTTGGTCGCTTATATTACTTCACAGCTTTAAAGTAGTCTCTAAATTTAAGACTAGATTGAATATTTGTTTTACATTATTTATATTGTAGGGAAGACTCTCATGGACTTTAAATTTAAGACTAGATTGAATATTTGTTGTACATTATCTATATTGTAGGAAAGCATTTCACTCATAATGTTTGCTCGCAACCCCTAACAAAACCTAACAAGAGTATATCAAGGATCATATATCTTACTTCTCATAAATAAATTATTAAACTTACTCATATATTATTTCACAAACATGCTTCTTTGATGTATGACATTCAAATGTTCTAAGATAATGTCTCTAAATATTCTAAGAGAATGTCTCTATACCGAGACCGAAACCGTGACCTAAAACCTTGGTTAAAATATGCTCGAGTGTTGTAGCAGCTCAGTAATCCAAATTTAAATACCTAAACAATCAAAAAGTTTATGTACCAATTTTTTGAATTAAATTTTTTTGCCTAAGTTGAATTTTTTTGCTAAGCTAAATTTTTTTAAACTATTTCTTCTTTTTCTCTCTATTTTTTGATTTTTTTGCCTTTGTTTTGAAGTTTTTATTCCTTTTTATTTTCCCGTGAATTTTTGTTTTTGTTTTTTCTTTTTTTATTTTTTTGATTAAATAAACTAAAGAGGATAGATTAAGATGATGAAGAACCAATGCAAAGAAGAGTATGAAAATTAGGATTCTTTAGCTCAGGTTCCAACTTGATACAGAACGGAAGGGGTAAAGTTGTGATAAGGAAATTAGAGAAGAAAGACTGGGATTTGATAGGATTTTAAGTCTCTCAAATTCCAACATTTCACATGTAGAAATATGTCGTGGTAATTAAGCACAGGCCCATTCCTCTCGTGTCAAGATTTAAGTGGATACAAACAACATTTACAAACTAAAGTTTATTCAATTTCTTCATAACTAAAAAGATGAATACAAAGTCATCTATAATATTTTATCTCTATTAGACAATCAGGGAAGATCCGTGAATTATATGTACTATGAAATATAAAAGCATTTATCGTAATCTAACATGTCATATTATATCGCTCAAAGTTATCATTCAATCTTTCATTGAGTCTCTAATTATTTTATACAAAATGAGACTAAGAAATAATACGCAATTAATAATATCAACTAATCTGAAGCTGTTGTGAAGGGAAAAGTAGGGAAATAGGTGTAGGGGGGTTAAGAGCTCCCCCTACCCTCTTATTTATAGCTTTCAATGGTGGGCCGGATACCCAATGGGCCTCATGGGCCTATTCATAACACTTCCCCTTATCCAACCAACATTGAATAAGAGGTGGATTCTTCAGGATCCGAGTTAGGATAACTGCCTTGTTAAAGAAAGAACAGTTAATCCATAACTTCCCCTGTTTTAGGGATGTGTCTAGGGGTGGATACTTCAGGATCCAGAGTCAACGAGGTTGCCTCGTCAAAACCTTGACTACGGAAAACCCTGTGGAAAAATCAGTAGCCAAGGGAAAAGAGTACAACTCTGCAGTTGACTCCCCCTCATCTGACCAAGCTTCAGGCTTGCAGATTTTCTATGAATCTATACATCAGTCTCCTATGTATCTATAAGTTCATAGTCCTCTCATCCTGACCCGGTTTACATTTTCTCTCTCCTCATCCCAATCACATATACAAGTTTCTCAAAGATACTAGTAGACTGGGATTTGGTAAGCAAATTCGTCAAGTTATTACATGATTGGATCTTCTGTACCTCAATCTGCTTTTGCTTCTGAAGGTCGTGCGTCTAGAAGAACTTCGGGGAGATATGCTTTGTCTTGTCGCCTTTGATGTAGCCGTCATGTAGCTGGGCTATCCATGCTGCATTATCTTCATGGAGAGGAGTATGTGCAAGTACACTGGTCATCAGGCCGGTGGAGGTGAGAATGTGATTGATCACAGAGCATAGCCAGAAACTCTCTTTGCTTGCTTCATGGATCGCTAGCAGTTCTGAGTGAGTAGATGAGACGGTTGTCATGGTCTGCTTTACAGATCTTCAGGATATGGCAGTGCCGCCATATGTGAACATGTATCCGGTCTGAGACTTCTCTGAATGAGGATCTGACCTGTAACCTGCGTCAGCATAACCAACTAAACCAGTTGATGCCCCTTTCCTGTAGAATAGACCTAAGTCTATGGACCCTTGGAGGTAGCGTAGAAGATGCTTAACTCCGGCCCAGTGCCGCTATGTAGGTGCATCACTATATCTGGCTAGTAAGTTGACTGCAAATGCTATGTCAGGGCGAGTGCAGTTAGTCAGGAAAAGGAGTGCACCGATAGCACTCAGATATGGCACTTCAGAGCCTAGTACTTCATCCCCCTCTTCCAGCGGCCGGAAGGGGTCTTTATGCACATCCAATGATCTGACGACCATTGGGGTGCTGAGGGGGTGGCACTTATCCATCTGAAACTTTTTCAGTAAGTTCGATATGTAAGTTGACTGATGTAACAGAATCCCATCGTTAAGATGCTCTATTTGAAGACCTAAACAGAATTTTGACTTTCCGAGGTCTTTCATCTCGAATGTTTCTGTCAGACTTCTAGAAATCTCGGCGATCTCTTCAGGAGATCCGATGAGGTTCAAGTCGTCCACATAGACGGCTATAATGACAAATCTTGTTGCCTTTGCTCTTATAAAGATGCAAGGACAGACTGGGTCGTTTGTAAATCCTTGTTTAGCAAGGAAGTCGCTCAGTCTGTTATACCACATCCTTCCAGATTGTTTTAGACAATACAATGATCTTTGCAGTTTCACTGAGTAGATGTCACGTTGTCTCTCTTTTAGTGCTGCTGGCAAAGAATAACCGTCAGGCAATCTCATATAGATGTCTCGGTCTAAGTTGTCATATATGTATGCAGTCACGACGTCCATAAGCTGCATATCTAAACCCTCTTGGGCTGTTAAGTCAATGAGGAATCGGAAGATGATCGCGTCCATGACCGGGGAGTATGTGGCTTCAAAATCCACCCCTGGACGTTGGGTAAAGCCCTGCGCTACAAGCCTTGCTTTGTAGCGAACGATCTCGTTTTGTTCATTTCGTTTTCTAACAAATACCTATTTGTAACCCACAGGTTTTACACATTTTGGTGTCTGGACTATAGGTCCGAAGACCTTGCGTTTGGTGAGTGAATCCAACTCCACTCATATTGCCGCTTTCCACTTTGGCCAATCATCTCTGCTTTGACATTCTGTCAGAGAGCGTGGTTCAATATCATCGTCGCAGTACGCGACGTTGATGGCAATATTACACGCAAATGTGTCATCTATGGTTGTGCTCTTTCTGTCCCAATACTCACCAGTTCGTACATAGTGTATCGAAACTTCATTTTCTCCCGGTTTTTCCTCTGTTTGAGAGTTTGGGAGAAATGGGGTAGCAGGGCTTACAGTAGCATCCTGTGGTGGTATTTGTTTACCATTGCCAAGGGTCCTACTCTTTCGAGGGACTTGGTCCTTGGATCCCGGTGGTCGCCCTCTCTTTTTGAGAGGTCAGACCATTTCTGCTGCAGGCTGATTGCATCCTTTTTGTGGTATGTCAATCCTAGCTGGAGTGTTAGCAGCAGAGACATGTGATCTGACAATCTTCTGGTTGTCAGTAAATTTGTCCGGCAAGAGATGGACAGTGATTTGGATGTGGAGAATCTTCAGGACCTCCTCCTCACACTGGCTTGTGGGCGGATCAAAGTGACATAATGTCTTTGTATCCCAAGTGATACAGTCTGAAACTTCGGGCTTCTTTGTCTGTGAGCCTAGTCTTGGAAATAATGTTTCATCAAATTCACAGTCTTCTAGACGTGCCTTGAAAACGTCTCCCGTAAGGGGTTCTAGGAATCTAAGTATAGAGGGGGTGTCAAACCCAACATAAATGCCTAGGCGACGTTGTGGACCCATCTGTGTCCTTTGTGGTGGTGCTATGGGGACGTATAGTGCACAACCAAATATTCTCAAGTGTGAGACAATTGGTAGGGCTCCAAGTGCTAGTTGCATTGGAGAAGATGACTGACCTCCAGAAGGTCTTAATTTTATTAAAGATGCAGCATGCAAAATTGCATGACCTCATGCATTCACTGGCAGCTGGAATTGAAGTAATAATGGGCGAGCAATCCATTGCAATCTCTTAATTAGAGATTCTGCTAACTCGTTTTGGGTGTGAACATGCGTTACAGGATGTTCGACTTCGATTCCCTGTGCTTGGCAATAGTCTAGAAAGATTTGTGACGTAAACTCCCCCGCATTGTCCAGACGAAGTTTCTTTATCTGGTAGTCGGGGAAGTGGGCCAGTAACCTGATTATCTGAGCTAAAAGCTTAGACAGTGCTAAGTTACGGGTAGACAGTAGACACACATGTGACCTCTTAGTAGATGCGTCAATCAGGACCATAAAGTACCTGAACGGACCACTTGATGGGTGTATAGGCACACAAATGTCTCCGTGGATTCTTTCCAGAAAACTTGGAGATTCCAGGTCCACTTTCAGTGAAGAGGGTCTCGTAATCAGTTTACCCTTGTAACAGGGTGGACATGAGAATTTACCTTTTTGAGAATCTTCATGTTCTTCAAGTCTATACCCCTAGTGCTTTTTATGATGCGGTACATCATAACAGATCCAGGGTGTCCCAGTCTACTATGCCAGAGTTGGAATTCTGGTGTTTGGGGGCACTGCAGGTGCTCCGCCATTGATGTTTCTGGAGTTTGTATACTTGTTTGGTAGAGTCCCGAGGGGAGTCCCTTGAAATGTTCCACAATGGTTTTTGAACCATTTGTAAGAGACGTTACAAGCAAGTATTCTCTTTCATTTTCCTCGACCGTTTCTAATTGATATCTGTTTAAACGGATATCTTTAAGGCTTAGGAGGTTTCGAATGGATTTAGGGGAGTATAACGCATTCCTAAGTGTGATTTGTGTGTTACCCGGGAGCAATATGATTGCTTCCCCTGATCCTTCGATTATATTAGCTGGTCCTGAGATTGTTCTCAGTGGACCAGAGTAGCTACTTATGCTCGTGAAGTAGTCTATGTTTTGAAAGATCGAGTGCGTCGATCCAATGTCCACTAGGCAAATTGATTCCATATCTATATAAAGAAAGACATTTAAGCAGTAAATAATATGAAAAAGAAAAGATCTACTTTCATTTTAAAATGCTCAAAAGATTGTTTTGACATGGAATAAAAACTAGATACGATGCATGAAAAGAAGATACATTGCTAGTAGATAAAAGTGGTCTATAACTACAGAGTGTCATCTCCCATGAAGTCTTCAGGAGTCCATGAGGTCTCTGGCAACGCTGCGCTCTGAATCAGGTTTGTCTCAGCTCGAGGCTTGAGGCTTGCCTGGTAGAGGTCCTGGAGGTGTTTCTGGGTGCGGCAGATTCTGGACCAGTGGCCCGTCATTCCGCATTTGGAGCACTTATCCTCCCAGTCTTTCTTGGGAGTACCACCTTTTGACGTCCACTTCTGCTTCTTTTCCACGAACTTCTGGTTCTAAGGTGGAGCTTGGGGAGTGGCCTTTTCCGCTTCTTCTGTTCTTTCCATTTCTAGAATTTTACCTTCTTGTCCATCTTCTTCTTCTGGGAAGACTGGAAGTGTGCCTCTGCAGGAGGTGGCAGTGGAGCGGAGCCAGGAGGGCGCAGGTTGTGAGTAGCAACCAACAAATCTATGTTCTGCTCAGCCATCAGCATGCATGAAAGCAGATCAGAGTACTTCGTGAACTTCCTCTCACGGTATTGTTGCATAAGAATCATGTCCTTCTCGTGGAAAGACGTGAACGTCTTTTCCAGCAACATTCTCTGTCGCCGTTTCACCACACAACTTCAGGCGTGAGGTGATACGGAAGAGTGCTGAGTTGTACTCCGCTACGGATTTGTAATCCTGTATGCGGAGGTGAGTCCACTCGTACTGCGCACGGGGGAGTATGACATATCTCTGATGCATGTACCTCTCCTCAAGTGCGTCCCACAGCTCGTAAGGATTCTCTACAGTAAGATACTCGTCCTTCAGGGTCGAGTCTAAATGTTTCCTGATATAGATAATGGCTTTCGCCTTTAGTATATCGGAAACTTCCTCTGTATGAGGTGCTTCTTTAGAAGCATCCTTGTCGGCTGTGGCAGTACTTGTTGTCTTCTCAGTTGGTGTGAGACTGAACCCATGAGATCGCAGATGGAACTTCAGGTCCAACTGCCAACTTAAGTAGTTCGACTCATCGGCCTTCAGGACCGAGAAGTCGACATTCACAAGTCTGGCCATTGAACAATCTAGCAATATAAAAACAGCATGGATTATTAAACTGTAAAAACAATTAGACATCCACGCATGTATTTTTACCATTTTCATAAAGAAAATTAATATTCATGCATGCTTTTTAACATTTTCATAACGTGAATAATTAGAAGAGATTAACATCCACGCATGCTTTTTAACAGTTTCATTGTAACATTAACATAGCATGAAAATAGTTAGCATCCACGTATTTAATATATAAGCAATGAAAATAACTTAGGACTATGGGGATCAGCCAGCCGACACCGAAAATAAAAAAATACAGTCCGAAGTTACATCAAAAATTGCATGAAAGAATAAATACAACTCGGGAACTTCAGAGAGAAGCCCCTTTCTTCTTTGTGCATACGCCTTCAGCTCCTTTTTGGTGTCCTTCGGTCTTCTTTTTTACATATATTTCCTCACTTACAAATTTCTCTCAAAAAGAAAAAATTGCAGAAAAGAAAAGATGTCAGAAACCTGGCTGATCCCTAAAAACATAGCCTAATCGCATATCCACGCAGATAATATATGGAAAATATACAACCACGCAGATAATCATTTCACAGGCATGTAAAAATTAATTAAATAATCTAAATAGTGTGTGACGTGCTAAAAATTATTTTTGAAAAACTTTTTACCTTTGATACATATTTTTAATGTTTTATATTCCGCTTTAACCATTTTTATAACGTTTAAGATTTCTTTAATTATTTTGGGCTTTTGGGGCCAAAAATAAAAAAGGAAAAATTATTGTGTAAATGTGCTAATTTTCAGGCTTTTGGGCCATGAAAACAACCCATTATGGTTAATTGGGCCTCCCCCGAAAAATTGGCCCGTTTAGGACTAGGGTTTCCGAAAACCCCTAGGGGGCCCGCGCGGCTCGCCGCCGCGACGGCTGGCCGCGGCCGTCGCGGCCTGTTGCCGCGGCAGTTGGCCGCGGCGACAGGCCGCGGCGGCCGAGGCAGCTGGCCGCGGCGTTTACCGCCGGCGGCGCTCATGGACGCCGCCGTTTCGCCCTTCGGGCGTGCGGGGTATGGATTAAGGTTGGGGGTAAAAACTGATTTTTCTAGCATTTAGATTTCTTAAAAAACTGATTTTTATTGTTTTTAGACATGTGGATCTAAATTAAAAAATGATTTTTACCGTGTTTTCAAACTTTTTGATCTTAAAACATGCAGATCTACGTGAAAACGCAAGTTTAGATCTAAAAGTTTTGATATTTACCTCTAGATTCGACGAGGGAATCTAGACGACGGTTGGTGAAGGATGCCCTTTTCACTCCCAGTTGAGAAGATTACGATCTTCTTAGACTGAGTGGTTGATGGATCTCCTTCCTCGTGCGTCGCCGCCTTTTCCAACGAGCGTGATCGTGCTGATAACGTGTTGTGAATGGAAAAGTAGGGAAATAGGTGTATGGGGGTTAAGAGCTCCCTTACCCTCTTATTTATAGCTTTCAATGGTGGGCCGGATACCTAATGGGCCTCATGGGCATATTCATAACAGAAGCAAATTAATAGAATGTTTAAAGATTTGATCAGATTCGAATTACATACGTTGAAGATCAACCCTGTGCATGATGTAAGTTTCTGGGACTCGTAATATTCAGCCCAGATGCTCAGAGGCAAAAGTTACACTCGAAAAGCTCGAAAAACAAGTGAAAAATCGTAAATACGCTTGAGTATTGAAGCAGATCAGAAATCCAAATTTAAATCCCTAAAAAATCAAAAAGTGTAATGTATCAAAAATTGGAGAAGAAAACTGGGATTTGATAGGTTTTTAAGTCTCTCATTACAGGAATCTGACGATCAGCGATTCCAATTACTCACATGTTGGAATTTTTTGGACCTTACGTCTAGGCAATTAAGCACCGGCTCCCTCAAGATTTAAGTAGATACAAGCAATTGGAGAAGGAAACAATGTTTACAAACTAAAGTTTTATTAAATTTCTTCGTAACTAAAAAGATGAATACAAAGTCATCTATGTAGGCTTAACAAAGATGGATCTGACTTGTATTCAAACTCTTAAATAGACTCAAATAAAGACTTCTACATGAAGTAAAAGAGTTAAATAAGACAGAAAAATAAAAAAACTCCAAATTCCTTTGAAAAGGAAATTTTAAAGGGACTCAAATACTAGAATTCTAAAAGGACTCAGAATAAAAAGGACTGAATGAAAGACTAAATCAGAATCCCACTTGAATTCCCATCAACCGTTTACTACATCTGAGTCGGCTCTACATGTTTCTTCTTTTGATACCTTCATCACTACTTGTCTAAATTTCCTCTGTCAGTATGCTTCAGAAGCACCATATAACTGCACAAGTCAATCCCACATGACTTCTCATTTTCAGCCTTTGTTTTGTTTTCATGGAACTCTCATGCACACCAGATGCCTAAACATGTATATGTGTATGATTATGGACGATCCCTCTTTACGATAGTTTAACCAACTCGACAAGTCAATACTTCATGTGCAACAAAAGTAATCAACAAAGCATTCCTCTTTTCTGCACGGACTGATCTGTGAATTCTCTCATATTTAGCTGCATGTGGTGTTTATTCATTTCCTTTTGGTCTGCATGAACATCAGATAATTGGGATGTATATTTATGCCGACATGTAATTGTATCTGTGGTGTCTCATATATTTGTTTAGGTATACCCGACCTCCGTCAGGACGACCGGCGTTGGAATTGCGAGCGCTGTTGGAAGGGTTGGCGGGATCTTGTGCCCCCTTGTGGCTGTCAGCTTGATACATAGCTGCCACCAGACCGTTGCACTTTTGTTGTTTGAGTTGGTAATATTTTCAGCCGGAATGGCCGTCTGCTTCTTCCCTTTTGAAACCAGTGGGCGTGGGTTGAGCGACTCTGCTGCAGCCTGAAATAGGTTGAAGGATTTGTTAACAAACGACCAGCCTACGTTGTCATGGTGAAAACAAACTGGGAATACATCGACTCTGCTGCAGCCTGACATAGGGAGACTCTCACACAGCAAATTATACATGTATAACAGGACACATGCGAATCTTGGGGGGTTTTTTACCCCATATTTTGGGCATGTTGTATCGGTGTCAAGGTGGCTGGGTATGTGCAACATTGGTGTACCGTTATATATTAAATTCAGTATAGTCAATGGCTGTATTTATTTTAATACTAATAGAAATAGGCTATATTAGTGTTCGTTATTTCTGTGATTGTATCGTCGCTACGCTACCAAAAGTGCCTTGTTATGAAACTGGCAATACATCGTCCTCTTTGTAGTACAAAAGTCACGATTCGTCCTCTTTGTAGTACAAAAGTCACGATTCGTCCTCTTTCAATTCCAATTGGTTTAATTAAGCATTCGTCCTCTTTCAATTCCAATTGGTTTAATTGGCTTAATGATATTCATCATCTCTCCTTTATGGCGTATCAAAAAAAAAAACCGAATAACGCATCATATTCTCTTCTCATATATCTATATGAGAAAAATACATTTTTTTTTGATACATCAGAAAATATGGATCGTGGAACACAGATACACCTGTCCTGATCATTTAATCCTAAACACAACCCCGAGAAACCATGTATCTAACAAAGCCATAAAACTGGAAATAAAGAAATTAAAAGAGAATATGTGGATAGTGGATTCGAATCCGGGCCTCCTCCACCAAGACAACCGGATGATTCAACCGAGCTCATCGGAGCTCATAAAAAATACATTTTTGAATAAATGTCCACTCTTCCAAGTTTGCGACCAGATGAAACATTTAGCCATCTCAAACATCTCACCAATAGATAAAAGCATGATTGTTCAGATTTATATAGCCAACAACCAACTTAACCTCACAACCAAGCAGACGCATAAATTTCAAAATGAATACATCAAGTGACATGTTTTTTGAGAGTAATAACCATGGAAGACGGGATGAACAAGTGTCGTATACTACAAGTTTATCGCAATACCAAAAGTTGTACATTTGCAAGCTCAAAACTAAACAGAGGAGTTCGATGTTATGATCGGAAAGACGGATATCCCTTCTTCTTCTTCTTCTTCTTCATCCAGACAATAGACAATCAGCTTGTTCACAAACCTCAAACCATCAAGCAAACTACAACATGAGCAAATCAAAATAAGCTGAAAAGGATTTATTCTTCAGACCACAGTTCACTGCAACAAGTCATCTGTCCCTGCAAGAGAAGAGAAAAGATCTTTATTCGTGCAGCCTGCATAACAGCAAACAATAACATTATTTGCTGGGATCAACTGTACATCTGGCGTGCATGAGAACCTTGGCATCTGGGTCAAATATAGGGTGCATACTAAGTAAGTCTCACATGCTTCCTACTTGCGATTAGACATGTCTATTTGAGATGTTCAAGTAAGTTCATAGCAGACCGTGAGCTTACCTTAAGATGGACATGCTACGTGAGAGTTGAATAATGATCATCATCAGTCAACGTCGCCGCCCATGCCGGCCTGAATCTTCACCATACTTGTGCTCATAACTGTCCCGCCCTCTATGCTGCTCCGGACTCGCATACCTTCTCCTCTTTCTGTCATCATGACTCTGCTCATATTCGGCGTGCCGTCTCTTCATGCTATCATCGTGGCCCCGGTTGTTTTCGGGGTGGCTTTTTATGCTGCCATGCTTATCATTGCTTGGCTGTTCTTTCACAATCCGTTTCTCTCTGTTACCCTCTGTCCTTTGATCTTCCAAGTTTCGACTATGGCTTGCATGACTTTGGATATCACTCGCTTTCCCCCTTTCCTCCTTTAGACCAGCAGTCTTAGTTTTCGAGTCCCGTATGTCAGCAAGCCGTTCTTCGACATCTCTCCTTCGAAAGCTCTTGCTAGCAGCATCATCTGTGTCTTGATTGGCAATTCTATCTTTCCCCCCATCATGCCTTCGATCAGTCTTGTAACTGAAACATTCTTCTGAAGCATATCTATGTTTCTTGGAGACATTGTCATTCCCCTCGTCTTTCACATCCATGCCAGCTTTTCTTTTGCCATGCCTTGCATGATTATAACGGCCGCTGTCAACAGAATCAGTATCACTATCATACCGTGAGTGAGGGCTGCCACTGTCGTCAGAATTAAGTTTCTTTTTATGACCTTGCTGCTGCTTTCTTCCAGACAACTGCTCTTTCAATTTGACATACCTTTTCCTGTCTCCCTCGCTATCACTGCTCTCATCATCAATATTATGCTTGTTGTTTCTTCTCTTGGTGACTTCGGGGTGTACTTTCCCATGAGGAACATCCATGTTGCTATTCTTCTCGTGTCTGACATCCCTTTTCCCAGTTTCATCACTCTCATGCCTCCTGCTGGGCTTGTTAATCTTCTCCATTCCTCTTGATAAGTTTCTCTTCACATCATCAGCTTCAGCTTGGTCATCTTCAGAATCATGCCTTCTGCTATTTCTATCACGCTTTCTGTTTTCTATGGCATATTTCTCACCATTGTAAGTGTCTGAACTTATATGCCTTCTGCTATGCGTTTTGCTTTCAGTTGTCGGCTTTCTTCCATTTTCTTTCTGATAATCACCATCAGAATCAGAATTGTCAGAGTCAGGTCTTCGGTTCTTACCTCGTTGCTTCCCAAATTGTTTTTTGTCCAAGCCTGAATCTGAATCTGTATCGAGCCTCTTTTGCTTCTTGATATCCTTTTGCGCATGCTTTCTAGCATTCTCCTTTCGATAGCCACCATCAGAATCAGAATTGTCAGAGTCAGATCTTCGGTTCTTACCTCGTTGCTTCCCAAATTGTTTTTTGTCCAAGTCAGAATCTGAGTCTGTATCGAGCCTCTTTTGCTTCTTGATATGCTCTTTAGCATGCTTTTTAGCATTCTCCTTTCGGTAGCCACCATCAGAATCAGAATTGTCAGAGTCAGATCTTCGGTTCTTACCTCGTTGTTTCCCAAATTGTTTTCTGTCCAAGCCTGAATCTGAGTCTGTATCGAGCCTCTTTTGCTTCTTGATATCCTTTTGAGCATGCTTTCTAGCATTCTCCTTTCGATAGCCACCATCAGAATCAGAATCGTCAGAGTCAGATCTTCGGTTCGTAACTCCTTGCTTCCCAAATTGTTTTTTGTCCAAGCCTGAATCTTGCTTTTTTATATGTTTTTGAGCATGCCTCCTAGCATTGCCCTTGCTTGAGTAACTATCTGAATCCGAAGTCTCGGTTTCTAGGTGTTTGCTGCTTCTCCTCAGCTTGTTTGAAACATCTCTTGTGCTCTTTTTGCTGCTCCTATCAAAATCATCCCGGCATTTTTTAACTCTTCCTCCATAACTTCCACTAGAATCGCTATCAGAACTATAGCCGTATTTTCCCTTCTCATTTCCTTTATCATGATCCTTTTTAAATCCTCTGCCATCATCCTCCTTTCTTTCCCACTCTGCATTTTTTGGATCCTTGACATCTTTTCCATCAACTGTTTGATTTCCTTTCTTGAGACTCTCTTTCTCTTCACCAGCCAGGTTACCGTGATATTTTGCATCCTTTTTCTGACCCTGATAATTCTCTCTATCGCTTTCTTCATTGTCGGGACTAGGTGCTTCAGCATCTTGCTTCGATTCCTGAACTTCATGCTCAGAAGGATCCTCCGAATGCTTGATTCCAAGGGCAGCTCTCATTGTTTCTAGTTTTTTCTCTTTACGTGCAGCAACCTGATGCGTCTGTGTATCTGAGAACCTGAAAAGTTCACAACCACTACAAATGAACTTCCAAAAAAACATTTTAACATCTAGCACCCCTAAAGTGAAGCAAAGTATGCTCGACTAGTAAAGACAATATTCAGACCTCCAACAAACTACAGACATAGCAAGATATTGTCAATACTCTCATTTTTACAACCCCTCGTGTGACTTATCAAACAGACCCACAGAAATCTGCCCGTTTCTCGCATTTGCATGTAAACGGCGACTCTTGTTCAATTATAAAGGAGACACTACAAGAAAATTACAGTGATGAGTGAAGATAATCAACAATGCGCTGATGTGTAAACAACAAAATGATCGGTCAAATCCAAAAGAACCAAGTATAGAGACATAACATAGGCATGCATATGCAGCAACACACAGTGAAAACCAAATTATGCTACAGGACGTGAAAGTGCCTATGGTGAGGACTCTGAACATGGCCTACACACAAGGGCATGGATATGTCAAATTACAGAAAACCCAATGACATCTCCTCCCAAAGCCCTTCCCAGCATCCATTCACCCACCCGACGACATAGCCACACCCCCCCCCCCCCCCACACACACACACACACAGACACACAGGAAATGGGTAAAAGAGGGGCAGCAATGAATAGGTACGGTAACGGTTAACAAAGTCCAAACACATGGGAGGATTCATTAAATTGATATGAAATGGCAATTATCATATCACCTAAAATGGGACAATCTACCATCATTATCATACCATATTTAGGTAGACTGAGAATAACACCACCATGCTATGATTTTCAGCACCAGATCATCTACAAGATTAAACTTTCCATCCAAATGGAATTCAATGCAGATTACATGAAACTTATGGCACTTATACGCCTGATTCTCCTCAATCAGCCCCATTCCTATTAGAACCACCCAATTATCCATCTCCGGTCATTAACTAATTGTAATAAAAAATCCAAGTCTAACCATATGGCAATACCCTCACCACCCCCTCTCCTATTACTACAGCATAACCAGCACCACTATCTTATCCGTCCTATACGCACCACCATTACCAGGCACCACCATTACCTGCTTCATTATCGCCACCATCATCATCTAACCCAGAACCCGTCTCAATCTCTAACCCTATCCTTAGTCTAACCATCCCCCTCTTCAACATTCATCAACACCATAACCCAAGAATCTTAGCCAAGCCATAGCCCCCCCCCCCCCCCCCCCCCCCCCCCCCCCCCCCCCCCCGATAAACCCATACTCTTACTTCCCGATGCAACTTCATCGTGCACCACCACATTCTCCTCCATAATATGTTCCAGGGTTTTATTTTGTACACGAGATTCTTCTTTTAGGCAAAAAAAAAAGAGCTTACACAAGAATGATATCAAGGCTAACTGCATAAATACTAGTAGTCGGTTCAACATCAAATAGAAGCAAGTCGGCATGCATACCGTGTTGTTTTACCAGCTGATGAGGAGGCGGGGTCCTTGGGGTGAACATCGTTGCGCAGGAGATCACTGCGGGTTTGTTCCAGCCGCCGCGAGATCTCCGAGTCGGTGTAGCCCTGGTCGGCAAGGGTTTCCTGGAGGACGAGGAGCTTGAGCTCGATCTCGCGCTTGCGGTCGTGCTCCAGTATGTCCTTGTTAGCCTTCTTGACACCACCTACTGTTGTGAACTCTACTGCATCAGCGCTGTTGCTGCTGCTGCTGCTGCTATTGGTTCGGGGCTTGAGGAAGAATTTGTTGCCCTGAATGTATCCATTGGTCCCCGATCCCCTTGGGGTCTGCAGCCCGATCCCGTTATACATCTATAGAGGACGATCAATCAAGATCGAATCTTCTGCCTGATCCTGCTCTGTGCTTCAGCGACTCCTACTGGCGAAAAAACGAAAAGATATGAAACGATTGGTATTCGTTGTTGAATAGAAGGAGAAACCCTAACCCTAGCGAAACGAAGGCGTATCTCGTCATCGAGAGATCGGCCGACAAGCGTAAGATTAGGGATTGGGGAAGGATGGATGGATCTTTACCTCTATCCCGAGCAAAAGAAGGCACCCTCCGCCGCAGCGATTCCGAATTGAGGAGGAACGAAAAAGGGAGAAGAGATTTGGGGATCTGATGCTGATGCCGATGGAAATGCGGACGATGGCTGAGATTTTTTTTGGGAATTACTAAATGCACCGCATACACCGCATTTATGCGGTGCATTGTCCTTTGCTTTGACAATTTCGGAAAAAAACATCAACTCAATATCACATCAATAGACTTTGATTGTCTGTTTTTTCTAAACTGGGAAAAAAATAGTACAAGGCACCGCACAGCAAACGTTGCCTTTAGCATTTCTCCTTTTTTTTGTCCTCCAACGAATTAATACCATCTCATCATTTTCATCTCACCTCTCGTCTGGACGGACGGATGGATGGACGGTGATGGTCCAAGGGTGAGAATGTGACGGGTCAGGCCGTGCGGTTCCAACTAGATGCCCAATTTAAATGGCCTGGATCATGCCCAAGGCTTTTTGTAAAGAATACTCAAATGGATTTAAAGAGGGCTCTGAGCCAGCCTAAACACATTAAAATATGAAAATGATTAATAGCGATGAATAATGTAACGAAACTTGCATAAAAATCTGAATGACGCATGATGATTTATAACTTACGGTCAAAAATTCTCATTTACCGCTTAAGAAAAAATACTTGCATAAAAATTAACGGCAAAGTCTAAACCGTAATGTTCAATCTTATAACGTTAAAGGTTTACTCATATAATAGATAAATCAAATCAAAGAAGCCTGCAGATAATTGGCAATGAGAAGATTGATAAATTAAGATTTACTTATCTTACATATCTATACTATAAAAGAGGGAATTATAGCCTTTTCATTGTCCCACTAGAACAAAGGGTTTGTCCCATTTGTCACACTTTGTCCACATGTGGCAAAGGGGGCAGTGTGCCACCTCAACACCCCGTGAGGGTGACACCTCACCCCAAAAAGAAAAAGCCATTCATGTCCATTATTTACATATTTGTCATTGCCTTTTTATGAACCCAAAGAACACTCCCAAAAAATCATTCATATTCACCTAATTTGCATGTTTGCCATTAGTCTTTTGCCACTTTTCATCCACATTTTTTGCATTTTAGCCTCCTGCTTTTTATCATTTTAACATCGGACAATACTCACCCCCCACACCCACCTACACCCCCCCCCCCCCAAAAAAAAAAAAATCACCTCCTCTTCTCTCTCCTTTTTTTGGTATTTCTCCTCTCTCTCCTTTATCACTTCATACATGCCATGCATCCCGTCTACATGATTTTTTTTTGATATGGACTATATGCACATCAAATTTGAGATGCAAGGATGTGATTGTTTCCTAAAAGTTAAAAAACTCAATCACTGGGGGTCATTTCTCCTCCTCTTTTCCCAATTGTTTTTCGCTTTAGGCTAAAAAAACTCAATCATTGATGGTCACTTCTCCTACTCTTTTCCCTATTGTTTTCCACTTTAGGTTAAAAATCATCTCCTTGCACCTCATATTGAGGTGCATGTAGTCCATCTCTCTCTTTTTTTGTCCTTATGCATCATGCGCACGGATTATTTTAGTACATCACTGTAATGGATCGTTTATGCAAATGTTGACGCTTTAGGGTCCACAAGATGCAGTTGCTTTATCAATCTGAATCAAATACCTTATTAATTTTTACATTAAAGTTACATCTTTTTTAATTAATCTTATAAGGCATTTTTAAAATTTTATCGTTCCAATGCAATTTAAATTTAGGGTTTTTCGCATATTTATCCCTTAAATCTTGCATATTTTGATATATGTCCCTTAATTCTTCGTATTTTGAGTTTAATCCCTCAAATCTTAAACAATTAACCTAAATAGTTATCACATCCTATATTCTGTTAAATAGTTAGATTAATTAATGATTAATTAACAATTAGTGTTAATTAACTAAGAATTAAGACCTAATGGAAGAGGGAGGCGGGGGAGGCGGAGGCGAAGGCCGGGGGGGACGGCGGTTAGGAGGGGGCGGGGGCAGCTCCTCCCCATTCTCCCCCACCTCCCCGCCACCGCTCTCACCATCATCCCCCCTCCTACTCGCCGACGATCTCTCCCCCCTCTTCATCCCCATCCCCATCTCCCCCCTTCCCCTCCTCCACACCGCAGATCCCCCCCATCCCCCTCCTCCCTGCCACCGATCCACCCCCTCCACCCCCTCATCACTCTCCTCCCTGCTGACGATATCCCACTCCCCTCCTCCACGCCGTCGATCCCCCCCCTCATCCACCCCCTCCCCGCCGCCGATCTCCCCCCCTCTCTACCCCGCATCCCCCTCCTCCCCGCCGCTGATCCCCCCCCCCCCCCGCATCCCCCTTCATCCCCCTCATCCACTCTCCTCACCGCTGCCGCCCCTCCTCCTCCTCTCCATCATCACCGTCATGCCGCCGAGAACATGCTGGACACGTCAGCCTAACAGCCATGTCAGCACTAATGGAATTTTTAACAGAAAATTAGAGTGTGTGACTATTTTGGTTACAGTTAATGATTTGAGGGATTAAACTCAAAATACAAAGAATTAAGTGGCAGATATCAAAATATGCAAGATTTAAGGGATGAATATGAGAAAAACCTTTAAATTTATTTGTACTGTCGTCTACGTTTGGGTGTCATCGAACGAATGGCGACCGCCCCCACGTGGTGGCTTCCCGCGCTCCCGCGTGCGCCTCTCAAAGTTGCAAAGAATCGTGGTCGTCCATTACTACGCTAACGAAACAGCTCTCCCCTCTTTGACCATCGATCTCATGGCGCAAGACCGATGCGATCCACAACAAGAAACAAGCTGCGGAAGATTTGCGGATAAAGGTGGGATTTTAGAGATCTCAAAGAAAGTTATCACGAAAGTAGATCTCTCTTGATAAAAGACCGATCTCCTATCTTTTAATTTGATGGAAAGAACCAAACCTCCAAGATTGGGTTCTTTGAACCACTATAAGATTTCCCTCACAATATTCAAACATAAATCCCTCGACCACTAGTCGCCATCTAATAAACAGTTTTTCGTAATTCCAGAAATACAAGAAACTACAAAAGAGTGCTGGTAATTGCACCGCGTGATTCTCTGAAATCATCGCGCCTTTGAATACACCGCGTGATTCTCTTAAACCCACTATTATTTCCAATCATAACCATGCATCTTTCCATCAATCCTCTCCTCTTCCCTCTTCACTCTTAGTCGGAGGGATCTGCGGATGGATACCGGAGTCTGAGGATGCCGGACACCACATTGGGCATCGACTAATCCGGCTCAAGCCGGGTAGGACCCGCAAAGGACAGCCAAAGCTCTCCCTCACCAATTTTTAATACAGCTGCATTCGGGGGACTCGAACTCGAGACCTCTGGAAGCTAGCACAACCCCACTAGCTAGTTGTGCTACGCATTGGTGGGTGTGCAATTGTTTTTCAATCCTTCCATATTTGTCTCTTTTAGATTTCATGGCAGTGAAAGAGCTTTGCAGTTGGTTGCAATTACTGGATACATCGCATTTTGCTATTACATTTGTAAAACGTGCCGCTTTGAAGTTGTGATTTCTTCTTCCAGTACCCTTCATTGTTATTGGCAAACAAACTGAAGAATCTTTACATTACATATCTGTTAAGCTCGGCTGGAGTTGGTTGGCTGGTACGTAGAGTAGATCTCTTTTGTTGGATGATTGAGACCATTGAATTAGATGGGCAAATTAAATTAGGGTTTACTTGCATTTAACTATTATTTTTGTGGGTTTACTGCATTTATGTATGTACAGAAAGAGGTGGGGTTAAAATTGGCAACAAGATTGGTTTTTAAGAAATACAAAAATATCAATACTGTTATGAACGAGAAACAGGTTTGGAGAAGGTTGAGGCTAGGAAACCCCTAGCCTCCTTTATATAGTATTCATAATGGGTACTCATGTGGGTGGATACCCAATAGGCCCAATGGGTCCTATTCATAACACTTCCCCTTATCCAACCAACGTGGTATACTCGACTTATGAATACTGAGTGATTCATTAGTACTAATGAGTATCTTAAAGGGTGGATACTTCTAGATCCAAGTTAAGGGTAACTGCCTCGTTAAAAACCCTTAGATATGGAAAACCCTGTGGGAAAAAATCGATAGCGAAGGGAAAAGAGTACAGCACTCCATATCTTCCCCTGATTTGGGGATGTGTCGATGGGTGGATACTTCTGGATCCAGAGTCAATGTGGTTGCCTCATTAATACCTTGACTATGGAAAACCCTGTGGGAAAAACCACTAGCCAAGGAAAAAGAGTACAACTCTACAGTTGACTCCCCTTATCTGATCAAGCTTCAGGCTTGCAGATATCCTATATATCTATACATTTATCTCCTATGTGTCTATACATCCATCTCATCTACAACATTCCGAAAGCAAAAGTAAAGTACAAGCATCACTCATCTATACAAGTTTCACTCATATATGATAGTCGCTGAAACTGAAGGAGCGCTGCGAACATGGTAGACAGCTCCACGTCTCAATCGTCATTGTCTGCAAAGGTACTTCAGGACCTGGCTTTGTATGTTCTTGAATTGCTCCTTGGGTGATGAGTTTCTCGGGATGGTAGAAGGATGTAGACTTGGGAGGATTCTGTGTAGATCTTCAGGAGGTGGACATCCCTTTTATATTATTCATCGCGATGATCTGTAACCTGCATATGCAAATACATTTAACATGGATGATTTTTCCTCGACCCTTGGAGATAGCGCAGAAGCTACATATCTCTGGTCCAGTGGTGCGCTGCAGGCACTGCACTGTACCTGGCTAATAACTATACTGCTAACGCTCAAAAGAGACTCATGCAGTTGGCCAAGTAAAAGAGTGTTTCAAAGACACTTAAGGTACTTCTGGACCATATATATTCTTCCCCTCTTCCAGCTAACGGAAAGTGGTCTTTTTAATGTATATCCATACAACCAAATAGGTGTATTTAGTGGAGAATGATTTTAATGTTTCTTCATCTATCGTCATTGAATGAAGTTTTCATCTTCGGGATGATTACTTAATGTCATCCTCAGGATGATAGTTCATTTCCAGGATAATAGTTCATCTTCAGGATGATTAATGTCATCTTCGGGATGATTGTTCATCTTCAGGATGATAGTTCATCTTCAAGACGATTAATGTCATCTTCAGAATGATAGTTCATCTTCACGATGATTGTTTTCTGTAAGCCAAGAATTTATGCCTAGCTAGGACTTTCATATCATATCATATCTGATAGATAGGCTTTAACAGATATTTCGGTATTTTCTCTTCAGGAGATCCGATAATATTTTGAGTTATTAAAATAATCTCAATTCTTTTAATTTGCTTTCTTAAAAATAATACTATTTTTAAGATGTGCAAACAACAACCTTTTAGTATGAGTCCTTTAAGGATCTCTGTCTAGGTTGTCTTTCCTTTAATCATATTTTTAATATATGTCCCAGAAAAAAGGAAAGTAAAAAAAGATTTTATACATGCAATTGAAGAAATTTTATATAGGTAATGTTGTCACATCCAATAGCAACATCAACCAAAAATTCCCTCTTTTTTCCATTCGTTGGATTACGCCTTGACATAAACCAGTCGATGCATCAGATTCATCTTGTAAGTGAGTTCAGCTCATCTTACTTGATTACTTCCTGGTTAGAGCGATTTATACCTCTAAAACTATAGCAAATTAAAATGCTTATAGCTAACGATTTTATTTTAATTCTCCTACAATACTCAGTTATCCCACAGGATTTGATATCATTTTTGATACCAGGACTTCAGGTCCAACACATCATATTTCATAAGTGAGTCCAGCTCATCTTATTATTGCATCATTCCACATTATTATAATTTGGCCAAATCTCTATCTTTGCTTCAGGCAAAGCAGATTTGTGGAATTGATATTTTTATATTTAATTGGAAAAGTGAAATATGAGAGAATTTGTCGACAAAAGTGTGTTCTTTTTTGTCCAAAACTCACCCCGTACGTACTATAAACATTTGCTTTCTCCCAGAGGTGTCTCCTTCACGACGCGTTATAGAAGTGAAGGTTCTGGGACGGGTAAAGAATATTGACAGATCCAGAATTGGTCCTTAGCAACCAAGTTGCAATAAGGTTCTGGATTTGAGCTCACTTTCATGTGGTGGTATTGCTTTTTCGGTCTCCAGGAGTAGATTTCTCTCTTTGGAGCCTAGTCATCTCTTAAGGATATCCACTTCTACTACTGGTGGATTGCATCCATTATATTTGGTATGTCAATCCTACCTGGATTTTTAGTAGCAGGGATGTGAAGATTTTGAAAATATTTAAATTGTCAGTCTGATTATAATCAGATCATATGTATTTACTTTTTAAATGGTCAATTTGAGCTTCAGGCTCATAGATGATTTGAACCAAATAGGGAATTGAAGGATCTTCAGGATCCTTATTACCATGAAAACACAATCTATAAGATGTGTACTAATGCCTTACTCATACGAGATTTTGGAATCTATTCATCAAAGTTGGTTAGTCCCGATGAATGTGTTCTCTTTATGGCATCATGGCGGTTTATGTAGTGTTTCTTCAGGAACACATACACAGCGTTGCGGACCTACCATCTTTAAGATGTGCTCTAAACCCATTCTTAGCAAATATTTTTATGGAGTTGATCAGACTCATATAAAAAGATTCTAATGGTGTGTTTAGCTGAGTGTACGTAACCACTATTGCTAATTATTTATGATTTCCCATTTTTATCCAAAGTTACCACCATTAAAAAAATGTGGTTGGATAATGACCTTTTTTAGAGGATATATTGATGAGTACACCAAGGGTACATCATCAGTCCTATTAAGGGAGTGGACGAAGCCTATTTATATCCCTTAAATACTCTTAAGAGACCTAAAGGTCTTCATTATCTTTAATGATGATAGTATATCATCTTAAATTCCTTTGAGGAAGTGGGGAGAGTCAATGTCCATGTGAATGGAGATGATCTCATTATCATTTTTCCCTTTTGAATAGGACAATAAAAGTTTCACCCCTTTTGAAGAATCTTCGGGTTCGTCTGGTAGATGATGTCTTGCATCATTCATCCAGGGTGATATCGATCCAAAATTAGTCGATTCTGGACACTTCTGGTGTTCCAAAATAATTCCTCCTTTTGAATTTATGTGGGACTTTTGAAAAGTCCATTAAAATGCTCAAGTTAATTTTGGCTAGTAATAGTTGAACTGTGTTCAAACTGTGAAGGATTACATCTTCACATTGACTATTGTGCGGATCATTATGGGACAAAGCTTCAGGCTTCATTTATTTCTTGAGTCATTTAGGGATTTCGTTTTGACGAATATCCTTTGAAACTGTATAAGTTTCAGAGAGTATATGGCATCCTCGTTTTATTTTTAGGGGTATTGAAGATAGCAAATCATTCGCAGTAAAATAAAATGTATTAAAACTACAAGAGAATAATACTGATGATTTTGTTAAGTCAACAAGTGACATAGTGTGATGTGTGCTCTTGAAAACATACAACAATAATCATGCTCATTAAGACTTATGTTATGACAACAGATTATATTTGATTTCAAAGTTTATTTGTCCTTGGGGAGTAGCTAAATATACATAAGGTCAATTAGACTTTCGTTGTTTTGACTAGATATGTATGTATTTATATATGGCATAAGTTAATGCACATTCATGTTTGCAAAAATATTATAGCTCTTATCAAAACTTCTGGTCTGATATTGGCTTGCCATTGCTTACTCCATGTCGAGGTATATCATATCTTCCCTTTCCCATTTAATTCAAGACTTCCCCTGTTTTAAGTTTTCCTTATTTTTATTTCAGGTCATGTTTGATCTTGAACTTCCCCTGATTTCAATATTCCTTATTTATAAAGGACAATGAAAATTAGTCTTGCTAAGGAGACATAAGCAGGGGTTTGAGCAAATTATTTTATACTTCCACTTTTCTAATTAATAAGAGACTTTTAAAAAGTCTATTTGAATGCTCGAGTATAGCTTCAGGCCATTTTCTTGAGTCGTTCAAATTTTATGTGGATAGTTTATCATGCTCAGAGGGGAAAACAAATACGTGGCTACGAAATTTATAATTTCTCACTTATCTATTAAGTCACGACTTCGGGCGTACACGTAAAAGTAAGGGGTAGATTCAAGAATCATACATTGTAAAGTGAGATGACACTAAACGAGTTTAGTGGTGATATGACAACTGCTGGTGTCAATATTTGATTATATAGACAATAAGTGTGAGAGGTCTATATACCGCAAAAATGCGTATCTTTAAAAGATCGCATAAATAGTTTTCGCATAGTTCATCATATTTGTTAATATTTATTTTATTGGGATGAAAGGGTGTTGACTTTTGATTTGATTTTGAACTTCAGGTTCATTTTGTCAAAGTGGATATGATGTTAAAACCTTTTGAAATCATGATTGTCTTGTTGTCATAAATATCGTCATATCATGAGCCCATCATACATATAATATAAAGCTTGTAAACAAAAATTATGCTCAATTAACTTGAATTGAACCAAGTATGATGTATACACATGCTATTAAACTGTAAAAACAATTAGACATCTACACATGTATTTTTACCATTTTCATAAAGAAAATTAATATTCATGCATGCTTTTTAACATTTTCATAACGTGAATAATTAAAAGGGATTAACATCCACACATGCTTTTTAACAGTTTCATTGTAACATTAACATAGCATGAAAATAGTTAGCATTTCACGCATTTAATGTATAAGCAATGAAAATAACTTAGGACTATGGGGATCAGCCAGCCGACACCGAAATGAAAAATACAGTCCGGAGTTACATCAAAAATTGCATGGAAGAATAAATAAAACTCGGGAACTTCAGAGAGAAGCCCCTTTCTTCTTTGTGCATACGCCTTCAGCTCCTTTTTGGTGTCCTCCGGTCTTCTTTTTACATATATTTCCTCACTTACAAATTTTTCTCAAAAAGGGAAAAATTGCAGAAAATAAAAGATGTCGGAAACCTGGCTGATCCCTAAAAACATAGCATAATCGCACATCCACGCAGATATTATATGGAAAATATACAACCACACAGATAATCATTTCACAGGTATGTAAAGATTAATTAAATAATCTAAATAGTGTGTGGCGTGCTAAAAATTATTTTTGAAAAACTTTTTACCTTTGATCTATATTTTTAATGTTTTATTTTCCGCTTTAACCCTTTTTAAGATTTCTTTAATTATTTTGGGCTTTAGGGGCCAAAAATAAAAAAGGAAAAATTATTTGTGTAAATGGGCTAATTTTCAGGCTTTTGGGCCATGAAAACAATCCATTAGGGTTAATTGGGCCTTCCCCGAAAAATTGGCCCGTTAAAGGGCAGGGCTTCCGAAAAAACCCTAGGGGGGCCCGCGAGACGCGCCACCGTGACGGCTGGCCGCGGCTGCAGGCCGCGGCAATTGGCCCCGGGCAGCGAGGGCCGCGGCGGCTTGGCCGCGGCCACCGCGGCCATCGGCCGCTGCGTTTTACTGCCGGCGGCGCTCGTAGAGCGCCGCCGTTTCGCCCTTCGGGCGTGCGGGGTATGGATCAAGGTTGGGGGGGGTAAAAAAACAGATTTTTCAAGCATTTAGATCTCTAAAAACTGATTTTTTATTGTTTTTAGACATGCGGATCTAAATAAAAATGTGATTTTTACCGTGTTTTCAAACTTTTTGATCTTAAAACATGCAGATCTACGTGAAAACGCAAGTTTAAATCTAAAAGTTTTGATATTTACCTCTAGATTCAACGAGGGAATCTAGACGACGGTTGGTGAAGGATGCCTTTTTCGCTCCCCGCTGAGAAGATTACGATCTTCTTAGACTGGGCGGTTGATGGATCTTCTTCCTCGCGCGTCACCGCCTTTTCCAACGAGCGTAATCGTGCTGATAACACGTTATGAACGAGAAACAGGTTTGAAGAAGGTTGAGGCTGGAAAACCCCTAGCCTCCTTTATATAGTATTCATAATGGGTACTCATGTGGGTGGATACCCAATAGGCCCAATGGGTCCTATTCATAACAAATACGGTGTATTCATAGGTGCAATGAATTCAAAGAATCACACGGTGCAATTAATGGCACTCATTACAAAAATGCTTCCCTAGTCCAAAATTACAAAAAACACCCTGGTTCAGCTCCTCTGCCTTGCCGCGTTGCTATCCTCCTCCTTTGGTAAGTGATAATCCCATCAAAAACACAAATGAAACATATCCATTTCAAGTTCAACAGAACTCCTCTTTCTTTTTATATTAGATGTAACTGGTTTTTCTACCTTTCACGAAAACACTGTTAACAAATTAGAACAAATTAGAACCACCATTTTGCGAATTTTGATACAAACAGATACCATTGGAAAATCAGGATCAGTAAAATCACCAGCAAAAACAACCCCTGAAAGTGGAAGACTAGAGATGAGCCACCAATTCGTCTCAAAACAGGAGCTGCTATAGCCAAGTAAACTGCACCATCCCCTCATGTATTGGGTCATTGCAATTCCGATCCAAGCAAATGGCTGCACATATGCATTAAAGGCATGAGAAAATAAAATTTCTCAGTTAGGCAGAAGAGGCCAAAGTATATTTAGTGTATTACCATAAATCACTAGCA